>SMJT01000025.1:820470-1521660 GCA_004349715.1 Crucihimalaya himalaica | reverse complement strand
AATGACTGCAGCCATTGGTGCCTCCCCGGAGTCCCCGACGCATGGAACCAGCTCCTTTATACGGCTCTTCTCGGCCACTAGTTTTGCTTGGCATCAAATTATAGTCCTAGAATGACTGCCCCAGATGTTTTTGGTACCAACCAAAAAATGTTTGGATTTAGAATTTCAAGATATTAAGCAACTTATCAAATATACAATTTCAAATTTATTTATCTACTCCAACTCCAAGTACTATTAACACAGATCACGCCGCAAGAGAAAAGATGGAAGCATTAACGTTCACTCTTGAGTCTTGACAAAGTAACAAAGTTATGACAAAGAACCAAGCTACGATAATCATGAAAAAACGAAGAAGAAATTATATTGTTGTTCACATGCATTAATAAAGTACTCAAAGACAAACCTTGCATGTTCATCGTTGACAAAATATGGAGATCAGCCAACAACAACTTGGCATGCGCTAGAGAGTCTTGGAATAGTAAGGAGTTCTTTGAAGATGACAGATTCTTCTGTCTTTCTGGAATCATCCAAGTATAGGGTTAGTTTCTTAAGGGTTGCTGAGTTCTCAAGGAAGTAACTCACAAGTTTCATCTCCATCGCCTCCCCTTTCAATGGCCTTTCTATATCAACATACTCTAGAGATGATAGGAAACATCGCGGTCCAGAGATAATATTAATTCCCTCATTCTCTGGATACTTAGTAGATGCCTAAAAGTAAAACCGAGCGAAAGAAAACATGTTTGAGTATATGATACTTTCACCATTTGCAATATAACAAAGGAATTACATAATTTAAGAAAAAAATCCTCACCACGACAAGCGATTTTAGATTTGGGCAGTTCTCGAGAAATATTGGCAACATTTCCCACCTGTAGCTGTAGAACTCAACACGCAAGAAAGATAGGTTACGGAATGAGGGTAGTGGTTCACATCTTGAGTGATCATAAATGACCTACAACAACAAGAAAAAAGTTTTAGGATAGAATTTAGCATTCACATAGCGGATTCAATATGTGTTACCTCAAGAGTACTAGATGCAATGGTTAAGACTTTGACATTAGAGATCCCAACAAGAAAATTACGAAGCATATTTCTCTTTGGTAGATCATTTGGATCAAACTTCTTTCCGAAAGACAGGTTCAACTCAGTATCGATATCCGCAGCTACAAGGGAACTCGGATTATATATAATGAAACTTGCAACTCGACCGTCACTAAGCCTCAGAAACTCAAGCCTAGAAGCGTTAACTACAACTACTAGATCTTCAACCAGTCTCTCTAAACCGTCTGCAACATGAGTGAAGCTCAATAGAGAGTGAGAAGACACTCGTAAAACTTCAACATTATCACTCAAACTCCTCTCTATAAATAACCTTTCGAGAACAGGGCAACGTGAGATGAGCGTTTCAAAAGCCAAATCGTCGGCAAACTTAACTATAACTAGACTGATAACTTTGAGAGAAGGTAAAGAAACAAACTTGGAGCTAGGCAAGGTTAGTCCAGAGAGCTTCAAACATTCTAAGCTCTCACAAGTGTAAATAGTTGAAGGCATAACAACATCCCAACTCTCGGATGATATGTCGCAAACATCGAGATGTTTAACTTTTCGATCAACAAGAGTGTTGATCCACCGCCTGAGAAGACCAATTTCAGGGTAGCATACCCATCACAATCGTAATTTAACTTAAAACTTTGTAAGCAAGAGTCACCAAGATAGGTATCAACAAAAGTGACGAATGTGTTGTGGTCTGGGAAATCACAATTGTCCAAGTCCAATCCAGGTACGCAATTCCAGAGATGACTCCATCTACTAGATAAAACACTAGTCTTTACCACATCCTTTGTGGTCAGATTCAAGAGTATTTGAATTATCAAGGACTCTGGCAAATCGCTTATCCTATCAACTTCAAACGATCGTTCGGCACCAACACGTTTCTCTCCACTTTTGATACATTCTCTACCCGTGTCACTGCGGGGGTTCATTAGCAGGCGTCCTTATAGAGTTAGAGACGAGATGTAATCTTTTATGGGCCTCACATAATTGGGCTCACAATGGGTCGTTGTGCAAGTTTCATCAACTCTTCTTTTTTCATTATGATCCCCAAATTTACAATCTCTTTCGTCTTTCAACCTACTATGTATTATTATTTTTTCAACTCGTCTCCAAGTCTCTGTACTCTGTACTATATACTGTATTATTACAGAGAACGCAACAAGACAAAAGAAAAGGAAAGCAATGACATTTATCTTGTCAAAGTACCAAACATACGATTCTTTTACAAGCAACGAGAAATAAAGAAGAAACATAGAGTTCACATTAATAAACTTATTAAAAAAAACAAACTTCTGTTCATCGTCATATACGATTATAAGGATCAGAGAACCACAACTTGGCATGAGGTAGAGAGTCTTGGAATGGTAAGGAGTTCCTTGAGAATGACAGATTCTTCTTTCTTTCTGGAATCATCCAAGCATAGGGTTAGCTTCTTAAGGATTCTTGATTTCTCAAGAAAGTAACCCACTAGTTTCATCTCCATCACAAACCCTTTCAATGGCCTTTTTATCTCAACATACTCCAGAGATGGTAGGAAACCTTGACCGGATAAAATACTAATTACCTTCTTTTTCAGATTTTTAGTAGATCCCTGCAAGTACAATCGAGTGGACAAAACAAGTTATAAGTATATGATACTTTCACCATTCGCATTATAACAAAAGGCCAGTAAAATTTCCTTACCAAGACGAGAGATTTTATATTTGGGCAGCTCTCAAAAAAGGTTGGCAACATTTCCCACCCGAAGTCACAGAATTCAACATGCAAGGAAGATAGGTTACGAACTAATGGTAGTGGTTCACATCTTGAGTAACAATAGATGACCTGCAAGACAAAGAAAAGAATATGAGGAAAAACTTATAGGATAAAGTTAAGCATTTAAATACTGATTTTAGTATAGGTTACCGCAAGAGTATTGGAAGAGATGATCATATTTTTGACGCAAGAGATCCCTACGAGAAAATTACGAATCATATATATCTTTGGTAGATCTCTCGGATCGTGGAAAGACAAGTTAAACACCAAATTGATATCCACCGAAACAAGGGAACCCGGATTTTTTATTATGAAGCTTGCAGTTCGATGATCACTGAGCTTCAGATACTTAAGCCTGGGAGCATCAATAACAACTGCTAGATCTTCATTAGCCGAACACTTTTCCTCAACATGAGCGAAGCTCAATAGAGACTGAGAGCGCACTCGTAAAACTTCTCTACGATCACATAAACTTGACTTTATAAGTAAGCTTTGAAGACCAGTGCTGGCAGTGATCAGTGTTTCTAAATCCCAATTGCCAGCAAACTTAACTCTAGTTAGCTCGATAAGTCTGAGATAAGGTAAAGAAACAAGCTCGAGGCTGGACATTTTTACGTCAGAGAGCTTCAAGCATACCAAGCTCTTACAAGTGTAAATGGTTGGAGGAATATAAAAAGTACAACTCCCCCATGAATAATCAAAAAAATCGAGATGTTTAACTTCAAGCCTAACGACAGTGTTGAACCATCGCCTTAAAGATCACTATCAGTCTCACAATTCCCATCACCAGGGTAGCTTAACTTAAACCTTTCCAGAAACCTGTCGACAAATCTCACGTATTTGTAGTACTTTCTGATATCCTCACCATCCAAGTCCAATACAGGTACACATTTCCAGATATTTCTCCATCTACTAGATAAAACACAAGTCTTAACGACATCCTTAGTGGTCAGATTCAAGAGTACCTGACATAGCAATGATCCTGGCAAATCGCTTATCCTATCAACCTTACTTGTTATTCTAACTCTCGATCGTGTGGCACAAACACGTTTCCTTCTAGCTTCATCCATGTAATGTGCGACGCAAATAACCGAATCGATTCAAATAATCTTCCATCGACATTAACGCGAAAGAGTAAGAGTAGGTCAAAACGGAACGCAAAATTCAAAATCAAAATGGGGGCTTCTGAAGATCAGGGTATTGGGCTTGTAATGGGCTATCTGAAATTTCTTCATGTCTATTTGCAGCACAATCCCCATATTTATTTTGCTAGACGCCGCATGAAGAAAAAAAACAGTAATTTTTAACTACTAATCCATCAGATATAAAACATCAAAATCACAAACGATGAGTAAAACATATCCTTCACATTAAACTATGAGAATCAGAAACTACAACTTGGCATGAAGTAGAGAGTCTTGGAATTGTAAGGAATCTTCTGAGGATGACAGATGCTTCCTTCTTTCTGGAAGGATTTAAGAATAGAGTTAGTTTCTTGAGCTCAAGAAAGTAACTCACTAGTTCCATCTCCGCTGCGTCATCTATCATTAACTTGATTATCTCTACAGACTCGAGAGTTGGTAGGAAACAATGAAGTCCAGGTGAAATACTAAGTGGCTGCTCCCCTGGAATTTTACTAAACACAATATTCATCTCCACCTTAGCAAGGGAACCTAGATTATTTATTACGATACGATCAGTTTCCTGATCATAAAGCTTGAGAGTCTCAAGCCTGGGAGCATCAATTGCAACTACTTGCTCTTCCTCAAATAAATCGGGGTCGACATCGGGACCACTCTGACTGAAGCTTAATAGAGATTGAGAACAAACACGCAAGACTTTTACATTGTCATCGTGACTTCTGCGTATAGTTAAGCTTTCGAGAACTGGGCAGCCTGAGATCAGCATTTCGAAAGCCCAATCGTTGGCAAACTTAACCATATCTAGTAACTGGGCAGCCTGGATTGAAACTAGTAAGGTGATTGGGCATATAATGGGGCAAATGGGATTAGGCCGTCTTCGTGTCTTGTTAACCTCCAAATTTATAACTTCCGACATACTCTTTTCCTGGTCTAGTGTGCAAACAGAACACAGTCATTCACAAGAGAATCACAACTACCAAACATATGACTCTCTTTCGAGCTAAGATACATCAAAATCATCACAAACGATGAAAACATATATTTCCGTTTAAACAAGTCCCCAACAACTACGAGGATCACAAACGACAACTTTGCATGAGGTAGAGAGTCTTTGAATTGTAAGGAGCTCTTTAAGAATGAAAGATTCTTTTTTTTTCTTTCTGGAATTATCCCAGCATAGAGTCAGTTTCTTGAGGATTGCTGAATTCTCCAAAATGTAACTATCTATAGAATTTCACAATGACCTTAAAGAAAGAGATCTATGCCTGCGATTTCACAAACTAGGACGAGGAAATCGAAATTGACGAATACAGAGGCATGATGATGATACAAAGACGAATCCTCGCGGAATTCACTGGCCTAGAGGTTTTCGTAACGCTGTTTTTTCAAAGAAATGTGATAATCAACTTTTTCAGCCCGGCCCATTAAGATTCAGCCCGGACCTTACACGTGCTCTTCTTTCGCCTTGCCTCGTTTTTTTTGCAGCAGTAACGACATCGTTTTAGTAAATAATTTTTAATTATAAAATAATCAGGACTCATAAGTCAATAACTCATATTAGAGGCGCATCATAGAACAGTTGACTCGTAGCCTGTGGGTCCCATATTTTAATCAGGATCTCGTCACTTTGACTATCATCTCTTGCGTTTCACAGCTTTGTTAATGGGCTTTAGATTGCAGCATTGACTTGGACTGATACAGAATGGGCCTATAGCCCATAAGTTATGGAAGGTGGGGATAAATATTTACTCTCCCGCCGAAGCTCTTGCCTTGTCCCGCCTCTCTCGCGCAAACACTTTTGACTGGAGAAACCGGAATAACAAAATTTCCCGATAATCCCAATTTCGTTTTGTTTTCTTACGATCTTTTCTTAGGTCTTGCTGATTCTGGATTTCGTCTGGAAGAATTCGAGAGGCGAGGAAATTAAGAGGGAAGAAGAAATTGAGAAGATCCGTGGTGTTGTTCGAGACTGCGTAAGTAAGCATTTGTACTCGTCGGCCATCTTCTTCGCCGACAAAGTAGCGGATCTCACCAATGATCCTGCCGACATATTATTGATTTCGTATGTAATAAGTATTGATTTTCCTTTTACAAAATAATTTCTCTTTAGTTTTTAGAATCTTTCTCCGTTTCAGTTTTTGCACAAGGAAGCTACATTACATATGCAAAACTCCATGGACGTGAATAATACCTTCGATTCAGTAATCTTTAATCGCGTCTTCGTTTCCCCTTTGCCGTTTTATTGTCTGTTACATTCGACGATTTCTCACATTCGATTTTCTTGGAATTAGGATCTGATTCACGCCATTTTCAAGCACATTTGGACTCGAAGATTTCGCGGTACACATTCATGTTTTCTCGAGTAACTTATCCTCTTATGTTGATCTCCTTTGCGACCATTTTTATTCGATTGCAATGCAGAAAGGGAGAGGACCGATGCCATTGATGCTACGGAAGCTGAGGTATTCTATTAATCGTAATTTCTTCACTTGATACTGGTGTATAAGGTTAATCCTGCAACAGCTATGATCTTCTGATTTATGCATTACATTCAGATTGCTTTGGGAACAACCAAGAAGAACAGACTTGCTTCTGGTTTGTTTATACACTGTCGCTTACTTTCTCATGTATATTGGGATATGAGGCCAGTATATTTATGGTTATTGGTTCTTGTAGCCAACGCTAACACTTTAAAGCTCAGCTGTGAACTTCTCAGGAGTTTTGTCTCAGGTCATGTAATCCATGTTTGCATTTTAAGAAACTACTCAATTTTCTCCCTAACTCATGTTGTTATCTGACGGATTTTTATCGGCATTACCAGAGGCTGTGCAGCGCGCTGCTATAATCGCTGAAGCTGAGGGAATGGATAAGATTGAAGCTACTCATTTAGAGAGGATTCTTCCACAACTTCTTTTGGACTTTTAAGGTATGACTAAGAACAACACATGCTTGTCCCTGCAACTTTCTATTTATCCTTCTTTTTTTTTTTGCTTCTAATTACTTTGATGTCGATGTTGGTGATGTATATGTACTAATGAAAGTGAAATCTTGTTTCTTTTGCTTCTTCGTCTAATAATACACAACGCTTGGATCATGGCATGTGTTCTTGTAGTGATATGTTGATCTTTTCCTTTGTAGATATATGTGAATATTAACAGGGATTATTCCACACAAGTTATTCTGAAGATCATATTACTAGTTTATCTCTGTTTGGCCCCTCACCTAGGCTAGGCTAATGTGGTAAGCTATGGTTCATGTAGAACGAAATATATGTATTTGACTTGATTNATATGTAATGTAGCTTCCTGGTGCAAAAACTGAAACGGAGAAAGATTCTAAAAACTCAAGAGAAATTATTTTGTAAAAGGAAAATCAATACTTATTACATACGAAATCAATAAATCCGATTCTACAATTGAACAATTGAAAAAATCACAATCTGTATACTTTGAGATGTTGATACAACGTAGGCAGCGATTTACAGTGAGGCGGCGACGACGAGTTCCGGTGGAGAATTGGAAGAGAACTGGAATTTGGAAGACGAAGAGAAGGAAAAAATTTCAGACGCGCCTCAAGTAGCTCATTTTTGCAAATTATTTAAAATTTTGCCATTTTCGTGGTCTATAACCCAGCCAAATCGGTGAAACGCGCGCAACGCGCTCTATATGCGCGTGGTGGTTGTCTTTTGCCTTGCCTCGTCTTTTTTCAACTCTAACGACATCGTTTTAGTAAATTATAATATATATAATAGAATATAATTAGGCCTGGCCCATATAGTACTAACTCATTCATATGAATGATATCATAAATATATAAGCCCAATAAAGTACAAAATTTATAGACCGAAATTTCATTGACTTGGCCCATAATCCGACCAGAGATTTGCTGATTCGATTGATTACGTCAATATTCGTCAAAATTTATCCTCAAACCAACAGTAGACAAAACTGTCGAACCTAAAATCAACCAGTCTTCAAGTTCAAAAGAGGAATCTCAATCTTCTTTAGGACTTGATACGACATCAACGAGATACTGATTCAGCCTCTGTCCAAACGTCTTCACAGAGAATGATTCAACGACATGATTCCTGGCTTCAGCTCCCATTCTATTCGCCAACTCAGGATTCTCGATGAATCTAGCCATCGCCAAACTGAAATATTCTAGAGTCGGTTCACAAAGATATCATGTTACTTCATTCTTTACCGTCTCCACGGGGCCACCGCTGTTGCAGGCTATCACAGGTTTGTATGCAGCCATTGCTTCTAATGGAACAATACCGAAATGCTCATCCTAGCATTTAATATGAAACATGAGAATGAGATAAGATTGAAACTTTGAAGAAGACAAAAAAAATAAAGGATGGTGACTTTTACCGTGGGAGTGTAGAGAACGCACAAGCAGCTTGAAAGAAGGTTATTTCTTTCAGCGGTTGAACAGGATGTGATGAAGTTGACTCGATCAGAAACTCCTTCTTTCTCGGCTAAACTTCTGAGCTCCTCCAAGTACTCAACATTCTCCTTCAATCTCTCGTCATATCCACCTGAATAATGGAGTTTTGTTGGAATACAAACAGTAAATGGTCATCTCATAATGATAATTTAAGAAATATGAATAGTAGTACACTTGCCTGCAAACATCACTCAGATTTTGCTTATGTTTGCACAGCATAGCAAAAGCTGAAACGGCTAAGATCTATGTTCTTTTTCCTCTCAAAGCGGTTTATGGAGAGGAAATTCAACCTGCCCAAGACGAAGAAGAAGAGAACTTATATTAACCGGCAGAGAAATAGTTTGTTATATGGAAGCTTGATTTTTTATCGTGGAAATTAGGAGTTCAGGGATATACAATACTACTTATAAATATGGGGTTCATTGAACTGATCGATTTTGACTGTTGGGTAAAGGACAGCTGGGCGACTTCCTCGTGCATTTAGCCTTTTAAATGTATTGGCAAATGTTGATGCCGTGAAGTTACTGTTAACAAGGATCATATCAGCCATCCCTAGAACCCCACAAGTGATATATGAACAACTGATGTCAGATGGATGTAAGTAGGAAGAAATGAAAAACAGAGGTGGAATTGTAAACAGCAGATGCTGAATTGTTAATGAATGAAAACCAAACCTGTGGTTTGTTCTTCAATGAAGTCAATGGGTTTCCGATACATCCGTCTAAGTGTTGTTGTATGCTTAGCTAGCAAGAGATCCGGGAAATGGCAGTAGAAAATAACCTATATCCATATATGATCACCATTAAGCTATTATATAAAGCGAACACAAGATATGATGACTAAAGCAAAGTTTGAATACCTTTGATGACCTTTTGAGTTTCAGCAATGGGACTACGACTGAAACCTGGTCTGCTAGTATAACATTGAACGAAGACCAACCCAAAACAACACAGAGAGCAACAAACAAGCACCGCAAATATGCACACACAGCGTGTAGACGGTAGAAAATATGTCGTGGCAAGAAAGAACCATACACCTTAACTTGAAAAATACCNCAGAATCTTATGATAACCAAGGCAGATTTGAAAACTCAAGAGGACGAGGGAGAGGTAAAAGCCGTGGAAGAGGAAGAGGGAGAGGACGTGGAAGGTTTAACTCCCAAAACATAGAAAAGAAAGATAAATAAGAGATTGTGTGTTTCAGATGTGATAAAGCTGGACATTTTACCTCTGGTTGTCCCGAGAGGAAGCAGAAAATACAAGAGCTCAACAAAGCTGAGACAGAAGAAGCAGATGTAGCTCTGTACATGCATGAAACCGTGTTTCTTAATGAAGAAAATGTCATGCCAAAGAAATATGAGACAACCAAAAGTGAAGATGGAATTTGGTACCTAGACAATGGTGCAAGTAACCACATGACTGGTGAGAGATCATACTTCTCTGAGTTAAACAAAAACATCAAAGGGAAGGTTAAGTTTGGAGACGGATCTTGTGTTGACATTGATGGCAAAGGATCGATTCTGTTTGAAGCAAAAACAGGGGAACAAAGACTTCTAACTGATATATACTACATTCCAGAGTTAAGAAGCAATATACTAAGTCTAGGTCAGGCCACAGGACAAGGTTGTGATGTCAGAATGAGACATGACTATCTAACTCTGAGGGATCCTAATGGAAGACTGCTAGTAAAAGTATTAAGATCTCCTAACAGATTGTATAAGATAAATCTCAAGGTAGGAGAACCAGTTTGTTTGCACTCAAGAATCGAAGAGGAGTCATGGAGATGGCATGCAAGACTTGGTCATATCAGCTTCGAAACATTAAAGACTATGGCAACTCAGGATATGGTTCATGGATTACCTGAGATTGGAGGAGAAAAGCAGATATGTGAATCCTGCTTGGTCGGAAAACAAGCAAGACAAGCCTTCCCAAAAGCTACACAGTATCGATCTTCACGAGCATTGGAACTACTACATGCTGACTTGTGCGGTCCAATTACACCAGCCACACTAGCTCAAAACAGGTATATCTTTGTTATAATAGATGAATATACAAGATATATGTGGTCTATCTTGCTAAAGGAAAAGAGTGACGCTTTTGAGAAATTCAAGTCATTCAAAACTCTTGTTGAGAAGGATTTTGACAAGATGATTACAACACTGCGTACGGATAGAGGTGGTGAGTTCACCTCAAATGAGTTCCAAGACTTTTGCATCGAAACCGGGATCAAACGGCACTTGACAGCCCCTTACTCACCACAACAGAACATATTGGTAGAGAGGAGAAATCGAACATTGATGGAGATGACACGAAGCATCCTTAAAGCAACGGGTGTTCCAAATTATTTGTGGGGAGAAGTTGTCCGACACTCTACATATCTGATCAACCGTGTTCCCAAAAGAGCATTAAGAAATCAAACACCATATGAGTGCTTGAGAAGCAAGAAGCCAAATATCGAGCACCTTAGAGTCTTTGGCTGCTTAGCTCACACCAAGGTAGATTATGTACATCTTAAGAAACTAGATGACCGATCTCAAACTCTAGTTCATCTCGGAATAGAACCAGGCTCCAAGGCGTACAGACTCTATAATCCAATCACGAGAAAAATCATTGTAAGTCGAGATGTGATTTTTAATGAAAAGGCATGTTGGAATTGGAAGGGAGGGGATAGAAGTGAACCGGGTATGTTTAGCTTAACCTGGGGAGGAGTCATGGATGATGGTCAAGGACCGTTTGTGATCAGCAACTCTCAAGGTGAGAGTAATCCAGAAATCGAAACAGAGCAACATCGCGAGGAAGAGATCAATGATGCAGAGGAAAATAATCAGACTCTGGAACCTCATCAAACACAACTAAGAAGGTCGACACGACAAACAAATCGACCAAGCTACCTTGAGGATTATGTCTTGTTAGCTGATCTAGAATGTGAGATATTGTTGTTATCTCTCAATGATGAGCCAATAAACTATCAAGATGCAAAGGACTCTGTTGAATGGACAAATGCTTGTCACGATGAAATTGAGTCAATTAACAAGAACCAGACTTGGTCATTGGTAGAAAAACCTGCAGGAGTGAAGGTGATTGGCCTCAAATAGATTTTCAAGATCAAAAGAAACGCAGATGGATCAATCAACAAGTTTAAAGCTCGGGTGGTTGCGAAAGGATATGTGCAACAATCAGGAATTGACTTTGACGAAGTGTTTGCGCCTGTTGCTCGAATCGAGACCATTAGACTATTAATTGGTCTAGCTGCTTCTGAAGGATGGGAAATTCATCATCTCGACGTCAAGACTGCATTCCTACACGGAGAGTTAACTGAAGACGTTTATGTGTCTCAACCCGAAGGATTTGAAAAGAAGGGAGAAGAACATAAGGTTTTCAAACTTGCTAAAGCTCTTTACGGCTTGAGACAAGCTCCATGAGCTTGGAACACTAAGCTTGATCAGATTTTAAAAGGAATGGAGTTCAAGAAATGTTCAAAAGAAAGTTCTGTGTATCGAAAGGAAGCAGGAGCCAAACTGCTTCTTGTAGCAGTTTATGTTGATGATCTTTTTGTCACAGGAAATACAATTGAGATCATTAAGGAATTCAAGGAAGGAATGTCCTCACAATTCGAGATGGCTGACCTTGGAAAGCTTACCTACTACCTCGACATAGAAGTGAAACAAAACAGAGAAGGGATAGAAATCAAACAAGAAGCATAAGCTCGTCGGATTCTGAAGGAAGCAGGCTAAGAAACATGTAATCCAACTCAAATACCAATGGAGTTTGGTTTAAAGTTATCTAAAGCTCAAGATGAACCCGAGATTGATGCATCTCAGTATCGGAGAAGGATTGGATGTCTTAGATATCTCCTCCACACAAGGCCTGATTTGACATTTTCAGTTGGAATGTTAAGTAGGTATATGCAGTCTCCACGAGAGTCACATGGAAATGCACTTAAACAAGTTCTGAGATATTTACAAGGTACATTGAGTTTTGGTCTGATGTTTAAGCTAGGAGGAACTAAGAAACTCGTGGGTTATAGTGACAGCAGTCACAATGTGGACTTAGACGATGGAAGAAGCACAACATGCCACGTTTTTTACTTTGGCGATACACCAATCACTTGGTGTTCTCAAAAACAAGAAACAATTGCTTTATCATCATGTGAAACCGAGTTCATGGCAGCCACAGAAGCAGCTAAGCAAGCAATATGGCTGAAAGATCTTTTGAGTGAAATCACGGGCAAGAATGGTGAGAAAATAACTCTTCGTGTGGACAACAAATCCGCCATAGCACTCACCAAGAATCCTGTATTTCATAGACGCAGTAAGCATATCCACAAGCGATACCATTTCATTCGAGAATGTGTGAAAGAATATCATATCGAGGTTGAGCATGTACCCGGAGATGAGCAATGCGCAGATGTTCTAACAAAGGCCTTAGCAAAAATCAAGTTCAAAAGGATGAGAGAGCTGATTGGAGTTCAAGACCTCACAAAGGATGATTTGAAGCTTAAGGGGGTGAATGTAGGTTAAGCTTCAAATTACAACAGCTTAAGACATCCTTGACCAGTTTGGTTAAGGACAAGACAAGTTAATTAATATTTCTATAGAAATAGAAAGTGTCTAGTTCTAAGAAAAAAAGGAAAAACTGTTTTAGATTAGGAAAAGGAAATCCTATGTCTATATAAGTGATTACCAAGTTGTGGTAAAATCACAAGAGAGATTAAGAGCTTAGTGTTTAGTTTTTGAGGAAGTTTTCTAAACATCAATAAAGACTTCTATTCAAAGCTAAATCTTGTTTTTATAAACTTTAATAATATCTAGCTTGACAAGTAGACAACGTTTGGGTTCAAACGTAAAAACGTTTTTACATTAATTTCATGTTATAATATTTTTATATTATTTGCAAATGTCAAACGCGAACGTAAATATAAAAAATATATCCATTTATCTAATCTTATCCTAATCATAAGGCAAAATTGAAATGCCATCACGGTGGGCTTAATACACAGAGCTGTTTTTTTTTTTTCTTGATCACTACAACATAAAACTATAGCATATACAAACATGTTTTAGGATAGCCTAGACGCCTATCTAAAATGCACGATTAAATAGTATAAATATAACCAAATTGAAGTCTGAAAAACTGAACATTAATCTTTATCAACAGAAAATCCGAACATTAATAATTTAACAATTTATGAAAATTTCATATTTGTCATACTATATAGAAGAGGAAAAAACCCCATTTCACCATTTTTAGCATTTACAAATACTCAAGGAGGTTGGAAACAAAAAAAAAAAAAACGCAAGGAGCAAACTCAAACATTTAAGATCCAATAAGATAAGTCACTACTTTACAAAGAGCAAATAATAACCAGATATTGCAATTTGCAACAAAGAATGTACATACATTCATATATACACTCACACCAAGCTAAGCCGAAACTAGGGTTTTCTCGTGTGTGTGTGTGTGTAGACATTTTTCTAGGGTTTACAATGTCGTAATATGCAAAAATTCCTCAGTTTAAGCCCACATACGTATAGTTAAACAATTGATTATGGATCTCATGATTCATGTGTTATATATGAAAAGATCATAGATTAAGATTTCTTATATATATAGCTTCTCGTATGTATAAAACTCAAGTCTTTTAATGAAATAAAAGTTAGTTATTCAACATTTTGGTTAGCCTTATTGGAACTAAGCCAACTTTGAATGCACTAAAGACTGTCTATACACTTGACTTGACATAATACTCAACTTTTTATTTTCTGTTCGTGATTCCTCTAGAGAAATTAAGGAACAATATATGAAGAGGTTTACAGACTGAACAAATGTTTCAATTTCTATAAGGACTCATCTTAGACTAGATCGATACTTTGATGACGTTATCGTTTTGAGTGGATTGATTGACGAATTAGTATCTATGACATAATATTAGGAAATAAATAGAATTGGAAAACAATGCAAATGCTTTTAAAACGAAAAGTTACAACAAAACGTTGAAATATAATAAAGGTCCTAACACACAACTGCACACTTCAATATTTCTTTTAATAGTTTGTTATTGTCTATAGAATTATGTAATTATCAGCTTATAATATAAATGACACCATGTACTTAACTTATAAAATCATATTTTCAAAATATATTATTATAATATCATATTAATATTTGCTAAACTTTCAAGTAAATCAAAATTGGAACAAAAATTATCAAATTTTTATTAGATTGAGACATAACATTAATACTAACACAAACCATTAAGTTACTTTATATTCATTTTTAAGCTACAAAGACTAATAAATTGACGGACACACACCGAGAAAAATATGACCATAAGGCCCATATTCTGAGGCTTCGATTCGGCCCATATAAATTTTGGCTAGACCTGGCCTTAATTCAGGCTTGTGAATCATATATTTTTTTCATTAATATTTTTTCCTTACCTTTTCACTATTTTAAAAAAAGATAAAATTACCTATGATAAGAGTTATAGTGTTATATGTATAAAGTAAAAGGTGGCAACGCAAGGGAATCACATATATTGGCAATAATACGTCAACATTCGCAATTATGAAAAGTCTGATCAAAATAAAGACTTGCACCATTATCTCCGCACTACTAAAAAGTATTTTGCATGAGTTAAACATTATTTATTATAAAATATATTAGTAGAAGAAAACATGATAATGATAAAAGTTCTAATAAATAAAGTGGCAAGCCAATGGACTTGCGTGGTGGTATCCTACATACAACGACAAAAAAGTATAAGCCATTGAAGAACACAGATCAAGTTAATTAACTAGGCCCATACATATGCAACAAGATCACAAACTAAGAAACATAACAAGCCACATTAATGTTGTACTATTGATTATGATGCATCGACGTGACATCACCTTATTTACATTTCATTTTCATACACGTACAATAAAACACATATTGGCATGTCTAACTTTTTATTACATTTTTGGAAGCAACACGTTACTGTACAACATATCAATTACGACATGTATTGTTTCATATAATATTACCTAACAATGGAAAAAAGGAGGAAAATATTTATTTCACGGTTTTTTTTTTTTTTGAAGTTATAGGTATTTAATTAGGAACATGGACTTGTAAAAATTGGAGATGCAGAAAAATGAAAGCTATCATGTGAGGTAAAGAAGTCTTTGGGACATAAACTCATTATAATACTTTGGGACAAACCACGTTTGCGAGGGGGACCTTCATCATTTCATGTACTATTCACTCATATATACAAGTTCTAATGTAATAAGGGACGTCATGATTACATTACCCATGTCGTAATGTACGAGACTTTAATTTTTATAGACAGGAGCATTCGAGTTCATTAGGCGTTAAAATTCAATGGTGGCTTTAATTCGGTGTTTCAATTGTATTGAGCTAGTAGAATTTTAATTTGAAATCTTGTTAATGCCTAGCCTGCCGAATAACCGGATATGCGAGCTATAGGAGAGGGGTTTAGCATCCTCCTACATAAACCAAAACTGTATCGAATAATATAGATTTGACCTACATAAAGAAAATGAAAGATAGATATGAATCTATCCATATAAGTACTTAAGAATCCAAAAAAGAGAGATTCTCGACCAAAGATATAAGTATCCGATATTGAAGACCCCCTAATATAAATAGGAAGATTGAACATCTTCCAGAGGATCCGGTTTTACTCTGAAAAACTCTAAGCTACATAATTACTTTGAAACCCTAACTTCCTTCTAAAGCAAGAAGAAAAATTCTCTGTAATAGTCGATTCTTGTTAAAAGAGTTAATTAATAAAGAGAAATTGTTACGGTTCCCCATTTTATACTTAAAATCTATTTTTCGAGGTTTAACTCTTACACGAGCCAATTAAAAAAATGCTTTTTACATGAATTATGTGTACTTTGTACGTAGGTCTAGTTGAGTAAGTTTACAAGGAACAAGTAATCTGAGAGGAATTTTTTATATATTATTGTGGGGAGAAGAGAATTGTTTTCCTCTTCTCAACTCTTTTTTTTTTGCTTTTTATTCAGCAAAAAGCTGAAATATTTTTGCTTATTTTAGTTTGATTGATGCAAAAGAAACACTTCATTTTGTTACTATACTTTATTTCCTCTATCTTTAATTCACCAATAAGACCCCTCATCTCATAATTTTTCCTTGAATTATGTATTTTTCACAATGAGAAAAATCAACCCCACATTGATATAACTGTACTGGAAGATATTGATGATATTAACTATATAGTTAATATATAAAGTATAAACACGAGAAATTTCACGAGATACCATTTTAGATGAATTTCTTTTTTAAAAATACCATGAAATCATATCTATATATAAAACACTATACTCTACCACAATTATTCAGTGAAAACTTAAGTCACAAAAAGCTTTTAAAGTTTTTCTTTTCTTTTTACTGAGATTTTTGTAACTTTTATCCAGAAATAATTAGAGGTAATTTTGGGGATTCATATCTTATCCAGCCTTCAGGACAAGTTGGAGTTGTGTGTTCCTTCTGAGATTGATTAAATAGTTGGATCGCATGTGAACATTTAATAATTAAGATAATTTTGTACTGGTCAACAAATCACGATTATATATTTTGTGTGTGTGTGTGTCAACTTACTCCTAAAATTTCCGTTGCACCTTTGCGTTTATATATATTTCAACCAAAAATCACTTTAATGATTAGTAAAACCTTAATAATTGATGTTTTACGTATAATTATAAATAAATTAAAAAATGGAGAAAGTATTATAGAATTGGCCGCTAAAAAAATTTGATGGTTAAGACAATGTAAAATCGTTATTTATAACAAAGAATGAAGTGTTTAACTAATATTTTATTTCAACAGTCAAAACAATTTTACTTTACATATAAAGCATCAATGTGACGACTGCTTTTTTTTTTTTATTAATGAAATTGACGTAAATAGATGATGCAACACAATATTTGGATAACGGTCAATTATCATTTAATTATCAGTTAGTTAAGATTAATACTGTATAAAACTATAATTTTTAGGTTTATTTGTAAAGTAACTTAAACGGTAACAGTGTTCAACATTATTAAGGTTTCATTTTTTCAGTATTCCTTTGACGAATCAACAATCATAGAATAACATTGGGTTCAGTATTAAAAACCAAAACAAAAAGGCAAAAAAAAAATACTCACATTCTCTTGTTTTCAAGTATTCTATCGAATCAACAGATCCAAAAACTCCAAAAAATCACCGATGTGTCATACACTTTCATCACTAAAGATTTCTAAAAGAGAAGAAATCACATGTGTAATATGATTACGTAAATAAAAAATGGCTGTTACATCAACGGTGCCATATTTTGTAAAGAAAAGATGGAAACGCCCAGAAATAAATAACGTGTGTACGGGGACATAATACCCTAGCTAGATGTCGTGACATTTTCCTCAGTTTTATTTGTTTAAATTAGACAACAGAAAGTCACAGCTCTGTGAGATACGTCGTCTCTGCAAGAAATGCAATAAACAACAATAATAATAATAAAAAAAAAATAAAAAAAAAAACAATAATACCAAACAAAACTAAGATTATGTCATTACTTACAGGAATCTTTTGTGAAGAAAGAATATAAACTATTGGTCGACCTTAACAAGTTGCTTCCGTATTCAGAATTAAAAAAGTGTTACACACACGGATTATATATAAAGACGTCACATGATCGATGAGTGATGCAACACATGGTCTCTCTACTGTACGTATCCGGCTTGTTAATTTGATTAGGACGTTGATTATGGATAATTAATGATTATGCTTCTTTTCATAACTTTCTATAAGTATTAAGTAGTAAGAAAAGGTAATCAATATTACTCGGGTGGTATATATGTCTTTTTAATTAGATCATTATAATTAAAGTAGTGTTATTCGACAGTGATTAATGTAGACATACAATGATTATAATGATTGTAGAATTTAAGAAATATATTAAGACTTTTTAAAAGATTTCACAAATCCTCGTAGGGTTTCATGAAAATATTATTTTACCATATATTATTTTGAAAGTTTTTAAAAGTTGTTTCAAATCAACAAATTTTCAAAAGGTCAATCAACTAATAATTCTAAACTTTAATATAATTAATCTGAAGATTAGTTAAAGTATTTCTTAATCCAATAATGCATGATTTTGAATGAATTTCTAAAATCATTAATTCAATAACACCTGAAAAGAATATAAACAACTTTTTATATATATTGAACCAATAGCAAATGATTTTAATATTGAATAACACTAAAGTTTTCAAAAGTTATAACTAGTTAAAAATTACAAAACCAATATCACCCTCCAACTATATAATTTTCACCATTTAAAATTAAATGTCAATTATAGGATTTTTTTTTAGTTGTAGTAATACATCTAGCTAATTCGAAATGGAAATTATTAGTTAATTTAGGTAGATGAGATATTCGAAATGTGGATCTCGATGCCTAATTGCCTATCCTTTCATAACTATGCTCGGATAAAAAAAAATTAAAAAAGGCTCGGACTATATGCATTGGAATGAAGGAGTGATCATCATCTACAAAACAATTAATGATGGAGCACAAACATTCTTTTTATCTTAAAATCTCATGTTTTGACTGTTTGGTGAATATAATAAATTGGATGCTCATTGATACTCAATACTCGAAGAGAACTCGAGACACCAATTTAATTTTCAAGTCCTGACATTGATAGGACACTTAACTATATATACTATATACGTACGATACTATTTAATGTTATATACTAATATTGGTCAAGCGTCGTCATATGGGTATTAATCTCTTCATCATCATTAATGAGATTCGTTAATTATAGTTTCCTCATCAACCGTTAAATATATGTATATATATGCGAACATGCAGCTTGATCTCATCTTGCATGTATATATGCAAGTTAGCATGTGCATGCTTTGTTTGTATATATGAATCCCGACAGAGTTTGTCTGTCGTATAGCATGGAATCTATATTTCAACGAGTTCAAGTTCTGTCTTACTATAATCTTTATTATATTGTATTTAATACTTATGCCGCTTCTTAATAAAACAAAATTGCTATAATTATGGGGTCTTATGATCTTATCTATATCAAGTTTATAAAAAAGAGGAAATCAGGAAAGAGTTGTGGTCCAAAATTAAATTGTATTTCTATACTAATGTCGGACTTGTATGTCAAATCTAACTCCAAAATCTGAGAATGAGGATTGAATTAAGAGATAGTATCAAATATACCACAAAACATCTAGGTTTTACAAAATATGAACCACTCAATCATTTTTTCCAATTAGAATTCCTTAACATATTGTTAAGAAGTTGCATATTGTAAATTTTGTTTAAAATTTAATTAAGTTATATTAGATACATATAAGTTTTTTCTCTCTTTATTTTTCACAATATCTTTTTTTTCTTGGTCAACAAAAAAAACAAAATCTTCTATTTTATTTTTAACGTACAAAATATTCCTGTCAGTAATTTACCTAGAAACATGCACAGGGGAGCATAAAGATTATATGAGGCAGTGCCGACAAGGGCCACAGCAATGATTTATGAGTGCGAAAGGCTGTAAAACTCCGTTGGTTCATATATAACCACCACGACTAAGAACGAGTGGAAATAAAACATGTTATAAATAGTTAGATTCATTTTCTTACCCTAAATTGTTAGTTTTACTCATGGTACTATTATATATTATTGGTTCGATTAAAGAATATTTCTAACGACCAATCTAATATATAACTAATAAATTATTTACACAAATTTATCAATCCTCAAGAAGTGAAAACGTGGTTTTAGAAGAGTTTGATCTTTAAGTGCTTTAATTTTGTTGTTGTCATGGGCAATTGATCCATCGACCCGCATCTCCCACTAAAAGAAGAGAAAGATAGAAAAATAAAGCAAAAGGAGCATAAATAAAAGTAGATATCAAGACAGTGTACCAGTGACCAGTGACCACAAACAGAGCCACGCGGTTTTGTATTTGATTCTCACAATACTTACTAAACAAGTATGGTAATATGTATGATGTTATGATTGTGTATCGTACTTGACTTGCAGTCTAGAAAGATAATGCACGATCAATTCCATTATTAGATTACTACAAGTGTTCATCTCGTTGGTAAGTTTTACTATTATTAAATATTACTTCAATGCTTGTGCAGAATATTGATATTTAGTTATTTAGAGGTCTCGAATTCAACGAAGGCATGGTCTAGCTCTAGCCAGTTTACTGTTTTCCTGCATTATCCACATGATTAAATGTTATTTTGATGCGTAACTTTTTATATATAAATTCGTTTATAGTACGATGAAGACTTATATATGTGGATTAATAATGATTTTGAGAATTAATAATTAATTCACGTAAAGATAAAATTCGTTTTCTGTATTTCAGATTTCTATTTTTTTTCCCCCGATTGACCGTTCAAATTTTAATAATATCATGCATTTTTTTCCATTTGATAGGTAATGTGATGTGATTTTAATCCTAAATATCCTATTGAAAGAGCACAACAAAAGCGATAATATAGCTAGCTAGAGTATTGAATCTATAGCGACCAACATTGTACATTATAAACTATGATGATATAAATCAAGCTAAAACGATATTTTGGATCGTAATTACTCAAATAAAAGTGTAAACAAAACTGTAAAAATCAATTAAAAGAAACATTGGGCAAACTTAAATCTTTTGGGATACCTGAAAATGAAGCAGAAAATTTAACGTGAATGCAATATGTATCATTTTCGAACTCGAATTACACCGAGTATTGGGTGAATTTTTATTGATATTATTGCTGTAAACCATAAATATCCCAAGGCCATATTAATTGGACAAGGTGACAAAACTTACATCCATGTCAATGCCACTGCAAACTTGCACTTCCAAAAGAATGTACATGTCATCATCACGTCATGCATACACATACACATCTACAGATACACACATATGGTATGTATGTGGAATTGCATAGATCAGTCCACTTATGGGTCTTTAGTTGCAACTTGTGTATATAAGTGGCGAGACGCCTGCTTGACACTTAGAAAAAGTATTGGGGAAAGCTATTATATTCGTAGTTTAATTTAAATTATCCAAAAATAATACTAATAGTTATTAATACCCAAAAATAATACTACTAATAATTAAAGTTAAACCTCCTACTTTGGGAGACATAATACACAATAACACGGGGACCATGTCTCGTATTTCATGTGATTGAATTTTTCTATATAGTTTAAACCTAATGGCTATTATTAGCTTTTAAATTTATTAGCATCAATGTACCGTCAAGCCAAAACGAAACCGGGAATGTGCTATGTGCAGCTCTTTTGGAGTGAGTTTATATTTACACACTAAAATTCAATAGTACAAGTTTCTACGAGTTTATATTTCATAAAACTCATAATCTTAAATTTTATTAAACTTATATACTTAACCATTCTGCCATCACACACAGGTTAATTATGTTTATTGGTTTACATAACACAAAAGTGATATTTTACGTTTATGGAAGTTTTGATATTGGAATTAAAGTATCAATTACCGCGACAAGTCACAACTCACAAACCGCAACGCAACAACAATTGAACATTAAAGCTTTGCAAAAATATAGTCACGAACGTGAACTCATGATGTCGAATACCCAAACGACCCCTATCGTCTTCAACAGTACTACTGATTGGCCACTCTCACGAGCTTTGTCAATATCCTGCCGCAATCGGACAGAGATCGAGATAATACTCGAAACTTTTCTAATCTTAATAATTTAATAAATAATGCGATTTTGGGGTTCACTATTAACGAATCTTACTCAGTTCCTTCCACTTATTATATCAACACGTACCATTACTCACTTTTTTTGCTGGAAGCTTAAAACGCGTCCCATTGCAACCATTTAGTCCATGACACGTAGCGTGATGTCAGACAAAAAAAATGGTTTGGCTTTTTAAAATCGAGCTGGTCAGACAGAACCGTGCCTCCGGTTGTCGATCAAGAACATGCTGGACAGTGTATAGTGGACATGGAATAAATGTAACTTACATTATCTTCGAGGACATAAGTTTACTAAGGCCCGACGAAAATAGTTACTCCAATAATGTATGCTACGTTTTAGATGATAGAGTAGTTTAAGAAGTTAAAAACTAATATGAAACCAACCGTATAACAAAACTTATGGTTAAATTGTTTTTTTTTTTTTTTCTATGAAAGTACTAACATGAGTATATTTCTAACTATCTAGTCACCAAAATTTTCATGTTATAAAATAACGATCAAGGAATCGTCATCAGATAACGAACGACTACTACACAAAGTTACTATAAATGGATTCTACTGAAGTACTTTCATAGTTGCTGGTCATCAGTTATACACAGTTACTATACATAGATTTACTCTAGTCTGTAGTAGTTGTTAGTCATCAATCGATGTAGTCTTTTTTAGGTCAAAAGTAATTGGGAATAGACTGTAAATAATTATAGCTTTTGACTATTGTATTGACAACTGCAGTAAATTATATTATGACATTAATGTATATTGCATGCATTCATAACGTCCGTTCATGAGATTCCATACATTAGTATAAATTTTAGAACGACAGATGTTAAAATGTTGAACTAATCACTTAACAAAAACTCCACTATCGGTCTAAATATGTATTGGCGAACCAAATTGTCAAAAATGTTTCATATACTAAAATATTTGATTGTTTAAAACAAAGTCTGACTATGGTGACCCAAAGTTTCAAAATATTTTCTAATATGATTTCAGTTTTGCCTGGATATACTACAAATTGTCGTAAACATTTCGACTATAAGACAAAAATATTAAAAAGAAAAAGATACAGAGAATTTCTTAACCAATTACAATTAAATTTTGTGTGTTTTCTCATAGAAGAAAAACACCTAAAAATAGGTACAGCTTTTCATTGCTCTTTTTGTTTTTGGACGGTTAAGAGTTAATAACCGTTAAATTTAGATATTGGTCAGAAACTCAAACCGGTTTTGAAAACGCGTTACCAAACCGGTGAATAGCTAAAACAAAACAAAAAAAGTCCCACTTCAATTTGTTTTTTTCCTGCTTCTTCTAAAAAACTCTACTCTTGTCACTCTCTTTCTGCTGTCCCTAGTTTCACTCCACTCTTTTCAATTTCTAGTTCTATTTTATTTTCTCCCTCATTATTTTATCTAATTTCTATTAAAAAATATTAAATACCATATCTAAAACATCATCATTAACTTATTTATTCATTCAACAAGAGTATACTACCAACTATACATAAATAACTAATAAATTAAAAAAGCTGATGTCCGAAAAAAATAAGTTAAAAGTTAATAATTTTAAAATTTAAGGGTTTAGTTATGGACAAAACATAAAACTTTTGGCTTCTATATATATACTCATATATATACACAAATCAGCTCTCAAGCCCACCAATCTCATCTTCTCTGCTCTCTATATCTTATTTTTTCTCTCTCTCAGTAGAAGAAGAACAAAAATGCTCAAACAGTTTCTTCTTCTTCAATCCTTCTCCTTGTTCCTCTTCAATGTAAACACAATCTTCAATCTTTCTGTTACTCTTCTTCAATATTTGATTCAATGGCTCTGTTTTGTTTTGATTTGATTGGATTGTGTTACTGTTATTGAAATTATATTTGGATTTTGTGGCAATGCAGGTTGTTATCGTCGGAGGACGGTTAATCGGCGGCGGTTTCTCGGCGGAGGAGAATCCATTCACACCGAAAGCATCTCTAGTTCGTTACTGGAACAAAGAGATCCGTAACGATTCTCCCAGATCGGAGTTTTTAATCTCTAAAGCTTCACCACTCAACGCCGTAGACTCAGCAACTTTCTCAAAACTAGCCGCCGCCAACTCGCTCCCGACTCGTTTTCCTGATTTTTGCTCCGCCGCGAACCTCTTCTGTTTCCCGGATTTAGGAGCGAGTCTCGAGAAACACGACGACGACGTTAAATTCTCCGTTTACGACCAGAAGAACTTCACAAACTACGGCAATTCTCGTGCCGGAGGAGCAGACTCGTTCAAGAACTACTCAAAAGACGCCAACGTTGTAACCGATTCGTTCCGGAGATACAGCCGAAACGCGGCGGGACACGACGATAAATTCACTGTCTACGGCGAAAATAGTAACGTCGTTGAGGAAGGATTCAATTCATACGGAACATTCGGAACCGGCGGCTCCGGAGAATTCACTAACTACCAAAACGAAGTGAACAATCCGACGAGTCGATTCACGGCGTATTCCGACGGAGGAAACGGTCGATCTCAAACATTCAAAACCTACACACACGAGGCTAACGCCGGTGACGGTCAATCCTTCACAAGCTACGGCAAAAACGGAAACGGAGCTCCGAACGAGTTCGCTTCTTACGGCGTCTCCTCCAACGTAATCGGCTCCGGATTCTCAAACTACGGCGAGAGCGGAAACGCTGCCAACGACACCTTCACAAGCTACGGAACAGACGGAAATGTACCGCAGAACAATTTCAAAAACTACGGTGCTTCCGGTAACGCCGCCGTGGATACATTCGCGAATTACAGAGACAAGGCCAACGTCGGCGACGATTCGTTCTCTTCCTACGCAAAAGATTCGAATTCGGAGAAGGTCAATTTCGTAAATTACGGCCAATCTTTCAATCCCGGTTCAGAAACTTTCACCGGTTATGGCAAAGGAGCTGAAGGTAACAAAATCAGTTTCAAAACCTATACTCCCAACTCTACCTTCAAGGACTACACCAAAAACGGCGTCGCTTTTGCTAAATACAACGCTTCAACAGCCACCGTCGGCGATGGCAAAACCGTAAATAAGTGGATCGAACCGGGTAAATTCTTTAGAGAATCGTCGCTTAAAGAAGGTACAGTGATTCCTATGCCTGATATTAAAGATAAAATGCCTAAAAGGTCGTTTTTACCCCGGAATATAATTACGAAACTACCCTTCTCCACTTCCAAACTCGGTGAGATCAAGAGCATCTTCCACGCCGGAGAGAACTCGACGATGGAAGGAATAATCACCGACGCCGTGACGGAGTGTGAGAGACCACCGAGCGTCGGAGAGACGAAACGTTGCGTAGGCTCGGCGGAGGATATGATAGATTTCGCGACGTCGGTGCTTGGTCGTAGCGTGGTGCTTAGAACAACTGAGAATGTGGCTGGGTCAAAGCAAAAGGTGGTGATAGGAAAAGTCAACGGAATCAACGGCGGGAAATTAACGAAAGCAGTGTCGTGTCATCAGAGTTTGTACCCGTATCTATTGTATTACTGCCACTCCGTGCCTAAGGTTCGGGTATACGAAGCTGATCTTCTGGAGTTGAATAGTAAGAAGAAGATTAACCACGGGATTGCCATCTGTCACATGGACACGTCATCATGGGGTCCGAGTCATGGAGCTTTCTTAGCTCTCGGGTCAAAACCGGGTCGGATCGAAGTGTGTCACTGGATATTTGAGAACGACATGAACTGGGCTATTGCTGATTAGATCTGTGGGTTCGATCTTGCGTCCCAGATTTTATCATATGATTATCTTATCGCCGAGTTTTTACATAGAGGGATGTTAATTTTCTACTATTATTATAATATTTTCAAGTTTTTTCAGTAACATGTAAAGGCTTGTTACTGATTTGTGGCGGTACGAATAATTTTATTTCAAAACAAAAAAATGTAAGATTTTTAGTGAAGTCTGTTGAAAGCAATTTATGACTTATTAACGGATGGTTGGTTGGATTGGTTGATTAGATATTTATATGTTATCTATAAATGAAGGGGATTATGAACTTGGAATGGATATATCATGTTTATATAATAGAAGGTGAAAATAACATATATATATATATATATATATATAAGAAGATGGGGACAGTGATGGTGTTTCAGTACATGTGCTAAGTTATGTCCACAAGATGTAGGCGTGTAGAGAGATGAGGTGGACTTTATGTGCCACCCAATTTTTGATTTTAAGATAATTTAATCATCTCTATTGGTAAGAAGAAGAAAAAAAAAAGAGTCACGAGCTGGCTATTTCAATGGGACAAATGCGAAATGAGGTTAACACACTTGGCGTTGTGGCTGTTGCGAACATTTTATATGAAATTTTCTGTGTTTGTTTTTATTTTGTTGGGAGTTTTCGGGAGCCGACATCAACATCTACACTTTTCCTTTCTTTTGTCTTGTGAGATTATTTTGTTTGAGTTCTTGAATTAGTCAACTGTGAGTCTCCGATCCTTTGGCAACATTTGTTGTAAATTTCGACGATTTAATTGTGTTCTGCGGTTGTAAAATAGAACTACTATAATTATTCTCATGTTATAGTAGTAAATTCTCACAGTTTAGTTGCTTTTCCGGATTTAAAATGCAACTACTTAATGATTTTCGAATTATAATTGACATTGATTTAGTTTTTTTTTCTTTTTCAATAACCGAGATGTTTTGGAATTTGCAGCGTATATGTTTTTTAAATCGAAGATCAAAACATGTTAATTTGTTATTTTATCGATGTTATTCGAATTGCATTGTTCCTTGGGAAATAGAAATTCCGAAGTCTAAACATATATAATTAAATCTATTAAATTTTTCTTTATTGTTTTATATTTTGCCATCTGTAATGAAAAAATATTGGTAATTTTAGATATTCTTATCATTTTACCTTTAGAAGTTTCATCATATGCGCGTTAACAAAAAAAGTTTGCAAAGAAAAATGAATACGAGTGGTCATCTTACTCATTGTCAATAGCTGGTCTGAAACTTGTGTAAACTATATGCCAAAACCCAAAAGTCTACATTTTTCCAAATATAGACCAGCTTTGTCTTTAATAACATGGAAGCCCGCAAAAACAAAACACACCACAAATCTTTATTGTAGACACCATTCACTGTTGTCTCCAAAATAAACATGCGTCATAAATTTGAGGGACTATGAATCCAATTTTGCAGTTAGACCTACTTCGATTTAATTATATCCTTATCAGACGTAATTTATCTACCGAACAAAGACAAATCAGCATGTTAGTCAACTTAATTTTCTCCCTTATTATCGTGCAAATATGGGTTTTATTCTAATCATTTATTGAAACAACCTGCTCA
The DNA here is from genome assembly GCA_004349715.1 of Crucihimalaya himalaica. Taxonomy (NCBI): domain Eukaryota; kingdom Viridiplantae; phylum Streptophyta; class Magnoliopsida; order Brassicales; family Brassicaceae; genus Crucihimalaya; species Crucihimalaya himalaica. Next base: position 1,494,150 of record SMJT01000025.1, on the reverse strand, counting down.
TAATTAACTTCAAATATGTTCCACGTTTTAAGTTAATCATTAACGGCACTCGTTGCTTTGCTCTCTTTTTTTTTTTTTTTTTTTGACTTCCTTTGTTTGCTTTATTTTATGGAGACAAATGTTACCTAACTTATATTTTAAACATAGCATATAATTCTTCCTTTGTGATCTACAAGCGTATATGTTAACACAGGCCTGATGTAACTTATAATTATAAATATATTTGTGGGTTCATCTAGCTAGTGCATGAAAATGGAACAATCCATCACTTTCAATTACCGACTGAACTCTTTGGCATGTTATGTTTGTTGCTTTTATTTCCCTTAAATTTAGGACTTTTGAATGATTATATTGAATTCATTATTTACGTCTATCACGTGGTTTTCATTACCAACAAAAAAAAGTGAATATGATCTCTAGCTATCCTCGTACGGATCAAACGAGCGGCCAGTGAGGTGTGAAACTCAAAACCAGAAACGAGGTTTTGTTATGGAATAATGGAATCACAAAGAACACAATCACGTCGTCTTGTTTGGTTCATGTGATACGTATTTACAAGTTCACGGTTTTGTCAAAGTTGCTATGACAATGTAACAGAGAAAGAGTAATGTAGTTTGACCTCTGCGTGTGATCATAAAGACCCACCCATCTCTTTCTCTCCATTGATTACCTATCTCAACTAAATTAGTCCCAATCCATTATTGGAAAGAGGAAATGCTGTTTTATGACAATATCTATGAGAGCCTGCAAAGCTATTAAAAGTGTTGTTGAGATCAAATCAACTTCAATAGAGTTTCTGTGTTTGTCCCTTTGCAGTCAATTTGGATCCTTCTACTAAATGTGTTAATTCTATTTCTGGTTGGTTGATAAAATTTAAAGGCTAAATGCCAATTCCATGTGAACTTTACTGTGTTTTAGCAACTCATTAATTCACTATCTACTACTATTCTAGTTCTACAAGAGAACTCCTTTGCATAATCCAATACGGTTGAACCAGATACTGAACCGGTCTGAAGGAGGAAGCGGCCCAGTTCTTAATATATATGGGCCGAATTAGGCTTGTGGTGGATCCGTATCCTGAATATTCGATCCGACCCGAACTTAAAACCTCACCTTCCTGAATCACAAAATGTCGCCGAAGTTTTTTGAGAGCTGAGAAAAAAAGAGTAAACATGGCGGCCAACGGCGTGAGAAGAGCTCTTCAGGTATCCTCTTCTTCGGGGAAGATACTCTTCGGTCGTTCATCAGCGGCAACTTCTGGCTCGAAGATCGGGAAAACCGCCGGAATTGCTTTCGGGAATGGATCATCTTCTTCATCTCGTCCCTCACTTCGCAGACTGACAGTCTCCAGGTTAGCTCCCGAATCTTAGAACTGAGTGTATAAAATCTTGCGTTAAATGCGATAGATCTGTTTTCAATTTCGAAATGGTTGATTTTGCGTCTACAATGAATCTGCTTTTATGCTGAAGAAGTAGGGTTTATCTCTGGGGTTTGTGTTCAGGGTCCCTGTGGAACTGAGTGCAGGGGTTTCACTTATACCTTTACATAGTGTTACTGCTTCAGCTTTGCTCACTTCATTGCTATCTCTGAGTAATCAAAACTGGAGTTGCTTATCAGAAGGTATTTTACTTGTGTTTATAATCTCTCTTCTAGTGAATTTGATTTACAGCTCTCTAATCACGTTTCATTGATTATCATGATTGGAATTGAGGGAAATTGAATCACTACTGGTTATTTATTTTTAGAATTTCCAGACAAGGAGTAAATGTAGTCTCAATTGGTAGGATTCCATAAATGATCTGCTTGACACGCTAATACAAGTAATCAGTTTTGTTCAGTATATCAAGTGATCACTAAAATGTAGTAGAAGGGCATCGAGTTGGAATGAATTGTTCATTATCACAATATTGTTCCATTGTGAGAGGACCTGTCTGTGTCTTTCCAGATGATCACTTTTTTTTTCTTGGCATGTTTTACAATTATCCGAAGAGAGTGGAAACCTTATCTAATGGTAGTAAAATGATGTGTTGATTTACGTCTGCTAAACATTTCCAGAGTTGAGTTGTGTTGTGTTGGTCTATTTTCAGAGTGACTAATTAAAGTTTGGTTTTGATATTTGCAGGATTTGCGTCAACACTATAACATGGCCTGCACGTTCTGATAGATTCCATGAAACTTGTTTCAGTTAATCGGTATTTTTGCACTTTTTTCTGAGAGGTTGGTTGAAGATAATCTAAAATACCGAAAGAAACACAGACCCTTGCTTTGTTCTTAGGGCACTTTGTTTTCTGTTTATTTATACAATTATCATCTTCAATTGATAATTTCATTACCTTAACACTTCTGCCTGGAAATAAACTAGTTCATTTTGCTAAAGTTGTTCGGGTTCCCTTACCGAAACCAATTAAGATATTGTCATAGCGACCAAAAAGTGAATGAAACAGTTCAGACTTTCTTGTAATTTTGTAGTCCCAATCATACTATGTTTCTGTTACACCAACTATTCACTGTCAACCACCAAATAATACAACATATTAGAGGTATAAGCATAAGAATTTGGTTCCTCAAAGTGGCTAAGTTACCCATCAAATGACCAAACTCAGCATTGCATTCAAATGGCTGATATACAATCAGAAGTGCATAGTCAAAGTATAAAACCAAATGATCACAGGTGTATACTAGAATAATTACGACACAGATCTTACCAGCAATTTCGACCGTTGCAACGTCCCAAAAACAAAAGCCATGATTCAAAAAGTTTGCTTTTTTATCTTTTCCCTTCTTCTTCTACTACTAACCGTTGGCTCCCTAGCAACTTCAAATCCTTAAAGATCATCTCCTTCTTCTCACCTCAAAGTGATTAGTCTCTTCTTTAAACAATACCCAGTTCTTGAAATTTTTGTATTGCTCGTTCTTGATCTAAAAAGCTCGACAAAAATGGCAGCTTTAGCGCCTGGAATCCTTCAAAAGCTAATCGAAGGTATGAAAACAGGAATCAAACCAACCAGAGAGCACCGGAGCTCTATGTTACAGGTCACAGATATCGTCCCCATCGATCTCGACGAGAAGTCTCTGGAGCCAAAACAAGGGTTTCTCATCAAAGTCTCTGATTCCTCTCACTCAATCTATGTCACTCTTCCTTCGGACCAAGACGACGTCGTCCTCAGCAACAAGATGCAGCTGGGTCAGTTTATCTACGTCGATAGGCTTGAGCCTGGATCCCCTGTTCCTGTCATCAAAGGCGCAAAGCCAATCCCTGGTCGACATCCACTGCTCGGGACGCCGGAACCGTTGATGGGTCCGAAAGGAAAATGCGATCAAGAGCCTATATCGAAGCCGAGAAGAGGATCTTGGGGACAAAACGACGGCGTCCCGTCTCCGTTTGTTGTGAAACCAATGCCTTTGGATTTTGACCATTCCACGCCGGCGAAGAGGTCTGTTTCAGCTAGATTCGCAGCGTCTCCGATCAGAAGAGGACGCGAAGTGAGATGCTCTTTCGGCGGAGGGGTTTTGGGGAAAATGGAAGGAGAGAGTCCGGCAACGACGATGCTGAGGAAGAGTTGTGTTGTTCCGTCAGCTTCCAAGTTTCCGAGAAGTACAAGTGTTTGTGATAGAGAGACCAAGAGGAATGATACATCAGCTTCTGTTTTTAGTCCTTTCAAATTCTCTTTAGGTATTTTTCTTCTTCCTTGCTTTTAACATTATATTTGATCATATAGTGTTTGTTCAAGACAGAGCTTGTTTCTTGATTGCAGAGGCTCAAGAAGATGTTGTTCCCTTGTCCACCTCGAAGAAGTCGACTTCCTTAAGACAGGAAATTAAGATGATAAAACCTGAGAAAGACACCAATTTGCCAGGAAGGCTCAACACACTCAGCAAGGTTGATTTGTGTTCTTGTGGTTCATCGATTTGATTGAAGTTGGATGCTTGGAATACTACATCTTTCTTGAAGTTCAATTGTTACTCAAATCTTCTTAGGTGTTACTTTTTTGATAGGAAGCAACTCAGCTGCGGGAGACAGCTCAGAAGATTGCCCTTCAGGCATTGCGTGAGGCTACAGCTACGGAAACTGTTTTCCGTCATCTCAGGTATATAAACAATGGCTAAATCGTTCTTTTTGTACGTACGCTTTTTAATCGGATTTGAGTTGGAATGTGATGTGTTGATGTGTTTTTTTGGGACAGGACGTTTGCTAATATGAGCAAATCAGCCAAAGCTGAATGGCCCGCAGCGTGCTTTGAGAAATTCATGCAGTTTCACCAAGAGATGGCACAAACTGTAACCGAAATCACATCCATTGAAGCAGCTGCTTCGGATGCTGAGAACAAGTCACAGAACTTGAACACAAGAACCGAAAATCAGAAACCAAGAGAAGAAGAGTCTTCTTCGATCCTGCATGAAATCGCGTATAATTCAATCGATCAGGAGAAAAGAAGATCAAAGAGGCGGATTATCCTGAAGCAGCAGACTGAAGGGACATTAAGATCAAATGATGAGAACAAGAACCCAGCTTGTGGCGGGATAGGCAACACGATTAGGTTGGCAAAGGAGATTGAGGACGAAGCTGCAAACTGGTTCATGGACTTCATCGAAATGGCTCTGGAGAACGGTATGAAGAAATCTAGAGGCCCTGATGATGCAAACTTTAAGAAAGTTCCGCAATCTCTGATTCTCAGAGTTCTAAACTGGATTGAAGTGGAACAGTCTGATAGCAACAACAACAAGAGACGTATAGTCCATCCAAAAGCATCAAAGATCACTAGAAAGCTCAGAATTAAATTGAAGAATCCTTGAATACACTGAATGCACGTTGTAGCCTTTTACAGCTTACAAGTCTATTGTTTGTGTAAAAAGAAATTTTCACGTATTACTGAAGTAAAATGAAAAATTCACACATGATGATTCACAGATTAATGAAGCTGAGTTTGTTGAAAGCTCAAAGAATACAACAAATACAGATAACAAGCTTTGGTAGAATTAGATGACCCAGAACCAAGCAATGACTGACCCAGAGGCCAAACCGATAACCAAGAACATCACAGTGACGATACCTGCGGTCTCTGAGTGTTTCAGTGGAACCGATTTTGGAGCCAGAATCATCAAGACGCTTGTCAAGTACCCGTTGGTGAGTCCCAATAAGCATGTCAGTATAGTTACAGGAATCTCAGTCCTGAGAAACATCGGACCGTGTAAGCAACCCCAGAAGAGAGGGTAAAACAAGAGCCTAGCAATGGAACCACCAACAGCGATTTTCTCATCCTCTAGCATGAATATAGCGGTCATACACTTGCCAACCAAGTCAAACACGTTGTAGGCTGCAATGAGTAGAACAGGGTACCAATCTTTAAGAAGCTCCGAATGAACATCTTCGGTAATGTATCCAGGAAATATCGACAATGTCACCATGTATAAAAGAATGATCCCAAAACCATGAGATTTAACTTTCATCACGATCTCCCAAAGTGTTTTTCTCCACGCTGGTCCGGTTAAAGAACCTTTCTCTTGACCCTTCTCTCTGATTAGTTCTTCATTCTTACGCTCTTCGTGGAACTTGATCACGGGAAGTCTATGCGCTATGTTGTAGAGCACAGCACAGATCACCATAACAACAATCCCCACAGCAAAGTATAGATTCGCACTCTTTCTCAACCCAGCAGGATCTTGAGGATACACAGCTTTAGTCAAGATTCTCAATAGTGAAACAAGAACACCTACACATCCAAAATTCCCAAAAACCTTCTAAGTTTATATAACCACAGCAACCAAATCATTCTGCATTATTGATTATTCAAATCAGGGAGATGAATTATTTACCGGAGCCAGCAGTTCCGGCGACAACAGCTTGCATATACCTCTCAGGCATTTCACCAGCGGCGCCGATTAAACCTCCCTGCATAAGTGCATCGGCGAGACCGGATAACGCGACGGCACCGGAAGTAACATCGAATCCGGCGTATAAACCGACCTGTCCTTTAACATAAAACAGATCCAAAACAGGAACCACAAGCAAGGAGATGACGAAAAGTAAGAGGCCAAGATTGATTCTAAAGCTAGCGAGGCTCTTATGTGCATAGAAGACAACGATAACGGAGAGACAGAAAAGACCGACGAGCATATAGATAACGGCGAAGATCCGATCAACGGCGGTGGAAGGATAGAGGTAAGAGAAGTAATCGACGGCGGTGATGAAAGCGTTCCATGGAAGAAGAAAGCCAACACCGAGCGAGAAGTAGATGATGTAAGCGAAGTGGAAGGAATCAGAAGGAGCTTTTCTGATAGATCCTTCGTGAGGATTGAGGAGAAGAGAAGTCTCCGGTTCTGGTTCCGAGTAAGTTACCATTCCGGCGGATTTATCGGCGGTGGTCATTTGAAGTTGGTTAGTTTATTTTTCAGTTTTGGGAATTTTGTTGACTAATGGGACTTAGTTGTTAAAACGGTGTGGCTTTGTCTTTATGTGCAATCACTAAAACGGTGTCGTTTTATTGGCCAAGCAATAAATGGTTGAGGATACTGGATAGATAGGTGTTGCGTAGACGCATTAGTTGCAGTATTTTTATTTACTAGTTTTTTATTTGTATTGTTGGCAATGACCCTAAAACGTGCATTTGTCAAATAATATTTTATTGTATTTGTATATCTGTTTTGGAGCAGCTTATAAAAATTATTAAAAATATTAAACTAATAAAAAAGAGACAAATCAGCATAAGAGTATCAATTTTTTAAATATTTTAATACTAAAATCTCTTTAAAAGCCCACCGTTGAAGCTGCTCTTAGGTGTAAATCTCCACGAGTTGTAGTGATGCATCACCATTATCAAGTTGCATTGCATCATATGATAATGAAGAATCGGGTATCACCAACTCGGAACGTGTGCATGCATTGCTCCAACAAGTCTCTCTCGATCTTGTCTTCCACGGTCATTAATATATATCATCATCATTTTCATCCAGTACTAGTGCTTACTCGCCTTGTCCTTGACGTTCTACATTTGTCTCCAGCCTCACGTATTGCTTCAAGAGTAGCTCCAAGAGTTGGTTTCCTCAATAGCTTACTCGATCATGATTATTTCGCAAAGTAAAAATGTTTGCTGGGAAGAAAATATCGTATGAGTTATCTTTCTTTCCCTTGTATCTGCCTTTATATGGCTGAATTCTTGGCTGAATTTTCTAGTGATATTCATCTCGTAATTCATGTTTTGATAGAATCTTTTAAATCTTTCATGTATTAAGAAATTGATTTTATTATCAAATCATTAAGGTTTCTTTAGATGATATTTAATTTGGGGTTAATTAAAGGATGGTATGTATGGAAAATCATGGGGAATTTTTCACAAAGATGATGAGATTTGTTCACCATCTACCCTCTGTTTTCTTATTCAAATGTATATCAAGAATTAGTTCTCCTCGTTTGCTTCACTTTTCTACTTGGACAGTCTTTGGGTTTTTAGTAATGTTAAAGTTCCTCTTCCCCATTTATCTTGAAGTTGAGATTGTATAATCTTTTCATCAAGGTTTTTTCGGTGATTAAACTTCTCATCAATCGGTGGATTATGGCCAGAGCTCCTACAAAAATAATTTGATAAGAAATTTCGTATGAAGTTTTAGTAGAAAAATAGAAGAAAATTTGGACCGTTTTCCTACCAAAACATTCGTAGGAAAATATTTTCTACCATTTTCTTACCAAATTTTTTTTACTATTTTCCTATCATTTTCCTACTAACTTAATAAAAAAATAAATTAATTAATTTGACTTCAATAGTTATATTAATTTTGAAAATTCAATTAAAATTATACAATAACTAGATTAGGACCCGTGCGTTGCACGGGTTTATGTCAAAATTATTATTGTTAATTTAAAATTATTTTTTGTAAAGTTAATTAAAATCATAAAAATATATATGTTTTTATTTTTAATTAACTTGTAGTAATAAATTAACTTTGGACCCAAATCTGATTTTAAATTTAGTATAATACTTTTTTTTTTTTATCTCGAAAATAAAGGCAATTTTTGTTTTTTCTGTTAAGATCATCTGAAATTTATGATCAGACACTTTCTATATCCTATTGCAATTTTGAAAATTAAAGTTGGAAATTTCGATAAGACTTTCTTCACACAATCGATCTCCAAACTTTTCAATAAAACAATGAAGCACCGAGCCTTGAATAGTATTTTTCTGTTTTATAAATAATAATTTGAATGTAAGAAAATAATTTAAATAACTAAATAATAAATTAAAAAAGATTTGGGTTGCAGTTAATAAATATTTACCTTTTCGTCAAGTAGGAGAAAATTCAATCTTATAAGCTCATTATTCTTTTTTAAATTTTCCCATTGTCCATTGAACCCGCTCGGAATAACCCCCCTTTTGCTGGATTATTACCAATATAATCATAAAAAGCTAATTTTTCAGGAATTTTAGACCAAGATATGGAGTACGAAAAAATAGAATAATAAATGTCTTTGACATCCAATTATACCACTGATTTTTTTTTCTTTTTTATATTTTATATTAGATTTGATAAATATCCATGCAATGAATTATTTTATTTGATTTGATAAATAGAATAATAAATATCCAATTATTTTATTTTATTTCAAATTCCAATGGCTTTTGCTACTCTTACCTTCCCCACCACTATTTTTTGCTAGGTATTCCCCTAGCAAATCAATTGAGCAAACCGGTAAAACTTCTTGCTTCCCACTTTCTAGTAAGACGTACTATCGTCCGACGATAAGGGCGTTTTTTGTTTAGTTGATCTAGTGTAAGATAATCTTTCTTCATTGCCTTTTGGATGATAGCCATTTTCTGAAAATTAGAAAAAAAACAACTCGAAATTAGAAATTTTTTAATAATTATTAAATATACATATAATATATATATATATATATATATAAAATAACAACAACCTCATAGTTATAAAAATATTAATTAAAAGTATATAAAATAACAATATAGTTATAAAAAAAGATTAAAAGTAAGAAGAGAAATTTTACTAACATAACAAAGTTAAAGCTACGATGATGTTTATGAACTAAAGTGTTTTGTTTTGTTTATATAGAATTCATTATTGACAAATTTTTGTTCTTATTGTAATATGAATTTTCTAATGTGTAAAATTTTTCTTTTTAAGAATAGAAATAATACTTTTGTAAAACTGTCGTTTTCTTTATCTTATATATTTAAAAAGTTAATCGACTACTCTATTGTTAGCATGAAATCTGATATACTTTGGTTCCACGGTGGAGCCACTTCATAACCTACCCAGCATAAATGGCAATTTTTATTTTTTTGGTTTTTTTTATCCAAAGATTTTATTAAATGTTAGTTTTATATTTTTCCTAATATATATAGAATAAATAAGTTAGCTATTCCTTTTCAATGGTTTTAAGTAACTTAATTTTTTCCTTTTCCAAATTTATTCCTTTTCTTACGAAGATTTTAGTATATAATATTTTTGAATAAATTAGTATATATTTCCTTATAATAATATATTAATATATTAGCATATTTATTTCCTTATAATTAAATCTTTGACCTTTTTCTACATCTTTTAAACTTTTTTTTTATTTTGACACGTGTCGAAATCTTGAATTGAATAACATGACACGTGTCACTATCCGATGAGTTACTAACTTTTGAACTTAATTTTTTCCTTTTCCAAATTTATTCCTTTTCTTACGAAGATTTTAGCATACAATACTTTTGAATAAATTAGTATATATTTCCTTATAATAATATTAATACATTAGCATATTTATTTCCTTATAATTAAATCTTTGACCATTTTTTTACGTCTTTTAAACTTTTTTTATTTTGACATGTGTCGAAATCTTGAATTGAATAACATGACACGTGCCCCCATCCGATGAGTTACTAACTTTTGAAAACCCTCTTTTATATAATAAGATTTCCTTATAATTAAATCTTTGACCTTTTTTTACATCTTTTAAACTTTTTTTTATTTTGACACGTGTCAAAATCTTGAATTGAATAACATGACACGTGTCACCATCCGATGAGTTACTAACTTTTGAACTTAATTTTTTCCTTTTCTTACGAAGATTTTAGCATATAATACTTTTTAATAAATTAGTATATATTTCCTTATAATAATATTAATACATTAGCATATTTATTTCCTTATAATTAAATCTTTGACCTTTTTTTACGTCTTTTAAACTATTTTTATTTTGACACGTGTCGAAATCTTAAATTGAATAACATGACACGCACGTGTCACGATCCGATGAGTTACTAACTTTTGAAAACCCTTTTTTATATAATAAGATCGTTACTATTAATCTGAATATATATATATATATATATATATATATGGTATGACATTCAAATAACATATGAGAACGAATTTAATATCATTAGGTTGTGGCGTGCTGGCTACAGGAGGACTGCATGATGGATGTGTAAGAGCCCCATAAGAGCATCTCCATCGTTGAGAAACTCACCTGAGTTTCTCAAAATTAAAATATTAATATTAATATATAAATATATTACTTAATTATTTAATTATTATTTTTTTGGAAAAGAAAAGATTTGTCCAATGAATGATTGACACTTGTATAATCAGTTTCTGGAGAGTTTCTCACGCAAGAGTCGTTTCTTGCCTCTCTCATCTTTTTTTCAATTCTTTTTAATATTTTATTGTGAGAGTAGAAATCCTGTTGGAGCTGCTCGTAGAGGGTGTATGAGAGGGGTGTATATATGAGAGGGAGAAGCGCATGTGAGTTGTGAGAGACGAAGAGCTTGATGTGTCATCATGTGTCATGAGTGTCTCAAAGTGGAGCTTGGTTGTAGAGACAAGAGAGTTGTCTGAAACCTAGTTGTATCTCTTGGTCGAATGAGTACAGATATGAGCAATCTCATGGAGTTAAGAGATACAATAGGACAAAAGATACAAGAAAAAAAAATTGGAATAACAAGTTGTTCTTATATGTCTTATTCATGGTTTCATGTTTCTATAGGTGTTGATATTATCTCAGGGTATGTCATAACTCACTGATTATAATGGATTTTAGAATACTGTTCTCGACAAAATGTAGGAATAACACCAGTAGCCAAACTCGTTGAAAATTCTTCTTCTCTAATATTTTTGTTTTCAAATTGAATTGATGAACCAAACCTACAGGTGAATTCACTACAAAAAAAAACACATCAAAGTACAACCACATTTTCCAACGAGAAAAAAGATTTGAACTATGTGAAAATTTTCGACCACTTAACTATCGTCGGGTTTTAGTCAGAAATAGTGATTGAAAAATTTAAAGTGGTCGGATTTCTTGTTGGAAAATAGTTCGGTAAACACGTGAGAGTGTAAGATGTTTCAAACACATGACTACTTTTCTGACGAGTTTAGCCGGAAATTGGTCGGAAAAATAGAGCCGTTGCACATGACTACTTTCCGTCTAATTTCTAGTATTGGTCAAGGTTAGTTAGTAATTCTGCAAGTGATTTAGCTTATATATATTAACAAATATCAAATCAAATCAAACAATTAAACAAAAAACAAAAGTACATACATAAGAAAAATCCCACATATATATATATCTTTTAGCATTAGTAATATATAAAGTTTTTACGTATGTGATTAGTGCATATATTATCATGAACACATGACACATCCCTTCAACTCTTTGATTTATAAACAAACAAAAGGAAAATCATATGTTTTTTAACGAATTAGGAGTTGAGAAATTCTTTCAAATACCACTAAATACGTTTATTTTCCAAACATACCATAATAAGTTTTATTTTCCAAAAATACTATTAAAAAGTTTTATTTCCAAAAATACCACAAAACTAAAAACTGAATTATAAAGGTTTATAATTTAAATATTTGGGTTTGGGTTTAGTATTTTGGGTTTAAGGTTTAGTATTTTGGGTTTAGGGTTTAGTTTTGAGGGTTTAAAATTTGGTTTTAATTTTGTGGTATTTTTGGAAATAATTTTTTTTTGTGGTATTTTTGGAAAATAAAACTTGTTATGGTAATTTTGGAAAATAAACTTATATTAGTGGTATTGATGAGAATTGCCCTTAGGAGTTTTACCAAATTAGCTTAGATTTTGTAATATAATGAACCTTAGTCCTTGCAATTAGAAAGCTACAAGAAAATAAAAAAGAAGAGGAATATGAATCGATCAATAGAAAGTAGAAAGAGAAACTTTTTCTTTCCTTTAACGTTTTGCTTAATTTTACTAATAACATTACACATTTAACTAATATTTTATTTACCTAAATTCTTAACCCCCCCCCCCCCCTCCACAAAATTTAGCGAAAGAAAATTCTATCTAAAAATGAATTTAATGAAAACCTATAATAATTTTTTCTAACATAAAGGACCTAAACAAAATTGTTTTCTTAAAATATGTTTATCTTATTTTGAGCCCTAAACTATTGTTATACTAGATTGTGTATTGGGTTGGATCTGCAAATAAAAAATAAAAAATACATATATAGGAAAAATCCCGCATATATCTTTTAGCATTAGTTTTAGGTATGTGATTAGTACACATTTTTTGTATTTAATGAAAGATTGTTAAAACTATTGATATTTTTCAATATGATAGAGTTTCTTTAAATAAAACTAAAACTTTTCCACGCAAATACATTATCTAGTAATCAAAATAACATAACAACGGACTTAAAGGCCGAAACCTTTTATTATTACAAAAACAAGAAAACAAAAAGACATGACATAGAAATTTTGTCTTTTAAAACGACGAAAACACAAATACATACGATTAAATACTCCCTTAAGACTCAAGATTGTTGGTGATGTTAGGAGCACAAGCATCAGCAACGGTGGTAGCGAGACCATCAGTTTCAGGTTGGTGGTGGCTCCCGTCCCCATCCTCTTCAACATTAAGATTTTGATTCAAATCCAAACTCATATTTTGGTTCGAATTCAAATTCATTTTCATTTTCATATTAAAATCATGAATTTTTTGTGGAATCTGACCACAAAAATCAAGAAGAGCATCATGTTGGAGTTGAATTACTTTCTGCTGATTCTGATATTGATGCTTATGATCATAGCATTTGAATGGGTTAGCTACCGCATCTCCAAAAACAAGAGGAGGTAAAGAAGAAGAAGAAGATTCACCAACCTCACCATCCTCCTTGAGGTTCTCGATCTTGCAAGTAAGTTGATTGAGATACTTATCAATAAAAGAACTCAAATCTTTAAGATCCTTTTCACCGAGCTTATGCACATTAATATCTCCTTTGAGACAATCGAACATAATATCTTGAATCTGAAAATTTCGGTTCTCATTACGCACCTTTTGCAATTGCGCTTTCTCTTTGGTGATCCTCACGCGCAAAAAGGCTTCTTGGTCCACCATCTTTTTGGTCCGGTCTTTCATAGAAACCTCCATAAACTTTGACACCACTTCTTCAACGCCTTCTCTTGATGGCCAAGCCTCAGGGTCTGACTTATGCGGACTGTAGATAATCCCACATGCTTTGACGTCACAGAGAGTCACCAGCTCGGTAAGTTTCTTCACAATCCCTTGTTTCCTCTTGTTGAATCTTGTTCTCCTCGATGTGTTATTTTCTATGAACGAATACTTCATTGGCTTCATCTTAGCTTTCTTTGTTATGTGTGTTTTGTTTTGTTGGCATGAGGATTGTTTATATAGGAAATGAAAGGTGTTTTTACCCATTAGGTATTTTTTTCCTTTGCTGGACTCATTAGTTCTAAATTTTGTTGAACTTTGGATATCGTATTCCGTTACACCCCTACGTGTAGGAATTTGATTGAGTATTAAACGATAATCCTTTCATTTTAGAGATAACTCGTAATCCCATTTATATATTATACCTTTTAAGGGTAAATTTTTTGAGTTATCTTTGCATTTAGGATGTGGGAAAAAAATACAATAAAGTTAAATTAAAATATTTATTTAGTGTGTAAATTCAATTATTGTTATTTTCATATTAAATTAATAAATGGAAAACATTAACATTAATTTAAATAAATAAAAAGTGACAAAAAGAAATTAATTTATAAGAAAAGAAAAATATTAGTCGAATAGAGAGTAATAATTTAGATAATGTACTAGTAATAGTATATGTTATAAAAATCAGTTGCAAGACATTTAAATAATAAAAATCTCTTATTAATTGTTTAGACGCTAAATCAACTCCAAATGTCAAATAAACGTTTATTGAATTATGAACATTGGTAAACAAATATATAATGATATTTTGTATTGATAACTAATATTAATTTATTTTTAATCAGAATATGTATTTAAAATTGACTATATTCATAATCTTACAATATATATGTTTATGAGGATTAGACTATAAATCGATTTTAATAGGTATCATTAGAGTCAATTTATGTAAGTGTCCTTTTAAAAAGAGACAAGCTACATTCATTGATGAAGTTTATGTTAAATATTAAGACTTGCAATATATTATGGAAAGTATAAGTTGTTTTTGAAGATAAAACTCAACAACACATCCTTGATTTGAAAAGCGTGTAGTTCGTATACTAAAATTTGTTATAAGATAATGTTTTACAATGATTACACTTATTACTAAAATCTAGTCTAAACCTAATCTTTCTTACTTTTATTCATCCAACCGTGAAACACAATAATGTGAAGACTTAAAGACTTGAATCCACCATTAAGCCTAATTAAGCATGTGTCAAGGTTAATATTTTTATTCTTCTACAAGAAAGTGTTTGTGGTTGGAGTAATTCAAATCTATATCATCTTGAAATAGATTTCATGAACATAAATAACAAAATTAGATTCACAACATGTTAAATTAAGAAACAATAAGCAAGTGTCAATAGCTCAACATGTAAAGTATTTTAGGTAAAGCCTAGAAATCGCATATTCGAATGGCACTTGTGAAGTTATCATATTAAATGTTCTAGTTCTAGATTCGAAGGATGCACGGGATTAGGCCAAAACTTCTTAATTATTAAAACAAAAAACATATTAAGCAACAACACTTGGAAAGTTTCATTCACCTCGAGCCCTTCGACTTTTATGTCGCGGAACATAAACTTCAGCATGGTCTATACGTTAAAAAAAACGGTACACTGTTGAAGCGTGTGTTAAAAGTTAAAACACACATCTTTTAAGTTATTTACATGACCCACCGAAAGAACACTTCTCAATTTCAAGGATCAGTTACTATTGACAAGATATAGTAGCCACCAGATTTAAAGAAGCAATGTCGACCGTACGTCAAACCTTTCTAAAGATAGAGCTTCTTCCTTGAAACTAAAATCCAAATATGAGAGAAAGATAGAGAGAGCATTCGAAATTGGTCTTGCACTCTAAGTAATTAAAAAGGACAAAACAAGTAAACGTAGAGAGAGATCAACAAAAGAAATATAATTCATAGGAAAATAGTACAAATTAAGTGTATATTGAACTTACCTCGCTCTCACGTGAATAATAAAACCACTATCAATTGAGCCATGAATACTTTTAGAATGTGATCCTAAAATCTCTATATAATATGAGGCTTAACTTATCTGAGCTTAACTCTAGCTCCAAGGGTTCTGTAGCTTCTGTTCATATACATCTTTCTCTTTATTTACATATTTGATTTAAATAAAATAATTATAAAGCCATAACCCAATTTTCTAAATCTCAATGTAGAACCCTATCTTTTCTCTTAGCCTGAGCTTTTTCGTCGAATCTCTTCAAAAGAAAATGTGCTCTTTTAGCATACACAAAAAAGACTGTAATATGCTCTTTTGGTTTTTAACTTATCCACAATAATATTCGAAAATAGTTGTGACCAAAACCCAAAAAAAAAAAAAAAAAAAAACTAAAGTTGTCTGTAAAAGAATTTGGATGTGGACGACGTTCGATTCATGCTCAGTTAGATTTGTTTAGTTCAGTGCGGTAAAAAAAAAAACTCGCCATCTACATCTACAATGTATCAATTGAATCTTAGAGCAGGTATAACAATATATTGTGATATCATGCTTCTATTAATTGCTTTTTCAATATAAAATATCTTCTCTTTTGTTTTTAAAATTACTACAAACATTATTTTATAGGCAGAATTGTTTTTGTTTTCTTCAGGGAAAAAACATTATTTAATTTGTTTATGGAATGAACCATTGATTAATTGCCAATAATTTTCTTTGACTATTTGATGCAATAATTCGAATTCTAAGTGCAATAACAACATTTCTCCGCCATCAACCAAAAAGTGACTTTACATTTCCCGAAATGAGTACTTGACAAGTTCACATACCTTTTTGGTATTCACTGACACATATATTCCACACTTGTGTGTGTGAGACCGCGTTTATAGAATCGCTTGATGTCCTAATTTAACTTCAAACGTTTCAAACCTTTTTCGGAATTTTTGCGTTTGCATTTTGTGCGTTTTACGTTTTGATAATACTACTTTTTATTATAAGATAGTTTCATAAATGTATAGAAGAAACACAATCTCAAAATTAATTAAAAACGATTACTCTATTATTTGAAAGTTTATCAAAACGAAACGATGCATTTGGAGGCTAAAAAGAAAAGCAAAACAAAAAAGACTGTCATGATTGATTTCAATTATTCCAAGTTATCATCACAAAATAATTAAAATTTCCTTATTCAATAGTAACAATAAAATATATTTATGAGAATGATTTTTATAACAGTCGAATCGTACGGCAGATATTAGTTTGGCCCATCTCTATATCATCATCTCCGCATCAACAACAACTCTCACAGGAGCTGCAAAGCCAGAGAGAGAGACACACACTAAAACCCTAATCTCTCACTCACTCACTATCTCTCTCTTCTTCAACTGAACATCCATGTCGTCGACACAAGAAGCTTCAGCTACTGATTTACCCGTGAAGAGACCCAGAGAAGAAGAGCAAGATAACGGCGCCGCCATGGAAACAGAGAACGGTGGAGGAGGAGAGATAAAGGAGCCTGCTTGTATGTCCTCTATTATTCCTGGATGGTTCTCTGAGATTAGTCCTATGTGGCCAAGTTTGTGCCCAAATTTTACTTCTAGATCTATTACAACCTCTTTCACCATTGTTTGGGCTCTGTTGTTCCCAATTGAGGTCTCTGTGAAGCTGATTTTTTGAATATCTGAGTCTTTTTAGGAGAAGCACATTCTCTGAAGGTAGAGAAGATTCTATTCCAAGGAAAATCTGATTACCAGGATGTTATTGTTTTTCAGGTAACAGAGATAGTTTCTAGTTGTTTAGTTTACAATTTATAGTTTCATAAGTTTGGTTTTCACTTGTATAAAGTTTCAACTTTGGTGAAATTTTTTCTTAGTCTGCGACGTATGGGAAGGTTCTGGTTTTGGATGGAGTGATTCAACTCACACAAAGAGATGAATGTGCCTATCAGGAAATGATCACTCACCTTCCACTGTGCTCCATCCCCAACCCCAAGAAGGTAGTAATCACGAATGTGTCCTGTGTGTATTATCGATTATTATTTTAAGATAGCTTAGTCAATCAAAGTCTCTTGCTTTCAACTGTAAAACTACAAGAACAGTGGATTGCACATTTTTCCACTTCTGGTAAAGTCTGTCACTTACGACCATATAACTTATTTGAGCTGGGAAAGATTAACATGATGATCCTTTAAGGTATAATATGGGAGTGTGTTTGAGAAAATTAAATAATCCAATTGTTTGTAACTTTCCCCTGCTTTTTGGTTGAATGGTTGAGCAGCTAAAAATGCTACCTGCTTTGTTGCTATTTGATAGTAAAACTTTAGCCAAGTGTGTTTCTTATGGAAACCTTTCTTCTTCAGGTTCTGGTCATTGGAGGAGGAGATGGAGGAGTCCTGCGGGAAGTGGCACGTCATAGTTCTGTTGAGCAGATTGACATTTGTGAAATCGATAAAATGGTGGTTGATGTGAGTTTTCACATTCCTTTCTTCTATCATGTATCCTTGCATTACATTGTGATGAACTTTGCTTAGGTTTAATATGTTTCCACCTTCTGGGATGTTCTTCAGGTGTCTAAGCAATATTTCCCTAAGGTAGCAGTTGGATATGAGGATCCTCGTGTCAACCTCATCATCGGCGATGGTACTCAATGCTCTTTCTTTGTCTGAATAGTTTTTATTAGTTTTATACAACGTTTGTGGCCATGTTTGCAGGTGTTGCTTTCTTGAAGAATGCTGCTGAAGGAACCTACGATGCAGTTATTGTTGATTCATCGGATCCGATTGGTCCAGCAAAAGAGTTATTTGAGAAACCTTTCTTTGAGTCAGTGAATAGAGCTCTTCGTCCTGGTGGAGTTGTGTGCACACAGGCTGAAAGCTTGTGGCTTCACATGGACATCATCGAAGACATTGTGTCTAATTGCCGTGAGATCTTCAAGGGATCTGTGAACTACGCTTGGACCAGCGTTCCAACTTACCCGAGGTCTTTAAAAATGATCTTGAAAACCTTTTGCTTTCTTTCTTTTTGCGTTGATTTCAAAAATTCTGAATTCGCATTTGCAGTGGAGTCATTGGATTCATGCTTTGTTCAACTGAGGGACCACAGGTTGAGTTCAAGAAGCCAGTGAACCCAATTGATACTGATGAAAGCTCTATCACATCACACGGACCCTTAAGGTTTTACAACGCTGAGGTATGGAAAAGTAATCACTTTCGGCTTCTTTTCGAAATGTGTTTGAATCATCGTTGAACCTTTTGGTGTTGCACTTGCAGATTCACTCAGCCGCTTTCTGCTTGCCCTCTTTTGCTAAGAAGGTTATCGATTCGAAAGCCAACTAGAAAGAGGAGAGAACTCATTTACTTTTGAGAAAATTTCTCGTAGAAGTGAAACATGATGATGATGATCCTTGCGAAAATAAAAAGTTTTAATTTTTTAGAACGTATTGTTAGTTCGTTCTCCTTCTCCAGTAATGTTATGTGACTGCACTGAGTTGCAAATAGTAATTTACTATTCCACTCTTTTTTGTTAGCCCCACCACACATACTTCATATTCTTCCTTTAACGTTATGCATCTTTAAATTTCTAAAGTTTTAATTGAAGCTGTTCGGATCACAGAATGTGATTCGAAAGCCAAAGTTTTTGCTTTCCACTCTAACTCTCACTACACTTGGAATACAAAATTGTGAGTTTGACCAAAGCAAGTTCCCTTGTATAGCTTACTAAAAAAGATTGTGAATTGAATAGCTCATGACGAGCTTTATTGTGAAAAGAAACTAAAAAGGGAAATATTAATTGAAGAACATCAAGTTTAGTAAATCTTTGATTGTTATACAGGACTTAGAGCAAGAGGGTGTGCCCATGGTGTATGTGCACAGGGTCCATTATTTTTCTAGTCAATTTTCTTGAAACAATTAGGTACCTACTTCCTTAAAAGTTGTATAAAAAAAAGCTCAAATATGCTAATTGACATTACATTACTTGCATCAGTAACATACTACAAAAATAGGAAACTAAAAAAAAATTATGGGCTTTAATTTCAACAAAACGTTTTGGGCTTACATCATCGGCCGTCCAAAATAAGTAGGTCGTCCATCAGATACCGTACACGTGTCAACTGATATTGTTGACGTAGGCGTTCTAATTATAACCAGACGTTGACCATCGTTATACACGTGTGTATGTGTTCATATCGATCTGTTACATCACATAAATGCGACCTTGTTATTATTATTTTTTATCTCTCTTTGTGATAAATTTAATTAAATCATGAATTATGTTTTATTTTCTGTCGCTCTCCACTCCTAAATTCCCAATAATACCAATTAATGGGTCCATCGCGAGATAGTTGGATTTGCCACTTGCACCTTTATGCAGCATATACCCTTATAGGTAGAGTTCATAACATATCCATTACTGTTTGTATAAACTAGTAAAATTTCAACAAATTAGTAATGTCGGAATTATAATATTTTATTAATTTATTATATGTAACAAAATATAGTTTGTATAAACTATAGTAAAATTTCAAATTCAAATAATATAGAGAAGATATCTTGTTGACATTATGCTAATGTGTATTGATCCGAAATATTGTTGTCGGATGTAGTTACATCATAAGATTTGTCAGCTTCAAGGATTGCGATATAATTATTATTTAAAGCATATTATTATCGGATGTGAGATCATTTTTGTTGCTCTATAAATGCTTCCCACGTCTTCTAAAATGAAAAATTAAAGGGGGCTGTTGATAAATTGTTTAAGGGTCTTCTCATTATTTTCCTTTGAGTTCTTCATTTTTACTATAACTGGTAAGAGTAAAACGACCAAAAATACTAAACGTACATAAACTTTAAATAAATATAACTAGATAAAAAAAAACTTGAGTTCCACCTAACAATGACGCCATCGGCCGCGAGTAAGGCCCTGTTCGTTTGCTCATCTGACATTTCCATCCAGATGATCCATCTAAATGTTCCATCCAGATGCTTCATCTGAATGTTGTTCGTTTCAATTTTTGGATGTTCATTTGAATGGAGCATCTGGATGAACATTTGTTTGTATGGTTCATTTTTGTAAATATTCATCTCCATCTAGATGAATTTAATAAGAAAATTACTAAAATACCCATACTTTGATCTAATCATAATCTTCAATATATTGAATTTAATTATTAATTAAAATCTAATGAAAATTGAAAAAATTAGATTTCCTGCCAAACCATAAAATCGCGAAATAACGTTTTCTCGCCAAAACCGCAAAATCATAGAATTAGGTTTTTTCCGCCATAAAATCACGACTTTAGCGGGAATTATGGAATTGAGGTTTCAAGGGAGTACGATATTCCACAATTTTCTTGCCAAAATCGTGATTTGACGGGTTTGGCGAAAAAATCATAATTCTCCGATTTTTGCGGAAAATTGCGTTTTCCAATTTCGATTTTGGCAGAAAATCAATTTTCCTAATTTTCACGCCAAAACCGCAAAATCGCAGAATTAACTTTTTGGCAGGAAAATAGCGTTTTTCAATTTCGATTTTGGCAGAAAATAAAATTTTCCAATTTTCCTGCCAAAACCGCAAAATCGCGGAATTAAGTTTTTGGCGGGAAAATTGCGTTTTCCGATTTTGATTTTGGCGGGAAAATTGCGTTTTTCGATTTTGATTTTGGTGGAAAAATACATTTATTCAATTTTACCGCCAAAACCGCAAAATTGCGGAATTAAGTTTTTGGCAGGAAAATTACGTTTTCTGATTTCTCGGTTTTGACGGGAAACCCAGTTTTGAATAATTCGGCAAAAAGATTTTGTTTTTGATGGAATTACAGTATTTTAAGATTTTGGTTAAAAAAACATAATTCCTAGATTTTATGATTTTGACGGAAAATATTAGTCCGTGATTTTACGGTTTTAGAAGTAAAAAATTGGTGCAATATTGTGATTTGTTAAATAAAAATATGAAATCTATATATAGTTTATATTATTTGAGTTATAATTGTAAATGAGGGTATTTTAGACATTACAAAATTTTAAAGAGTCATCTCCATCCAAATGGTCCAACTTGGTTCATCCAACTTATTTTAAAATTTTTGCCTAAATTTTCCTAACTCATCTAGATGAGCCATTTAAATGGTTGTCATTTTTAATAGTAAACGAACACTAATTTCCATCTCCATCTAGATGGATCATCTGGATGAGAAAACGAACAGGGCCTAAGTCATAATTTAACTGATCAAAGAGCAAGATTGTAAGTGTTACATAATCACTGTCGTAATATGCTGTAATGACGCAAGCTCGGGGTTGCAGCGACAAAGGAACCATTACCTAACAAAAGTAGAAACTCTCTTGTAATTTGAACAATCATCTAATAGTTTATCCCATAATATTGATTTTTAATATTTAATCAAGAATCGAACATATTAAAAAAAAAATCAGATAAAAGACAAATCACGGCCCCTCTCGTTGAACTTATATCCTTAAAGGTTATTTTTTCCCTTTTCACTTTCAACACTTCAAGTTAACCCATGCACTTATGGTGTGAAATTGATCTCAAGTCTTATAATTCTGATTAGTTAGTGTGAAACGTAATCCAACGGTTATAAAGGTTCCACGTATGATTAATAAATTGTGTCTATTTTAATAACACTTTGTTAACTTTTCAAACAAAGATATAATATTTTGTAAATGTTGAAAAACTTAATCTTCTTTTTGTTAAAGGGTTTTAAAGTTCTGATAGCTGTTAGCTGATACCATAGCTTCTTTTATCTATGCTATGGACCGGGTCTCAAACATAAATGAATCCAAATGTGATACTATTATAAATCTATTTTAACTATTATTCAAACATATATGTTATTTATAAATTCATGTAATGGACCATTTTGGTGTCTTCAGATATGACCTACGAGGCGATAAGAAAGAATCGAATCATTGACAATTATTGTTTGTGATTTCTGCAGAAACTGGAGAGTGGAGAACACTTCACGTTCTTTGCACACGTGTATGTCCAGTATCGCACGCCATATTAACCGGGATTCCAAATATGTCCAGAGATGACCACGTGGAAACCGGTTTGTGGCAAACCGGAATCGTAATAAATGCACGCGTTGATTGTTCTAGTTTAGTTCTAAGTACACTTGTTCGCTTCACCAAATCCGAAACAACAACACGAAATGGTCATTAAGTTGATTAGAGTTTGATTCTGACTATCAGTTTACTATCCCACGTTCGAACATCGTAGCTGAACTCGTAGCAACGAACACGTCTACTAAAAAAATTTGTTAGCTGTAATCCAAATTAAAGAGAGACTTTGTTAGAGAAAGTAACAACTTTGATAATAAAGACCATATTGGCTTTACAAGTTCGACATGTATGATGTATGTTCTTAATAATTCGATAATAAAGCTTCAATTTAATTATCTACTTACAATATTTAACTTTAAATTATCCATGAATATGTGGATCTCTATGTGGACGCATAATTGTGCAAGGCGGCCACATTTGGAAGATAATGCCGTCAGCTTGATTTTGGCATTTTTGGTAACACGAAAATGGAACAAATGTTAAAAGATCAAATAAGAGAGGACCCATACATCATATATGTGTATGCTTTTGATCACCATCTCCATACAAATGGAATTAATATACTTTATATATTTCTTAAATTGAGTAATACCCATTACCCAAAAAGTGGTTACTGAAGGGAATTATTCTGTTATAGATTCCACCATCGAAGCTAAAAGCAAATAGATATATTATTAATAAATAGATGGCTGCTTAAATTAGAAACGCATGGGTGTTTTGGATAATCATATACAATATGTTTGGTGAATATTATATAACATTATTCAATAACTTATTGCATAAGTTGATTTATTTAAAACCAACTCCTGCTAAGAAATTATAAATGCCGTGGAACATGAATATTAATTAACATGGGATATATTAAATTATTACCAGGCTTGAGTGGGTCTTACAATTGTGTTTTTGTTTTTGTGTTTAAAAATTTGGTCAAGGGTTTTACATTTCTCATTTAAAGACAAGATAAACTAAACAAAGATGTTTATCAAAAGAAAAAAAAATAAACAAAGATTCAAGTTGTTGAGTTTTGGTATATAACTCAAGGTTTCATGCTCTTACATCCAATCGTTTGATTCTATATTGAATGGAGCAATGGGACGGAACCGAATAAAAGTGTAATTGTTAAAACAAGTCGTTCAACAATTTTTGTACCTGGATGTTGAGAACTTTGACCTCGGTCAACGGCCATATCTTTGTTTTTTTTGGCAAACTAGAACTTTAGCTTTGATCATTACTTATAATAATAAAATCAGAAAAGGTAGATATTTGCTATATTTTCATGTTTTCAATTAATATTTTTTCCTTAAAATATACTATTTTCTTGGTTTTCTTTTTGTCTAGTTTTAAAGACACCAAAGTTTGTATTTTTTGTGTAAAATAATAAAGCTCAAATATATTTAAAATTATTAGTAACGTATCAAAATGAAATTCATATAATATTGCTAATTGATCTGTTTTGAACCGTTTATGGCCATGGGCGATTTCCGTGATGTTACAATACATTTTCTCTTACTAGTTTTGAGATGTAACAAAAAAATCGGTTTTTTAATTCATAATTTCCAACGCAACACCGACCATTACAACTATTTAATAACGTTATAACTACAATCATCTACTTTCATAAATTCCAAAACATGACGTATTGAAATTAGGTGATAGATAAAACATTTGTCGAACTCTAATAGCTTGAACTTAACTTTTATGAATAAGATAAAGATAAGATCCGTGGTTTTTGGGGAAAACGGCTAAAACCTCCCACAAACTATGTTGCTTTGGCTAATTCACACTTGTAACTTTGCCTCATGCCTAATCCCACATAAACTAATATATATTTTGAATTACCTACACAAACAAACACAAAACCGGATTAAACCCACAAAATGCTTAACGGTGTTAATTTTCTGTTAAGGATGCGTGACCTGGATCCATGTCGGCAAGTTAAACGACATCATTTTGCCAAACCTGTGAAGACAAGCATCTAAACGACGTCGGTTGGACAGAAATCAAATTGGGGATTTTTAGAAATTAGGGTTTAATTGAATTGGGGAAGAAAGAGGGGAAGAGAGACAAAATTGATTTGAGATTGAAACTAATTTCCCCCAAATCTCCTCAGCTTTTCTTCTTCCACTGCTCTCGCTCGTTCGTCGTAGTTGTCACCTGTTGAAGAGAAGCTCGACGTCGCCTGACGAAGAGAATCTCGACGTCGTCTGCTGCTGAAGAGAAGCTCGACGTCGTCTGCTGGGTTTATGGTATTGTCGCCAGTTGGTCACTGGTTTTGAATCCAATCTATTCTCTGATAAGTGGTAACCCAGAGCCAATCTATTCTCTTGTAAGCATAGAATAATACATGCAACTTCTTTTTCTTTCATAATGAAGAATACTCAACGTCAGCTATCTTCATCTTTCATGAAATTCTTGGAGGACAAGAACAGAGACTTAGAGGCTGTGTTTGCTTACATGGATGCTAACAGAGATGGTAGAATCTTTGCACATGAGCTTAAGACGAGTTTCAAGACTTTGGGAGAGCAAATGTCTAATGAAGAAGCTGAGTCTGCGGTTCAACTATATGATATAGACGGAGATGGCATGTTGGATTTTCATGAGTTTGCTCGGCTTATCAAAGGGAATGATGAATTCACAGAGGAAGAGAAGAAGAGGAAGATAATGGAAGCTTTTAAAATGTATATTGCTGAAGGGGAAGATTGCATTACTCCGAGAAGCTTGAAGATGATGCTAATGAAGCTAGGTGCACTACAAGAAAACACGCCAGAACCGACGGGCAAAACCGTCGGTATGCCGTCGTTTATGGGCAAAACCGACGGTTTATCGACCATACCAATCTGTCGGTCCTATAGCATCGGTTTTCAAAATCCGTCGGTTTTCCGTCAGTAAATAACCGACGGAAACCGACTGTCCGAAAACCGACGGCATTAAACCGACAGATAAACCGACGGTCGCTAACCGACGGCACTAAACCGACAGATAAACCGACGGAATAACCGACGGTTTGACTTTTTAAAAACCGACGGAAAACCGACGGATATTTAAAATTGTTGAATATATTAATTTTTTTTAATTTAATTTTTTTATTTTAATTATAAAATTAATATTAATATAAAATAAAATAAAAGTTTTATAAATTTAATAATAAATTCGAATTTCTAAATAAAATCAAAAAGTTTAAAACTAAATATTAATATTCAAAACAACAAAAACCAAAAACTAAATTATAAATTAAGAAACTAATCACGGGGTCGGGTTCGGCGGATCTCTCGGGAAGGTTCGTCGCATCTCCGCCATGAAGTTATCCATCTCGAGCAACTACCTCTTGGTCTCTCTGAGTTCCTCCTCCATCTATGCGGCTCGCCTACGGTTTTCGGTACTCTCATCTTCCATTTGCGTCTCTAAAATATGGATCCAAGCATCCTTCTCCAGGAGCGACTCCGTGACCGAGGGATCAACATACGATTGAGACGACGACGAAGACGAACAACGACCAAGGGCTTTAACTATTTGGGTTAGATTTCCTAACCCGAAGACCCGATCCTTGGTCTTTGGAGTTTCCTGCAAAATTAAAATAAAATTAGAAAATTTAAAACAAATAATGTAAAATTGTATAAATTAATTATAGTGAATAGACATACTTCTAAAAATATTTAGTTGATCACTTCCGCGGCGAGCTCTTGAGTAGTTGATCCCTGAGACAATGCGGTGTCTTCCAACCTCTTCGTAGATTTCTCGAGCACGTCTCTCGCGAGTCCATCCTGAATCTCATTAGTTTGCCGGTTGTTGTGCGTATACTCCATCAATTTTAAAGAGTGAGGAAGCACACCATCCCGAGCAAGCTAATAATTACAAGAAAAAATAATTAGTGTTAAAAGTAATATAAGTCAAAGAAATTTTGAAAAATATTTTTAAAACTTACAAGTTCTGCCTCGCGTGACTTGTAACTCTTGGCCCCGGAGTTGTTAGTGGCGATTCCTATTCCGCCTCTCGTGCTCAAACGGTTCTCGGAGTTTTTCTTCGACAATGCTTTTGTCTCCGCCTGCTCCCAGTACGCCGAAAGTCCGGCAAAGACATTGTCGTTCACGTTCTTAGGCATCTTCCCGGCTGCCCATCGCTGCTTCCACTCGTTGATTGTCTTCTTATATTGTTATTTCGCGAGAGCATAGAACTCCTTACGAACCTCGTGGGTATGCTTAGGAGCCCATGTAAAATCTTGCTACAAATGACAAAAAACCGTTTGTTAATATACATTTTAGTTAAGTATAAAAAGTTAAAAAAACACTCTAAAATATTCAAAAAACTTATAGCAAACTGTCTGAACCACAACTCCTTCTCAGATTGAGGCATGGCCGAGTATTTTGGATATGGTTGCTTCAAAAGGCCTTGCATCATGCGCAAGAACGACTCAGTGATGCCGTTAGCTGTATATCCAAACCTACCAACAAAAAGTAAACTGTAAGTTATGATTTTTACTTTTTATAAAAAAATAATGTACTTATAAAATACTTACCATGTCGCACCACCGTCTAGGGTGGGATGGAGACGGGGTAGATGGGTTCGACCCGGCTGCGATACGAACTCCTCGATAGTCATATCCATTGGTCCCACAGAAGTCTGGGACTCTAGGACATGAGAATCGGAATGAGTCGCAGAGGGAGAATCACATGCTCGGGGTTGGGTCGAGCGGCCCGACTGAGACTGACTCCGAAGAAAAGACTCGTAATCCCTTATATTATAAAACAAACAAAAGCTTTATAAAAGTTTTATAAATGTCCTAAAAGTTTTATCAAATTTTCATAAAATTCTTATAAAAGTTCCATAAATTTCTAATAAGTCCTAAAAGTTTCAGAAAAGTCTTATAAAAGTTTCATAAATTTCTAATAAGTCCTAAAAGTTTTATAAAAGTTTCATAAAAGTCTTATAAAAGTTTCGTAAATTTCTAATAAGTCCTAAAAGTTTTATAAAATTTTCATAAAAGTCTTATAAAAGTTTCATAAATTTCTAATAAGTCCTAAAAGTTTTATAAAACCTCTAATAAGTCTTTTAAAAGTTTTATAAACCTATAATAAATTCTAAAAGTATTTTAACATTTTTCATAAAAGTGTTATAAATGTTTCTAAAATTCTTAATAAATCCTAAAATTCTTAAATTCTAATAAGTCCTAAAAGTTTTATAAAATTTTCATAAAAATCTTGTAAAATATTCATAAATTTTTAATAAGTCCTAAAAATTTTATAAAAGTTTCATAAAAGTTTTATAAAAGTTTCATAAATTCTAATAAGTCCTAAAAATTTTATAAAACATCTAATAAGTCTTTTAAAAATTTAATAAACCTCTAATAATTTCTAAAAGTTTTTTAACATTTTTCATAAAAGTGTTATAAATGTTTCTAAAATTCTTAATAAATCCTACAATTCTTAATAAATCCTAAAATCCTTAACAATTCTAACAATTCTAACAATTCCTAACAATTCTTAAGAGATCCTTAATTATGATATTCTTACAAATTTTTTATAAAAGTTCATTTTTCATAAAAGTGTTATAAATGTTTCTAAAATTCTTAATAAATCCTAAAATTCTTAATAAATCCTAAAATCCTTAACAATTCTAACAATTCTAACAATTCTAACAATTCCTAACAATTCTTAATAGATCCTTAATTATGATTTTCTTACAAAAATTTTATAAAATTTCTAACAATTCTACTAATTCTAAGAATTTCTAACAATTCTAAATAGATTTTTTTCAACAATTTTTCAACAATTCTAATAATCTCTAACAATCCCTAACAATCTAGATTTAAGTTTTCTAACAAGTTTACAATCCTAATCTAGATTTAAGATCCAACTTTCTAGTCTAACAAATTCTGAAATCCTAACTTCTATATGAAATCCTAAAAACTTGATAAAGATAGAGAATAACTTACATTTTAATAGAGGAATCGAAGAAATGAGGAAATGAGGAAAGGAATCGGTTGAATCCACGAAATTGCTGGAGAGGAATCGACGGTTTGAGAGAGTTTTTGTGTTTTAGGAATCGAAGAAATGAGGAAGAAGAAGAGTTTCTCAGTTTTTTATTCGCGTAATCAAAATTTTTGTTGAAAAGTTTGGCGGTTAAAATTCCAATCTGTCGGTTTTGTTAAAAACCGACAGACAAAACCGACGAATTTGAATTTTATTGCATGCAATTTGATTGGTCGGTCAACCTTCGGTTTTCAAGAAAAAACTGACGGGTAAACCGACGGGTATGGGAAACCGATGAGCAAGACCGACAGAAATATTTAAATATTAAAAAATACGTATCCGTCGGTTATCCGTAGGTTTTCTTGAAAATACTGACGGGTTTTTGAATTTGGGGTTTGTTTAGGGTATGGTTAGGGTATTGAGTTTGAGATTATGTTTTTTGATCACTTAGAATATGTTTTAATAGTTTCTGATCACTATTAATAACAATATATAACAATTTAAATTTTTAAACATTATATCACTAACTAATCTATAACTTACATATACATTCATAACCATACTTAATCATTTAAATACAAGTTTTCTAAAACTTCTAATTTTGACCAATTGGTTTAATTTTAATGATTATTTATGTTCAAAATGCATAGTAGAAGAGATATAACCTATAACGTAGTAGTCGCATGTCGATAAACAACAAAAAATGTATCGCATGTCGGTTTATCGTCGGTTTAATTGAAAAAACCGACGGGTCCGAATTTTTTTTTATTTGTTTAAATGTCCATTGGTTCACCCGTCGGTTTTATTGAAAAAACCGACGGGAAAACCGACGGACTATTAAAAATATTAATATATTATTAAACCCGTCGGTTTTCCCTCGGTTTTTTCATTTTATTTTCCGACGGGTTGTATTCCGTCGGTTTTTACAGACGAATTACCGACGGATACCGACGACCACGTCTCCGTCGGTTTGCCGTGAGTAATCCGTTGGTAAAAACCGACGGATTGGGGTGTCGTCGGTTTGCCCGTCGGTTTTTCCTGTGTTTTCTTGTAGTGGTGAGTCGAGAACCGCTGATGATTGCAGAGTTATGATTCAAGTTTTTGATCTCAATGCTAATGGAGTTTTGAGCTTTCATGAGTTTGCCCTCATGATGCATTAAGCTTTGTTGTTTCCTCTTATATATTGTTCGATTGCTGTGTAAATAAGGGCTTTGCAAGCAAAATGCAAAAACTTGTTTTATACTATCCAAAATCATGGTTCATTCAGAAAACTGCATCTTCTTTGAGTTTCAATGTACATGAATCCTATTTAATTGTGTTTCTATTTGGTGTTACACAAAAACTACATGTCAAAGCATCATATAAGGAAAGATAGATCACCAACTGTTCTGCTCTGGGCTCTTCTCTGTTCTGGGATTGGATTTCAACTTTTGCTTCTCAGCTCATGGGATGCTGAACAAGCTTATCCAAGACATTCCAATATCTCAGACAAGAAGGGTCGGTGTGAATTGCCCCAATCACCCATTTCTCAGGGCTTTGGTAGTTTTCAATCCCTGAAGCGGTTTCAGGTCTGTCTTCTGATTGTCTTGCGCGTATATGCATCTGGAAGTAAACCTCTGCAGGTCTCATTTCTGTCCAAAAATTTAAAAAATATTTTCAGTTGTGCTCAAAGTCTTGGTGGAAAAAGAAAGATAAAGATTAGAACATTTGCAGTCTAACCTGGTGGCCAACAAAAATACTCAAGACGAAGATTTTGCTCCCATTTCTCTTTAGAGCCAAGACTTCTATGTGCTTGAGCTAATAATGTATACACGATAGGCAAAGAAAACAACGAACTCGCTTGAACTTTGCTAAGACTTTTTACAGCCAGTGAGAGGAACTGCGAGTCATTAGACTGTCTAGCCAGCTCCATACAGACAGCACCGTGGGAGAGAAGTAGACATCTCTCTGAATTTAACAACGAACGAGCTTGTGCAAGGAATTCCTCTGCTGAGAAAAAGTCTTTTTTCCCGATAGAATCTAAACCACGAGCTAAACTGTATACACCCATCCATTCTTTCCATGAATTCTTCTTCTGGCTAGAGCATTCTTGTAGACTCATCTCTAAGAAGTTAGCATCAGGTTCCAGATCATATTGAGACTCATCTCTTGCCCTCTTTCTTCCCCAATTCAATTAAACCCTAATTTCTAAAAATTCCCAATTTGATTTCTGTCCAACCGACGTCGTTTAGATGCTTGTCTTCACAGGTTTGGCAAAACGATGTCGTTTAACTTGCTGACATGGAATCCAGGTCACGCATCATTAACAGAAAATTAACACCGTTAAGCATTTTGTGGGTTTAATCCGGTTTTATGTTGTTTGTGTAGGTAATTCAAAATATAGATTAGTTTACGTGGGATTACACATGAGACAAAGTTCCAGGTGTGAATTAGCCAAAGCAACATAGTTTGTGGAGGTTTTAGCCGTTTTCCCATGGTTTTTGCAGCATTTTCATGTTTTACATTCAAAATTCTCTTATTATATTTTGTATGTTACACTTTTGCTATTTTTTGTAATTTTCTTCGATATTTCCATATGAGAATGTTACATTTATTTATAGTATTACATTTTTATTTTATAGTATCACATTTAAACCATCTAGTTGAAACAATATAATAACATTAAAATTAACAATAAAAATGCTAAGTATCTTATATAATAAGTTGGATTTGACTAAATAGAGCCAATTCTAATTACTTTCTTCTTCTTCTCTTCTTCTCTTCTTCTTTTCTCTCACTTTATAATTTTGTCTTCAAAATTGAACATAACAATTCTTTTTGAAGTTATGTGATAATCACTTTATAGAAAGCTTGAATTATATGAATCAACATCCCACTTATCAAGCGCCACATTTTCCCATTTCCTTTTCACTTTTAATTTCACATTTTTACTTTCCTAATAATAACACTATTTTTTGGTACTAAACAATTATAGGAGTAATAAATATTTCTCCTACTTAAAAGAGATCTTAGCATATAGAGTTTGACTAATCAATTTGCTTCAGAACAAATTGGAGAAAAAGAGAAGAAAAAAAGCTCTTTACATCTTCTCAAAAGCCAAAACAAAATCTATCTTTCTCACAAGTAAGCAACTTCAAAATTTGGTTACCCCCCAAAAAAAAAAAGTCGCTCTCTCTTTTTCTTAAAAATCTCACCTTTGTCGTCTAAATCCAGAAACCCATACGCAAATATCCTCTACGTGTTCTCCTTTCACGATTTTCTCGAGTTTTCTCGCATTTACCATCAACCTTTATTTGTTTTTATTCCCCTCAGATTCTAAAAGTTTCGAACTTTTCTTCCTTCTTAACCATTCTCGTTTGCTCAACTGTTCAGTTTCCATTGGTAAATAAGCACAGATTCGAATTTGATTAACGAGAGAGGACTCATAACTCATGGACTTCTCAAACTCCTAAGTTTACCCAAAAACCCACCATGGAAATCGAATCCGGAAGTTATCAGAACATCGTCAAGGTGAGTCATCATTAGATTTGAGATCGATTCGATCATAAAGATCTTACCTTTATGGAGATTCTCTTCATCTTCCTCGTTATCATCGATTTCTGAAAAAAACCATTTTGATTGCAGAAGGAATCGTGGAGAACAGTGTTGACATTAGCGTATCAAAGCTTAGGCGTTGTATACGGAGATTTGAGTATTTCACCCTTATATGTCTATAAAAGCACATTCGCTGAAGACATTCATCACTCAGAGTCCAACGAAGAGATCTTTGGTGTCTTGTCTTTCATCTTTTGGACAATTACTCTCGTCCCTCTTCTCAAATATGTCTTCATAGTTCTCAGAGCAGATGACAATGGTGAAGGAGGCACTTTTGCTCTTTACTCGCTTCTATGTCGACACGCACGAGTCAACTCGCTACCGAGTTGTCAATTGGCTGATGAGCAGCTTATAGAGTATAAGACTGACTCGATTGGGTCGTCGACGACGCCTCAATCGGGTTTTGCAGCGAGTTTGAAATCTACTCTTGAGAAACATGGAGTTTTGCAGAAGATTTTGCTTGTTCTTGCTTTGATTGGGACTTGTATGGTGATTGGTGATGGTGTTCTTACGCCTGCAATTTCAGGTAAATAAATAAAAATCGATTATTTGACTTGTTCTTTGTTTTATGTCAATGACAAGATCATTGATTTGTTTTGCTTACCACTGTTCATTTGTTTTTGTCAATTACAGTTTTTTCTGCAGTATCAGGTGTTGAGCTTTCAATGTCTAAGGAGCATCACAAGTGTGAGTTTTTTTTTCTCACTATTCTTGATTAGTTACATAGGCCGACTTAGTCTTACGCTTACCCTATTTGGGGTGGACACTTTGGTTTAGTTCATGGATGATTTGGTCACACATGGAGTCTAGTTTATTCAAAATCTTGGGTCTTAGAATCAACCTGAAGTCGTCGGTTACTTTTCTTAACTGTGGAGCCCGTTGTTCCCACCATCTGTTTATTCGATTGCTTGATAGAGTTTTGCACGTAACACGAATTAAATACCGTGGCGCCATCCCGATTTCGAGTCATCTATATCACTTTCAGTTCCTTAATTTGATGGCCCACGCTATTGAATAGGCGTTTGGATTCTTCTCTGGGCACCAAGTGGATAGATATACCAAAACTAAATGTTGATCCTCTTCCCTGAAATTCTCATCTACCCAAAATTTTGGAACTTAGTGTGACATTCTTACTTTATTGAGTTCTACATCCGCAACTGTCATGTTCAAAGACTCTTGCAGTTGTTAAAGTTTTGACCTTTTGCCTCAAAATAAGGTTATCGTGATTGTGTTTGAAAGTTTTTCTTTGGTTTTCTTGCTTTGTTTATGCAGACATAGAAGTCCCTGCTGCATGTATAATTCTGATTGGTTTGTTTGCACTCCAGCACTACGGTACACACAGGGTCGGGTTCTTGTTCGCCCCAGTGATTCTGTTGTGGCTAATGTGCATCAGCGCCATCGGTGTTTACAACATATTCCATTGGAACCCGCACGTGTATCAAGCGCTTTCTCCCTATTACATGTACAAGTTCCTCAAGAAAACTCAAAGTAGAGGCTGGATGTCTCTTGGTGGGATCTTGCTCTGCATTACAGGTGCAACAAATAAAAATAAAAACCCATTTTGCTTTACGAGCTGAAGAAGAAGAAAAAGAAAACTTGACTCACTTTCTTACTTGTATGCAGGTTCTGAAGCAATGTTTGCGGATCTGGGACATTTTTCGCAACTCTCAATCAAGGTTTTTTTAGAAAATCCCTCTCTTCTCTATTTGCCTTCTTTACATTTGCCTCACACAATCTTGCTCATGTTGCAGATTGCTTTTACGTCACTTGTGTACCCGTCCTTGATACTCGCCTACATGGGACAAGCTGCTTATCTCTCTCAGCATCATGTAATTGAAAGCGAATACAATATTGGGTTTTATGTATCTGTACCAGAGAAACTAAGATGGCCAGTTCTTGTGATCGCCATACTCGCTGCTGTAGTTGGTAGTCAAGCCATCATCACCGGAACATTTTCGATCATCAAACAATGCTCTGCATTGGGATGCTTCCCCAAAGTGAAGATTGTTCATACTTCATCGAAAATCCACGGTCAGATATACATCCCCGAGATCAACTGGATCTTGATGATCCTCTGTTTAGCTGTCACCATTGGTTTCAGAGACACCAAGCGGTTGGGTAATGCTTCAGGTATATAACTAAATCATTTCATTTTAGTTTGGTTACTATTTTGTTAATAAAATCGAAAAAGCGACTAACCCAAACCTTAATCAGGATTGAACCCCATTGCTCTAGCTACCATAGCTAATTAACCGTTGATAATATTTACTCTTTTAGGTTTGGCGGTTATAACCGTTATGCTTGTGACAACATGTCTAATGTCACTAGTGATTGTACTCTGCTGGCACAAGAGCGTCCTCTTTGCAATCGCATTTGTCGCATTCTTCGGCACAATCGAAGCTCTCTACTTCTCAGCTTCCCTAATCAAATTTCTCGAAGGCGCATGGGTCCCAATCGCCCTCTCTTTTTGCTTCCTTCTCTCGATGTGCACTTGGCACTACGGAACCTTCAAGCGCTACGAGTATGACGTCCAAAACAAAGTCTCAGTCAACTGGCTTCTCAGCCTCAGTCAAACCCTCGGGATCGCACGTGTCCGTGGACTCGGGCTCATCCACACGGAGCTCGTCTCTGGCGTCCCCGCGATCTTCTCTCATTTCGTCACCAACCTCCCTGCCTTCCACCAGGTTCTCGTCTTCCTCTGCGTCAAATCCGTACCGGTCCCACACGTCCGTCCCGAGGAACGGTTTCTAGTCGGACGCATCGGCCCGAAAGAGTTCCGTATCTACCGTTGCATTGTCCGGTACGGGTACCGTGATGTCCACAAAGACGATTTCGAGTTTGAAGGCGATCTTGTATGTAGCATTGCCGAGTTTATCCGTACTGAGGCTGCAACCGCCACCGCTGCAGAGACCAACGGAGAGGATGATGATAGAATGTCGGTTGTCGGAACTTGCTCTACATACATGCAAGGAATCGAGGATCATTATGAAAGCGATCTTGACGACCCGGATAAGCCCGGGACGTCGGAGATCCGATCACCAAAACCGAAGAAGAAGAGTAAGAGTAAGATAAAAAAGAGGGTGAGGTTTGTTGTCCCGGAGACTCCGAAGATAGAGAAGGAAACTAGGCAGGAGTTAATGGAGCTAACGGAGGCGCGTGAGGGAGGCGTGGCTTATATAATGGGAAACGCGTATATGAAAGCGAAGCAAGGATCAGGATTAGTCAAGAGACTCGCCATTAATGTCGGCTACGAGTTTCTTAGGAGGAACACTAGAGGTCCTAGAAATATACTTACCTCGCCTCACGCCTCTACTTTAGAAGTCGGTATGATCTACCATGTCTAAAGGGGTATTTTTGGTCTTTTTGTAAATGCTTTTGTTTTGTGTTTAATTTGCCCAAAAAAAGTGAATTAAAATATAGCTGAAGAAATTTTGTTTTGTGGAGGTTTTTGCTTCAGGTTATAGAATTTATAGCTCAAGAAGAAATCCTCCATTAGAGCCGAATATAGAGTTTTTTTCTTACAAATTTGTGTACAAATGATATGTGTGTGAATTATGTGTACCAGATTGTGATTACATTGTCATATAATATGTGTATTGCCAGTCTTTTATATGTTTAACAATATGCATGGTGATGACACATCGAAACTGCTAATATAAACCATTTTTAAGATATATGTTGGAGACATATTTTGCCTATTTTTTTAGCTAAAAATATTATGTTTTTACTCAAAATATTGTCTGAGAGGATACCAAAAAGAGTAATCTCATCTGATTATCTATCAGATAGATGATTGATTTGTACTTAGAGCATCTCCAAGAGACACTCTATATCTTTATTTTTGAAGTATATTGTGCTTCAAGAGACACTCCAATACTTCAAAATTTGAAGTTTCATATTTTTTATTTTATTTTAGTCCCTATGATTATAAACTTTCATAAACAATTCAATTAATTTTGTTGTTTATCACTTTATTTTAGTATTTCATATATATATATATATATATATATATATATATCTTTATAAGTTTAATTTTTGTATAAATATAAATCAACACCTTAAATAAAAATAAAAATATTAATATAGAAGAAATAGTACATATCATTAAAAAATATGTGTTTATCACACAACAACAATATTACATTAAACAAATTTCATACAATATAAAATAACACAAGAAAGTAAAATGACATGAACACATAAATATTACACAAAAAGTACAATAATATTAATATTATGGTAGATTTGATCCCGAACCTCCAAGATCACCAAAGTATTGTCCATAGTAATTTGGTGTAACCGAAGGTTGTTGTTCATGTTCTTGTGCTTGAGTTCTTTTTTCTATGATTCTTGCTTGTTCAGATCGAATAAACTCACGGGTATTACTATCAAAGATAATGTCTAAATTTGTTAACAATATTCTATTTTCCTCTTGCATTTCTTTTAAAGCTAATTTTTTTGCTTGATTTTGCAAACGTAATTGAGCTATCTCATAACTCTTACCTCTCTAGTTGTTGCATTTTCTTTTAATAAATCAAGGATTTGGTTATTTGATGAAACCAAAGTGTCGAGAGATGAGTTATTACCTTCAGCAATCTTCCTCTTAAGTTTTGCCTTCTTCGATCCAATGGGTCGTTGTGATGAATTTGATCCACCATCATCACTACTTAAGTTGATTGAAAATGAAGAAAATCCTAGAGGTTGTGATGTTGGAGAACCGACAATATCGCTTTCGGTATTAGGAGTATCTGAAATACTGATGTTGACATTGTCGGTAAATTTTGGGATATCCTTCATCAAAATCCACACGTGATCAAACTTAAAACCTTTTTTTAGTTTTGGATCTTGTACTATAAGTTTTTCGCTTTTTCCATCTGCAAAATATTGGTTATTAGTTATTACTACCAATCAGATCTTGTGATATCTTTGTTAAATACATAAATCATTAACATTTATAAATGGAGTAAAAAACAAGTTTACTTACAATATCAGATTCAGACGCACCACTTAGATGCATCTTCTCCACTTGGTTTATGCAGCTCTTCAAATTTCTAACAGCATATGTGATAGTATTCATCCTACACTCTAAAGATCGGATGCTTCTAATTTCCCAACTCTCATTTTTTTTTTCGTTGTAACTTTCATATTTTTTTCCCATAACTTTCTCAGAGATTGGTTATTACTACCAATCGGATCTTGTGATATCTCTAGATACACAATACATAACAACTCATCCTCATTTTGATTGTATGATGAGCCTCTATTTTTTTCCATAGTTTCTCTTTAGAAACAAGGAGTTGATTGAAGTGTGAATTATTTCTTGATCCAAAGCCTATTACTTATACACGTAAATAGGTGGATAAGGTTTAAAATGAATAGTCATGAATAAATTTTGTGGATATTGGATAGGATATTAATGTAACGGTTGATGACAAATGTGATATAATGAATGGTCAAGATCAATTTCTCAAGATTTTCTTATATGATAATGTTGAAAAAGTGGGATATGTTGGATAAGATTTTTATCCAACCGTTAGATGATAGATGCAATCTAATGAATGGTTATAAAAGTGAGATATGTTGGATACGATTTTCAAGATTTTCTTATCTTCTTAGATAATAATATTTTTATCTATAAAAATACACATATGAACGATAGAAAAATATCACAACATCACAACTTAGCAAAAAATGAATTTTAATATTGGAGGTCCATCTTCTTTTCAAAATTCATCTTCCTCTTCCGACTCATCTGAGTTTGATGAATGGTTGATGAATGACAATGCCGCCATAGATAGAGATGAGCAAATTGCACTCAATTTGTTTCTTAACAACAATCGTCTTATTCACTAACTCACTCAAGAAACCGATCACGTAAGTCATTGAGGCTCTGTTCTCAATCATGTAGTTATACACCGTGATAGAGAAAATGCTCACCGTAATTTGTTCAATGATTATTTTTCTAATAATCATGTGTATGGTGAAAGAGAGATTCGTCGTCGGTTTCGAATGTCGCAAAGGTTATTTCTTCGAATTGTTGATACTGTTAAACATCATGA
Source organism: Crucihimalaya himalaica (assembly GCA_004349715.1). Taxonomy (NCBI): domain Eukaryota; kingdom Viridiplantae; phylum Streptophyta; class Magnoliopsida; order Brassicales; family Brassicaceae; genus Crucihimalaya; species Crucihimalaya himalaica. Next base: position 1,456,036 of record SMJT01000025.1, on the reverse strand, counting down.
CAACTACTTCACTCAACGACATGATGCGTCCGGTAGAATGGGTTTATCAACCCTGCAAAAAGTTACTGCTGCTATTCGGATTCTGGCGTATGGTATGCCTGCTGATGCCACAGACGAATACATCAAAATAGGGGAGTCTACAACAATTGAATGCATGAAGAGATTTTGTCGTGCAATTATAGAAGTTTTTTCGGAATGGTATCTCAGATCACCAACATCAGAAGACGTTGACAGGCTTCTCTATATCGGTCAACAACGTGGATTTCCTGGAATGCTGGGTAGTCTAGATTGTATGCACTGGAAGTGGAAGAATTGTCCAACCGCATGGGCAGGACAATTTGCAGGTCGTAGCGGATCACCCACAATCATTCTGGAAGCAGTCGTGGATTACGATCTATGGATATGGCATGCCTATTTTGGTATGCCAGGCAGCAACAACGACATTAATGTTTTGAAGTCATCTGATTTATTTTCAAAGCTTGCTCAAGGTACCGCTCCTCCAGCTAATTATATTATTCAGGGCAAAGAATATAACATGGGTTATTATCTAGCTGATGGTATTTATCCAAAATGGTCAACGATTGTTCAAACGATAAGCAATCCCCAAAGTCCAAAGAAAAAATTGTTTGCAGCAAGACAAGAATCATGTCAAAAAGATGTTGAACGCGCATTTGGAGTTCTGCAATCCAAGTTTGCTATCATAGCAGGATCATCACGTTATTGGAAGAAAGAGGTATTACATGATATCATGACAGCATGCATTATACTACATAACATGATAATTGAAGATGAACGTGATATCAATGCACCAATTAGAGAAGCAAGATCAACACCAGAGATAACAGTTGAAATGACAATAAATGAAAATGCTCGATTTCAAAAATCTTTAGCTCGTAATCTACAAATTAAAAATAAAGAGAATCATTTAACAATTCGAAATGCATTGATTGATCATATATGAAAGTATTATGGAAATAGTTTTGTTGAGTAATTTGATATTTATTGTAATTTATAATTTAGATTGTGTGTTTTTGTTTTATTGTTATGTAATTTTATATTTTGATGTAATATTTTATTAATTAATATTGCTTGTAATATTTCAAATGTATGTTTTATAGATAATTATAAAAGTTTTATGATTTTAATTAATTATGATTAATAATGAGGACTATAATGCAAATAACCAAAATTTTAAAGTTTTGTTTTGAAGTTTCTCATTGGAGACAAAACTAAAAAACTTCAAATTTGAAGTATCCCATACTTTAAAAATAAAGAGTCTCTTGGAGATGCTCTTAGGAGTATGTGTTTTTTTGTCAACAAAAACCCTTATATTAAATTTTTGAAACATGATTTTCCGAGAGAGAGAGAGAGCTAATCAGTGAGATCTTGCACATTTTTTTGTAAGATGCTCTGTTCGAACATTGGAACTACGAGGAATAAACCTAATACTAAAAGATACAAATAAATATCTGTAAGGCTTAAAATCCTTTAAATCTGAAGCAAAAGATGACCTATCCTTAGACGTCATGATAATAAGATCTGAGTAGTCCATTGCGAAAAGTATTTGGTTAAGGGCATCTCCAATCCTACTCTAAATCCTACACCAAACTCTATTTTAGAGTAAAATCTACTCCAACCCTACTCTATTTTCAACACAAAAATAGTGTAAACCTATTTTTTACTCCAAATATAGAGTAATCCTATTTTCCACTCTATTTTAGAGTTGAACTTTTTTATTTATAAACTAGTCCCTATAATTTTAAGTTATTTTATTTTCTGAACTATAATAATTTATATAACAAACAAAATTTCAAAATCTTTTAATATCTTTTTTAATATAAAATACAATGACATAAAACCATAAACTGATAATAAATAATAATAAAAAAAACATTAAAACTGAATTAAAATACATAATATAAATTTAAAACAACAACAATTACTGATTTAATGAGTTAATAATCTGGTAAATCGCTTCCGGATCCACCCAAATTATTAAAATACTGTCCAGAATCAGGTTGAGGAGGATCTTGTTGATATTGTTGTTGTTCGGCCTTTTTTCGATAAATTTTTGTTTGTTCACTTTGAACATATGCACGAAGATTTGGATCTGGTATCGAGTTTAAGTCTTGGAACCAAAATTTGTTTTTTTCTTTAAATTAATTCAATGCATAGTTCTTACTTTGAATCTCCAAATGGTGTTGTCTTTGTGCATTTATATTCTTTAATTGCTCCAAAAGTAGCTAATTTCATTATTCTCCAAAAATAATTTATTTTTGTTTTGTTATTTCTATGGTTAATTTTAAATATTTTCATAATTTTAGAAGTTTTGAAAGAAAAAAAATCAATGGGTTAATTTTAAAGTTTTATAAATAAAGTGACTTATTTAGCAATAAGTAACAAAATAAAAATAAGAATATACTTAGAATATTCTTTTTAGAGTAGAAAATAGAGTAATACATCGGAGGGAAATCCAACTCTATTTTAGAGTAAAAAATAGTGCAATACATTGGAGATGCTATAATAGAAAGTGCTAGTAACGATTGCATTGTCTGAGGGTTTCCAGTTCCGCAAAGAGAGGAGAGAGGAGTATGTGTTTTGCAATAAGATTTTAACCTCAAACAAATCTTCCTTTTCTTGGGTGTATTTTTTTCAGATGTCCCTTTTATCCTTAGTTCTACGCATGCTTATACATTTTAAGGTCGAATTTGAAATACATCATCATAAGCAATGGTCGCAAACAAAATGAGATAAATATAGTCCAGGAAGTGCTTGGAGCCAGCATAGGTGGGCTAACGGGCCATGGAGAATAAAATTCATAAGTTAAACCGGTTAAACTAGTCAGAATTAGTCATACCGAACCAAATCCGACGATGAAGATCCCTTGGTCGAGCTGTCAATGTCCGACTGGTATTAATTTGTCTGAAAGCGATCTGACTTTGGATAATATACTCAAAGAACAGCTCAATTGTTTAAAATTGAAACCACGTGCTTCTCTAACTTTTTTGTTATCCTTTCTCTTGCGTTTTACTATTTTTTTCTGACTCCAAATTCACAATGGAAATATCCAAGCAATCTCATTGGATGAGTTTCTGTATGATATCTAATTACTAGTATATTCGTCTTTATGTGTCCAAATAGTTATTCTATACGTCACTAATTTTCTTGTCGGTATGAAATATTATAAAATTTAGGCATTGTAATGGGTACGTAAATTAAAAAGGGTAATTGGCGGAGTCATGACTATAAAACTTTGTTATGATTTTGATTTAAATTTGTTAGTTGTGGTTGTCATTTTTATTATTACCGAAATATTCACAAAATTAAAAGAATATTCATACATAACAACATATAGTTTTTTTTGTTTTTTAAATTACTGAAAGACTTAATTGATAAAAACTGTAGTTTTTATGTATAAATTAATTTTGTTAATCTAGAAATTCAACCTTTGATTAAAAAATAAAAAATAACCTTTAATCTAGAAATTTAACCTAAACCCTAAATTTCAACAACCATAATGTGCTAATACCATTTGGGTTATCACTAGGATTCAAAATCACATAGTACTTAACCATATACAATTGTAACAGAAATGGTCCAGTTGGTATAAGCCTGTAATTTATGTACTTTTGATGCCGTAGTCAATGTAGTTGGTACCGTATAATTCTAAGTTATATTTTTGTCGTCCGATCTAAACTAGTATACATTAACACTTTGGTGAGTACAAAAAAAAACATAAATATCAAGAAGGAAAAAACTCAACCATAATATATGAGAATTTTCATTAATAGATCTATATGAAAAGTCTAAGAATGTTAGAAGGTAAAGGAAAAAGAACTGATTGAAATCCACAGGACGTATAACATTAGAGTAAGACACTCGATGACAGCTAACGGTAACAAAAATACAAAACACAAAACAGTGTAATACAAAAGGATAAAGGTATTGAATATGTCGGTTATATAAAATGTTAAATTACCAAAATATAAAAATGTACTTTGATGTTACAGCTATGAGACAACCGAGTATCATAAAGAAAAAGGGGAAGGTTCTAAGGTAGGCTTTGGCTTTGATACAGAGGTGCACAGATCCTTTCCCATGTAAACTTGGATCATTCTAACGTGTCATTACTTAATTGGTTTCACCATGTTTTGACTTTACTTACGTAAGTGGAAACGCATTTGCAAGAACACCATATTCTCCGAACACTTATCCATTCGGTAAACATTCTGATCCTCGTTTCTAGTTACGAACCTATCTTCGTGTCTAATTATCATTGGTTCATACCCAAGAACCCCACCTTAGCCGACGTTGTGTATATCTGGATAAAGAAAATATACATAAACGTTTCATTTTCGGAAGAAACGTTTCTTACTAAGTAAAACCTTCTTAAATTATTACTCTATAAATTAATATTTATTATAAATTAATAATTTTTTTTTGATTTTTGAATCAAAACAATGTAAAATTTAATATAATTCGATAAAATAATATTTTTTTTTTGAAATTTTTATATAAATATATAGTCCGAACAATAAAATACATTAAAAAAAAATGATGTAAAAAAAATGAGATGACGTGAAGAATGTTTAACTAAGGCTCAAACAAAGCAAAAGAATATATAAATATTAAAAAATAAAATATTAACAAAATATATATAGAATATTAACAATCAAACATAAAATAAAATAAAATAAAATAAAATTTTAAAGATTATGAATGAATCTCTTTTAATTAATAATTTATTAATTTATCTATAAATTAAAACTTCTATAAAATAATAAAATTTTAAGATTTCAATATTATTAATTTATAAAAATTTTACTGTATTAAGAAACGGAAATGTAAACAAGCGAAAATGGATCTTTATTTGGCGGATGTTAAAGATTCTTTTTCTTTTTCTTTTGGGGGAAATTATCATAGATTCAAGAATGCATTTTATTTATTTATGGAAATAAAGAAAGGTATAGTGAAGAAAGTGTTTTGGTTTCTTTTTTTTTTTTACATAAAAGATAAGCATCAATAAAAAATACCCACGCGCGTGGCTTTTTCGAGGAGAGGAAGAGACTGTGATTTTTTTTTCTTTTTATTTATTGAAAAATAAACAAAGAAAATCTTTAAAAAAAAAAAAAGAAGAAAGAGTCTATCGACACGTCGGATCCAATTACCCAATCCGCATTGGCTGTCGAGACAACGTGGATGCAAAAGACGTCCTTAGGTTCATGGTTTTTTACCTTCCAGCCACTGAATCTAAAGGGGCGTAATTAATATTAATATCTTAAAATACATGTGGTTTAGTGGACTACGTCCTAAATGGCTAAATCGGATTCTATTGCGGTGTTTGGAGTTGGGACTAATAAAAAAATTAAAATATAATGAAAGTTAGAGAGTGTGAGTGAGATTTGAGACTCTTAAAAAATCCATATAACACTTGTACTAATGTCATTGGTTCAATTTCTTTTTATGATATCAAATTTATTTATCTAATTAAACTATATTAGAAATATTACTAATATAAATTACCAATAAAGATGCTCTCAAATAATTGAATATCATTAATTACTTCAATCATGGGATCTATATTCGTATAGATTAGATACTCATTCAATGTTAATATGTATAATATCCTAGCGCTTGTCTTGTATAAATTCATCGATGTACAAGTTATAAAATCATCGCTTCTAATAATTGGGTTTCACCCGCGTGATGTTCTTTTTGTTAGGCATGATAATGTGTGACATACAAGAACAATGTATATATAAATGCATGATTCACAATATATGTTTAATCGATTTTGATGCCTATCCCATGAGTATGACTCGACCTATGGTTATGATTTTTTTTAATATATTCCATGGTTTAAATATAATTTATTCTTTATATATGGAGAGTTTTTAGTAGATCGTGTGTAGGCGTTTCTTCATTGTCCAGTGGATAACAATCCAAATATTTATTTTTAAACGTTTGTTTCCACTTTTTATTGAGCTAAGACTCTATGTGACTATGAAACGACTTGTCAACAAAACATTTTTTTTTTTGTAGTTGTTTAGAATCAATTTGTATACGATTGGTTTAGTTTGTAGTGTATTGGTATTTATCCTTAGTGAAAATCCCATAAAAAACCTCCAAGTTGCAACTAATTCTCAACTTAAACTTTCAACTTTTTTTGTTTCCAGTTAAAACATTGAACAATTGAATTTTTCCAGAAAAAACCTTCAACTCTTAATATTTGTGCCCGAGATTAAGTTGACTAACGGTCAACGATGAACTGTAACGTTGACCGTTAGTCAACTTTTTTTTTTTTAACAATTTATCATTTTGATTGATTAGTGTAAGTAGGGTAAAAATATTTAGTTAGTCATTGGTCCGTAATTGGCTGCACATCAACTATAACGGTGAAGAAGCTAAGGATTTTCTAATTGGACTAGATTTTAATGTTTTCGGCTGGCTTGGGCCGATTTTTTTAAAATTAGTTATGCGGGTTTATATAACCCTCTTTTTTTAGATATCGTAAACTGCACCCCGCAATACCTTCTCCACAACCCGCACCCGTATAACCCGCTTTACTCAAAATTTGTTTACGACCTATGTTTTACCACCGTCATGACTAACTAAATATTTTTACACTACTTACACTAATCAATCAAAATGATAAGTTGTTAAAAAAAAAAAAAGTTGACTAACGGTCAACGTTACTGTTCATCATTGACTGTTAGTCAACTTAACATCGGGCACAAATATTAAGAGTTAAAGGTTTTTTCTGGAAAAATTCAATAGTTTAAGGTTTTAACTGGGAACAAAAAAAAATTGAAAGTTTAAATTGGGAATCGTTTGCAACTTGGAGGTTTATTATGGAATTTTGCCTTATATTTACGATTAGATGTTATATATTACGCTATACTTAATTAATATTTCTCTGATTTAGTTTCAGTTGTCACATGCTTCAGAACATTAACATCAGAAAACAACCATGAGTTAATGATTGATGAGACATGCATTGCAGTATCAACTAATCATATGTTATAATGGTGTACCCATTAATGTATTTTCTTCATCCATTTAATGTGGACATTTGGTGTTAGTTCCCTATAAATCTTTTTTTTTTCTTGTCGTCAACCCTAATCCTTAAATCTTTTTTTTTTGTCTGGTTTACTTTGAGTTTGGCAGTGGTTTAATGATGCTTCTCTGCTCCATCATGATACTGTAATTCATTTTCGGGAAAGAATAGAAATCATGATTTGAATTATTAGAGAAATTAATTTGGCAATACTCAATGGTAACCAAATATAGTTTTTTCTTTTTCCGGTGCTTTGTGGCCAATTAAATATATTTAGTTCCATAATATAGGATGTTTTAAAAGCGCAAAATTTAAGAAATAATATTTTTTCGGTTTTATAACAAGTGTCATTTTTTTTACATTAAAAATATAAAATAATACTTATTTTGAAAATATAAAATAATACTTATTTTCTTTTCTCTCTTTCGTTTTATATATATATATATATATATGTTTTTTAAATTTAAAAGATTCATCTTATAACACATGGTCGGAAGTGTTCTTAGTATTAAAAAAAAAAGGACCTCATATATCTATAAAAACACCACACAAATAGGTACAAGTTGCTAAATTTAATTGAAACGCCAATAGTTGTTTAAAAAAAAATGCCAACAAAACAGGATAATTATCTTAAGAATATAAATCCGTGCTAGGCTGCTAGCTACGACAAAAAAATATACAAAATTTGGTCCACCGTTTATACATAATACATTACTATAGTTTGCATCTACCAACTCAAATTAGAAGATAAGAAGAAGGTGAAGGGGACATCCACGTAATTTGGCGTTCCCAAGAAACTATCCAAAAACATTATCGCGAAAAAACCGTACAGGGCAAAAGCTAATCTACTTATATTATTTAAATAAATAATTACTTAGAGATAAATATATATATATATATATATATAATAGATCGTTAGAAAACGTGTGTATATGCATATATAGATATCTGTTTTTTTTTTTCCTTCGTTATCGCATTAGTCTCTCTCTGTATCTCTCTGAGTGGTGCGAATATCCAAAATAGTTCTGTCCGAGTCTCTTTCGTTTTCCTCCGTGAGCTTAACCTTTCTTCTCCACTCGTTTGTTTAGTGATCATTATACGACCGCGAAGGTGAGTCTCCGGCGATTTCTTCGTCGAGATTTGACGACTTTTTCCTCATCTTGTTTCGTTTTCACGTTTATAAAGATTATATATTTTGATACATTTTTAGATTTTGTTTTATGTTTTACTGTTTCATTGCTGTGTGAGTTCATTTTAGTTTGACGCTAAAACGGTAAATTTTTTTAAGTAATCTCGATCCGTTTTACATCGTAATTTTGTGATTAATTTTAGCCTGAAATGATGTTTTTTTTTTGTTAACCAGCCTAAAATGATGATTAGTATTAGCTCTTGTTATTTAGGTTTTTTTATGAATCAATCTTTGATAATATTTTTGTTTGAATTTATTTTTATTTGTTTGGCTATAAGAAAAAAAAGTTATGAAGGAACCAGTTTCTTTGATGGGAAATGGTGATTTGATGTATTATAATATGAATGAAGATTATGGTTTATATGTACTTGAATCTGAAACAAGAAAGTTATTTCTCTAAGGTAATTGATTTTTTTTTTTTTGTTGTTGTTGTTGTTGTTAGCATGTTTAAGGTTTTGGAACAGGACACAAGTCACACAAGCACTTAGCTCTGTTTCTCCATGGTGTCAAGATCTTGTGCTAATTTTCTAGACTTATCATCTTGGGATCTTTTAGATTTTCCACAAACTCCAAGGGCTCTTCCTCGCGTTATGACTGTTCCGGGAATCATCTCCGACATAGACGGAGACAACGGCGGCGATATAACCTCCGAAGTAACTTCTTCCTCCGGTGGTTCACTTGAGAGGAAGATCATAGTGGCAAATATGTTACCACTCCATTCTAAAAGAGATGCAGTAACTGGTAAATGGTGTTTTAACTGGGATGAAGATTCTCTTCAGTTACAACTTAGAGATGGGTTCTCTTCAGAAACAGAGTTTCTCTACGTTGGATCACTTAACGTAGACATTGAATCGAGTGAGCAAGAAGAAGTTTCACAGAGGCTTTTAGAGGAATTTAACTGCGTTGCAACGTTTTTGTCTAAGAAGTTGCAGAACATGTTCTATCTTGGTTTCTGTAAACATCATTTGTGGCCATTATTTCATTACATGCTTCCTATGTTTCCTGATCATGGAGATCGTTTCGACCGGCGTCTATGGCAAGCTTATGTGTCAGCTAACAAGATATTTTCAGACAGGGTTATGGAAGTTATTAACCCTGAAGATGATTATGTTTGGATTCAAGATTATCATCTTATGGTTCTTCCTACATTCTTGAGGAAACGGTTTAATAGGATCAAGCTCGGTTTTTTCCTTCATAGTCCATTTCCTTCTTCTGAGATTTACCGCACATTACCTGTTCGTGACGATATTTTGAGAGGTTTGTTGAACTGTGATCTTATTGGATTTCATACGTTTGATTACGCGCGGCATTTCTTGTCTTGCTGCAGTAGGATGCTTGGTCTTGATTACGAGTCTAAGCGCGGTCACATTGGGCTTGATTACTTTGGTCGAACTGTGTATATAAAAATTCTTCCTGTTGGTGTCCATATGGGTAGATTGGAATCTGTTTTGAGTCTTGATTCTACTGCGGCGAAGACAAAAGAGATTCAAGAACAGTTTGAAGGGAAAAAACTGGTTCTTGGTATCGACGATATGGATATATTTAAAGGCATAAGCTTAAAGCTTATAGCAATGGAGCATCTCTTTGAGACATATTGGCATTTGAGAGGGAAAGTTGTTCTTGTTCAGATAGTGAATCCGGCAAGATCTTCTGGTAAAGATGTGGAAGAAGCGCAAAGAGAGACGTATGTGACTGCGAAAAGGATCAATGAGCGCTATGGTACTTCTGATTATAAGCCAATAGTCTTGATTGATCGTCTGGTTCCACGTTCTGAGAAAACCGCGTACTATGCAGCTGCAGATTGTTGCTTAGTGAATGCAGTGAGAGATGGCATGAACTTAGTTCCTTATAAGTATATAGTCTGCAGGCAAGGGGCTCGAAACAAGGCTATTGATGATTCATCGCCCCGCACAAGTACACTTGTTGTATCTGAGTTTATTGGATGCTCCCCTTCTTTGAGTGGTGCCATTAGGGTGAATCCATGGGATGTAGATGCTGTGGCTGAGGCGGTGAACTCGGCTCTTAAAATGAGTGAGACCGAGAAACAACTACGGCATGAGAAACATTACCATTATATTAGCACTCATGATGTTGGTTACTGGGCAAAAAGCTTTATGCAGGATCTGGAGAGAGCTTGCCGGGATCATTATAGTAAACGTTGTTGGGGGATTGGATTTGGATTGGGGTTCAGAGTTTTGTCGCTCTCTCCAAGTTTTAGGAAGCTATCCGTGGAACACATTGTCCCGATTTATAGAAAAACAAAGAGAAGGGCGATATTTCTTGATTATGATGGCACTCTTGTTCCTGAAAGCTCCATTGTTCAAGATCCAAGCGCCGAGGTTGTATCTGTTCTGAAAGCTCTCTGTGAAGATCCCAAAAACACAGTGTTTATTGTTAGTGGAAGAGGAAAAGAGTCTCTGAGCAATTGGCTATCTCCTTGTGAAAATCTTGGAATAGTGGCTGAACACGGATACTTCATAAGGTAAATTATTATTGTAGTCCTGTCTTACTTTTCCATGGAGGTTTCCAAATGAACTTAGAAGACGCTTGTATCTTTTGTTTTGTGGGTGTTAGGTGGAATAGCAAGGATGAGTGGGAGACTTGTTACTCGTCTACGGATACTGAGTGGAGGTCAATGGTGGAACCAGTTATGAGATCGTATATGGAGGCAACAGACGGGACTAGTATAGAGTTCAAAGAAAGTGCTTTGGTGTGGCACCATCAAGACGCAGATCCAGACTTTGGATCATGCCAAGCTAAGGAGCTGCTGGATCATCTAGAGAGCGTTCTCGCCAATGAGCCTGTCGTTGTAAAGAGGGGTCAACACATCGTTGAAGTCAAACCACAGGTAAGTAAAAGAACAAAGATCTCTTTCACTTCCATCTACACAAGTAAAATGTTAGAATCTACATGGAAAGTTATAAGAGACCTAAAGTAATATATAAGGGACATAGATCAATATGCGACTTAAAGATCAAAGTCCATGAAACTTAGTAGAGAATTTGTTTTGACTCTATGCATTGTAATGAACTCAGGGTGTAAGCAAAGGTTTAGCTGCTGAAAAAGTCATCCGAGAAATGGTAGAAAGCGGGAATCCACCGGAACTGGTGATGTGCATAGGAGACGATAGATCAGACGAGGACATGTTCGAGAGCATATTAAGCACAGTGACAAATCCAGAGCTTCTGATTCAACCAGAGGTTTTCGCATGCACGGTTGGAAGAAAACCAAGCAAAGCTAAGTACTTCTTGGACGATGAAGCCGACGTGCTTAAGCTCCTAAGAGGTCTTGGAGACTCATCATCTATATTAAAACCCACATCTCACACACAAGTTGCATTTGAGAGCATCGTATAAAGTGGGACGTGCCAAAAAAATAACCAAAATAACTTAACATCAATATGTAAAAAAATGATATGGGCTATTGAAGAATTTGTCTTTCTTTTGCCTCTTTTCACTGATGGTTTTGGGTAAATTAGGACCCTTTTTTTCCCCTGTATAGAAACTTTTATATAAATTTATTAAATTCCATTAAGGGCTCAACCACATTAGTCATTATCATCAGGAATTGAGAGGTTCAAGTTGTTGTCGTTGAGGGACCAACTAGAGAAAGTAATTGTTGTTTGTAATTTTATGTCATGTCCATTTATTTCCCCAACGATCCTCTTCTTCTTTATTATCAACGGTCGTGGCTCGCACGATAATTCATCTCACCGCCTTCGTTTTTTCTTGTTAAAGATTTTTTAATATTAAAGTTTTTGGTTTTGCCAACTCAATGAATTATAAGATTTAGTACACATATAGCTCTCAACTTGCCTATTTGGCTACTTCCAGCCCATGAGGTTAAATCGTCACCAAACTATCAACTCTCTCATTCCCGAAAATATTCCCAAATACAGTATATGTTAGAACTTCTTTCTAAAACTATGTGGCCAAAAGTTGATTATTATTATTATTATTTTTTAAAATCTTATCTTATCTTTTTATAACATTTATTTTATTAATCAGGTAATGTAAGGAGATACCAATAGTTAGTTAGCCAAGAAGGTACAATAAAAGACATATACGAAGAAATAAAAAAAGATGTTTTTCTTGCTAGCTTGTCTGCCGCCGCATTCTCTCACGATTAACATGGCCTAAGGAACATAAGGGAAGTTTTGACATCAAATGCCTTATACCGTAAGGAAGTGTACCTTCTTTGTTGATTTTCAAACCAAACACATCGATGTTCTTGAGCCCAAATCAATTGAAAAACATGTAGAAAATTAATGGCCTCTGTTTGTAAAGGCGTCATAGAAGAAGGAAGTTTAGCACAACCAGCCAATATTGATATACCGTATGAGTCTCGTAGTATCCAACCGGAAGGTGTAAGATCTTTATTGTGACAACTATCAAATTTACATTTTAGCCAACTCATTGGAGGGGGATCCCAGAGTATTAGACGATCATTTGTATTTATCTTATCTTTATCTTTTAATTTTTGTGTGTTTACGTTATTTAAAAAAAAACTTCTGATGATTGTATATTGATAAAATTAACTATAACACTACAAACAAAAAGATTAGTTTACAAACTACCACTTTTGGTTTCATTTTTTGTTTCTACCACTTATTCAATCTAAAAAAATCTATTTTACCCTTAACATTAAATGATTTAGAATATGTGTATATTCCCTCAAGTGATAGATAAATAAATATAATTAATGACATTTTTCCTTTTGTCATAGTTCTTTTATCTCTCACAATTTCATCATTTTTATCTTTCGTTTAACTCTATTTATGTTGATAGTAAAAAAAAAAAACTTTTCTTTAGAAACAAAAATAGGGTCCTCTTAATGAATCTTCTTTTGTCCAGTTAAAGTGTTTTTATCAATTAAAGATTAAAGGGGACCAATTTTTAAATTTCTTTTTCATCACTCCTTTTCTTTTTTACTTTTACATTTTTCCATGTACGCAATAAAATTTATTTCTTTATCAGTATTTTAAAATTCATGTTCTTTACTATGCACTGTTTTTTCTTTTTGATTTTTTAACTTCTTAGTAAAATCAACATCCGAAGTTGCAAGCACCTAAAATAATCTCAAAATTTTCATCCAACTACTTACTGTTTTTTTTTTTTTAAACCAGGTTTATTACGTTAATTATACACAAGAGTACATCAACACCAACTTGCAAACCAATTTTGTATGTAAACAAATCACATCTTAAATGATTGGACAATGCCTAAGAGAACAGCCAAATATGCACCGTTTTGCTCACATGAAAAGACAATAAGTTTCGTTGTACACATATTGGTTAAGTAAATGTGAGAGAAGAGGTAAAAAGAAAACAGCAAGAATTTATAATTTACAAAACAAATCAAAAGACTAAAAGAGGTAAAAAAATAACAAGTAAAAAGAGGTAAGTAAAAAACAAAAGAACAAAGTGAATTTACAACTAAATAGATAAGGCAGCGCGAAACAAGGATGTTGGTGCGAGAATATATGCACTGTTTGACTCTAGTCGTAACTCGTACCGTGTATAATTACTACTTTACCCTCCCCCTTAGTTTCATTAATCCGTAACAAAAAAATAATCAGACACGTTACCTTCGTATACGTGACGTACTCCAAATGGATCTTAAATGACACGTGTGTTTCCTTTATTGGATGCCTTGTTTGCCAGAGGTTGTGGCTGTCCATTCAAATATAGCTAGAGCAAAAATCATACAATTAAATCATTTAATACATTTTTATTTTTATTTTGTAGAATACATATATGGTTATTGGTTTGAATGATATTTTGCATTTTAGTGTGTGATTTTGTCAGTATTACAAAATGGTTTGAATGTAACAAAAATTTATGTTATAAAAAACATTTAAGAAAATCATCATAAAGACATGTTGACTTATTTTCTAAAAATATGATCTAAACCATAAAAGATGGATAAAGCTCCATACCATAAACTTTCATACTAAAAAGTAACAATCTTCACGAAAAAATCTAATAAGTATATGATATAAACATTTGTACTTATTCTGTAGTTGTAGAATATATTCCATCACATAAATTGGAAAAGCTGATCTTATACATAATTTAATCACTAGGTCCAGAGTATATAGTTGGTGCTTTATTCTTTCTAAACTCAAAAAGTTTAGTTTTGATATTTCTAATAATAAACAACAAAATTAAATTAATCACCAACCCATACCAAAAAATTCATCATATAATTAAATTATAAAAATGTAAAGACGTTGATCGCATCGCATGACTCTTTCTCTATTTTTATTCTGTCTCGTTCTAAATTAACCTTTCCCTTTCCTTTTTCTCACTGAGACAGTGTCTTCACTCTTTATTGCTTATCAACAAACTCTGCAAAAATCTAACCTCTCTGTGTTCTCTTTGTAATTCCCTCTTTCATCGAGAAAAAGTTTAAATCTTTGCATTGTCCGCCATTCTTATGGTTTCTTTTCCCCAGAAGAATCTGTGTATGAAATTAGGGTTCTTAGTCTTTTCCTCTGCCGCTTCTTCTTCTTCTTCTTCTTCTCAAGTTTAAAACTTGTATCTTCTTCAAATTGAATAAATGGGTAGAGATTTTCTTGTTCTGAGTATTCTCTTTCTACTCTTTTCTGGATTTGTATCTTCAGCTCCTTCAGCTAATTCTCCTGCAAGTAAGTGTGAACACATTTTCCAAATCTCCTCACTTCGCTTCTTTGCTTAATTGTTTCAAATCTTACGTTTTTTCGCAGAGATTGTTAGTGGGTTCATCTCAAATCATGGCTCTTCTCTCATGAAATGGTTATGGTCACTCAAAACCACCACCAAAACAAGTTCGATTCTTTCCCCTTTTCTGATCATAAAGTTGGCTTTTTTTATCTTCAAGATTAGGTTTTTTAACGATAAAGGTTCCTCTTTTGTAATCAGCTATTGCTACGAGATCGATGGTGAAATTCGAAAATGGCTATAGTGTAGAGACTGTGTTCGACGGAAGCAAACTCGGTATCGAACCGTATTCGATTGAAGTCTTACCCAACGGCGAGCTACTTATTTTGGATTCTGAGAACAGTAACATCTACAAGATCTCATCTTCTCTTTCACTATGTAAGTTCAATTGATCTTTTTTAGTTCCTTAAAGTCAATCTCAATCTCAATCAGTTGAAGAGATTGAGATTCTTCTGTATGATTTTGATGATGTTGAGGCCACGCTTGTTCTTTGTCATCACCTAAAACTGAATGCACATGAGACTGTACAAGATGCTGCATATGGAAAATGATGGAATTTTTTGTACTTAATTTGACAATTCCAGTCTAAGCTATATTACTATTTTGTGGAGATTTTGCTGTATCTTTGTCGTTTCTGTAGCGAGTTTGTCGGAGATGATATCAGTATAGGGGCATAATTTAGTAGTACTTTTTTGTTTTTACTTTGTTTACTGAATCTGACTTTTTCAAAGATGAGATCTACAAAAGTGTGTATCAAAATGGTCAATGCTTTACTTACCTGCAGCTCAAACTGGTTTGTATGTCATCAAGTCATAATAAAGTGAAAATGATTGAAAACTTAGTTTCTTTGTGGATATAAGCTGCATTTTCAGGAATCTGACTACTTGGCTGAGTTCTTGTTTTTGAAATGTCCTATCTGAGTTTTAATTATATGAGAACAATTATTGGAAACATTTGCAGATAGCAGGCCGAGACTGGTTACTGGCTCCCCTGAAGGATATCCGGGTCATGTGGACGGGAGATTACGTGATGCGAAGCTGAATCATCCTAAGGGGCTTACGGTTGATGACAGAGGAAACATATATGTGGCTGACACTGTGAATAATGCTATCAGGAAGATAAGTGAAGGAGGTAAGAGTTTGTTTATATTTGAGATTGGGATCATAATGACATTCATGGAAGGGGTTTAGGGAGTTTGGTGATGAATTCATTTGTTTCTTATACTGAGTTTAAAACCTCCATTGTAGGAGTTACAACAATTGCTGGGGGTAAAACGGTTCGAAATGGAGGGCATGTAGATGGACCAAGTGAAGATGCAAAGTTTTCGAATGATTTTGATGTTGTTTATGTTGGAAGTAGTTGTTCCCTGCTCGTTATTGACCGAGGAAACAAAGCCATCAGAGAGATTCAACTCCATTTCGACGACTGTGCTTATCAGTATGGAAGCGGGTTTCCTCTTGGTAAACTTGCAAAAATACCAACACTCTTTTTGGCTGTTGTCGTTTTATTCTTTGAATAACCTGTCTCTGAATTCAATGTATTGCAGGGATTGCGGTTCTTGTAGCTGCAGGTTTCTTTGGTTATATGCTGGCTCTATTGCAACGAAGAGTCGGTTCTATCGTGTCTTCTCATAACGTAAGTGTTTTAAATCTTCTCTAAAACATCTCAAACATTACCCTGTCTTATTATTCTTCTGCTAAAACTATTCAAACCTTTCATACACAGGATCATGAATTGTTCGAAACGGATCCTGATCAAAAGCCTATGAAACCATCCAGACCATCTCTGATTCCAACCGGAGATGAGCAGCAAGAGAAACAAGAGGAAACCTTTGTGGTATCGTTGGGAAAACTCGTTTCAAATGCTTGGGATTCTGTTATGGAGATCCTCAGAAAAAAGCAGACAGGGACCAGTTATCAGCAATACCAAGGGACAACAAAGCAGTCTGCTGCATTTAACACAACAACTCCATGGCCGATTCAAGAGAGTTTTGTGATTCGAGACGAAGACGAACCTCCTCCCGTTGAGCCCAGGAACCCAACTCCAAGAAAAACTTATGCTTTTATGTCCAAAGATGCAGAGAAAATGCAGCAGCTGCGTCAGAGCCGTGCATTCTACAGTAGCTGGGACGCTGAATTCCCAAATCAGCAGCAGCAGCAGCAAAAGCAGCACCAGAAGCATCAGCATCAGCAACAGCATCGAAGGCATTACTCATCGATCCCACACACTTATTATGAGCAGGACAGTGAGAAAACTAATGAAATAGTCTTTGGAGCAGTCCAAGAACAGAGTAGCAAGCGTGTGGCTAAGCCTAAGCCAATAGTGTCTGGAGATCAGATGAATAATAATACTCAACCGAATCTTCACTACAGAGCTCATTCTGTTAGTTACCCATATGGATACTATCCATATACATGAAAAGTCTGGGTTTTGAGAGTTTCTGGGGTAATCAGTCTTCCTTAATAATATATTATGCTGGGAATGTAGAAGTTTTGGGTATAGGTGGGTGGGTTTTTGAGATTCATTGCGAGGGAATTGAGAAATTTTAAGATTATGCTCTTGTCTTGTAAGAAAAGTCTCATACTTTGGTTGTATCGGGGAATATATTATATTATAAAAGTTAAGATTATCTTTGTGAAAAAGGTGGTTCTGTAACTTAGGCTTTGCTTTGAAGAATCAAATCTCATGAACTTGTATGCAGCATTGTTAAACAAGCATGCAACATAAGGTTTCACATTTACGAGATTCATACTTCCAACATTTTAAAAGCTTATCAAGCTCATTAGATTCATCAGAGATTTCCACCGAAGGCTTTGTGTTAGTGGAACCAGGCGCAAAAAACGAAAAGGTGATTGCAACCATGGCTGAACCTATGATTTTAGAGATCTTAAGTAATATATCAAAGTATGGTCCTTATTTCTAATTTTGCCTGACATTTTTGAATATAAAAGCTACGTATATGGCATTGACATAAGCCAGTAAAAGGAGGTTGGCTCAAGGGTTTAGGGAACGAGATTGGTTTCTCCCAACATGAAATTATTTGATGTCATGTTACACTTTATCAGAGACATGAGAAGTGATGGCTTTAATCGAGAGGTTAAGATTACTACTAGATACAATTTGGATGATATCTTCACAAAACTTTTGAGTGTGGACAAGCTTGAAGGTGCATTGGAGATTCTCAGGGTGTAAAGGAGCTGAGTAGGTATCTCAAGTATTGGGAGAAAAAACAAAATTCTAGGATATAAGGGGCATGAAGTGATTACAGTTCAAACGGAGATTTGAAGAAGTATGTGACGAATACTCTACGAGAAGTGGAGTGTTTAGAAGACTCTGACC
This sequence comes from Crucihimalaya himalaica, assembly GCA_004349715.1. Lineage (NCBI taxonomy): Eukaryota > Viridiplantae > Streptophyta > Magnoliopsida > Brassicales > Brassicaceae > Crucihimalaya > Crucihimalaya himalaica. The sequence continues at coordinate 1,437,751 of SMJT01000025.1, read as the reverse complement.
TTACTTCTGTAGAGATTTAAGTCGAAGACACATGAGAGGCACGTGAGTGGCGTTACGTTTTTTGTATCTTCTTCTTCTTACTTAAGATGAGTCTTGTCTTTTCTTGAGGTTTATCACTAAAATCTTACCAATCTTTACAACTCAAAATCCACGAAAATAAGATAAGATTTGAGTGATGAACCTCCACACATAGAATGACGATTAGATGAAGTAGATCGCATCAGATTATTTTCTTAATCAGTTCCACTTTGTAGTATTGAACTAATTCATTTTCAATAAACGAGTACAATTCATTAAGATTCCAATCACTTGTAACGATAATAAGTTATTTATTAAGATTCGTATTTAATGAATGTTTTTCTTTTCTCCTGGAACCATATATAATATATATTTACAATAACTTAAGTTTCACTGTCTGAAATATATGTCGTATAGATAGTATTAGAACTCTATTAAAATAAATTTAACAATTATGGTATACGAAGGCCTTGAAATAGATAAAAAGGGACCAAGAAAGTTCATATTGGAGGATATCAGATTGGTCAAATTTCCAACTAATTGTCGGATTCACATATAAATAATAATATAGACAAACTATATAAAAGAAGGTAATTAAAAACGACAACTTAAGCAAACTACAAATGATAATCCATATAGTGAATATTAAACTTCGACCTCCATAGCTTATAGCTATAGTACTAATTAAGGACGAGAGAAGAAGAATAATGTTACGAATCTTAAGATCTTCAAAGAGAGTACATATCGGAGAGTGCTTTAAGGAACCTTAGCTTCAACTTCAAATGCACAATATAATCAACGGTCTTTGATAAAAGCATATCCGGGTGGTTGCATCTTTGTCCCCCGGGTATTAGTATTTGGAGCCTCCTCAGCTTCATTTGGAGCAACCCGGATCCGGATCCTGATCGAGATCCATGACCCGTTTTGTACTTCTTCTTATTCATCGTATGCTTCACCATTCTCTTGTATTTCTTCAGCTCCTCCATTGCCTTTTTGTTTAATGACAACACTTTAAGAGTTGTGATGTAAACGAACGTGCGGGTGGTACATATATATTTATATAGAGTCTATGCTTCTACTAAACCATTAAGAGGCTTTTACTCTCTTTTTTGGGTTGTCTTTTAATTTTGTACAATTATGGAATTTGTTGTTTTTAAAATTGCTTGCTTACGTCCACACGCTCGATATGTCTGTCTTTTTTTTTTCTTGTGCGATGAGAAAGCATTATCCAATACAAAAAGGTATTAGTAACGTCGGTCGCGTGATTATTTGTATTTATTGTATTCAATTATTTTCTAAAACTCGAAAACTATATAGTCACGTGGTGGATTCACTACCTATTAGACATAAAAAAAATTACAATAAATTCTTTAATCAATACAATCAATACAATAAAAAAAATGACACATCAGCTTTTTCAAACTTTCTCTATCTAACAAATCATTTAAAACAAATAATCAATAAAAATATTTCATTTAATACACATCATATTTCATTTACCACATCATATTTCATTTATCACATCATCTTTTTAGTTCTCTAATTTTATAAACAATGTAAAAAACAATTTTATTGAATAATTAATATTTGAAATAGCTAGATTCGAAGTTAATTTAATATTCTTAAAACAATAATCGGGTATATTTAATTAAAATAAGCGAACTAATTTTAATATAATTTAAAATAAGTTATATATAAACTAATACATATAGCTTATTAATATTATTTATCTAGATTTTAGGTTTATCAAATGTTTTAAAAATAATAATAGAGTGTATCTAAAAATTAAAAACTAAATCATATATAAAATAAAAAGGTATATATAATTTAAAATAAGTTATATATAAATTTAAAATATATATATGTTTTAAAATAAGTTATCTAGATTTGAGATTTATTTGATGTTTTAAAAAAATAATAGAGTGTGTTGGATTTAATTAGCCAATTTTTTTTAATAGAGTGTATTTAAAATTCAAATTAAGTCATATAAATTAAAGAATGTATACCATATATACAAATTTAATATTGTATTAATACAAATATTTGAAAATAATTATTATAAAAAAATTATTTGTAGATATATGCAGCATAGAGCGGATTTTTATCTCTTTTGGAGAATCTGTTTAGAAAATAAATATGTTGAAATCACGCGAAAGTATTAGTTCGACTTGGAATTAGTATCTCAAACTCTTACAAGCAAATATTAATTAAAGTTGGAAACTCTACGAATGCGAGATTGTTGGTGAGAAGCAAGATTTGAAAAGATCCCAAACTCAAGAGGATACTCTTTGGGAATGGAGTAAAGATGTTGTTTGGAATACTAAATTTTTTTAGCAAAGATAAAGAAGACAACGACTCAAAGATCACACCAGTTAGATTGTTGTAATAAATTTAAAGATTTTTAATGACCGACAAAAGTTTCCAAATTCGAGTGAGATCCAATATGTGAGTCGATTATGTAAAAGATCCAAATTTTGTTACAATTTTATTCCACAAAAAAATAAGAATTTGACCATAAAAGTTATTGTAAAAAAAAGATTCAATTTTTATGTTGGTAGAGTTGATGAGAGAGTTAAGATAAAACTGAAGATACCGTTCCAAGAGAAATTAAGATACGACAAAAAATAACAGAAAAAGAGAAATATATTTAAATAGAGATTGAGCTGGCGATATTGTTGTAATAAATACCAAGGTTTTGGAGTTTTTTGCTCCTAAGAAAATATTATTTTGGTAACTTTTTGATAAAATTATTGTAAGAGAGAGTGGTGGAAATATGATTTCAGTATTTTAGAAAAAAAAATTCATTTATGATTTCGATTAAGCAGAAGAAAATATTTTAAGTTGACTTAAGCTCAAGAGAAGAAGAAAAGAGAATGTTGAGTTCAAAACAAATAAATTTGCATAGAGATTGAGAATAGAGAGAGAAACAAGAGAGGTAAAATTTAAGAAAAAGTTTCAAAGAAGTAACTACCGAATATATCAATTTCGGAGATGTTTTGATTATAAGTATAAATATTTATGGTGTATTTCTTTTTTGTATATTTTTTGTCTAAAATATTTTTTTTATATAAAAATAAAATATATTAAATTCGTAAATACAAAATAAATAAAGTTGAACTATGTCGAGCTAAATTTGTTGTCTCAAACTCTTATAAGCAAATATTAATGTTGAAAACACTCCAGATGTGAGAAACAAAATTTGAAAGTATTCAAAATTCAAGAGAATAATATTTGGGAATGGATCAAAGATGTTATTTGAAAATACTAAGATTTTGTAGCAAAAATAAAGAACACAACGACTCAGAGATTACACCAACTAGATTGTTGTAAGAGTAAAAAAAAATTGTAATGAATGAGAAACGTCTCCAAACTCAAATGTGATCCAATATGTTAGTCGTTATGGGAAATGTCTAAAATTTGTTAGAATTTAATTTCACATAAAGATTTCAAAATTTTCTCATCAGAGTTATTGTAAAAAAGATTCAAGATTTTGATGTTACAATTGATGAGAGATTCAATATAACTTTTAAGATATTATTTCCAGAGAAATTGAGATACAACAAAAAATCGCATGAATAAATAAAAAATAGAAAATTGAACTGGCGATTTTGTTGTTTAGAGAAGTCAATACCTGCAAGATTAATTTTAAGATGTTTGAATTACAAGAATAATAATGTGTGCATGTATTTGTTTTTAATATTTTGTGTTTAAAACAAAAAAAATAAAAAAAATATTTTAAATTAATAAATATAAAATAAATAATATAAAATAAATTATTTAAACAAATTCTTGCAGCGTAGCGCGGATATTTATCTAGTTACATTTAAAACTACTATAAAATAATGTATGTTTTTGTTGCTCCTTACCACCTCTTAAAACTATGACATTAACCAACAAAATAATACTGCTTGGTGACTAAAATACCATTAGACATCACATTCTGATAACACTATACACTCTAAAGTTCCTGACTCCATAGTCTTAAAACATTGATCCCAACAACATTATATTTTCTTCTCAATCACAGGTTTGGGTTTTTTAAGTAAATTGGGACCAAAGCTTTTTATATGATAGTGAAATTTATGAGGCTAATTATAATGCAATGTGTGTCTGTGTGTTCCTAAGAGTTGGGGGGTATTGTTAAATGTTTTTGGGCCGACACTATGCAATGTTTGTAAGTGCCAACTGGATACTATGCACGTGTTTTTTTGACAGCTTAGCTTTCGCAACTCTCGTTTGTAACCATCGATACTCGACATTGACGCGATCTCTCATTTCTCTTTGTCATTTTTCTCATTAATGTGCATGGATTAATTATTCCACATACAAATACGTTTAAATTATCATTGTTGATGTGTTGAACTAAATATGAAATCGACTTTAGATATGCTTAGACGTAATTAACTACAAATTTGTAAAAATCTATAGAAAAAATAATGGTTACAAGAAAATTAAGGGATATATATATAACGTGAAATCACTGTTTTACTCTCCCTCGCTTTTGTCTATACTACAGTAGAGAATGTGGCACAGTGATTTCACGAAATGGACCACTCTACGAATCACATGGAATTGTATGTCTGATAATGAACAATGATGATTGATGAAAGGATGAATTCAAGTGGGCTAGTTTCGAGTTTAGTGACAGCCTGACCAAGATGGCTATGTGTGTGGTATGTAAGTGACCAATGACCATTGGGGTTACTGTTATTACCCTTCGGCAAATTAACGTGGCTGATGGGTCACTTCGGGTCCCCCTCGCCCATCATTTCTCACCGTCCGATCATTGCCCATACGTAACATTCCACTGCAACTGCATGGTTCTCTATTTTTTGTTTTTATGTATAAATTTACACAATTTCGTTATATATTATGCTTTGAAAATATTAAAACTGATGGGATGTTCATGGAAGAGGAGAGGCACCGCAGTCTACGGAAACAGCTCCCTACTATTGTATGTTCCCCTCTTTTGAGGGTTTTTTGGGTTAATTTAGCGGGATCCCGGAACATTTATTACAATTATTTTCCTTTTTTCCCATTAAACATAGTGATTCAAAAATAAATTTATTTATACATTCACATTAAGCTATTTCACTACAATAATACAATTAAGTGTCTTTTGAAATATGTGACTTTATTTTTGAAATAGTATAGTCATAAGGTGGCGCATTTTCCAATATATCGGCTTCTTTCGATATAAATTATTTGGACATAAATAATCTTGAATCACATGATGTGTTGAATATCAAAGTCTATGATCGCACCGATTCTTTCTTGATTACATATTAAACACATTGCATATAACTGGGTCTTCTATCGGGCCGGACTATATATTAAATCGTACATGTGCTTTGTATAAATGTGAACATGATTTTTTTTTTTTTTGATAGGAATGTGAATATCGTTAAGAAATGAAGAGTTGAGGTTTTATATGTGAACATGATTTCTCATATAATAATGTTGATATATTCCTCAATTCATTTTTGCCAGCTCCACTTTCCATTTAGTCCATACTGATTTTCTATTAGTATATGGAGGAATAGAAGACACTCATGTGTTTGTTGCAAACGTTTGATTGGTTGGTTACATCAACCAAAATTAACTCAAATTATACATATATGCATGCAACCCATGCTTTCATGTGTTTTGGCCAACTCAGCGACCATGATTTTCTATAAAGATGAGTGAACGTCTGATGCAACACAAGACTTTTTCTTGTTTTCAAGTCTATCCAAATTAGATCTCACATATTTGATGAGGACTTTCGAAAATATTCGAGATTATTTCTTATTGACAGTCAAGTTGTTAATTATGTAAGAAACGTCAGTTTTTGGTTGTGAACGGTGATTGCTTCACTCCCATGATGCCATCTAAATGGACAGCCCAAGATAGGCAAAGGCAACCTTTAAAGTGCTCTAATGCACATTTTGCCAATTTCTTGAGACCCAAGTTAATATAGATGCAATTTTTTAACCCTTCTTTCCTATCACCCCGCCACTTTTTATAACTTTTTGTTAAACACTTCTTCACTATTGTCTTTTCTTATTGTATCATTCACAACTAATTTTGGTTTCTGTAATTTTTCAAGTATACTTTAAAATTATATTTATATTTGGCAGATGCAAGAAAACCCTAATTTCGTTTCTTTGACATACGTTTTTTATTCGTTCTGTGATTTTTTTGCTGCATGTTTAGGTGAAAACTATGAGCAATAAACCCTTCACCAATAGAAGGCTTTGATCAACACAAATGAGAGCAGGCCCAACCTGAAACAAACCCAATAAGCAAAGGCAATGAACAGCTACAGAAGAAAACAAAAACAAAAGATGCTCTGCAACCTGCAAAACAAAAAGACGTTCGTACGGAGAAGGAGAGGTTCCTCCATGAAAACAAATTCAAGCTCCTCCAATCCTTATTTGATGACTCACCAGGGATAGCTGGAGATTAGATAGGATTGTTTTATGATTCTAGAGAGTTCTGTGAGAGTATATAAAAGAGAGTTGTAAAACGACATTAAAAATAATTTTGAGAAAATTTTTGTCATCAAAAAGATCACTCTTTTCTCTCTCTTACATGGTATCAGAGCTTTGGTAAACCTTCACAGGTTCATCAATGGCGACTTCTTATCCTTTCCCGGATAATGTCCATGTCTCGAGCTCAATCACCCTTAGGCTCACTAACAGCAATTACATTTTATGGAAAACTCAGTTTGAGTATCTTCTTTCAAGCCAAAAACTTATCGGTTTTTTCAATGGAGCCATCCTTGCACCATCTCAGACCTGCCTTGTCGTCAATGGTGATGTCACTATAGATGCTCCTAATCCTCAGTACGAATCATGGTTCTGCACAGACCAACTTGTCTGATCTTGGCTATTCGGAACCCTATCGGAGGAAGTCCTTGGTCACGTTCATAATCTCGCCACCTCCTGTCAGATCTGGATCTCTCTTGCAGAGAATTTCAACAAAAGCAGCGTTGCAAGAGAGTTTTCACTACGAAGAAAGCTTCAGCTCCTCACCAAAAAAGATAAGTCCCTCTCAGTCTACAATCGTGAGTTCAAAATTGTTTGTGATTCCTTAAGTTCCATTGGGAAGCCGATTGATGAATCAATGAAAATTTTTGGGTTTCTCAACGTACTAAGCATAGAATATGACCCCATCACTACAGTGATCCAAAGTTCCTTAAGTAAACACCCGCCTCCAACATTTAACGATGTTGTCTCTGAAGTTCAAGGATTCGACAACAAGTTACAGTCTTTTGAAGACATTGAATCCATCACACCTCACCTCGCCTTCAACACAGAAAGAGCTGACACAGGAGCTCCTCATTATGTTCCCAATCAAAGAGGAAGAGGACGTTTTGGTCAGAACAGAGGCAGAGGAGGCTATTCATCTCGAGGTCGTGGTTTTTCTCAATATCAGTCTAACTCAACAAACACAGGACAAAGACCAGTTTGTCAGATATGTGGTCGCATTGGGCACACTGCTTTGAAGTGTTACAACCGGTTTGACAACAATTATCAGAGTGAGGTCCCAACTCAAACTTTCTCTTCTCTCCGTGTGTCCGATGAAAATGGAAAAGAATGGTATCCAGACTCTGGAACTTCATCACATGTAACATCAACAACCTCCTCTCTACAAGTGGCAACGGTCTATGATGGCACTGATGCTGTCTTTGTAGGGGATGGAGCCTATCTCCCAATAACCCATATTGGATCCACTTCGAAAGGTACCATTCCTTTAAAAGAGGTCTTAGTCTGTCCAGGAATTCAGAAATCCCTTCTTTCAGTGTCCAAGATATGCGATGATTATCCAGGTGGTGTTTATTTTGACTCTAATATGGTTTATATAATCGATTTACCAACTCAGAAAGTGGTGGTCAAGGGTCCACGAAGTAATGGATTGTATGTGCTGGAGAATCAGGAGCTTGTTGCTTTATATTCCAATCGACAATGTGCTGCAAGTTTGGATACGTGGCATCATCGACTTGGACACTCAAACCAAGGATTCAAATTTTATGCGGTCTTTATTGATGATTTCTCAAGGTTCTCCTGGTTCTATACATTGAAAGCTAAGTCTGAGTTTGCTTCTGTGTTTGTTGCTTTTCAAAAACTGGTAGAGAATTAGCTAAATACAAAGATCAAAGTGTTTCAAAGCGATGGAGGAGGAGAGTTTACAAGCAACAGTCTAAAAAAACACTTTACAGAGAATGGAATTTATCATCGCATTTCTTGTCCCTATACACCTCAACAAAACGGATTTGCAGAAAGAAAACACAGACACTTGATCGAGCTTGGCCTGTCTATGTTGTCTCATAGTCACACACCTCAGAAGTACTGGGTAGAAGCTCTCTTCACAGCCAACCATCTCTGCAATCTACTTCCATCCTCTGTTCTGCAAGGTGTAAGTTCTTATGAAACCTTGTTTCAGAAGAAGCCTGATTATTCATCTTTACGAGTTTTTGGTTCGGCATGTTATCCATATTTGAGACCTATAGCTCAAAACAAGTTTGACCCGCGTTCACTTCAGTGTGTATTTTTCACACTCAGTACAAAGGATATCGTTGCCTCTATCCTCCAACAGGGAAGGTCTACATCGCACGGCATGTCATTTTTGATGAAACTCTGCTACCCTTCAAAGATAAATATCAATCCTTGGTTCAGAGATATCTGACACCACTCCTTAAAGCATGGCAACAATAACTATCAGCTTCTACTTCCAAGACCTTGGCTCCGCAACAGTTCCTCACCAAACCAACCGCAACTCCTACGCAACAGTGTGATCAACATAATGATCACACCATAACTCCAGAGCTATCAAACTTAGACATAGAAGAAACCAGTGATGAAACACCTCCAAATATTGCAACAACTCTAGAAAACGAACCTGGCCAGGAAGAAGCTCCAGTTGTAGTACAAGAAGAGGCACCAGCTGCAGTACAAGAGGTAGCACCGGTTGCAGCTCTAGAAGAGGCACCAAATATCGTTAACTCAGACAATATTCACTCAATGACTACAAGGTCTAAAGCCAAAATTCATAAGCCAAACACAAGGTATGCTATTGTTGCCTCTAAGCTAACAATTGAAGAACCTAAAACCATAGCCTCAGCCATGAAACATCCTGGATGGAATGAAGCTGTGCTTGATGAGATGGGGAGGATCCATATGCTCAAAACTTGGTCACTTGTTCCTGCAACTGATGACATGAATATATTGAGTTCTAAATGGGTTTTTAAGACGAAACTCAAGCCTGATGGAACAATTGATAAACTCAAAGCTCGTCTTGTAGCTAAGGGGTTTAATCAGGAAGAAGGAGTAGACTACTTGGAAACATTCAGTCCGATTGTCAGAACGGCTACCATTCGTCTAGTTCTGGATGTTGCAACTGAAAAAGAGTGGCCAATCAAGCAGCTAGATGTCTCCAACGCCTTCTTACATGGTGAATTACAGGAAACTGTGTACATGTTTCAACCTGCTGGATTTGTGGATCCTGAAAAACCTGATCAAGTTTGTTGCCTCACCAAAGTCCTCTACGGATTGAAACAAGCCCCTTGAGCCTGGTTTGACACATTCAACAGCTTTCTCCTCGAGTTTGGCTTTGTTTGCAGTACTTCAGACCCGTCCTTGTTAACCTATCACAGTCATGGAAACTCTCTTATCCTCCTTTTATATGTTGATGATATTCTCCTAACAGGCAGTGATCCATCACTTCTGGAAAAACTTATTCAGTCACTCAACACTCGGTTCTCCATGAAGGATCTTGGAGCTCTTGCATATTTCATGGGAATAGAAATTGAAACCTACAAGTGTGGCCTTTTTCTGCATCAGACCGCTTATGCTTTAGACATTCTACATTAAGCAGGAATGAGCAACTGCAATCCCATGCCCACACCACCGCCACAACACTTGGATAACCTCAACTTGGAGCCATTCACTGAACCAACATACTTTAGAAGCCTTGCCGGGAAGCTTCAATACCTCACTATTACCAGACCAGATATTCAATATGCAGTTAATTTCGTGTGTCAAAGAATGCATTCACCAACAAATTCAGATTTTAGTCTACTGAAGAGAATTTTTCCGGTATGTGAAGGGTACAATCAACATGGGTCTTCCGATTCAAAAGAGCAACAATCTAGTCCTCTCTGCCTTTTGTGACAGTGAGTGGGTAGGCTGCAGAGCCACTATACGCTCCACCACTGGTTTTTGTCTCATGTTGGGGTCTACTTTAATATCTTGGTCTGCAAAACGGCAGTCAACAGTCTCCAACTCATCCACAGAGTCAAGAGTATAAAGCCCTAACTGATACAGCTCGGGAAATTACATGGGTCTCCTCTCTGCTCCGGGACATTGGTATTCAACAACATCAACCTACTCAAGTAATGTGTGACAATCTCTCTGCAGTTTACCTATCTACAAATCCAGCTCTTCACAAAAGAACCAAGCATTTTGATATAGATTACCACTACATCAGGGAACGTGTTGCTTTGGGCTTGATTGAAAATTACCACATCTCAGCTTCACACCAACTAGCTGACATGTTCACAAAACCGTTGCCAAGACAAGCCTTCATTGATCTCAGGACCAAACTCAGCGTGTGTAACTCACCCACTCCGAGTTTGAGGGGGAGTATGAGCAATAAACCAGCTTCACCAATAGGAGGCTTTGACCAACACAAAGGAGAGCAGGCCCAACCTGAAACAAACCCAATAAGCAAAGGCAATCAACATCTACAGAAGAAAACAAAAACAAAAGATGCTCTGCAACCTGCAAAACAAAAAGACGTTAGTACGGAGAAGAAAGACGTTAATACGGAGAAGGAGAGGTTCCTCCATGAAAACAAATTCAAGCTCTTCCAATCCTTATCCGATGACTCACCAGGGATAGCTGGAGATTAGATAGGATTGTTTTATGATTCTAGAGAGTTTTATGAAAGTATATAAAAGAGAGTTGTAAAACGACATTGAAATTAATTTTGAGAAAAAATTTGTATAAAAAGATCACTCTTTTCTCTCTCTTACAGAAACAAAACTCAGGTTATACAGTGTAATTTTCTTACTGCAGGTCGTGTTTTAAAAGCTCATATTTCAATCTATATACTTCCTTTAGTCTACTCTATCTTTATAAAAACATAAAAAAAAAAATTTTAGTTCCATAGACCCAAACTTTTCATATCATTAAGCGGTAACTGATGCCCTTCTACAACGAGCGTGTTATGACCTTATTTGAAAACCAATAAACTATAGGTTTAGTTTTTTTTAGAATTAATTTTAATTCTCTCTTCTTACAACAAAATTTTCAAATCAAAAGCCTATATTTTAGACATGAGGAATTGAAGATGTTATAACTTATAACATTTGAGAAAATATTGGGCCTAAGTACAGAGCCCAACAAAGCAAGTAGAATAATTCTAGTTTAATCCAATATGTAAGAAATGAGAAAACAAAATAATGATTTTTCTTCACTAATTTCGTATCAATATTTGTTTGTTTGTTGTATTTGAGGCACAATTCAAAGTTCAAACCTAAACAAGGGAATGCTCATAATTTGGTCCTAATACCACAATGAAGAGTCACATTTGTATATATACTAAAAACATATTTTTCTTAATTGTTGAACCAAAAAATATATCCAAACAATTGTCATGACTTGTTTAGTTTCTTGATAAATTAATTGTATTGTTAGCGTGGCAGAACAAATTATACAATTTTTAATCCAAACAAAAAAAATTATATAAATTGCTTTCGTCATTTAAGATGTATGGTCACTCAATTTGACCCAATGGTCAGAGTTCGGAACCCATTTGGAGTTCAACTCATATTTAAGATTCACGTATTAATTGGGAATATTACAGTATTTACCGCAGAATTCGATGAAATTCTCAGATTTTAGCATATATGGCTGTGTATTCGAATTTGTATGACTTTTTGTGTACTAACTTACTTCTCCTGTCTACGAATTTGTATGATTCAAATCAATAAATTATTGTTGTTTCGTTATGAATGACTATATAGTCTGAATAAGCATCATGAGAAACTCACCGGCCTAGCGTCAGACCTAATATTTAGGAATTAGGGAGAGGAATTAAAAAAGCCTAGAGCCATCATAACCTAACATTTTTGTTGGATGAATCTGAATCCACTAACCATTACAGTATCAAATACTTGGAGTCTAACGTAGAGGTTGACAAGAAATGACACCTTTCTTCAATTTTTTTTTACAAAAATATCAAGTCAATCTAATTTAAATTTATCATTATTGAATCTGGACCCCATAATCTTTATATTTTCCTAATGTGGGTCTTTATTCAACCTCAGCCAAGAGAAGACAAAAACACCTGGCCCACTGCATATACATTAATATGCTGATCGCAGTTATAGGATTTTACGTTGCATATGTCAGCAAAATGCCTTGTCGTTACTTTTTGTTTTTTGCGCTTAAAATATTACTTCACGTTTAATGGTCTTTTGAACAAAAAAATATGTGCTTTTAAAATTTGTTAGTGGAAGTTATGGTAGTATCCTACGATACGTTCACAATTAGGGACTTCGTTACAAAAAAAAAATGTAGATTTTCCATTAGATTTTTACTGGTCCAATGTGCAACTACTATCATTAGAATATATGAACACATATTGGTTTAATTTATGTTCTTATGTGTTGATATGCCATGTTTGGGGCGGCGTAAACAGAATAACATATATAATCCATAACTTTAATTAATAGAAATGCGGAATAACATATATAATCCATAACATATAATATAAAGGTTAGTTTCATTATAAACAAGAAAAAAGAAATCTAGATGATTTTACAAAGGTAATTAGTTGAGAGTTATGGTTTTGAATATATCAATGAGGAATTTAATAGAGAGTAGAAGTAGTTGAGCAAACTTTAAAATGAAGTAGACATCCCTAAAACATTAAGGCAAGTGTATTGTTGAGAGAAGTGAATCTTTTACTCCAACTTCTCTAAATTCTTGAGTTGCTTGAGTCATTGAGTGTGAAGCTGGTAATGGTGGCTAGAAGTGTCTATACCAGACCGTGAGGAGCATAGAGACTTAGTTGGCGTACGTTCATAATTAAGTCTGACGAAGTATCAGGAGAACCCACGTACGTTCCAAATCATGTTCTCTAACTTATAAGTAATATACGTTATATAACTTATAAGACGAAACGCGACGTAACTACATAAATAAAAGGAAATGATCTTTAAACAGCATCATACTATTTGGATTTATGTTTGAAGTTGAACACATGCTGATAAGTAAAATATAAATAATAATATGACGTTAGCATCTCACCCTTAGTGTAATGGTGGAGTCACTCGTGTAGCTACATCACGCTTGTAAAGTAGCTTCACCGCTTCGTGAAAGGTTATATCTGAATAATAGATAATGATAAATAAAAATAAATCTATGATAATTCCTCCCTCTTTATATATGGTTAGAGAAATTAAACCAATAATTTCATATCTTCTCCAATAGCATTGAAGATCTCTTTCTCTATGTACTTCTCTCTCTCTCTCTCTCTATCTATCTATCTATCTATCTATCTATCTATCTATCTATCTATCTATCTATCTATCTATCTATCTATCTATCTATCTATCTATCTATCTATCTAATCTCTATTCCCTATATACTTGGAGGTAGGAAACATCGTGCCGTTTTTATTTAAAAGTCTAGAGGGAGAGAGATGGAGGTGAAAGTTAGAAGGCATGAGTTCGTGCCGTTTGTAGCAATGACGATAATGGAAGCATGCACGATTGCTCTAACGATAATGGCAAAAACGGCGTTGACGGGAGGGATGAGTCCTTTTGTGTTCGTTGTTTACACAAATGCTTTTGGATCTATTCTTCTTCTGCCTTTTTCTTTCTTCTTTCACAGAAACGAGAGGTCCGTCCACGTTCCATATACTTTATATTATAGTATAATTTCTCCTCACTAATCAACCTTAATTCTTTTCTGATTTGTGGTGTATATGGTGTAATTTTTTTTTTTTTTTTTTGCAGAACTGAAGAATCTATCTTCTCTTGGCCACTTCTCGTTCGTGTTTTCTTTCTAGGTTTCACCGGGTGGGTATAACATCATCTAGCTCTCTTTATTTTATTTTTTATAGGAATCTATCTTATAGATTTTGGTACTCATCAGACCAGATTCTTACCAATATTGTATTTTGCAATAACAATAAATAGGTGGTCCTAAAATAAAATAAAAACAATATGAGGTCCATGTTTCGAATTTTTATAGGGACGTGTATCAACCACTAATTGGTTTGATGATTATTCTTTTTTTTTATAATTATTATTGGTTACGATTTGATGAATATTCTATGACATGGATTTGCAACGTTGTTACCGAAAAAAAAACAAAACTGCGTGCCGTTTACTCGGTAATAAATAAACAAGTAAACAACTAGGCTTAATAATGGCTAATATGTTCTATTATTTTCCACATCGTGACGTTTCTTTGTGAGCGGCATATACCACACACCATGTTTTATTTGTGTTATTAAAATAAAAAATTAGAAAACTTGTGTACGGTCATAATAGTTTGCTCACTTGCGAGCACGCATATGCATGCATTTTGAACGTACTTAAAATGTTATTCATGCATACACATGCACTGATTATATTGCAACATTTTAAATATGTGAAGGATATTAATGTTCCAAAACTTGGCATTTGTGGGACTAAGCTTCAGCTCACCCATAGTCGTATGTGCAATGGGGTTGCAAATTCCTTCCTTCTCCTTTCTGCTCTCTATTATTCTCGGGTAAGAAATTTCGCATCACCATTTACATAAATAATAGTAATTTGTACGTTTTCATCAAATAAATATATATGTATAACAACCATCTATGCGTTTATAGAAGGAGCAAGTTGGATTGGAGAAATACGAGTACGAGGGCTAAAGCGTTGGGAACAATAATCTCATTAAGCGGAGCTTTTGTCGAAGAGTTATACAAAGGTCCCTTCATAAGACCAGCTTCTTCTGCTTCCCCAACTCGTTTTCTTAAATCAATCCCTAAACTTTTGGTCTACTACAACCTCCCCGACAATTGGTTCCTCGGCTGTATCTGTTTGGCCGCCGCTGTTTTTTCTGTCTCCCTCTTCAATGTTGTTCAGGTACTAACTATCCATTACTGAGACCATCGTTATGCTTATGCATAATAATTAGTTTTGAGGTTAATTTTTCTTATTATTGTCTTTGGCAGACAGGGACGGTAAAAAAGTATCCACATGTAATGAAAGTGGCTTCGTTTTACAGCATAGTCGGGACGATCCAGTGTCTAATATTCTCGTTATATATGGAAAGAGACCTAAGTGCATGGAAGATCCAACCTAACTTCGATCTTTACCTCATTATCGCCACGGTATCTTCTTTCTTTCTTTTTTTTCAATAACATGCATTTCACAAGGTTTGAATCCAAGTAGTGATACAAAGACTACACTAGAACAAGACTACATGTTCAATCCAGTTTATGAACAATTAAGTTTATAAGATAAATTGAAATACACAAAGTCATCTATCGTAACTAACGTGTCTCAGTAAATATTGGTGATTATGATGTGTAAAAACAACAGGGAACATTTGGAAGTGTGATACGAACAAGTGTAAACGTAAAGTGCACCCAGATGAAAGGACCTTATTACGTGCCATTATTCAAACCCTTTGGTATCTTTTGGGCAACACTCTTTGGCACCAGCTTCTTCGTCAACAGTCTTCACTACGGCAGGTCAGTTAAAATGTTTATTAATCATCCTAAATACTAATTAGCATATGATTATCATGCATGAGTGTTAATTTGTTGGTGCATGGGTACAGTGTGTTAGGAGCAGCCATAGGTGGTGTGGGATATTACACAGCGTCTTGGGGACAATTGATGGAGACGGAAGAAAAAGAAAATCCAAAAGAAGAACGAGAACCCATCATAACTATTCATCATCGCCAAGAAGATGAGTACAAAGTTCCATTGCTTATTAATCAGGAAGAAAGTCCTGTGTGAATTCTGTATATATATATATATATATATATATATATTTTAGAGGAAAATGAGGGTCGCTTATATTATTTTTTTGACCCCTTTCAAGAAATGCGTATGATAGTACTGTGTTAAGTGGTCAGTGTCAAATGGAAGATTGCTGAAGTAGGCTTTTTGGTCCGAAAAGCAAAACCCACCCAATGTACATACATGTCTTTGAATATCTAGAGCTCTCTTTTATGTTACATGTAATGAATAATCTCCAAAATCATGGATGACTATTGTATTCTTGCTATTAATCTGAAGTTATTCAGTGCCAGAAGCTGAAATTACACAAAATTGAACAAACCATTATTAACAATGAACATTAAATTGCAAATCTCAGATTCACAAATCCGTATGAAATTAAAAACCACCACAAACCAAACCCTTAATTTCATAAAGATCTGGGGAAATTAAAGTATCGGAACAAACTGAGAGTGTTGACGTCACATCGACGGTTGAGACTGAGAGTTTGATCAGGAGTGATGTTGAACTGAGCGAGTAAACCAGGAGTGTTGTAGACGGCGCAGAAACAGCTAAGCTCCTTCTCCACGGCTTCCTTAATCGAGCTGCAACAATCCAGTAGACGGCTTTGATGTCGTATTAAGGAAAGTGAAGAGCATGGGACTATCTTGCTCACGCAGAACTAGTCTGTGCTTCTACCGCCAGCACCGAAACCAAAACTATCGCCGCCGCGAATATCATCATCACCGTTGTCATTCTTCTTTCTCTCTTTCTTGGTGATGGAGGTCGAGCTTTATTTTGTTTGAGTTACTTGTGGCTTTTTGAGTTGCTTCTGAGGTCAACAACGGTCACAAATAGTCCCGCCATTAAAACACATTATAAGAGAATAAATCAAAACATAAGAAGTCAAAGAGATAAAGTAGCTACCAAAAGCAGGAAACACACAAAAAAAAAAATCATGCAGGTAAAATCATTTTAATCAAACATTTTTCAAGCAACAAAAAGCTGTCGTGCCTTCCAAGTTACAACCATAATAAGGAAGCTTAAATAGATTAGATAATGACTAAAGCCCTAAAGATGAAGCAATTAGCGTAAAACAGAATCTAAAACCTAAAGCCCAATTACTAAAAGCCCATTTTAATGGATCTCGTTACATCAATCACTCAACAAGTTTTAAGGCTTTAAAAAATGGTTTTTTTTTTTTTTTTTTTTTGGCATCTATTGTACTATTTAGTATTGGGTAAACAAAATGAAGATTCTCTTCTTACATAAGCAAAACAAAATATTGTTGTCTCTCTTGAAAGACAAATAAAATAGCTGGGAACTAAAAGACAAAAACATATCTCTGAGTCTTATATACTCTGAACAAATACAAAACCCGAAAAATACCTGTAAAATTGCATTAAAAATCACAAATATCCTCTAATTCACGGTGCCCATCCCTTTCTTGCTAGTTGCCACTTGCTTCCACAAAGTCCTTGATCTTATGTATTACTCAAATCCAACACACCAATTAATAGGTCAAATGCTATCAAATTTTGTTTATTAATGTTTTTGGCCATGACATCATTATTACTCCAACTCGATTACTTTCACTATTTTTTTCTTGACCCAGTTCATCATACAGCTGGAATTCTAATCATTATTACAACAATGATCTACGCATCATAGTCACAGCTATCTACGCCCTAATATAATAGAACGGGCATGCTAGTGGCTATTGTAGTACATGGACAGTTTAAGGCACAATTATTGATAAGTTTCAAAACAAAAAAGCTACATGAGATGTAGCTAATTTGAATATATTGCACAAAGAAAAATGTGTTTATTGATCAAAACTAAATTCAACTATTTTTATTGTACTCCAAAGTTTGAAGAACGGAAGAAATAATCAATGAAAAAAGTATCATATCCATATATGTGTTTTTTTCTCGTATCTAATCCAAGACAAGAAACTACCTAGCTACTTTTGCGACCCCGAAAAAATTATGATTACACCTTTTGTCATATGCGTGTAAATAAATGATGTCATCATAGGATCACTTCCACAATAATGGTTCATCATTTTAAACCCTCCATCGCCGCAACACCTCGATCATAATCTCGTTCCACGTATCAACCGGACCAGGGAGACACCAATGTAAACAATCATTATGAACTCTCTCCGGTACACCGTTCTTGAACGGGAACGGGTACATGTACGGACCAGGATGTCCGTCTGGTCTCAATACCGACATCGCCGTCACGTCCAACGCCTCTAACCTCACTTCTGGCGCCGCCGCTTGGGCCGCCGTAAACTCCTCCATTTCTATTTGCCGCATATCCAAGTCCAAACCTTCTAGATCCTTCCCTTCGTACGGCTCCGTCATGTTACACGCGCCGAGGCTGTCCCAAGGCCGGCCTTCGAAATGTGACGGCGAGAACGTCGTCAAGATCACCTCTCGGCGACTTCCGGCAACTGCCTTCAACGTTGTTCTTATCGCTTTTCTAAACACATCGTAAAACCCTATCTCGGTACAGTTACTTGTTTCGCAAGAATGACAGCCCAAAACCGAACCGGACTCGTAATAAACCGCCGGATGCAGAAACCAGTGTCCCACCGAGAAAACGACCGTATCAATACGTTCTAAATCATTGCCCCATTTCTCGTCCACAAGGTCTAAGTGCAGTACGTTGTGGTCCATGTTTCCCGATTTCTCCACACCGGCCACCAGAAACGGGGACCAGTAAACCGAGACCGTGACGTTGTGAGATTCGAAACGCCATTTTCTGAATTTATTGTCTTCTCCGTTTCTATACACGAGATCAGGGCTAGAGACGGTAGAGAGCAAGCAGATAAGAGACTCAAGCTGATTTCTAGCCATGGAATCTCCGATAAAAGCCAGATGTTTGTGTCTCATAAGATCAAGAAACCGGTTCGCGTCGAATCTCGGTATACCGCATTGGTTCGGTTTCCATTTCCAGTAAAGATAACCAGAATCAGGTCTACCATGGCGGAAACAGTTTTGACCATCTTTGATTGTTCCGCAGGTTGAACCATTGTAGAGTGGACCAATCTCGTCTCTGACCCATTTCCCTTGCGTATAATCGCATAAAGCTTTGTCCTTTATATGATCAAAACTCTCTTGAGTTTCTTCTTCTGCAGATTTAGACAACAATTCTAAAGTTTAAACCATTGTGTTTGCATACACATATTATTGAAGAAGTTCGATTTTACCTTGAGAAGAAGAGAAGCCGGTGATCACAACGTGAGCTGCAGAGTCTTGGAGAGAGGTGTCATCAATGGAGTAAAATGGATTATTAAAACAGAGCCAAAACAGAGCTATTGGTATAAAAGCTAAGACTATAAAAACTATGATCTTCCTTTGACTCAGACAATTCTGTTGCTCTTTCAATCCCATTTCAGGATCATAGAAACAAACCTTGCTTCTTCTATTGGTCTTTGTTCCTTTGATTTATCGATATGTTCTTGTTTGTTTCTAAGTATATGTCACATTGTTTTTTTGGTGGTTGTTCTTGTTTTATGTGGAAGACATGAGACTAGTCGTTCAATGGTTTTGGACCATGGAGGAATATTTTACTCAAATCTTTTTATTTTATTTTAATATTATTAATCTATCTATGTCAATAATGTTATTATGCTTAATATTCAATATTCTCAACCTAAAATATTAATAAATATTATTCACACAGTTGTAAAGTAGGTTGTCTTTTTGTGTAGAAAAAAACTAAAGTAATTGTCTACCGCGTCTGAATATATGCCCAAATTTAGTTTCTGTCTTCTACATTATTTATAAAGTGTTTATGTGTTTGTGTTCTTAAATTTGTATAAATAATAACTCTCTTTCTTAGGTTTAGAAAACTAAACTCTCAAAACTCTTAATCTTCTTGTTTATCTATGAACATCTTATTTATATACTAATCAACTTGTTAAAAATCTTAAATTACAAGATAATGTTAAAATTTATCCAACAATTTATACTTTATAATAGTTATTGTAATGAGGTTATCTGGTACAATCGACCTTAATTGATAGTTATATTAGTATCATATTAAATTATGAATGCAATTTTATTAGTTTGTGGCTTGTAGTGGAGGAGAAAAGTTGACTCTGATCACTGAGTGGCCAGTCTGAAATTGGCCAGGCTCTGATGGCTTTACTCTGGGTATGTTGAATGACGAAATTAACCCTCGATGACATTATTTGTTCTTTGTGAGTTGTCAGGGTATAACTGTCAATGTTCGCTGAAAATGGTCCAAGTAAACATAACAACGTGCCGCGATCTAACTTTGATCTGCATTACTTAGATTAATTAATCATATAGATAATAAGGTGGTGACGCGTAAGCAATGCAGATCAAAGACTCAAATGTCTCTAAGGTCTTTTATTTATTGATTTGTTTGAAGCGTTTCTTTGAATTCTAATCATTCTAATATTTCTAACTCATATGGATTAAATAAAAACCAAAAATTGCTTTTTTAATCTTCACATCGGAAAAATTACACTATCACTATAAATTTTCTAAACAATTTTACTAACACGCTCAACCTCCAAATTAGCGTTTTCATTTACTTCGTCATAAAAATTGTAACAGCTGTCAACGAAATAGTTAACAGAAAATTGTAACAGCCGTCAACGAAATAGTTAACTGCCGTCACCAAAAAGTATTCTTTTATTTTTTATTAAAATGGCAAAAAGAGAAAGAAAATAATTTTTATTCTATCTCGATTTACATCATTTTCAATCTCTTCAACTTTGCAGCTTCTTCAAGCGGATGAATCTATTTTTGAAAAGATTCAATTGATTTACTAAATCTGGAAAATCGCGAATAAGTCAAAGAGTTATATCTTAGATTGGATCTCTTTGTCACTAAGCTAATGGAGAGTTGAGCTGTGAATCTCTTTGCCATCTTTCACAGTTATCAAAACTGTTTCTAAGGAAGCTCAAGAACGAAACTTTTCTAGGTTATACACGTCTTCGAAAGACAACGAATCTAAGACGACGGCGTTTCATAAGAATCAAGAATCTAATTCAATAAATGATTCAATTGCGGGGAAGAAGATACAATTTAGCAAAAAGATTAAAGCTTTGATTGATTTAAGAGAGACTAGATCAATCAAATTAAAGAAAACAAAACAATGATAAATCTTAGAGTCAACATCCACACTTGACACATCAAATTTTGGCCCTGTTCGTTTTCTCATCCAGATGTAGATGCAAATTAGTGTTCGTTTGTTGTTAAAAATGACAACCATTCAAATGGTTCATATAGATGAGTTTGAAAAATTTAGGTAAAAATTTTAAAATCAGTTGGATTAACCAATATACCATTTGGATGGAGATGATTCATTAAATTTTTATAAATGTCTAAAATACCCTCATTTACAATTATAACCTAAATAATGTAAATTAAATATAGATTTCATGTTTTTATTTTAAAAAATCACAATATTGCACCAATTTTTTTTCTTCTAAAACTTGTAAAATCAACGATTATCATTTTCCATCAAAATCAGAAAATCTCGGAATTACGTTTTTTTACCAAAATCGTAAAATACTGTAATCCCATCGAAACAAAATATTTTTGCCGAATTATTTTTTTCGCCACACCATAAATCAAGATTTTGGCAAGAAGATTGCATCATACTATTATCCACCAAAACAAAAAAGTATAGAATTACGTTTAATTCCAACTGAAATGTGAATTCAAGATTGCATTTTGCGGTCGAAATCATAAAATCGATGATTAACGTTTTACAACCATAACATCGAAATACGTAATTTTGACGGAAAATTGTGGAACACCATTTTGTAGCCAAAACCGTCAAATCACATAATTACGTTTTTACGCTAAAATCTTGATATTACAAATTAAGCAGAAAATTGCGGGAAAATTTTGCGTAATAACGTTTTCCCGCCAAATTTACAAAATTGCAAAATTACATTTTCCTGCAAAAACTTCAAAATCGCAAAATTATTTTTTCTGCCAAAACCAAAAATTTGGAGAAATGTGTTTTCTCGCCAAAACCGAGAAATCAGAAAACTTAATTTTCCCGCCAAAAACCTAATTCCACTATTTTGCGATTTAATTGAATAAATGTATTTTTTTTTCGCCAAAATCAAAATCGGAAAACGCAAAACGCAATTTTCTGCCAAAAACCAAAAAATCGGAGAATTGTGTTTTCCCGCCAAAACTTTAAAATCACTATTTTGGCGGGAAAATTGTGGAATATTGTATTCTTTTGGAACCTAAACTCCACAATTTTTTTTTTTTTGCTAAAATCGTGATTTTACAATTTTGGCGAGAAAACACAATTTTACAATATTGCGGTTTTGGCGAAGAAACCTAATTCCGCGATTTCATGGTTTTGGCGAGAAAACGTTGTTCCACGATTGTGCGGTTTTGCGGGACAATGTAATTTTGCGATTAATATTATATTTTAATCAATAATTAAAATTAATATATTTAAGATTAAGGTTAAAAATATGATTAGATCAAAGTATGAGTATTTTAGTTATTTCTTATTAAATTCATCTTGATGGAGATGAATATTTACCAAAATTCAGCAAACAAACAAAGAGCCATTCAGATGTTTCATTCAAATGAACATCCAAAAATTGAAACGAACAACATTTAGATGGAGCAACTGGATGGAACATTGAGATGGAGCAACTAGATGGAACATTGAGATGTATAATCTGGATGGAAATGTCAGATGAGCAAACGAACATGGCCTTTCATGTAAAATATCTTATAATCCCGTATAGTTTCTCCACCTCACAAGTACAAAAGCCAATAAATATAAACCCTATAAACTCAATTTTCATTTGAGCAAAGACTATAAGAAACCATAAGCCACCACCGATTAGCTCGTCATCATATTTACTGTCTAGCCAATCAAGAGCTTCAACGATATCGGAATCTGACGAAAGTGAGAGATCATTGTGATCATCATCTTCTTCAACCCCTTCTTCGTTTCCCACAATCGCCAGTGGCGGCTCTGTTGATACTTGATACCATTACTTGAAACCTCTAGAGTTAGGGATTTTTTTTGAATAAAAGATTGCAATTTTTGAATTAAAAAAAATATTTTTTTGGTAACGGCAATTAACTATTTTGTTAACGGACGTTACTATTTTATGAACTTTTATGAAGAAATAAAAAAAATCGCTAATTTGGAGGTTTAGAGTCTTAGTAAAATTGTTTTGAAGGTTTATATTGTTAATGTAATTTTTTTGAGATTTAAAGTGCGACTCGGTCATATTCCAAAGATTAGAAATGCGGATTTTCTAACAAAATAACTTACCTAAAAATAAATAACAACTAGAAAATCACTGTTGGTTATAAAAAAAATCACTGTTAGATGAAACTAGTAAAGTATGACACTTGAGACAATTTGTTGAAAGAAGGTGGTAACGTTTGTACGGCTTCGATGATTTGATGGCACTAGTCAACGCAGAGATGATTTACCCACCAACATGTAATAATTTTCAATCATTTTACTGGACGATGAACATTATGAGTGGCAGATCAATAAAAAAAGAGAGCAGTTAGGTAAAGGTGGGTTTGGTACAAGAATTTTAAATTTGAAAGTAACCTTATATATATATATATATATATATATATAAGAATTTTGAAAAATCTTTGTAGTTTTAATTCAGAAATAAGATTTATGTACCAAGCATTTTACACTACCGAATTGGTTAAGAATAGGGTAAATGACATAGAGTTTACATAGATTAAAAAATTAACGTGAAAGAAAAACAATTTTGTGAATCAAAAGCTTACTAATAAAATCACTAACTCTAACAATTTTGTAGGATAATAATTGTCCACTACATCATAATTAATAGCTGTTAAATGATAATATATAGGTAATAGGGTGGAAATAACAAACTACAAACATTATGTGAAAACGCATGTGCAAGATGGACTCAAATAACATGTGATCAAAGATGTGTTCTAAGTTTGTAATGAGTGGTTCGACTTGTTTTTTTCATCCCCGTTAACTTCGGTCCATTCCATTCTTCCATGTGCCCTCCTCTTTTCCACTATTATAAATAATTGTTAGCCAAACCAGTCATCTTTGTCTAATAAACTCATCATCTTTTTTTACAGAAAACATTTTTATCGGTCTCAATATTAGAAAAACAAAAACCTTTATAGTTATTCACTAGTTGAAGGAATAGGGTTTAATTACTAACTTTTTTAACTAAAACATAATTGTTAAAGTTTTAAATGAAAAAACCTCAAATATGATGGATTAAATGTAATACAAATGGAGCTTGGTCAAGAAATGGAGATCAATGTAGAATAGGGTCGGCTTTGAGAGATGTTCAAGGGCAAGTCTTATTAAGATTATGGGTTTCCAATTCAAAACCAATTGGCAATAAGTGGAGTGACTCATATATCTTATATACTATTCATAATTCTTTCTAACTTCCGATGTGGGATAGTTATCCCTAATACGTCCTTTTGAGATGATGACTCCTTTTGGCCATTAATCATGATATGTTTGGGTTTGGATCGACGACATTTTTGGACATGGTCGATGATTGAACCAACTTTGTGTCCGATCGGGGTAGACTGTATGGATCGAGGTTTGATACCATATTAAGACTATGAGATTCAACCTCAAAACCAATTGGCAATAAGTGAAGTGACCCATATATCTTATATACTAGTCAGGTTCTCTTCTAACTTCCGATGTGGGATAGTAATTCCTAATAAATATTGTGGATAGGAGCAAGAGCATTACCGAGGACAAACTCAGAACTTGATCATGAGGTGGAACCATAAACTTTAAGGCGTGCAATCTTAAACCTAGCAAGATTTAACTACAAGAAGGTAAAAGTGAAAGTAAAGTTTGTGAACCCTGAAGGTAATGAGGTGGCCAATAGAATAACGAGAGAATCTTTTTCTTTTTGAATTATGACCCCAAGGTGTATTTTTAGTGCTACATTGGGTTGAATCCTTAGAGCAGCTCCAATGTAGCACCAAATCACCAAATTTTGGTGTAAAACATCTCCAACCCAACTCCATATTTTACACCAAATTTTTTTTTTTGGTGGTTTGTGAATAGTGTCACACCAAATTTGGTGTGACACTATTCACAAAACACCAAAAAAAATATTATTATTTTATTGTTACTTTTATATTTAAAATATATTTAAATTGTTTTTTTTTATCAATTAATTATTAGTAATATGATTAAATTGTTGTTTTTCATATGATTATCACTTTATTTTTGATAATATAAAATTTAATTGTAATTAATACAAAATATTGATTTGAAAATATATATTAATATGCAAAATTATAAAAATACATAACATATTAAAGATGATTACTTAATTAAAACACTTAAAACATAAAATTACATAACTAAACACTTAAAACATAAAATTACATAACTAAACACTTAAAACAT
This sequence comes from Crucihimalaya himalaica, assembly GCA_004349715.1. Classification (NCBI taxonomy): domain Eukaryota; kingdom Viridiplantae; phylum Streptophyta; class Magnoliopsida; order Brassicales; family Brassicaceae; genus Crucihimalaya; species Crucihimalaya himalaica. The sequence goes on along the minus strand of SMJT01000025.1, from coordinate 1,412,314 downwards.
AAAATTACATAACTAAACACTTAAAACATAAAATCACATAATTAAAACATAACACACATAATAAAAAGAAAATGCAACAAGCTTATTTCAAAGACATAATATAAATGTAAACAATAATCTAATAATACCCGGGAAAACCATTTTCGCTAAGCAAATTATAGTACTGGGTAAATTCTTGTTGCTCACTTGGTGATCTTCGATCTTCATCTTGAGGTTGTTGTCCTTGAGCTTGATTTCCTTGTGCTTGATCTCCTTCACCTTGATCTCCTTGATAACGAGATGCTCGATATTGAGATACATGATATTGGCTTTGAGAACCTTCTCCGTGTTCTTCATATAGGTTTGTTGGTGCACCTTTGCTCAGAATCATCGCTCTTTCATTTTCAATATACGCACGTCTTGCTGGATCAGTTATAGAACTCAAATCCGCGAGTAACATTTTACGCTCATGTTTCTTTCTTTGTACCTCAACTTTCTGTCTTTTAATTTCGTTTCTTTCAGAAGTACCTTTAACCATAGCTTTGAGAAGCTTATCATTTTGCTCCATCATTTGTTTAAATTGTTCATCCGAGTGTTGTTTCTTCTTTGCTTTTTTAACACCCATAGGTCTGTTTGATAAATTACCAGCAGATTCTTCACTATGTATATTTAGATCAAATGAATTCATACCAGGGGATGGCGAAGACTCATCTTGGAATGACGAAGATGACATAATATGACGACTTTCTTCAGGGAATGCAACGACTCTATTACTGTGGTTATTTGAAAATTTCTCAATACCTTTAAGGATAGGCCAGACATGATCGAATTTGAATCCTTTACTGTATTTGACATCTTGTATTAATAACATCTTCGCTTGGTTTAACTAATTTAATATTGACAAAGAAAAATGTAAACTAAGTTAGCAAACGCAAAAAAAAAACAATAATGAAGATAGAGGAAGTAGAAAAAAGCTAGCTATAAATATACACTTACAATGTCTTGCTCGGAAGCACCGCTAGGATTCTTATTTTCAATCTGGTTAACGCATCCCCTTAGCTTTGAGACTGCAGAAAGAATTGTTGCCATCCGACTTTGTAGAGATCTTCTTTGTAGAGTTTGAGATATCTCAGATTTTTCATATTCAGTTTGAACTCTTGCCCAAAACTGATCTCCTGATTGGTTTATCCCTATGATTGGATTTTGGGAAACATCAAGATACACATGGCATAAGTGTTGATCTTCTTCAATAGAAAATGATTTAGAGCGAAATGAGGTCATTTTAGAAAGAATATTAGTGGTAAGAAAATGAATTGGAGATATGTGATCATTCAACAAGAAGTATACATTTTATAGAGAAGTGAATGCAAAAGAAAGGGTTAAATCTTGGCCACACAAATTCAACGGTTAAGATTGTTTCGTATTTTTCTAAGATATAGATAATTGATATAGACATGATAGGACTACTCAATGCAACGGTTAGATTTTGGTCGACGAAATTCAACGGGTAAGATTGATTCGTATTTTTCTGAGATAGTGATAATTGATATCGACATGATAGGACTACTCAATGCAACAGTTAGATTTTGGTCGACGAAATTCAACGGGTAAGATTGATTCGTATTTTTCTGAGATAGTGATAATTGATATCGACATGATAGGACTACTCAATGCAACAGTTAGATTTTGGTCGACGAAATTCAACGGGTAAGATTGATTCGTATTTTTCTGAGATAGTGATAATTGATATCGACATGATAGGACTACTCAATGCAACAGTTAGATTTTGGTCGACGAAATTCAACGGGTAAGATTGATTCGTATTTTTCTGAGATAGTGATAATTGATATCGACATGATAGGACTACTCAATGCAACAGTTAGATTTTGGTCGACGAAATTCAACGGGTAAGATTGATTCGTATTTTTCTGAGATAGTGATAATTGATATCGACATGATAGGACTACTCAATGCAACAGTTAGATTTTGGTCGACGAAATTCAACGGGTAAGATTGATTCGTATTTTTCTGAGATAGTGATAATTGATATAGACATGATAGGACTACTCAATGCAACGGTTAGATCTTGGTCGATGAAATTCAACGGGTAAGATTGATTTGCTTACACTATAATATGGATACCTTGTTTGGAAAATTAGATGAATACCACCATCATCTTCTTTTAATTCTTATAAAAGATGAATTTCAACTACGGAAGTTCATCTTATATACCAAACTCTTCTTCTTCTTCTTCTTCTTCTTCTTCAGACGATGATTATTACGAGGATATTGAAAAGCAGGTGGTAGCTCAAATTACTGCAAACAACAATTTTCTCATCACTCATAACCTATTGAACTCGGAGGGTTCCCATGGTGGATCTATTCCGGGTCATATAGTTATCAACCGCGACCGGGAGAATGCTTCTCGTAATCTCTTCAACGATTATTTTTCAGATAATCCTTTGTTTCCGGAGCCGATGTTCCAACGAAGATTTCGGATGAGGCGTCCTTTGTTTTTGCGTATTTATGATGCTATACAAAGACATGACAATTACTTTGTCCAACGAAGAGATGGTCTCGGTAAACTTGGGTTGTCTGGTTTGCAAAAAATAACTGCTGTATTTCGAATGTTGGCGTACGGCTTACCGGCGGACTCCACCGATGAGTTTATCAAAATAGGAGAGTCCACCGCTATAGAAAGTATGAAGCGATTTTGTCGTGCCGTTGTCGAGGTGTTTGGCAGCCACTACCTTCGTTCACCTAATGCTAACGATGTTGCACGACTACTCCACATTGGTGAACGCCGAGGATTTCCAAGTATGTTGGGTAGCTTAGATTGTATGCATTGGAAATGGAAAAACTGCCCAACAGCTTGGGGAGGACAATATGCTGGTCGTAGTGGATCTCCTACTATTATTTTAGAAGACGTAGCCGACTATGATATTTGGATTTGGCATGCATATTTTGGTCTACCAGGATCTAACAATGATATTAATGTGCTAGAGGCGTCTCATCTTTTTGCTAATCTAGCTGAAGGAACTGCTCCACCTGCTAATTATGTTATTAATGGGAAAAGTTATAATATGGGTTATTATTTAGCTGATGGTATATATCCAAAGTGGTCCACTCTTGTTCAAACAATTCACGATCCACGTGGTCCCAAAAAGCAATTATTTGCAAAGAAGCAAGAAGCTTGTAGAAAAGACGTGGAACGTGCATTTGGAGTGTTGCAGTCTAGATTTGCAATTGTGGCCAGACCAGCACGCATTTGGAGTAAGAAAGTGTTACACGATATAATGACAACTTGTATCATATTGCATAATATGATCATAGAGGATGAACGTGATGTTGATGCAACAATCTTAGAACAAACAGAAATCCCAACTGCAGAAGTTGAGATGGCGGGTGATGATGATGCTCGATTTCAAGAATTCTTAGCTCGACATAGAAAAATCAAGGACCGAGAAGCGCATATTGAATTTCGTAATGCTTTAATTGAACATCTGTGGTTTGAATATACTAATAATGAGAATTAGTATGGCGTGATTTATTTTCGGTTATTTGTAATTTATGCATTGTAGTTTTTTTTTTGTGACGGATTGTAATATTATATTTTATTTTTAATTAATCATTTATAATTAGTACTTATTAAATTTATTAAAAATATAACTTAATTTATGATATTTTTAAGTTATGCATTGAAATATATATTTTTGGTCTTAACCAATCGTAATTTTATATTTTACTTATAATTAACCAGTTAAAAATTAATTAGTATTTATTAAAACTATTAAAAAGGAAATAAAATCTTTAATTTAATAATGTAATAATAGAGAATATTATTTTTGGTGTGAGATTTGGTGTTGTGGTTGGAGATGAAAAAAAAAGTAAAACACCAAAACACCAAATTTGGTGTGAATTCAACACCAAATTTGGTGTTTGGGTTGGAGATGCCCTTAGTAGAAAATGATATGTGAACATTAAGATTTGATTAATGAAAAGTTGACGTTAAGCAAAACAAAAATGACAAGATCTATCCTGACGCTCTTACATATTCTAGTGATTAGTATAGGTTTCGATCCGTTATCTTCTGATTATCCAAAACAAAACAAAAAGTTTGAAAATAATTAAAATTTCAAAAACAAAAATAGAATCGATTTAATAAAATTTACCTTTTTTTTTGTGAAACAATTATTTGCCAAAGAAATATTTGTCTTATAGACATTAATATGTGACTTAAGACTAAAGTGACTAACAAGACGTTTTGGTTGGATAAAGTCAAAGCTCCCTTTTTTTTTCATTAAGACATGTTAACCGCGAAAGTAATGTTGCTGCGGACTCTCTTTGTAGAAAAGCAAACTCTATTAATAATTTTTTCTTATCATTTACTATTATGCCACCTTCATGGCTTGTGAAATTCTTCTATCAATCTTTTACAATAAGATAAAGTTTGAAGTTGTTAAAAGAAAAAAAGTTCAAACAAATATTTAAATTTAAAATTTTATTAAAAAAAATCTAGTAAAGATTTAGAACTAACATTCAAGACTGACTTTGAGCATTTGAAAATTTTAAAAGTAGTGACAGGAGGTAATGGTGGTGAGTAGCTCACCAGCTTCCCATTTCTCTATTGACAAAATAAAATGATTAGTTTAATTTATGCCAGCCGGATCATTTTATTTTCTTCTTATAGGGCGATTCTCATAAATATCACTAAAATATGTTAATTTCTAAAGATATCATCATTAGTTTTATTTTCTAAAAATACCACACTAATTGATTTTTTCTAAAAATACCACAAAATTAAAACTTAACTTTAAACCTTCAAAACTAAACCCTAAACCTTCAAAACTAAACTCTAAACCCAAAATAATAAACCTTAAATCTAAAATACTAAACCCAAATATTTAAATTATAAATCTTTATAATTCATTTAGAGTTTTTGTGGTATTTTTAGAAACAAAACAATTTATGTTATTTTTAGAAAATAAAACTACTGATGATATATTTGGAAATCAAACCTATTTTAGTGGTATTCTAAAGAATTTCTCTAATATATATATATACCATAAACATCTTATAATTAACTAAATTCTACTAAAGGATAATAATATCCTTTGAGAATAATAGAAAATTCATATAACTTTTGTAAAAAGTATGCAAAACTCAAAACTCAATAGTAGAGTGGTCTAAAATTAACTTTAGCTTGAAAAAATCAAAAGAAATCGCTTTTTGTTCAAAAAAAAAAAAAAAAATCGCTTAAACCAAATTCTCTCAAACTTACGTGGCAGTGAAAACATATGTAAGTAAAGCTCAATATATTGTAGGGATGTATCTCTATTGGATGCCACTCCTTCTAAAACACAATCTTCTGGGTGGTCTTCTATTTTAAATGGTATTTTATTATTGAATAGAGGTTCACGTTATTTCATTGGTGAAGACGCTTCTGTCCGTGTCGGTGTTGATAATTAAATTGCGGCCCATCCTCCTCGTCCGGTTTCGGCCATCAGTGTTACATCACCGATTCCAGATTCAAGATTTTATCACGTCTTTGGAATCTTCTGGTAGTTGGAATGCTTCTCTCATTAATGATTTTATTTCCTATGAGGATTTAGAAGCTTCACAAAAAATATATCTTCCGTCTCGACCTAAACCGGATAGAATCATATGGCATTATAACAAATCTGGTGAGTATTCGGTCCGCTCGGGTTACTGGCTAGCAACTCATGATCCTAACCATGAAGATGTTCTTCTTGCGTATTCTAACTAAAATCAAACATTTCCTTTGGTAAGTCTTGTCCCAAGCTTTGGGCAAGGGAACACGACTTAGTTTTCTTTGTGTACCAATTGAGCATTTATGTTCGCGATGTCGCCTTGATGATGAGAGTGTAAACCACACACTTTTTCTCTTTCATGCGTCGAAGCTTGTTTGGAATCATGCTTTACTACCCTTCCCAATTCAAGTTACTTCACAGTCGTGTGAGGAGAATGTTTCCACCTTATTTGCTCTCCATGACCTTCAACATGCACCATTTGAACATCAACTCTTATCTTTTTGGTTGATATGGCATATTTGGAAGTCGCGAAATAGCTTTATTTTCAATAACTTGAAAGAGAATCCATCTCGATTGCTTCGTCAAGCTCAAACTGATGTAAGTGAATGGATCCAAGTGACACTTCAGGATACTACTCCTTTGGTTGCTCACCTCTTGAGCGTTATTGGACTCGTCCTGTTGGTTCTCTCGTCAAATGCAACTTTGATGTAATTTTTAATCACGTTACGCATGAGCTTACTTCTGGTTGGATACTTCGTAATAAACGTTTATTTTGATGGAAAAGGAAAACAAATTCTAATTGGCCGTTCGATCTATTAGGCCCGACAATAGTTCAAAATAGTAACGATCCAGGGCATATCTATATGGGCCTATATAGTAAAAATGAAGCCCATTTACGGTTATGGTTTGTTATTGTCCAAGTGAAGTGAAGCCGAAGATATTTTTTCAACCGTCACATTTTCAAAACCGCGATTTAGAAACCACCGGAGAGGTCGTTCGCTGCCATGAAACCAGCAGCTGCTATGGTGGCTAAAGAAGAAGGTGGAAGAGAAGGCGAAAAATTGGCTGTAGGGAAGGTATACTCTGTCAAGTTGACCACGGGAGACGAGTTCAATGGAATCGTTTTAGCATATGATTCTGATCCTAACTTCGCCATTTTTGATATCCTTTTTCGAAATCAGTACTCCTAGCACGTAGTTTCTTATCTCTGCTACTTCGTCCTCTTGATTTCCATCATCTTGTGTTTATTTTCGCACTTGGATTTTGCGGTCTCCTTGACGGATTAGTGATTTACAAGAAGGAACGAAGCCGAAACCTCTGGATTCGAAGACCTTACGGATTGTGAATGCGAATTACATAACTGAGCTGAAGAATCTGGGGAAAGTTATGGATCCGCTCGCTAAAAGGCCTTCGATTAATATTGATGAACTCATAGAGAAAGAGGTTCATGGCATTAGGTGATAATTGTTGCAATTTGTTGTGAAATCACTATGATTTTTCCGACTTTTGCTCTGATTTTGATTAATGTATTTCGCAGGGGCGTTGAGAAAATTGGTGTTGGTGTTACAGCAGAAGCGCAGAGGATATTTGAAGCGATTTCTAAGACGTAAGTATCTTTTTGGCTCTGTATCAGATGCTTGCTCATATAATTAACTCTGAAATCTTTAGTTTCTAAATCTGGATTCGATTTAGTGTTTGGATTGTTCTTGGTTTCCAGAAGATGCAAGCTTTTTGGGACTATATATTTGCTCTATGGTCGAATGTGTATTTAGCCTTGGTTAAGTTGTTGCTGCAGCAAAAATGCCTGTAAATCAGCATCAAATCTCAGATCTTTACTAGAGTTGTCAATTGTCATACTTGTCATGGCATAGCGTTTTTATTGCTTGTGGTTCCCAGAAGATGCAAGCTTTTTTGGACTATATATTTGTTCTATGGCCGAATTTGTCTGTAGCCTTGCTTCAGTTGTTGCTCAAATCACGAGTCTTTTAATAGAGTTTTCTTATGTTATGATGGACTACTTGTCATGGTATTGCTAAAATAACAAAATGCGATAATGGAGTAGAATTGTCAAAGAAAGTAAGTAGATAGTTTTTGCTACCGTTAGGTAAGTTTTCTTATATTGAATTTGACATGTTTGTAGGTTATTTATGTTGTGTAGCTTTCTTCGTTTTGCAATGAAGAACTGGTAGTGACAAATGGATGTATGCTTAATTGCTTATGCTAATAATCATTTTATCAATTTTTGTTGCAACATTTACGCTTTGATTGAATGTTATGTGATGCTGCATTCTCCAGGCTTCCTGCGCGGTGGGATAACAAAGACATTCTGGTAATGGGAGAAGTGTTTGTTCGTAGCCCTTATCATTCTGATTGTGTCTTTGGAGGAACCCGTGCTGTCAATGAACGAGTAAAGATTGTGGTAAGTGTCAATACCAAGTAATAAATGTAATATTTGCGTTCCCATGTGATATTAATACAGTTTTGTGTCACAGCTGGAGCAGGAGAGAAAGAAGTTGCAACTGAGTGACACATGAGGCCATTACAAGGAGTTGTTCAATGAAAACAGCTACTATGCCGAGAAGTAATAGACCTGATGCAATGTGTAGCTTCGCTTCATGATAAGAAAATTAGAGATTGAGCTTTGGAGTTGACAAGAAAACACAGAGAATGCCGGTGTTCTTTGTATATCAAATCTGAATCATCTTAATCTGAACCAAAAGAGTACATGTTTAGGGGCGTACTCACTGATAAAAAGCTCAACATTTTTACATTATCTTTTGTTACACTGATTTGGAAAATGGTCATAACAAACATGAACTTGCAGTCGTGGGCCATTTTAAGTATGAACTCACGGTCTCTCCATTTAAAATACGAAGTTATAGTTTGACTTTCATTTTAATCATGAACTAAGGAGCTATCCGCACCTTGTGCGGGGAAAAAAAAATATGTACATCATAATGATATTTTGTTATTGATGTTATTGTGATATTTCACCTCTAACGGTTGTACATAGTGTTTTAAATTTACCAAACAACATGATCACTGGATGGTATCAAAGCATCATCTAATATCCATCCTTAATCTTATCGCTTTATTTCGTCAAATATTTTTGAATTAATGTGAAAAATATATTTGACTATATCAATATCATTAGACTATCTTTATTCTATTTAAGATTATAGAGTAAAAATAAATTAGACTAAAAGATAATAGGATAAAAGTACATTAAAAAAAATTCGAACACTAAGAATAAATGAAAACGAAGTCAAATCTAAATGTTTTGAAAGATTTCCTTGTAGACCACATTCATGGTTTTTTTCTGTGGATTTCCGTCTGTGTCAGTTATCAGTATCTTCAATCCGCTTCTAGATGTCACTCTGGAAATAGCAACATATAACTGACCATGAGTAAAAACAGGTCTCGGTAAAAATATACCAACTTTCTCTAAGGTTTGCCCTTGACTTTTATTAATCGTCATTGCAAATGCTACATCAATAGGAAATTGTCGACGTCTCATACGAAATGGAAATTTTGCTTCTGGTGGAGTCATAAACATTCTAGGAAGTAGCACTTTATCTCCAACTTTATCACCTGTTATAATTCGAGCCTCAATGACATGTTTAGCCATTTGAGTTACAATTAGCCTTGTACCATTACACAAACCACCTTTAGGGTCAACGCTCCTAAGTAGCATGATAGGCACTCCAATTTTCAACTTTAAATCATGGTTCGGCAATCCGAAAACTTTCATACTGTTTAGAAATTCCTGAAAGTAAACCATATCATCAAGGAGTCCAGTATCTGAAGTTTCAATAATATCAGAACTGAGGTATGTTGTTGCTTCTCCTGTTGGTCAACAAAAACAAAATTGTATTAAACATGAAGTGAAATATCACATTTATATAGTTGCAACATATTTGAGAAATTTACCTTCTAACTTCGAGAGCATTAGTTCGTTTATTTTGTCCACATCGTCATTCCTAGGAGTCAATATTGCTCGTTTTCAAAAGAATCTAGGATCTGTCTCCATCCAATATGATTTACCATACACTTCTTCAATCATTGCTTCGATTGGATTTTCGGATCTAGTAATCAACAAATCTTCAGGAATATCAATCTCAATTTCGCCAGTGTTAGGTTCATTGATTTTCCCATTGCCAACATCTAAAATCCATTTAGAGAAATCCTGAAGCTCAAGCGAGCTGAGCCCTCCCGAAAGTCTCATATTTTTTGTAAGCTTTAGAACTTTGCAATGATCCCATAGGTACGATGAATTTAAGGATGCCAAAACAGTTTCTACTCTACTACCATCAGTGATAACCGGCAATATTTGCCTAAAATCACCACCAAAAACAATAACTTTTCCTCCAAAAACCTTATCACATCTCATAACATCACGCAAACTTCTGTCTAAAGTCTCAAAACAATGCTTACTCATCATAGGAGCCTCATCCCATATTATTAGTTTAGCTTCTTTAACCAAGGCGGCCAAATTTGAGTCAGCACTCATCACACATGTTGTAAACTCGTTCACTGCAATGGGTATCACAAATCTAGAATGAGCTGTTCTTCCTCCTTGTAAAAGCAATGCAGCAATACCACTGGAAGCTACATTGAGAAGAATTTGACCCTTACGACGAATTGAAGCACCGAGAATGCTCCACAAAAAAGTCTTCCCAGTTCCCCCAAAGCCGTGGACAAAAAACATACCACCTTCTCGACCGATGACAGCGGCCATGATCTCCTCATAAATGTTTTTCTGCTCGTCAGTCATCATTGGCAACAACCTGTGATATTCTTTTTCGAGGAATTGACGATCATAATCCTTTTCATCTCTGATGAGAATATTTTCATTCTTATCTATCAAACTGTTATCTGGCTTTGGCATATTAGCAAAATTGGTCAAAGAATTCCCGTTGATACGCATCATATTTTCAATCTCGGCGAGTGCTAAGTTTTCAATCTGTTCATTCGTCAATGTTAAATCTGCACAAATCAAACAATCAAATTAGAATAAGAAAAAAATGATTAAATTAAATATTAAGAAAATCAAATAAATTGATAGTCTTACGTGGATTATTTTTTAGACTTCTTTGTGTAATAAGAACGTCTTCGCTTAAAACCTCCCATGTTGAATTCCAAACATTCAAAGGAACGGCCACACTTTTCGAAAGTAACATTATTACAAACAACTTTCGTAGGTAAGGGCCTAAAGCCCAAAAACTTGCCTCTTTAATAGCTGCGATGTATTCTCTATCATCATCTAGTAATCCCAATGCGTAACATGCATCTTTGAATGTAGGATAGACAACATCACCAACTGTTTTCAAATCATCAAAACTTGTTGCACCTTTAACCACGTTTAACAAAACCCTTAAATAGTAAACCTCTCCCAAAGATGGTGGAACAAAAGTGATCCTCCCTATTGCGAAGCGCTTGTCTTTCCTTGGTTTCCACATCCTTTGTTTGTTGTCCCAGACAAAATGTGAGGGAAATTCTGCATAAGTCAGTTCCTTGGCAGCAGGATAAATTTTGTTGCACTCCATCCATCCTATGAATTTAGTCTTTCCAATCGTAGTACGACTGACAATTTCTTCCACTGGATCATCTTCATTGTAAACACAAAGTTGTTGTCCAGGTAGGTGAAAAGAAAGTTTTTCAACAGCAATGATGCGATAACAAATCGGTGACTTAAGTATACGCCAGGTAGCCTCACATGCCGATACGTACCTAAACATATTTAATGAGATTATATTTAATTTAAATAAAACATTTTAGAAATTTAATGATAAAAATAGATGAATACATGCAGCTATAAAATTTCTTTATTTCATTGTCCTTATCTTCTGCTCCAACGACTGCTCTTATATAGTCAGGCCCTTTACTTATGTATTTGAATAGGTATTTGATTGCACGTGACTGGTTGCACCATTCGACGTTGATATGAGCACGGTAACGAAGCAACAACTGATCATTATATGGAACAACATACCTATTATCACAATCAAATCCTTTCTTGTGAACAACTCGTCCATTGTCTCGTCTCTTGTAAATTGGATAACCGGCGTCATCGACTTTAGTATGTTGACAATATGGTTTGGGAAAAAACTTTGTACAAACGCCATCTTTCATACATACATTTCCTTTATTAGCATTGCCACAGGGTCCATGTATCATCAAATCGCTAACAACCTCGTACAAAGAAGGATTCAAATCCTTATCAGGAATTTCGGCACTTATGAACTTGTCGATATCTTCTGGGCTTTTCAGCTTTGATACCGGGTCTAAAAAAATCACCATATGGGCATGAGGTAGCCCTCTTTTTTGGAATTCGATCGTGTACATAACTGTCAATAACATTAAAAAAGAGGAATGAGTAACGAACAAACAAACGAAAAATAAACGAATCCAACAAACGAACACTAAACGAATATAAATTGGAAAATATAAGTTGCATCTTATTAAAATATAAAGTGGGATCCGATCATGATTGCAGGTAATTAAAATATTAAATGGGTGGAATTACGTTAGGAAACAATGTTATAAAACCAACAAACAAAGACTTAAAAATCAAAATAAAACCCACCATTCTTAACTTTTCTGAAAATATTTTTAGTGAGCAACTCTTGCTTGAGATTATCCAGCTTCATCTTGAAGATCCTACAACAGACGTCTGGTCTATCTTCCTGTCTTAACTTATGCCTTTTCAAGTACCTATCGATTTCAGGCCACTTTGGGTTGCAAGTAAATGTTATAAAAAAATCTGGAAAACCAAAAAACTTGCATATTGCCATTGCATCTAGATAATGCTGCATCATATATCTTTTACCACCCGTAAAAGAAGAAGGTATGAAAATTCGCCTCCCATGCTTTGAAAGATCAGTCTTTCCTTTGTTAGCTGCTTCAATTATATTTTCATGACTATCTGAAAGTAGATTTTTTTGATTTAGGGCAATATAAGCGAGCCTATTAGAATCAATCGTGGTGAATGCATCCACTAAGAGTTGTTGATATAGTCTTCCCGACATCACAATAGTAGGAGATTCATTTAACCTTTCTTGTATCCAGTAAGCAAAAAACTCTCGCATAGTTATTGTTTATCTTTTTCTTCCGCGAGTATCAACATAAACAATGTCAATTCCCAATCTGAATCCATCTTCTCCATACGGAAACAACAATGGATACTGTAGTGGCAAGTAAGCTGGATGTAGCTCACTTATACGCTGCAAGTTCCCTGAATGACTTTCAAGAATTATATCACGCCTATCCATGCCAATGCTAAAATCTCCAGGTATTAGGCCCGCAACTTCATCCACAGAAGATAGATTATGATTCCTTGCATCTGTCATCCTATCACTTGGTATTCTTAATTTTAGTTCTTTCGTATGACTGTTAACATCAAATTTATCGCGAACTGATCGAAAAGCCTTTACATGAGGATTATGAATATCCAACATATTTTTTAAACGCTCAATTAAGGACTCACGAAGACCATCGATTCCTCCGGTGGTCCTACATTAGAAAAAAAAATTAATTTAAATATATATACTAATCTAAGAAACATAAAATTAAAAGAAGGATGTTTAAATAATAACGATTAATACCCGAAAGAAGCTAATCTATTGTAGACCTCATGGATGTAGAGTTGCAAAAATCGTGGAATTTCACCTTCGGACGGCAATAAATCAACAATGAGATGATAATTCTCCCCACACATCTGAAATACGTAGGGTCATATACCATCATTAATAGCATAGTCAATCTGTCCTCCTAGAGATGTAAAAGAAAACATCATATTATATGCTCTAATGAAATCACAAAAATGTATGCTTCTCTCATCATCATTATAAAGTAAAGCAAACAGTGTCTTTGGTGGAATTCTAAGAAGAGGAAGCTTGACTTTTCCTTTTCCACAACATGAAGTAAAGATTGGCTTTGACCTAATATTCCTTTTGTTAACTCTTTCGCCTAACCACATGTAAGGTTTACAATAATCATACATGTATGCAGGATCCCCATCATCGTAATAACCTGTAATAGCATCAAAACCAAAAAAATAAAATAAGCAAAATCTGTAGAATAAATTCTCTATATAGTTTTATTTTTGATAAATAAATACCGTTAGTTTTTAAACCCGGATGTACAAATATCACATTATCCTTAGCATGTCGGTTAACTGTCGTTTGGTTATCACTCGGTTCCAAATCTGAATCAGAACACGAATCTTTTGAATCAGTATCGTCGTTATTGGTATCAGAATCCGTAGCTACAAAGCAAGAGAAATCATCTGGTTCTCGCAAGGCACCCAACATATCTGTGGGAAAGAATGACAATATAAAATTCAGTAAGTTACTTTGCAACATATATAAACGCTATTTTATGTACTTTTGATATCGAACAGAAGAACTACGGACCTAGACGTTGCTGATTTTTCTTCACCCGTTTGTTTCTCAAAATATTCAATCTCTTACGTCTTGCCATCTGAGAAGGGTTCTTTGGTAGATTAGAGAGGTCAAGAAACTGATGAGAAATACATTTTGAACTCATGTTGTTCGAGTTTCCAGATAATTTAAAAGCACATGGTTGGTATACACTTTTAGAACCTGAAGTAAAAAGACAATGAATGGTAATGAGGTTCCGAAGTGTTTAAACATGTCGATCTTATATATTAAAACTGATAGTAACACACGTTTTGTGGGTCTTATCTGGGGTTCTGGGTTGGTGTTTATTATTGCACGATTTCTAGTCTTCATGATCTTCGATGCCCCTGTAAATCTATGGAAGCATTAAATAATAATGATACAATATATAAACAGATCAAACCGTCAATAAGATGGGTGTGTAGGATTTCATAACAGTTTTGGCTTCATAAGTAAAATGCTTGACCACATAATACAACAATTAATTCAAAACCCGGAATAATAAGTTAGAGCAAGTTTCATATAGGTGTTCAAAATAATAGCGTAAGCTTTTGTTAACTTGGTTTCAAGGAAAAAAAAAAAAAAAGCAAAAAGACTACAACTTTACCTTGCAGTCAACGAAGAGTCAGAGAAGAAGATTCAAACAAATAGCAGAAAACAAATCAAGCCTAACTCCAATAGGAAACAAAAACGACTCCTACGTTCCTACTTGTAGTTCTTCTTCTTCTTATTGTCATCTGCTGGAGAAGAAGAATTATTGTCATCTGGTGGAGAAGAAGATGACAAGAAAGATATATATATATAATATATTTTTCCTAATTTTCTTAGGAATAAGTTATGCTGGAAATAATGAATTAGTATTGATAATAGCAAATCAAAAATATTGTTATTGAATAATAATTCGGTCATTATCCATTTTTATTTTTTGGGAGTAGTACTTTAAAAAAAAAATTGTAATTATCGGAATTTTTGGATTTAACTACGTAATCGAGACATGTGCTCTTTCGGTCTTTTGAAGTATCTAAATTTTCAAATAATCATGTATTATTGATAAGTGAAAATGTACATTATTGTTATAGAAAAATAATTTGGTCATTATCCATTATTATTTTTTGGAAGTTTTTTTTTTGATTTTTTTTTTGTATTTATCTACATCTTCTCGTTTAAAATATTTCTTTTAATGAAACTTAAACAAAGTGTTATAAATGCTAATATCATGCAGAGCAACAAATTTGTTATTTACAGTGAAGTCTTTTGCTGAAAAAGTATTAACGCGATTGAGTTATATTTCTTTCGTGTTTACGTTACAATTTTTATTCATCCATTATGTTGAACGAATTAGTTAAAGATATTTAATAATAAACCATACCCAATAAGACCACTCATCATTTATGTGAAGACGCCCTAATCATGACATTATCATCATAAAACTATGACACTTTTTTTTGGTATCAAACACGTAAATTTATTTCTCGGCTTATATTTAAGAAGTGTACGAACATCTTACTTTTTGAAGTTTTTTTTGTTTTGTTCACATAATCTACAGCTAAGATATAATGCTCAAATTAAGGGGGAATTCAAGAAATATAAACGATGGAAAAAGATTGGTCTATTTGATATTTAGTCTAATTTTCAAACCATTAATCTAACAAATAAATAAATGAAAAACAAATCCAAAACAATCCCAATAAAATACAGTAACAGAATCTAATTCTAATCATTAGGCTCAGTCTTGATCTTCTTTCTAGGCCAAGTCTGGTAACTTGTTGCGGTTGTTTTCTTTGACGTGTGAACAGTTGTTAATACTGGTGAATCGTAATCCACTTCTTTGCGAGCAGGAGATTTGATATCTTCCTCAAATTCTGGATTTATGATCTCCTACAAAACAAAACATATATGAATTCCAGAGATTTTTTTTGCGAATAAGTAAACAAATAAGCAAGCAAATAGATTTAAACACCTTTGCAAATTTCTGAACCATGTCCTCTTTGTCCCAGAACTTATCAACAACGTAAGCCGCCTTGTCACTCTTAAGATTATCAGGTGTGACCGTAATTTTAAATAACAAAGTTTTCCCGACCAAATCGGCAATTGATACAGGCAGAACAGAAGGGTCTTCCTATAGTACAATCTCACGACGAATGAGTAAAAATTAAAGCAACTGAAATCAAAATAATGTAATAGATACATGATAGTCATACCTCAGCAACCTCGTTAAATAACTCAGAAGCTGATTTCCCAAGAAGATGTTGAGCAAGTCCATCAAAAAATAATAATTTGATCTCATCCGTAGAGGAATATGAGACACGCAGAATTAGCTTATATCTATGATTTAAAACAATGGTTGCATCATCGTAAGAATAATAAATATATTTAAAATTTATGAGACGTGTATTTTATTTTCTTAAAACTTACTTGTGAAGGACATCTGAGACATCTTTATTGCACTGAGCACAACTGTATAGCGGTGGTCCACTATCATCATCAGAATTTTCAGGATATGGCTGAACGATCCTGTTGCATACTTTGCAAGCTATGTAATACCACTTAGGAACTGTCTGTATTGAGTTCACCTTCCCAATCGTTACATAAGCGCCCACCTTGAAAATAATACAGGTAAACTTAGTTTTCAGGTAATACAGTTAGAAATAGAACACATTACTGAATATATGTTTTCCAAAAACCTCATCTGAATAACGAATATCGTCAATGGTGCGCTTAGTACTCAAAACGAAGAATTCATCATACAAAGTAACTGAAGGCGGAGTAGATTTTTGATTTTCGACATTACCACTGAGATTGACATCTTCATCGGGTAACCTGACAATTCGTAATAGATGTTAAGAAAATTAAATTGGTCCAAATTATGTGGAATATAAAAAGTGGACGTAAATTGCCAAAATATCACGAACATCTTTAGTAAACTCTCCACCTCAGGAATCTCGGGATTAAACAAAATGTGAGTAGAATTAAATGCACTTGAGATACTCAAATTACCTGCGTTTAATAACACATCAGATCAAGAGATTGTAATTCTAAAAAATAAAAATAATAGTTTTTAATATATCAGGAACAATCTACCTAAATCTAACCTCTCCACTCTTTAATACATGCAAATCTAATAACGCATACAACTGGTGATGATCCATTTTGTATTGTATAGTGTGAGACCTCTTTAGCCAAATCTCCCCATAGTGTACACTACAATTGCATATCCCTAAACACAAATTATAAAATAATTGGTTATACCAAGTCAGAACATAATTAGTGTAAATGTCAATTGCTTTACAGCTTAAATCAGATCCATCTTAAAAATCCAAAAAAAAAAAAAACAAATCTCAGCTTACATGCGATCACGCATTTCAAAACTAATCTTAACAGTATCTTTCCCCCTCGCCTTGACAGTATCTAAACTACCCACATTGACAATTTGACCAATCACGTCTGTTGAAAACATCATAAAAATGATCAAGCAATTAGAAATTTAATTTTTGATAAACCAAACAACAAATAAAACAACTCACAATAAAGGGGGAGCTCACCAATCAAAACGCTTTTGTCCTTCTTTCCAGATAATATATCAGTGAAATCTTCGAAATAATTCTCCGGTACTTGTTTTGGGAAATCATGATAAGGCTTCACAGTAGTGGTTCGGTAAAACACAATCTTGAAGGGCAGTGGATTAGTCCTATAATCACCATCATAGTCAGCTAGTTTGAAAGTGTTTATTATCCGTGATTCACCTACTGCTAACTGATTTTGAAATTTCTTTATAAGGACATCTTCGATGGATGCGTGTATTCTCGTGCCCTATAAACATAAATTGTTGGATATTAGTTCTAAATTTTTTAAAGAATAATCAACCGTAAAGGTAACATATATATGAAGATTATAGTGTTGATAACCTAAAATATGTTTGGATTTTTGTAAGTAAAGACACATATTTATACGTTTTTGAACTATAAAACGGAAAATAACTTTTTAGCATAAAGAAAATAACAGGAAAGAAGGGTAAACGAACCTCGTCTTCTGATAAAACCATCTCAATGGACTTGGGTGCTTTCCACATTCGTAAGATAAGAACTTTGATTTTATACTTATCATGAGCAGAATTCATCTGCTTGATAAGAACAAATGAATTAGTCTTTTTAGCAAAAGATGACATAACTTCAATTTGAGAGAACAGTTACGTAGTTTAGAGGAAAACAATTATGTTTTTAGAATGTCGTATAATAATGGAGATACAATATGTATCTATTTATATTCACATATAGGTCTTTACAAATTAAATTTCCTTATCTTTATTAAATATGTCTATATATGTTATTATCTTGACATTTAAAAATCAATTATTAATAGAAGATGATAACAACCGTGTATAAAATATTATTGATTCTGTTAAAAGTGTATTTTGTTCCACTAATATATATATCCGATAAGTATGAATTTACAAAAGTATTAGATTTTATTTTGTTGATGATTTTGTTCTGTAATCTCTCTTTGACAGTTTTTTCTTAAATTATTCCAGATGATTACGTATCTTGTTGACAATTATCTAAAGTCATTTAATTTTTTAACAATAATTTTTTTTTTAAACGCAATAACATATCTTGCGAATTCTGATTGTGATCTTCCTTAATGATATCGACATGTCCAATATTTTCCTGTTTAAAGTAATTTACTTGTATCGAATTTTTATATTAAACTTTTATATAATTATAGTAACTAAGTTCTATTATTATATTAGATTTTTATTTAAAATATTTTTTTACAATAGTTTAACTTTAATTCGTTTTTTAATTTTAAAATAAATAGATAAATTGCAAAATATTTATATTAGAGTAGTTTAAGTTTTCAAAATTTATATTAATTTAATTGGTAATATTTTCGTTTTTAAGATATTTTTTGTTTAGAGTATTTTAATTATTTAGATTCTTAATTATAGTGAGTAAAATTTAAAAAATAATAGTAAATATTTTCTGTTAATATATTAGATTTTGTTTTAACTTTAATTCGTTTTTATATTATTTTAAAAAAAAATGTTAAATGGCAAAAAAGTTTAAATAAATGGATTCATTAAGAACAGATTAGTAATCAACCAAGATGAATGTGAGCATTCTGTACTTTTCTTTTAATATATAAGATAACTGAACCATACGAAGCACGATGTTAAGTTAAATATGGGTTTTGAATCCTTTACCTCTAAGATGTCAGAGACACAATCAAACTACTGAACCATAGTGTTTTATTGGTAACATAAAACATATATATATATATATATATATATATATATATATATGTTTGTAACCTTAGAAAATCGTTTTTTCCCTCTCATTGCTCTCTCCTACGTCCATGGCCGTTTCTCCTAAAATCACCAAATCAACTACAAATCTGAATCAATAAAGCACAAGATTTAGATTCAAATCAATTAAAACAATAGAATAACAGAGCAAAAAAAACGAGAATCAAATTCAACGAAATCGAAAAGAAAAACGAAAACTTTAGCCGCCGCCACCTTCGTAACCACCACCTCCGGCCATTGTCATTGATCTCCACCTCTAACTAGACAGATTCATCAGTAGCAAGGATACA
The DNA here is from genome assembly GCA_004349715.1 of Crucihimalaya himalaica. Taxonomy (NCBI): domain Eukaryota; kingdom Viridiplantae; phylum Streptophyta; class Magnoliopsida; order Brassicales; family Brassicaceae; genus Crucihimalaya; species Crucihimalaya himalaica. The sequence continues at coordinate 1,392,771 of SMJT01000025.1, read as the reverse complement.
GAAACCCTCAGATTTGATGGTGGAATGGTGAACGAAGAGATTGTCACCGCCATTGTCAGGGTTGATGAAACCGAAGCCACTTGATGGAGCCTTTGCGCCTCTCACCACCGCCGTTGTCTCCGAAGTAATTTTACACAAACCTTATAAGATTATATATAGAAAAATACCCTAAAATAGCATTACAATTTGTTTATTTTCCTAAACTATCACACACTTCATAATTTTCCATTAATAACATTTATTAAAGTTTAAAATGACTTGTTTACCCTTGTTTTGTAACACACAAAATCTCTAAATTTCTAACTCGCGATATCGCTTTCCCTCTCCATCACCAACATTTTCATCGTCGTTCTTCTCTAGTTAGCTTCGACGAGGTGGTGAGGTCTTCGGCGAGAGGTTCAACAAGCACGTTAAGTGGCGTTGTGTTCGAGACCTTTGAAGAGGTGAAGAAGGAGCTTGATATTGTTCCATCTGGTCAGTAGCTTTCTCCTGCTCGTCATTTGTATTTCCCTGAGTGCGAAGCGGCTGTTAATAAGCAGATCAAGTAACGTTCTCATCTTGGATTGAAACATTTTTTTTATTCATTTTTTTAGTCATAGATCGGAACAATTCTGTGTTGTTAATCTCTCTATTTAGTCAAATTTTTGTTTCAACACTGAGATTAGCTTTTTGAGTACTTATGAATCTGGCTTTGCGTTTGTTGTAGTGTGGAATACAACGTTTCCTACATTTATCATGCTTTATATACGTATTTTGATCGTGATAATATTGCTTTCAAGGGTCTCGCCAAGTGAGTTTCTCTACACTTGAAACCCCTTTGCTAATATTCGTTCTATGTATTGATTAATGAGTTGTTTGGTGTTTTGTTAATTAGATTTTTCAAGGAATCGAGTGTGAAATAACGAGAGCACGCTGAACTGTTGATGGGATATCAGGTTCTTAGCCAACAATTTCATTTTCTTTCTTTCATAAAATTTATCGTTTGAGGTTTGTTTAATACCATGTGCTTCCTTGATCTATAGAACAAACGTGGTGGGAGGGTCAAATTGTAGAGTCCGAATTCAAGTATAGACTATCTATAGTTTCCTAACAGGTGACATTAATATGATGTTATTTTTGAAGAGGATTTTGTGGTCTCATTAGCATCTAACATAGTGATTGTGAAGCATATTTTCTTTGAGTTCTAAGTTTGGAATGCATAATTTGATGTCCTTTGTTGTTGCAGCCATGGAGCTTGCTCTCTCATCGAGAAGCTAGTCAATGAAAAGCTCCTAAACCTGCACAGTGTAATACTATCTTTCTCCTTAGACTCCAATTCTTGTTTATGGCATTCAGGTCATGATCTAGTTTCTGAATACAATTTGGCATTTGAATTATGTGGTCAATTTTCTGCTAGTGATTCTGATTACCTGGTGCTAGTGATTCTAATTACTCGGTGCCATTTCATTGGCCAATTTGCTGCTAGTGATTCTGATTACCTGGTGCCATTTCATCTCTAGGTTTATACGCCCATGTCTTTTATTTGTTGTTTGGTTTTAGTTGCCCTCTGGGTTTGTAGTGATCACACAACTTTACTAGCACACATGCTTTTCTTTGTTTTTGTTGCCCTCTAGATTTATACTCCCACGTCTTTCCTTTGTTTCATGCTTTTTTTTTTCAATCAAATTATTTTTGTTTGTTGGGAACTGAGATTACTTAGCTGACATATATGGGTTTGATGGAGAATCATATAACTCCAATCATTCCATGGAAGCAACATGATCCTGTTTTTAGTGATGATAAATTCAAGAACGCATCAAAACGAAAAACATCAATGATAATTTTGTAACTGAATAAATGTGACCAATGTATACTCAAATGATTTTAAATGAATTTGCCTCAATGTATACTCGAATTAAAGTCTTAGATTATTGGTTACACACAAGTTCTTGGGTTCAAATCCTAAAACTACCTATATAGGAAGACCTTCCTAAAAATTCTGAAACTCTTCCTAAATTCAAAGATATTTAAGATATTCGTAAAATTCAAAAACGTCTTCCTAAACATTATGAAACTCTTCCTAAATTTAAAGATATGTATTTTTAAATTCAAAGATATATAGGAAAACTTTCCTAAAATTCAAGAACGTCTTCCTAAACATTATGAAACCCTTTCTAAATTCAAAGATATGTCTTCCTAAAATTTATGAATCATTTCATAACTTTTTAGCAATACTTCCTAAATTTTTCAACAAGACTTACTCTCAAAACAGTTTTTGTGCATTTAAAGAAACAAATACCTGCTAAGTTAGGACCTCATGACCCAATTTACAAGCAAAAGTGCCTAAAGTAGCAAGACCCAAGAAAATGAAAAGGTATGATTAGATAGAAATGTTTCTAAACCATACAACTAAACCGCAAGTTTGAACAAACGAGAAACAAAACTAAAAAGACATGAGGTAATTTGCATGTTATAAAGACATCCTCCAAGGAAATGACGTAACTAATAATGAAATGCGAGACTTACCTACTCACCAAAGACATTCTTTCAATCTCTGATCATTGATCAAATCATTATAATAGTTGACTTTAAAAATGTCTCTTTTATGTGAGATAGCAAAAATTCGAAAATAAAGACCTGATCCATTTGATTGATTTGAGACAGCTATTGAGCTAAACAAACACCATTAGGGAAAAGAAATTGAAGAAACTGTCCTATGATGATAAAATAAGCTTAATCATATTTTCCAGCTAAACAAGCCACAAATATTAATCATCAAGGTTTCTCAAACTAAGGTTAAAAAAAATTTCATTATTAAGTCAATGGTACACCAACAAGCCGCATGAGAGAACTAAGATAATAAAAGGGTTTAAAAGCCAAGCAAATGCAGCAATATAGCATTTTGGGGAATGGAATAAGGAGCCTCCATGACTCCTTTGGTCACCATGAATCCTCTTTCTGCAGGTAAACAATGCATGAAATAGGCTTTTGGTCCAGCTACCTTCATAAGAGCATCATCCACCTAGAATTGAACATAAGATGTTAGTATGAACCAGTGTGCTTTGACATAGATAATTTTGGATGTCAAGATTTCATGCACTAATATTGCGTTTGTTTCAGTTTCCTTCATGTTTTAAGTGTGGTGGATGTATAAATGTAACTTACATCTACAACAACTGACAAATGGTTAACTAATCTTTGTCCCTTTGACACCAATGCGCTCAATCATTTTGTGGGCATCGACCATGATTTGGCAAGGACGGTTATGATCTGTCAGACCATTGAAAACTGGTACACTCGTGTAGTTAGTTAAATCAAGGATGTCTTGCGGGCCAATGGCTGAGATACTCTAATCTACATACTCTCAAATCTACCCTACTCCAAAATTATCCACTTTACTCCTCCCTCTTAATTCGACTTTCTTCCCCCAATTTACCCTTAGTTGCCAACCAATCAAAACTCTCCATATCTCGTCCAATGAAATCACGCCACATTAACTCCTCAAACCCAAAACCCCCAAATTCTAAAGATCCGTACGACGCTCGATTTTGATTCTTCAATTCGATTGTTTCGATTCTTTAATTCTTCAATTCGATTGTTTTGATTATTCAATTCTTCAACTATTTCATTCCCAGCCATAGCCATTGTTAATCCGCAGAAGCTCTTAAGTTGTTGTCCCAATCGTACCTAGAGCTCAATCTCGATTAGAGCTTGAAAGCTTTGCCGTCCACCTTAACTCGGATTTGAGCTTGAAAGGTGAGTAGTCGAATTTCAGTTTGTATCGAGTTTGTAGAGCATGAAGACAATAATACATTGTCAATATGGAGGGCATTACAAGTATAAGGTAGATGATGGGTGTCGATGGGTGTCTAATAAACCTAAATTGATAGCATTAACGTTTAAGGATGAGAATGAGATAAATTATGTTATGTTGATTGATAGAATTCGATGGAAGCTTGGTATAGAGTTTGCAACGGAAAATATGTGGTTGAGTTACATTCCGCTGACAGTGAAACCTCTGATTGCTTCATATATTTTCAATGATGATGATGTTGATGGTTTTCTATCGACAATGGACAATGAGCAATGTAGAAGTCCTTTGTATGTGGAAGTATGTGAGTGCGTTGAGGAAGTATTAAGAAGCAAGGTTGGAAGTTTAGTTAGTGTGAATTATGAGAATAATGAGTCAAATCCCACAGTTAATGATGGAGCGATAATGCTTTATGGCGCAGAGGAAGTTGATGAGGGAATGAATGCAGAGGAAGTTAATGAGGGAATGAATGCAGAGGATGTTGATGATGGGTATGGTGAAGATGTTGGTGTGCATGAAATTCTAGAGGTACCATGTAATGAAGAAGGAAGTAAGTCTCTAGAGATGTGGGAAGATGGCTCATGTTTGGAAGTGGGACAAGAGTTTGTGAAAAAGGAACAAGTGCAAGAGTTAGTGGCTAGAGCGGCACATAAGGAACGTTTTAAGTACGTAATCGTAAACTCTGATAGTTGGAGATATGTGGTAAAATGTCGTGAGAAAGAGTGTAAGTGGTATTTACAAGTGGCCACACCTCAAAAATCTAAGAAAGTGAAATGGTCAGTTAGAGTATACAGGAAGATGCATCAATGCTCTCGTGCTACTGCCAGCACAAGTACTAATAGAAGGGGAGGTACACCACAATTAGTTGCATCTGTTGTGCATGAAGATTATGCTGGAGTATTGGAGACCCCTGATGCTAAAGGTCTCATTAGTCTTGTACAGGGAAAACTGAATGTGAAGGTGTCATACTCAAATGATTTGAGAGAAAAAAAATTAGATGAAACTCGTGTACGTAGTAATCAAGAAAAGAGTTACAAGTTATTAACTTCTTATATGTTCATGTTAGAAAAGTTGAATGAAGGTACTAAAACAAATTATCAGTTGGATGAAGAACAAAGGTTTGAGTATGTGTTCATTGCGTTGGGAGCTTGCATTCAAGGGTTTAGGTGTATGCGGAAAGTTTTTTGTGTAGATGCAACTTTTCTCACAAATGGTGGTGTGCTACTATTTGCTGCAGCACAGGACCCCAATCATCACCATTATCCCATTGCCTTTGGTGTAGTTGATGGTGATAAGGAATGTAGTTAGAATTGGTTTTTCACTCAGCTGAAAACCGTTGTACCAGAACAGCCAGAATTGGTTTTTATTACTGACAGAAATCAAGGTCTCATCAATGCTATTGCTGATGTGTATTCGAGTTGTGAACATGGGTTATGTGTTTACCATTTGTCACAGAATGTGAAAGGAAAGGTTGGTGGAATTAGCAAAGAAACAGTTGCAACAAAATTAAGAGAAATGGCTCAGATTTATACACAGTATGAATTTGATAAGGTGTATGAGGAATTCAAGATTAAGTATCCAAAAGTATGTGAGTATTTGACAAAGAGTGGGAAAGTAAAAAAGTGGGCAAGGTGTTATTTTGCAGGGGCTAGGTACAACTTGGACACAACAAATATTGCAGAACCCTTGAATAGTGTATTCAAGAACGCAAGAAAATACTCTTTACTCCCTATGATTGATGTCATTGTTGCAAAAATTGCGGAGTGGTTTAACAGACACAGGCAAAAAGCAGAAAGTGGATCAAACACCAAGAAAATAGTACATTTTATAGAGAATGAATTACACAATAACTGTAAGAATAGTGCAAGATTAAGAGTGAATACGTTGAACACCTTCTTGATAGAATTGAGTGTCATTGGACGTGATGGCAAACCATATTTGGTGGACTTGAGGAGAAAAACTTGTTCTTGCAAACGTATTGATCTAGACATGTATCCTTGTGTCCATGCAATTGACGATATGCTTGAATACATGAAGTTGGGTACTCGAACGGTGGATATACATGTATACGATTTGTGTTCGAAATATTACACATTAGAACAGTGGGTATTAGCGTACTACCGGACAATTTATCCAGTCCCAGATGTGAGCGAATGGGTAGTTTCTGATAATATACATGCAATTTATGCTTTGCCTTTCAATTACCCGAAGCGAAAGAGTGGGAGATAACAAGAGAATCGATATCCTTCTGCTGGAGAACGTCGGAAGAGGAGAAAAAAGAGTAATAAGGTAGTTCCAAGGCAAAACTTAGGTAAATGGTTTCTATGATATTGTAAAACTGAGACAACAAATTTGTGATAATTTTAAGTTTTATGTAAAGCTGAGATAACAATTTTTGATACTCTGTTTTTTTTATCATTCATTCATAATACATTACATTAAAATGAAAACAAAAAAAACTTCATAATACATAGCATTAAAATGAAAACTAAAAAACTTCACAATACATAACATCAAAACCATGCAACCTTTGACAGAACTCTCGACAAAACCAAAAAACTTGGATAATCCAAAAGCAATCTTCACACATGGATCCTCGTGCACCACCTTTGAAATCCTCATTCCATTCGTTTTCCCAGCCATTCAGTTTATCACACTTACAAGTGCAGAGTTTTCTGGCATTAAATTGAGCTCGCTTCTCCAGGAACTGTTGAGGATCTTCGTAAAACCATACATATGGAAGGTTTGCATCCGCTAGTTTCCGTTTGACGCTTTTAACAAATCTTTGCTTGGATTGGTAAATTCTTTGTCGAAATCGTCTGTAGGATTCCTAATCCTACGAAGGATGGCGTAACTATAAATAGCCACGTCGTAGCCCTTAAGAGCATAATCTCGAAGAGTTGAAAGGCCTCGATCCAAATCGCCTTCTCGGAAAAACTCTGAGAGACCCCACATGAAGATGGTAGAGGCATTGTTTTTTTCAAAACAACAAACTCTGAACGAATCTAGTGCCAATGGGAAGGGATTTGGCCAGTGAAGACGTAAAAAGAAGCAATCAATTGATGACAAAAATTCATCATCTTCGACAATTTCACGGAAATGCTTACACGTCGATTTGAGCATAACCATATCATAGAAAGATTGTTGAGATACTATCAACAGAATAGTGTTTAGCAGATCCAGTGGAAGATCTTCAAGTCTGCATTCTGAAGATAAATTGTGTTTAAACCTCTTCGAAGAAGAAGAAGAAGACTTGCCCTCCTCAAATTTTTTCATTGTATCTTCTGGTTTGGTAAAACTGATATCTTTTTTTGATCTCTTTTCTTTATTTATCTTTTCATTATAAGGAAGTGAAAGGTTTTCGTTAAAAGTCGCAACTTGGCTGAATGAAGTGAAAGGTTTTCGGCGTTAGTGAGCAACTGAGCCGTCGTTATTAATTATCAAAGGACACATAAGCATCATAATGTAATTACATTATATAAGAAGACAAAAAACGACATAATGTGCAAGCTTACTCAAACTAATGAAAAAACAATATTTAATAAAACTAAAATATTAAAAAAACGGAAATTTGTTTTATAATGTAATTACAAAACAAATTTAGGTCATTATATAAGCACTAAAATAAATTTTACATTATTTTTCCTAACAACAAGACATCCACACACAACATCCCTTATACTTTTAAGATGACTTCCATAATGTTGATCAGATTTTGATCCATCTGAACGAAATTATGTTTAACTACACATATTATCCTATGAAACTATTTGCGCTGCATATATAAATCATTTAGTTTCGTGTAAAACTAAAATATTTTTGTTTAAATTTGGTAAAACTCACAAAAAAAAAAAATAGCAAAAGTGAAATTGTTTGTAAGTTGGTAAAATAGTTCGATTGGGCAAAACTATCGGTGCATCTCGACTGGTTAATTAGTCAAACAAGCGCACATGTGGTCCCCACAACACTCCAGCGGTGCATTTTTGGCTGGTCACTTGTTTTCCTGCTTCTCTCTTTCCTTAAAATTTCAATCTTCTCTCTTTCCCCCCCTTTTCTATTTTTTCTTGATATTTGTCAACATTTCTCACCGAGACTCCACTAATTTCTCAACCAATATTTCTTCAAAATCGAGACTCCACTCATTTCTCAACCAATATTTCTCACCAAGACTCCACTCATTTGTCAATATTTCGATAAATCTTAAATCTCGAAAGTTTCTGGTAAATCATTTCTAGTCCTCCTTATCACTTCCGATTTGAGTTCAATTTCGTCTTTTAATTAGGGTACTTTTGTGTGTATATTTCTGGATCTAACTTGTGCTCTTGTGTGCTTCCGCTAGTAATAATGCCTATTAGTCCAGTGACCAGCTCCGTGTCAGAAGCAAGTTTGGATCCGTGTTGTTATGCAGACGACGATTACGGTGTCCCCACAAGATGTTTTTGTAGCCAGCGTGTTAAGCTATTAGTGTCTAGCATTCCGGATAATCGAGGAAGAAGATACTACCAATGCCCTATGAGTGAGGCAATACAATTTTGTTTGAATCTGTGAAGTGTTAGTAATATAATTTCGTTTCAATTCGTGAAGTGTTTGTCAAATAATTTTCTTACGGCTTATGCGTAGGATGGTGATTGACACCACATTTCTAAGTGGTGGGATGTTGCAGTTGATGAGGAGTAAACACTATTGAACACCCACATTGGAGATGAGCTGAAAAGATTGTCCATCCGACCTGAGGAGCACAGACAAGCGACCACTATCCGTAATACTGAATTGGAGGCAGTTCAAGTGTCAATCCTACAGATGCGTGATGAAATTAGTGAACTTAAAGACCGCGTGGCAAAGGCAGAAAACAAAATTCGTAGGTTAATGAACGTAAAGGCCAACCCATAAAGGGTGCTTGGCTCGGCTATGCTATGTATGTGTAAGATATGACATTATATTTCACTAGTATTGCTTGACCTTTATGTTAGTTTAAGTAATATCGTATCATATCATTGGTAAAATTGGTAAAACTGTGATCGTTGTACACCTGGTAAATTGTTTATTCGGCTTTCTGAACTTAGTAAAATTCGTCAACTGATATTCACTGGTATCACACATGTCCAAAATATGCGTCATACATGTCAAAATAAGAAGACCAAAATAAGCGTCATACATGTCAAAATAAGTGCCAAAATAAGCGTCATACATGTCTTAAAAATTCATAAGCAAGAACAAGTTCGAAAACATCATTTGGATAAGACAATTTTCAACTTAGACCCTCTTGCTCTTTCCTGAGGTTTGAATAACTCCTCTTCCTCCCCTTCTTCGTCTGTTTCTCTTTTTCAATAACAGGTTCAACCACAGTTTCAATAACAGTTTCACCAGTTTCACCTGCAGCCACTCCAACACTATCTCTACCATTTTCTCCAGTTTCACTTGCAACCACTCCAACACTATCTCTACCATTTTCCCCAGTTTCACCCGCATCCACTCCATCACTTTCTTTATCATTAGTACCAGCAACCACTGCATCAACCTTCAACAATTTTGGTTCAACGGTTTTAATCCTTTTCCTAACTTCTCAATCTTCCCAGTCAGTTTTACCTCAATTTCTGAAAGCATATCAACCAACACCTTGAATCTTCTTTCAATGATCTTCTTAACACCTTCTATTTGTTTATGTTGGGCCTGTTTCTCCAGTTTCTCCTCAGCCTCTTTCTCCTCAGCCTCCTTCTCCTCAACCTCCTTCTCTTCAGCCTCCTTCTCCTCAGCCTCCTTCTCCTCAGCCTCATCGACAATCCCTTTTCTTCCCTCTAAATCTTCTTTGTAGAGGTCTTTAAAACGTAGCCCACTTGTTGAATGAAGTATAATCTTCATCCAACCATCAACAACATCATCATGACAATCTTCTTCATCATCCGACTCGTCCATGTTGTGCACCAAAAGACTGATCTCATCATCAGTTGGTACAAGGATACTTTCAATCTCCTGTGATTAAAAGAATAACCAAATGTTACTACTAAATAATCAAATTCATTTACTAACCATCATGTTACTATTACAATATCACCTAATTATTATTAACTAACCTTTGTTGTGCCAAGCGCATCATTTATCTCAGAAAGAAGGAAACCCCTCATCGGACTTTCGATGAACTTGGACTTGCACATCCGAGGACAGCCACTGTCTGCACCTATAACATCTTTTCGGAATCTCTTCTTCAAATCCGGGATTGCCTCAAACGCCAAAAACTATAAATTATACATATTATAATTTACAGAAACAAAACCAACCAAAACTAACAATCTATCCACAAATTACCTCTATAGGAACGATGAAACTTGGATAGGTATGAGATGTTGATTTGGCACGACCCTTACAACTCTTCATACAATGTTTAATTTCTTTAAGATAGTCTTCAAAAGACAGACATCCCCATGGAAACGTCAAGCACCAATCAAGATCACTAACAACATTTATAAGAAGACTGTCTACAGTGAATGCACCTGGGCCTTCCTTCCCTTTTCTTTTTATAACACTAGCTAGGATATACAACACCGCCATCCTCATTCTATCTCCTCTCCAAGCCTTCATTGTCTTAAAATTCCTTTTTTAAGGCAGCATAGGTAACCTTCTCCTTCTTGAAATGCTTGTCAACTAACTTAGAATTCCCAAAACTCTTATATCCTTATGGATACGCATGACAATGTAATCCCGACAAGAGTGCGTGTTCCTTTAGAGAATATCTAATAGAAACACCGTTCAATAAAAACCAAGCTTCTATTTGCTTTTCTACACATGCCGTGCGGAGGAGAAGCATCCACATACTCATGGTCTTGTGAGTTCTCTCCCTTGGCATGTGAAAGAAGTGGCGAAATTGAGGGTGCTCAAGAAACCAACTCAACTCATCCGGTTTAAGTACTCCTCTAATGTATCTACACACTCTTTTATATTACAACGGGTTATGATCTTTAATGGCTTCACATACTCGCTGTTAGGGAAGTACAACTTCAAAGGTTGCATTGGTTCGAATTCATCTTCATCACCTACCTAAAATACACACAATTTTGCCTAGATTAAGCAAACTGGACATGCAACTTCAATGGTTTCTTTTAATAAGCAAACCGGACATGCAATTGAACAAATGATTAAGATTCGATGTGAATACCGTATTATCTTCTTCATTGCGACCTTCTTCTTCATCATATTTGTCATTTCCTTCTTCTTCCGAGACCTTCTTAGTCTCTTCTTCCTCCATCGGTAATTCTACATGGTATGGTACTTCTTCCTCTCTGTGTTTTACAGCTGGAACAATAACTAACGCCTTTAAAATTTCTTCAACCACTGGAATACTAGCTAACACATCTGAAATTTCATCTAAATTTCTTCTCTCACCGGTGAAACTTCTTCTACCACCGGAGGCGTCGTCTTCTTACGCTTCCCAGTCTCTGACTTCTTTCTCTTCGGAGGCACCGATTTCTTTTGCTTCGGAGAAGCCAAATTTTTTTTCTTCGGAGAAGCCGATTTCTTTTGCTTCTGAGGTCCCTTTTGTCTGTACCATGTCTTCGGCGGCATAATCTGAGAATTTCTACAATCCTTCTACGTAGTCTTCCTAGTTTTACCTAATCTGAGAATTTGAAACAACGAGGGAATTAAAGATAGAGGAAATCGAGAGAGCTTCTTCTCTTTTTACTGAACTGTGAAATCGGATCAAAATGTTACAGATTGATCGTGAAATGGAGAGGGCTGATAAAGTGGGAAAATTGGGGGAAGCAAACCGATTAATTAGACATAAACCGACTAAAATTTCCGGTTCTGATATCTGGTTTTTTTATCCGATTTCAACCCGGATTGGTTGCATAATGGATATATACTAAGCGGTTGGGTCTGTAATTTTGTGTAAAAACTATGGGTTTTTGGTAATTTACACGTTTTTAGAATAAAAAAAATAAATACAACAAATTCGAAAATTAAAGAGAGTATATCAGCCACTTTATATTTAATGAGGAGTATCTCAGCCATTAACAAAGAAGTGGATTCAAGTTTGATCATTCAGCTTTATGAAATTAGAAAGAAGTGCAAACTGAAGCAAATCAGTTGAAAAACGAAAATTCATGCCACTACCAACACACTAAAACACAAATGAGAAAGCAATTGTTTTCTTCTAAGATGAGAACAAGCCATAGAAATGTGTATACACTTCAAACGTTCAATCTAGTAGGTCCTTTATAAATCAATCAAAAACTCAACAACATACTTGATGAGCAAATACACAAGCCATAATGATGCCATTATTGCGTGACAAAACACGAGCAACATAATGAGTTTCCTATCGCTTTTCCATCTGAATGTCATTGGATCCTAGATATAACGCATGGCCACCGAGCAAGAAATACCCAGTCTCAAACGAAACCCGAGTCCTCATGGATGGCTTTGCAAAGATCATTGACATAGACTTCCCTTTAAAAGGTAGATAATTTCTTTCCCCTGATTTCAGCTAAGCGTTAACCTCTGAAGCTTTGTCTAAAATCTTTTTTATGGACGCTGTGTCAAAATCATCTATGGCCAGAAAGTCTTTCAGGTAAGATTTTACTCCTTAACAGAAACAACAACAAAGATCAATCTCATGATACTTTAGACACTAATCTATAGATAAAAGCAGCAAAGTACAATGATTTATCAAAGTTTCGTAGTTCCTCAATCAATAGAGGCAATAATCTTTCACATTTTCGAATGCTAAAATTAGAATCCGATACCAGCAACATGTAAAATCTTCCTGAAAAAAAGTTATAAAAGTAAGGAATGACGCAAAACCAAATTTGAGAAACAAATTCCAATCCTTGGAGAAATTTTAGAAACAAATGATGATAAAATGGTGGAATTGAATACTAAGAGCGTGCTCATTGGGAGTCTCTCACCTAGAGACTTTCTATTAAAATACTGAAAAAATTAAAACAGTGAAAAAAAGAGAAGAGATGCTTCTCAAACAAGAAACCCTCCAGAGACTCCCTTCCTATGCTGTCAGTTGGTGATTGGTAAGATTTACCTTTTTAATATATCAAATTTAGTTAAATAATTTAATAATATAAAAATACTATTAATTTAATGGTTAGATACTTTTGTGGGTATCTCACCGATAATGATGCTCTAAAACCCAAATCTTTGACATTGGAAGTAGAAGAAGGCGAAGTGATAGAGAATTTAAGGGCATGGCGAGAAGATTGACGAGACGCGAAATGGTGAATGATTAAAGTAAGAGCATTTTCGTAGATTGATTAATCAGAAATGTTAGGAATAGAAATTGTAGGGTGGTGTAGTATTTGTGGTCCAAAAACTTAAAATCATGGTAATAATGAGAATTACCACTATATATATATATATATATATATGTGTGTGTGTTTGTGTTATATTACCAATAAACCACTATGGCTCCATGGTTAGATTATGTCTCTTTTTTATTAGAGGTAAACGATACAAAACCCATATTCGAGTTTATTTTTTCAAACTCGAATCGACATTGTTTTATATCTTTAACAAAATATGTTAACATTGATTTAACCCTGTTAATTTTTCATTAGATAACTTAACGTCGTGCTTTATACGGCTCGGTCAACTAAAGTTTTTTGATTAAAATAAGGGAAAACGATATATTTCTCCGTAAAATGTATCGCAGAGAACCAGATGCTTCCCAATCTATGAACACGATCTAATTGCACATGTAACTAACATTCAAAACCTAATTCCCCCCTAATTGCATAGTTCTCATCCAATTCTTCAATTAGATTGGTTTTGGCGGCTAACGAACTAAACCCAATAGAAAACCAAATAATTCCAATTCGAAACCAAATTTGAAACACGACTAAACTGATAACCCGACCTGACCTAATAATTTTGAAAATCCCCAATTTGAAGCCTAAATCATGAAATTGATCTCTGAAATCTTGAAATTAATCTGCGAAATTTGATAATGGTGAATCTGTGGTTACACTTGATCGATATGGTCCTTTCCATTTCATAAGTGGTAATGAAGATAACCGTAAAAGGGACAAAATACAATCTGGGTTTCCATGTTTCTTAGCATTATTCGCCGAAGTGATAATCTGGGTTTACTCCAAAAATATCAAATACAATCGAAAGTCTAAATCTTTTGCATCAAAAATCATCAAATCGCCGAGGGAATTCACTTATAACGAGCTTAAATTAGCCACCGACTCTTTCAGCTTATCGAAAGTCATTGGAAATGGAGCATTCGGCACCGTCTACAGAGGAATCTCTCTTCTACAATTGAAGAAGAACATGTAAGGCTTCATGCGGATATCGAAGATGTGAGGCCTCTGGAGAAACATGATCAAGAAATGAGTGCCTTCAATGACAGTCTAATCCGTTACTCCCCTGAATCGATCGAAGAGCACATCTCTTTCTCCGCCGACAACAGTGAAAAGCGACGTATTCATCATCGCCGCCGTTCCAAGACCAAAAGCTGCCTTCGCAATATTGAAGAGTAACGAAATTGCCGCTTGTTGGCTTCCCATTTTTGCGTGTGATTGAGATCGAAGAGTAACGGAACACTTCGCAATATTGAAGAGTAACAGAACACTTTGCACCGAAATCTTCTCCATCTCCAAGGCTATTACAGAGAAAAAGGCGAAATTTTGTTAGTTTAAAACCATGGATTCATTCCAAGAAATAGCCAAATCGAATACAAACTTAAAAAACCATGAAAAAAATAGCAAAAATTACCAATAGAAAGCAATTTTATGAACTGAGTAGTGGCTGGCTTCAAGCTGTAAGCTTCTATCCTCTGACAAAACACCACCAACCATAGAGGGCAAACTGAGTTTTTGAAGATAGAGAAGAAGAAGAGTGACGAGGAGAGAGAAGAGAGAGAGAGTGTTTGGTTTGATTTAATTTTTAATTGGGTTGGAATTGGGTTGAAATTGGTTTAAATCTAGGTTTAATCTAGTTTAAGTTCATTGTTAGTCGGTTAAGTAAACCATTAATCAGAGTTAACCGCCGAAACCAAGCTAATTGGAAATTTAGATGAGAACTATGCAATTAGGAGGGAATTAGGTTCTGAATGTTAGTTCTATGTGCAATTAGATCGTGTTCATAGATTGGGAAGCATCTGCTTCTCCGTGATACTTCTTATGGGGAAATAGATTGTTTTCCCTTAAAATAAAAATCAACCATAATTTGATGTTTTAAATTGGGAGGCCGTGAGTTCATGTTTAAAATGCCCTACAACTGCAAGTTCATGTTTGTTATGAGCATTTTCCCGATCTGGAACTCAAAGCTTCAATGGACTTAAGAGTATGGTCCCCTTAGGATAATGAATCGTGCAGATAAACAATTTAAAAGACTTTGGTCTGCAAAATGTAGAAATCCATGGACTTAAGCCTTTTCCCAAATCCTAGCCCAACCACATCAATGCTTTAATGAATCATGCATGGTGAATAGAGGAATGAATAATTTAGTTATAATGTGGATACAATGTATTGAAATGGCTCCTACAGAGTCACATTTGCAAGCTTCTTTAATGTTTAAATCTAAAAAGAGAGTTACATTCCTTTTTGTCTTTCTTAAGCTAAAACCAGCTAAAGAAGACTTATTTTAAACATATAATTTTTCACTATGAAAAAAACGATTTTAGGAATTATTCATGAGTATAAGAGAGTATATATAGGAATACAAACTATGGTTTACTTTAAGAACCAAATAATTTAGAACATTGTAATGAGCCCATAATGGGCATCCATATGATAACCATAATATTCATTACACTCCTTTTGATGACTATTAACGCAGCGTAAGTAACAGAAACATAGCTCGATCAAGGAATTTGGTCAAAACCCCTTGAGACCTACTCGCTCAACAAAGAGATTTAGACAACCTCTAAGGACCGACTTCTTTGTGTTGATGAAGCTAATCGAATCAAACAAAGGAAGGAGAGAAAATTCTCTTTAGATTAATAAACTTCAAAACTGTTTATGCCAATAATAATCGCAGCCTTTATATAGGCTTATGATTCCTTAAACAAAAAGGAAATCAAAAGAGAAAAGGAAAATAACTAAAACCGAAAATAGGAAAAGAATCATAAAATAGAAGAGATCCAAAAATAAGGAAAAGATGCTTAAGGTTGTTGATGCGATGCTGCATCAGGTCCCTCCGGATTTGAAAGAGTCGACCTCGAATCGGACACGGGATCAGGAGGGAGATAACGAGACAAATACTTAACATTGAAGACGTCTGATGTATTGATACCAAGAGGAAGACGTAAACGATATGCATTGTCATTGATGCGCTCCATGACTTCAAGAGGGCCTAACTTCTTTGCTTTCAGCTTGTTATACTCGCGGGCAGGCATACGATCTTTGGTAAAGACAGCCCAGACGAAATCTCCTGCTTCAAAAACAAGGCGTCTGCGTTTTGCATCAGCGGCGAGCTTGTACTTTTGAGTCGATGTGTCCAAGTTGGTGCGAGCTAGCTCATGAATGTGCTGAATATCTGCAACAAAGTCAGCAGCGACTCCATGGGAACGCGTATGATCTGGTAAGGAAGAAATATCCACAGGGGCTCTAGGAGAGAGGTCGTAGATGATCTGAAACGGACTATAACCTGAGCTTTGATTGACAGCATGATTGTGTGCGAATTCTGCATGAGGAAGATGAGAGTCCCAAGTCTTAATCTTCTCACCTACCAAACAACGAAGTAAATTTCCAAGACAACGATTGACAACTTCTGTTTGGCCATCAGATTGAGGATGGTAAGCAGAAGTCATATCCAAACTTGTATTCAACATTTTCCACAAAGTTCACCAAAAATGACCAAGAAAACGTGAGTCGCGGTCAGACACAATGGAGGAAGGAAGACCATGGAGACGATATACTTCTCGGAAGAAGAGAGTAGCCACTTGAATTGCATCAGTAGTACGCTTACACGGTATGAAATGAACCATCTTAGAAAAACAATCCACTACTACATAGATCGAATCAAAATCCCTTTGCGTTCGTGGGAGACCCATCACAAAATCCATACTTATATCTGTCCAAGGCTGTGTCGGGATAGGAAGTGGCATATATAAACCTGCATTGGAAGCATTCCCTTTTGATTTTTGACAAGTGACGCAGCGCTCAACAAACCGTTCCACATCTCGGCGTAAGGACGACCAAAAGTATGAAGATGAGACAAGCTGGAGTGTGCGGTCTCGACCAACATGTCCTTCCATGTGTAATTCCGTGATTAATTGGAGGCGAAGACTACAATCCGGAATATAGAGGCGAGAACCATGAAACAAGAAACCGTCATGAATGGTATAATCAGAATTTAATCCATTTACGGTATCGTTCAAGATACGAGCGAAGAAAGGATCTGATGCATAGAGATCCGCAAATGTACTCAAACCTGGGACAGAAACACGTAACACAGCAAGGACTGAATGGCGACGACTTAAGGCGTCTGCTATACGATTAGAGGCACCCAAAGTATGTTTAATCACAAAGGTGAATTGCTGTAAATATGAAACCCATGAAGCATGACGTGAGGACAACTTCTCTTGGCTGGTCAAATGTTTGAGAGCATCATGATCAGTATAAAAGACAAACTCTTTGTGGAAGAGGTAGTGGCGCCAATGTTTAACTGCTTGAATGATTGCATAGAACTCGATATCATTCGTACTGTAACAAAAGTGAGCAACAGCCAATTTTTCACTAAAGAAGGCAATGGGGCGTTGTCGTTGGCTTAAGACTGCACCAATGCCTGTCTTAGAAGCGTCCGAGTGTAGCTCAAAGACCAGAGAAAAGTCCGGCAGAGCTAGAATAGGAGCAGATACAAGTTTCTGTTTGACAAGCTCAAAAGCTGCAGTTGCTGCGGATGTTCACCCGAATGAACCCTCACGAATACAATCTGTAATAGGAGCCATAAGGCTGCTAAACTGTGGTACAAAGCGGAGGTAGAAATACACTAATCCGTGAAAACTGCGTGTTTCCGAGAGTGTCTTTGGAAGTGGCCAGTAGCTGATGGCAGAAACTTTGCTCAGGTGGATAGCTAATCCGCGGGATGAAACAATATAACCCAAAAAATGTACCTTCTCAGATCCGAACTCACACTTCTTGAGAGTAGCATAAAAATGATTTTCCCGTAAGACTAACAATACATCGCGCAAATGTTGAACGTGGCCTTCCCAATTGAGGCTGAAGATAAGAATATCGTTAAAGTAGACAACGACGAATTTTCCTATAAAGGGTCGAAGGGCCTGATTCATAACACGCATAAACGTGCTAGGAGCATTGGAGAGACCGAAAGGCATTACCATCCACTCAAATAATCCTTCACGTGTCTTGAACGCAGTTTTCCATTTATCTCCGGGCCTAATGCGAATTTGGTGGTAACCACTTTTCAAATCAAGTTTGGAGAACACTGTGGCAACGCCAATTTGATCCAATAAGTCATCGAGTCGAGGAATAGGAAAACGGTAGCGGACTGTAATCTTATTGATCGCGCGACTATCCACACACATATGCCAAGAGCCGTCCTTCTTTGGGATGAGTAAAGCAGGGACAACACAAGGGCTCAAACTTTCTCGGAGAAACCCTTTAGCGACAAGCTCTTCTACCTGCCTGCGTAATTCTTCATTCTCGCTTGGGATTATCCGGTAGTGTGCGCGATTGGGCAGGGACGCATCCGGTATCAAGTCGATGCAGTGTTGAATATTTCGCAACGGAGGTAATCCCGGTGGCAGATCAGTAGGGAAGACATCAGAGAATTCTTCGAGCAGCGGTTCTAAAATAGGTAGAACAGTCTTGTCAGGTGAAGGAGATACGACTGTCGTGAGGATAAGAACTACCATACTAGCTTCGCGCATCTCTGTATCGAACGGAACACGTTGCAGCAACATGACTGGGTTTTGAGGAGTGACGGGAGGGGCGGGAAGTGCTGGTAGAGATGGCTTCAAAGTGAATGTCTTGTTGTAGTAGCGAAACGTGTATGTGTTGAGATAACCATCATGAGTGACACGGCGATCATATTCCCATGGGCGACCAAGCAACAGATGGCAAGCGTCCATCGGGGCAATATCGCATAACAATTGATCGTGATAAACATTACCTATCAAAAAGTCCACCAAGGCGCGGTGAGAGATTGAAACTTCAGTGCCCTGTTGTATCCATCCTAATTTGTAAGGAACATGGTGCGGCTGTCGAACTAGGTTCAATTTGGACACCACGTCTTCAGCAATAACATTCTCCGAACTGCCCGAGTCAATGATGAGATTGCAAACTCGACCATTGATGGTACAGCGAGAGTGAAATAGTTCGAGTCTTTGAGAAGGTTCCCCTCGGACACGCGGAGCTAGACATGTGCGACTTAAAACCAGAAGTTGACCCACATCTGCTTCTAATTCCTCTGTTTCTTCTGTAATCTCTTCATCATAAACCACTTCAACATCGCGTCCTGTATCATCGAGAAGCAAACCAAGACGGTTGCGTGACGAACGTGCAGATTGTCGATGACCTGGTTCTCCACAACTGAAACAACGCAAAGTACCAGTTCGCACAACACGTGTATTATCAGGCGGAGGTACAGTCTGTTCCGGTTTCGGGTTTGATAATCCTTGCGATTGGTTGACAGGGCATGTGACAGGAGAAGGGCGGGTTGTTCTGGACGAGCTCCATGGGGGTAATTACTTTTAGTTTGAGCTTCAATGGTAACTGCTTGTTGATGCGCTTCCGACACAGATAGAGGGTGAAACAAATTCAAAGTGTGTTGTATTTGTTGCCACAAACCACCCACAAAACGAGCCACTAGTTGCTGTTCTGAATCTCTGATGTCAATACGAGTGAGAAGCAGAAAAAATTCAGTCGCATATTCTTCGACAGATCGTGTTCCTGACGCAAATTCTGGAGACGTTGAAACATTAAGTGTTCGTAATTGTAAGGTAAGAACGTTTTGCGCAAGTGCTTCTTTAATTTCTCCCATGACATGATTTTTTTTTTCCTGTACGAGCTCGTGTTGATTTCAATTGAGTCCACCAAGCTGCTGCTCTGTTACGAAATCGCATAGCAATCACGGGAACACACTGGTCTAAGGGAACTCGTTTGAATTCCAGCACCTCTTCAACGGTTACGATCCAGTCTAACAATTCTTCTGCCGAAGGTCCACCATGAAATTCGGGAAGTTCAGATTTAAATCCTTGTTCCCAACGATCATTGACTTCATGTTGAATTATCGGTTGCTGAATCTGGCCTGCGAACGGGTTAACCGGCGTATTTTCTTCTTCGCATTCGTGTTCATCATCGTCTTCAGCAGCATCGTGTTGCGGAGGAGGCACCTGTTGTCCAGCCATACCTTGAATCGCCAAGGTGAGTTGCTGCATCTGTGTTCCTGGAGACGGACGAGAGTCTGGCGCGTAAGCTCAGCTTCGGTTGGAGGAATTTCACGACGACCTCTCGGCATGATGACTTGAGGTTTTGGCTCTAATACCAACGTAACGCAGCATAAGTAACAGACACGTAGCTCGATCAAGGAATTTGGTCAAAACCCCTTGAGACCTACTCGCTCAACAAAGAGATTTAGACAACCTCTAAGGACCGACTTCTTTGTGTTGATGAAGTTAATCGAATCAAACAAAGGAAGGAGAGAAAATTCTCTTTAGATTAATAAACTTCAAAACTGTTTATGCCAATAATAATCGCAGCCTTTATATAGGCTTATGATTCCTTAAACAAAAAGGAAATCAAAAGAGAAAAGGAAAATAACTAAAACCGAAAATAGGAAAAGAATCATAAAATAGAAGAGATCCAAAAATAAGGAAAAGATGCTTAAGGTTGTTGATGCGATGCTGCATCAACTATTATGATAATATAATTCTAAATGCGCATGTGGGAAATGTTACCTCATTAAAACGTTACCAGGATATCCTAGTGGGAAAACCATAGTTAAACGAAAAAGAGTGCAGAACGCATTTACTCCATCTCATGAATACATCATTGATCTTTGAGACAACATAGTCCAATATGATGAACTAGCTTCTTGAAGTAGCAGTCGAAAGCGCCTTGGTAAACAAGTCTAACAAATTTTCACTTGAACGAATCTGTGTGACACATACTTTGCCATTCTGCTGTAGTTCATGGGTAAAGAAGAATTTTGGTGAAAAATGCTTTGTCCTATTGTCTTTGATGTAACCTCCCTTGAGTTGTTCGATGCAGGCTGCATTATCCTCGTGCATGACTATTGGAACTTCTTTTCCTATAGGTATAACACAATCTTCTCGTATATGGTGTATAACCGATTTTAACCATACACATCCGCGACTAGCTTCATGGATATCCAAAATCTCTGCATGGTTAGAAGAAGTGGCTGTAATGGTATGCTTCATAGAACGCCAAGATATAGCAGTACCACCACAGGTGAACACATATCCTGTCTATGATCGAGCATTATGGGGGTCGGATAATTATCTTGCATCTTGAAGGTAACGAAGTAATGTTTGATTCCATTCCAATGCTTTTGGGTTGAACATGAGCTAAATCTTGCTAACAAATTCACCAAAAATGATATATTAGGTCTTGTATGACTAGCAATGTACATGAATGCTCATATTACACTTAAAGTATGATACTTCTGCGCTAAGAATTTCTTTGTTCTCTTTCCGAGGACAGAATGGATCTTTATCCACATCAAGTACTCTTATAACCATTGGGATACTCAAGGGATGTGTTTTGTCCATAGAGAACTTCTTAAGCACATTTTCAGTGTATGTCGTTTGGTGCACAAGGATTTCATTATTTAGCTGCTCAATCTGTAATCTTAGACAAAAATTTTGTCTTTCCAAGATCTTTCATCTTAAATTCTTTCTTTATATATTCAACTGTCGCTGAAACCTATGGAGGATTTTCTATGATGTTTAAATCATCAACATACAAAACAATAATAACAAATCTCGATCTAAATCTCTTAATTGAATATGGACTAATGGGGTAATTCTTACAGACTTCTCTTATTAGTTACTTGATGAGGCGGTTGTAGCACATTCTCTCCGATTGTTTCAATGCATAAACAAATTGATTTAATTTTATGCAATATTGTTCTCGAAAACTATTATTTGTTGCTTCAAATAGTTTAAATCTTTTCGGGACTGTCATGTAAATATCATTGCCCAGTGGTACATATAAGAGTAGGCTGCGACTACATCTAAATCATGTTTTTCTCTTATTGCCAGACTAATGAGAAATCTAAAAGTAGTTTTCTTCCACCACAAGATAGTATATCTCTTCATAATCAATTTTAGGTCTTTATGAAAATCCTTGTGCTACTAAACATGCTTTGTATCTCAGAATTTCACCATTTTCAATTATTTTTTCACACAAATGCTCATTTCTTTCCAAGAGATGTTAATTCTACCTCTACGACTTCTTTCCATTTTAACCAATCGCCTCATTGTGTACACGCTTCAGTAAATAATCTTATTCTACCGCGGTATATAATCCTCACTATTCATCCATAACATCATCAACCGCAACATTGCATGCAAAAATATTTACGATTTCGATTTGCTTTTGGTTCTTTTTTATCTTAGACATGACTCAATTTATTGATATTTCTTTTCCTTATCAGGCATGATCTCTTGTTTATCATGTCTGCTCTTTTAAATATATTCTTTAGCTTCTTTGGTGCCATTTTAATTTCAACTCCTTTTTTTCCGAGAATGCAAATCTTTGGAACCAATAAGTCTATCACACTTCATGCGATCATTAGACTTACTAGCAGTTGATCTTATCCTTCAAAGACATAGATTTAAATTGGAGCACAACTAGTATACATGATTTTTTCATTAGGGTCAGTGACTGCTTCTGGCATCTAATTTGTTATACTCTGCTAATAAATTATCTTTCAAAATTGTAGTGCACATTTTTTAGTACGAGGATCAAGATAATTACTTTCAATATTTTTTTTTATCATCTGTTTTTTTCCCCCTTAATATTGGAAAGACTAACTCACTTGAACAACAATTTACATCTCAAATCTTAAATAAATTCTTTGTTGATTGCTCAAGATAGTCAATCTTTAAGAGAGACCCATATCCAACATATTTCCAATTACTTTTCAAATCCCATCTTATGACACTGTGATGGAGCAACTTGACTTGTATATTACATGTAGATGGGAAACATTTGGTTTCTGACCCAAAACCAATTGTAATGGGGGAGAAATCATGATTATTCATTGGCCAAATGCGAATTAATTGACATACAATCATTTACTTAAGTCATAATTTCACCACCATTATCAATTAACCAAATACTCTTGCAAACTCTAGGTTGCAAGCCAATAACAAGGGTTAAGGTGGGTGACCAGTCCACAATATCTCCTTTTATACGTACTAGAAAATTAATATTATCTAAATTAATTGGGGTAGGTGAAAACCATATTATTAGCTTGCTTTCCGAACATACAACACATAAAAAATCATTAGAAAAATCTCATGGTTCTCTAATGAATATCCACATATATTTCTGATTATTCTTTATTTATTATTATTATTTTTTTTACTTTTTTTGCATAATTGAACCGGAATGGCTTAACATGTCATGTCAAACAGTGATATTTCTCAATAAACTTCTGGTTTATTCTAATATTTGTGTGGTACAATATTGTAGAGAATGCATCTAGTAATGTCTTTAAATAGTTTTATTTCATTGAGTAATACTTATGATTTGAAAGTATTCAACACTTTTTTTGCTTATTGCTCAACATGATTAGTCTTTAATTCCTCAAGATTTTCATAATCGTATGCATGTTTCACTTACTATGCATAAGAGATTCTTTATACTTATTGTAGATGTGGGATTCTTATATTGTAGGGATTTTGTATACTTACTGTAAAAGTGGGATTCTTAAATTATCCCCCCCTCGAGATGATTACTCTTCGAGTTCATTCATCTCAAATTGAATCCCACTCTAAAATCAACAAAACATACCCAACTTGGATCACATATTTCATCTTAGATCCTTTTAACTTTTGAGACATGGGAAAGTATAACGCATCAATGACTATAAATTACCTTTCCATATACTTGCTCTTCTAGAGCCTTCAATAATCTTTATATTACATGCCATTGTAGTTACATTGTTTCTCACTTTTGGTGAGAATTTCAATACTCAAAAGAGTATTATATGGCTCGACTTTGACCTTGACCATATCCACATTCATGTTTACAACCACTTTTATAACCTTTCTTTGGCGTGGTCTCATTAGAGCATAATATATTAGACATGATTCATGACTTTCATCAATAACTTATTTTAATCAATAGTTTTGCTTATTTGCTTACCCAAAATGATAAATATGCCCATGGTACTTCTCAATTCACTTTTCACTATATTGTATATGCAGGACAACAATCTTTGCGTGAAAAATTGAGAATATTCTCTAATATCTTTGCATCTCTTGCTGAGGTACACTCGATTACAAACTTGATGTCTTTTAATCTTAGATTAATCAATCAATGAGTTTCAGGCTATATCAAATTCTAATCATAATATAAATAGTTTCAAAAAACATGTGGATATTTAAAGAAGTACTAAGCATCAAATTTGTGGATATTTAAACTTGTGGATATATCAAACTTGTGGATAAACGTTTTTATATATATTCCTATAATCTACACATACACTATATATATGAACAATTAGATGAATAAATACAAAGAAGTACTAAGCATCATAATTCAAAATCACCAATTAACTAAACCGACTCAAAACCAAGGATGGAACATACAAACCGATAAAAATCAATTAAGCAATAATCATGATCAGATCAGACCGTGTGTATGATTCGATAACACCATAAAGATTAAACAATAAAATAATAATCATGACATTGTTTCTGGTTTGAGAATTAACCGCACCAAACCATAAAGCAATAGAATATGAAGCAATAAGATTATGACATAGCAATTCAAAGTAGTACGGTCACGAAGTTAAATCAATAAATATGTCAATCTATTATAAGACAAAGCTATATGATCCCAATAATTTAAGCATGATTTGATTAAAGCATGAAAATATAGCATGATGCGATTGGAAGCATTAAAATTCCACCACAAGATAGCATGATGCGTCCATGAGATTCATTAAGATAAGACTACAAGGTATAAAATGGACAGTCAACAATCGACGACTAGAAAACATGAAACGATATAGTACTTATAATAAACCGAAGAATGTGAAACCATTTGAGCAAGCACTATTATACAATTAAAAACAGGCATGGATCAAGGCATGATAAATTATCTCGATTGTAAATAGAGAGCGTTAGAGAGGCGAAGAAATTGAAGAACAGAGACGTGTTAGCTATGGCCTTTGGCGGTAAATTCTTTTAGCTCAAGCGACTAGGGTTTTGGTAGAAATCTCTTTAAGCTCATACGGCTAGAGTTTCGTTTGCTCAATCGCTAGGGTTTCGTGCTGATAATCGGTTGTGAAACAAAAAGTTTTAGGAATTGTGTTTGTATATTATTCATGAGTATAAAAGTGTATATATAGGGATACAAATTAGGGTTTACTTTAGGAACCAAATAACTTAGAACATTCTAATAGGCCCACATATGATAACTATAATATTCATAACATTTTCTGCATTTATGTTAAAAAACTATTATTATAAGGTTTTTTTAATAAATTCAATTTTCATTGGGTTTTTTTACATCCATATTCTTGGAGTTTAAGTGAAAATAATATTTATTAAGTTAGAAAACTATAAGATAAAAACCCTAAAATATGTCTTTAAAAAAAAACCCTAAAATACTGCTCTTTTAAGTTTATGTTTCAAAATATCATCACTAGTTTATTTTTCCAATAATACCACAAATTTTAAATAATATTAAAACCTTATGTTTGGGTTCTCTATTTCAATTTAGGCTTTATAATTTCACTATTAAAATGAATTTTGCGTTATTTTTATATTAGATTTGTGGTATTATTGAAAAAATAAACTAGTAATGGTATTGTTGGAATAGTAACCTAAAAGTGTTGTATTTTTGAGAATTAGTCTTAATATTATGTGCATTTTAATAATTTTATTAGTGAAATTTTGGTTTAAAAAAAAACCTAAACGAAGACAAAATTTTGTCAAGAATAGATTTTTGTATTGCTGTTTTTTCTTTTCTTACAAACTATTTATGACTTTTGTAGTTTTTTCTGAATTTTAATATGAATTTTTAAATTATTATTTTCGTATAAAAATGGAAAGGGCATTATATTTTTTCGTTTGCGTAAGCATTTAAAAACGTCGAACCGGCCCTGTATCCGGTTTTGCTTTGTCCCAATAAAAAAATGCTTTTGGCTTTCAAGTTTATACTTCTCATCCCTTTGTTGAAAACTCAGTAAAACTTTCAATCCGAAAAAAATTACGATCTTACTTTATTACTTGAGTCACTGTGCTCAATGCTATTTGCTTTTCTTTTATGCTCATTTCCTTTCTCTCGCATTCATCTTCTTTTTCTCTTACATCATCTCCATCGGTAAGAATTTCAATTTGGGGTTCTAACCAATTTAATAATATAATTTTTGATATGATTTAATTAAACAATTAAAATTTAGTTAAAAAAATAAATTCAACCGATTAGACAAAGCCAAATGTTTTTTAGGATTCTTATTGAGAAACTTAGACCATCCACATTGGTAGGCTCTAGATGAATCTCTTACCAGTAAAATATTGAAAAATAATTTAAAAGGAAGAGAGAGAGAGAAAAAAAAGTCTCACCAAAAGATACTATAGGTTCTCAAATAAGAGACTCTTCTGACATGTATCGCTATATAATAGGTTTTTTATTGATTTAGCATTTAAATAAATAACTAAATTATATTATTATATAATATTTGAGAGGTTGTGAGAGTCTCTCATTAATACAGATGCTTTTAGGGTTTTTATTGAGAAACTTGGGGGTTCGATGAACATTTTCTCCATCTCTCCCATACTTTTTATGTTTTTATTATTTTAATCTAAGAAACTATCTTAGACACCCATCAATGTAGATGCTCTTACACTCTTTACATTAATCGAAAGGAATCGAAACATATTCTAACTGCATTTAAGTACGAGCTTTTGTCACACGTGTGTGTGCGAGTGTCCTTGTTACAAGATGAACAGGTTGGATTAGGTAAAGAGTAATAGATGATGAAACAAAGGACTTTGGTAGGAAGGAAACATCCTTGTGAAATAACTAGAATGCAAGCAACACAAGAACAAAGAAAACTCTGTTTTCTTTATTAGGAATCACTTAAACAATCTTTACAGATCTGTTTAATCAGATTGACATGCAGTCTAACACGGACTCGTCACTGACCAATCCCTAATCTACACAGTCTACTGACACATCAATAACCCTGTGACACTCTTGTTTGTTCACTCACAGAACTCGATCTATGCTTCAAGCAATGATCAATACAATAATTCTCAACAGTCGTGATTAAACCTAATACCTAGGGTGTGTATTTATAGTATACACCCTATAATCTAATTTCCATATATTCCAATATCTCGAAATCCTCTAGATTAGATTTGAAGATATCTTCAATATCTTTTTTAAGAAACTTCCTTCAGCAAATAACAGTGCGCCACGTCACACGTGTTCCACGCAACTGCTTCCTGTACGCCGCACTCCTTTGTGTTCTACAAGTCGTTCATGTCGCACCAACAACTTCAAGCTTTCAATGTGCAGCACTCCTTTTCCATGTCATGCATGTTCCTCACACCTGCTTCTTGTATGCCGCATTCTTCTGTGTTTTACAAGTCGTTCCTGTCGCACAAACAGCTTCATGCTTTCACCTTGTCCACTAGAGAAATGAAAGTGCAACAGTGACTAAATCTTGGTTTGTGACCATAAACAACAAAAAGCGAGCCCACAAAAAATTTCTAAAGTAAAACACAAATGAGAGACGCTCCCTCGAGAAACTAAGTTCACTCACTCTCTCACGCCCTACGAGTCGGGCCATGCCACCATTGTATTCTTCTGTCTTTCTTTTTATTTTAATGAAAATATCGTCTCATTACTTTTATATTTCTTTTTACTTTTCAAGAATCCAAAGTTTGATTATTTTAATGAATATATAGTTTATCTTTGTTTCTACATGTTCTAGAAAATATTCCCTCGATTTTTTTTTTTCTTTTGGTTCTCTTTAAGAATAAATGTTAAAATGTGCTTTTTAATGTGCTTAAAACCCATTACGTACTTATTAATGATTAGTACTCGGAGAGGTAATCAAGTGTAATATAAACAGATTTATAGACATTTTAGTTTTACTCATTATTCATAGTTCCTTTTATTGGGTATTTGGGTTTGGGGTTTTCATCAATCTTGAGTTGTATTTTTGAGTGATGAAAAAATAGTTTTAATCGATCAAATTGGAGTCATCATGAACCATGTAAGATGTTTTTGGTGTCATTAGAGTTTCATCTGATAGTGCATTCTGCAAGACTATAATAAAACTAAGGGAAAATTCCACAAAAATGCACAAATTATTTTCCTATTTCCACAATAATACACAAACTTTTAGAATACCCACAAAAATACACAAACTAAATTATACACCTATTTTAATACACAAACTCATATCATCGTTTCCAGCTTAAGTTATTGCCTTAACGTCCGTCAATATAACTTCAAAAGACGTTAGTTACCCATTTAAAAACTAACCATGGTCAAAATAAAAACTAACCACTATAAATGATAATCGACTAAACTGAATGAGATGGCTTAACTGAAAGAAAGAGTGCTTCTACGACTTGTTCTGTCTCCTAGTAAGTTGTTAATTAGGTGAGTAACAACTCCGATTAACATAAACTAAGAATCATAAGTTTGCACAAGTTAAAAACCTGGGATTACAAACATGAAAGAAGTTCAGCAAAAAAACACAAGCATGAGTTTTAGGTATATCAGAAAACAAAAGCATTAATGCAGAAAAAGACAACAAAAGAAGATACAAGCTATTCTCATGGTTGTCTTTGAGATGAAGAATGTCTCGATGGCATTTGGTTTGAACCACCAAGTTCCACAGCTTTGTTTCCTCGAACATCGAAAACCCGATTAGTAAATGGGCTAATGTAATACCCAAAACCTCTTGGTATGGTTTCCTTTTTAACTGCTTTGTTTCCCTGACCAAGAGGAAGATCGCGTCCACGCCCACTAGTGGATTGCGAAATTGATGGTTGTGGAGCACTCGAGTATGCTGGGAATGTCATACTATCAATACCTGCTGGAATAGATGATTGGGGTTGAGTTGTCTTGCGTCTTTTTTGTGGTCTAGTGTTTCCATCAACCTAAAAACAACATTAGAGTTATGATTTTTAACGTAGAAAAAGAAACATAAGTTTAACACATGAAAAAGTTGGCAGATAAAAACACTCAGATGTGCTTTTCTGGGTCTACCAGGACCTCTTTTTGGACCTTGCATCACTCTTTTTGGATTTTTGCAAGTCCCACAGTTATGGCCAGTCTGCCCACAGTTACTGCACGTAATGATCCTTCCACTACGAGATGTTTTACCAGCTTTTGTTGGTGATTCATGTGCAGCTTTAACCCTATTTTTCTTCAGACGTCTTGACATTTTCCTAAAACCTGGCACTCCAATGGGCTCTTTACCTGTTTTTTTCCAATATATCTCCCCATTAACTGGTTTTATATTGTCTTTGTAATTATCTATCCAGGTAGACGTCTTGTAGTAGTCATCGACATAACTGCAACCAAATCCAAATAACGAAAGACGGGCAATCTTAAATTTTCTCAACCAAAAACAGACATATAATTAATTCTATGTGAGAAAGAAACATTATCAACCGACGACACATATATACTTACTTATCCGGGTCACGATTAATGTCATTAATCCCATATATGGCGTGGTTACATGGGACACCTGAGAGATCCCATTTTTGACAAACACAATGACAGAGGCTGAGACTAACCTCGTAACTACAACCAAATAAGACAACTTCATACAAGTTGTCACTACTTGTAATGATAACACACTCTTTACTATTTTCTCGGTTTACTTCCATTCGCTTTGCAATCTTTGGAGTGAACGGCATCAACCAATTTTTTGCAGTCTGAAATCTATGAGAAATGCACTTCATCGCATATCTCCTAATAGCCTCTAGCATGTTGATCATTAGCAACTCACGTGCTCCCTTTATTGTCCTGTTGAAGCTCTCAGACAAGTTGTTACAGACATCAGGACATCTGGCATTGTTTGAGAAGAAAGCTCGACTCCATGACTTTGGTTCTGCTCTCACTAATGCATCATGAGCCTCACTATCAAATAAACGTAACTCTTCCATGTGTAAGTCGTACTCTCCAACTGAGTAGTTGTAGGCAACATTCCAAACATATGGCTTGTAATCAAGATTAGTGTATATCTTCTTCCAATTTGCTTACACATGCCTTGCACATATCCTATGATCTGCGTTTGGTAGAACTTTTGCAACTGCGTTGAGTAAACCCTAAAAGTAAAGACACAAAGAATCAAATAAAATAAACGATGAATTTGAAATTTCGTTCATTGTTCTTGTTTATGCGTTATACATTTCGTCCATTGTATTTGATTATATCATTTTTTATATGTGAAGAATTCAATAGTGTTATGGGAAGATGAGCTCTCGATGTAGGAGTTATAATGGATAAAAATCGTTATCGTCTCTCGTCAATTCTCAATCATCAATTTTCAAATATATATATTAGACATTATCAACAATTGATAGAGATTCAAAATCAATGTGAAGATGCGTATGAGGATTGACATTAGAGATAGGCTGATCTAATCACACCAACAATGCAAAACAAAGTAAGAAAAAAATAGAAAATCACACCTTTTGCTTATCTGATATTATTGTAAATTGATCTCCAAATTCCAATCCTAGATCAGACTTTAATTTCTGAACAAACCATTCCCATGTCTCGTTATTCTCTCCGCAGACTACAGCCCATGCTATCGGATAAATGCTATTATCGGCATCTCTACCAACAGCTGAGAGAATCTCTCCTTTCAACTCCCACTTCAGGAAAGCACCATCTAATCCAATTATTAGGCGACAACACCTTTTCCAAGTGTTTCTTAAGGTTCGAAGCAAACATAAAACCTGTCAAATACTTGCTTTCCATCCTTCATAAAAATCCCTATTTCTGTTTTTGTATCCTTGTTAGATCTCAAGAACTCGGCTTCGTAATCCCACAATTTAGCAAACTGTTGTTTCTGTGTTTCTAACACTATATCTAAAGCTAGGCGTCTTGCTTTCCTGCACTTATATATCGAAACAGAAATGTTGTACATATGCATCCTCTCTAAACAAATTAGGTCTTTAATATATGAACTTCTTATATTAGGTCTTCTTCTTGCTTCCTCTCTAAACAAAATTGAAATGTGTTTTGTTTCAACATTCTTACTTTTCCTGTTGGAAGATGATTATGTTTCCCATTATAAACTTTAACCATCCACTTGCGTATAAGTTTCTCAACCGAGCAATAAATCTTCCACGGACACTTCTTATGAGTGCACCCAGCTGCTTGCTTTGTAGTTTCCCATCTATTCAACTTCACATCATATTGCGTCTTTAGTACATAACAAAGTAGTTGATCCTTGAACTCTTCTCCACTATTAAAGGTCTGCATAACCCATAAATAAGGAGGCTGGTCATACTGATAAAGGTCGCTTGTTTTCTTTCTTGTTTGCTTATCATCTTTCTTGGTCCAATTATCCCACTCATCATCGGTTTCAACAAGAGAATCAAGATACTCATTAGCTCTAATTGGTCTCTCATCATCACTCTCACTCTCAGCTTCATCCTCGTGCAAATTTGCATGATTATCTGTAACACCAATTACCTCATATTGTGGCTCATTAAATAATTTTTCAAATCGTGCATCCTCAGCCCCTTCATCTAAAAATTTGTTCTTCACCCTCAGATTGTAGATTCTGACCTTCAGGATCTTCCTCAAGTTCACTATCCTCTTTCTCACTTTCGAAATCTTCTATGTTCTCACGGTCACTGTTTTTTTTGCTCATAAACTCTTCCACAATCTCCCTCGTCACTAACACAATCTCCTACACCAGATTCATGAGACTCATCACTAGAATTCCTAAAAAAAAAAAAATTTTAAAGAGTTACTATATGAACAAACCTCTACACATCATGTAAGTATTGGGTTTCATAATAGGTTCCTCATTTTTTTAATTATGTTAATTTCCTCTTGCTAAACGAATAGGCATGTTCTCCTTTAATAACCAAAGCTGGAAAAATTCCATGAAAAAGAGCTCAAAGTTTTTGTTCCCAGTCTAATGTCAAAATCAGGTAAGGTAGCTTATGCACTCTCAAGACGTGAAATCTAGTTGAATTGTCTTATCATTTAAAACGTGAGAGAGAGTTAGAGATATACCTCATCTTTGATTTCTCTACATCGACGAACACATGCGTTCTTCTCTTTCTCACGCCTCCAACGAAATATGCCTCCTTCTATCTCTAGTGTTTGATCAGTTTACGTTAGGGTTAAATTAAGGGTTTTCAGTTAAATATTTATTTTAATTATAAAATATGTGTGGGTTAACATTTAACCCAAAGTTAAGTCTTACACATCATATTAACGCCATCTTTACTTCCGTTAGTTGATGATTCCTGCATGATGAAATATAGAAATATGGTTATGAGTTTGGGTGTTAAAATAGGTGTATAATTTAGTTTGTGTATTATTGTGGAAATAGAAAAATAGTTTGTGTATTTTTATGGAATTTTCCCTAAAACTAAGAAGAAAAAATATTTACATTGAAATGATTGTACATTAAAGATGAGAGGCCTAAAACTCTCTTACAATTAGTAATTTAATGAATAAGCAATATAATATTAAACCCATAAATGATAGTGTTTTATATATAATATTGTTGTTGCATACTATTGAATGAAATTCCTATTAAACTATATATAAATGTTAGTCATCTAGTTTTATCTAACATCTAAGTGTCTTTTCTTTTGCTACTTTCTTCAAACCTTATGGTTAAACTCCTTTCTAATAAATGATAACTCAAAAAGACATAAAAATAAAGAAAACTCATGGATATGGTGTATAAGTAATCTTTCAAAACATTTAGATTGTCTTTAGTTTTTTTTTTTAATGTTCTTTTATTTTGGTGTATTTGTTTAGAAATTTTTTAGTTATTGGTCTTTAGCGAAACATATTTTATAAGCTATCATACTCTATGGTTAAATTGCGTTCATTTATTTTTTCTTCGCATATGGTGCAGATTACTGTCTAGTTATTTATCATGTTCTATAATTAGATTGTTTACATTTACTTTTTATAGCTAACGAATATGTATTAAACTTAATTTAAATTACAAAATATTGGGGAAAGTAAGTTTTGGTCTTTCTATCTTTACCTTTTCTTCATTTCTAACTAAATAGGCATTTTTTATGGACTAGATTTTTTCTTTCTATTTTTGGATAGAAAATTCTATATATATAACAATAGATGATTGTCTACATATGTAAAATATTCCACCAAAAGAAGGAAAAAAGAAGAAGAAGAAGTTAACATTGAAAATGGCTAAAGGTGTACATGCCGTTGGTTTCATCACTTATTTGGTGATTTTTTTATTTTTGACAGGTACTATACATTGATCTATGTTTTATTTTCTGAATAGTGTGTATTCTTTTCGTATAAACTTAAAAATCTTTCACCATCTCATTAGGTAAATGTTAAAAGCAATAAAACTTTCGTTTGCGTTTGGAATTTGCATATACTTTTGAAATTTTATTTTCATCAAAAAAAAATATATTTTTTTCAACTTTATAATTTGGATTAAGTGTATATATTGTTAAATTGTAAACATAAAAATTATCTCTCAAAACCTAAATTATTTGCAAAATTTATGTAAATAAAATTTGGTTTTTAAAAATATAATTAAAATGAAAATATTCATACTGTAATTGAAAGATTTAAATGTTTCTTATTTAATACAATAGGAATATCAAGAGTACTGACTATGAAGGAGCAATGTGAAACAACATTTTCGAGATCTTGTGACTATACAGAATGCGGTTTGAGGTGTAAGAATCGGAGTGGTTCTTATTATTCATACCGATGTACATCTCAAGATGTTTGCAGATGTATATATTGCTTTAAGCGAAATTGAATGTGACTGCATCCCACCAAATTTGGTGTTAGATGTGCTCTAATGGAACGACATATGGACGGCAAAACATTTTTTTAAGTGTTTTGTAAATAATGTTTTTAGTGTTTGATGAAACACTATTCATAGAACTAAATTTAAAATATATATTGTTTTTCATTTATATTATTTTCCACCAATAATAAAAAGGTTAAAAAAGAATTTGTAATGATGTGTTTTATGAATATAATTATAAACTAGGTGAATACCCGCGTTATGCTGTAGGAATTTATTTAAATTATTTGTATGTACTTATTTAATATATTTTATTTTTATAAAAAAAGTATTATTTTTTTTTGTTTTAATCTCTAGACAAATATTTTGTTTCGTTCCTGCCACTCTTTTCATCGTATCTCAATTTATCTAATAACAATATCTCCAGATTTATCTTAATTTTTTTATCAATTCGATAAACATCAAAATCTTGATTTTTTTTTAATTACAATAACTTTGATTGATAGATTCCAAAATCTTTCGGTAAAATAAAATTTAAACGAGAGAGTGAAGAAGAGAATAGAAAGTGTTAAGGTTAAAATGTTCATTTTTTTGGAGAAATAAACTTGCTTTTTGATCTTTTATATGCATGTCGTAATTGATGGTTTGTGATTCAAGCATGGTTGGTTTTAGGCTAGTTGGTATTGCGAAAAGATTAATGTTAATAGGCTTTGCACACCAGTTGCTCGATGAATTGTCTAACTAAGATCTTTTCTTCCATAAAGCTGTTTATATGTACATTTTTTGGGTTCATTATATTTCCACCCCTAAGCAGCTAATTTGAATCGGTAGAAACATGTTCGAATTTGGGATTGTACTCTTCAGATTTTAAGAATCAATTCTTTCCTTGTGATCACTACAAGAAAATTGTTGATTTCCTACGGCTAAATTTCGTAGGAAAATTCCTACGAATATAAGTTAGTAGGAAATTTCGTAAGAAGCTGTGGTAGGAAAGTGGTAGGAATGTTTTACCGATTTCCTACCAAAATATTCGTAGGAAAATATTTCCTACCATTTATTTACCAAAAGTTTTACCAGAAGTTTCCTACGACTCTATTGGTAGAAAATAAATTTCTACTATTTTCTTACGAATTTAATAAAATAAATTAATTAATCTAGTTTTAATAATTTTAATAAAATAAAATTATAAATTATAAAATAATCAATAATTATTAATCTGAATAAAATATATAAAATCAAATTATTTTACAAGAATCAATAACTATCTCAGCCAATATAAACTCTGTAAAAATATCCTTTAATTACATTCTAATAAGCTTCTAAGATAATGTGTCAGGAATATGAAACAACTGTTTCTCATAAGAATCAAGACTTGCCTAAAAACACAGTAGAAGGTCTAGCTAGTGGGTCTTGACTTAAATTCTGAATGAACCACAAGTCTCAACTCGTTTCCCTGTGTCATCTTTACCCACAAGTCTTTAACCAGCTTTTTCAAGTACTTGAGCTACTTCTGGATTCACCTAACATCATTAAATTAAAACACATCGTTCACATCATTGCTAAATATACATTCACTTAGACCAGCTTACGTTAAAGGAACCACCATCAATGAAAAACCAACCTCGTAACGATGTCTGAGCATCGAACTCGGTGCTATTTGCTCTTTCCAAACCCAAAACCTGAAGCAAATGATGTTGAAGATGAGCCAAATTCAGATTGATCCCAAAGGAAGTAAAGATTAATCATAAGAAAACATAGAAACAGAGATTCGCTTGACATATCTGAGAAAAAATATGAGATCAAACCAAGTTGTTGTTCCGCAACCAATTTAAAAAGCAATGCTGCTTAATTCATAAAAGTAATAATTACGGACGTGAGATCAAGATAACAAACAACATTGTTGATGAAATTAAAAGCTTTCAAATGATAGAAGAATTATATTTAAAATAAAATCTGGGAGGAGAGCTTACATTCCCCTTAAACCTTTATGATGGTTGGTGAAAGCCTCGATACATTCCCCTTAAACCTTTATTCTTAACTATATTCTTCAGACTTGTAATGATTACACCACCAGATATTTCAAACATATATAGTTTTGTTAATACTTATAGTCATAGCTCTAGAGAGAGGGAGTCTTAATCAAACATGCAACAACTTCAACAGAAACAAAATTGGTTGCATAAACACAATCTGATATCATCACATTAGATCTACAGCTACATCTACTACTTATAGCCTTACGAAAATAAAACTCAGTTTGTAGCAAAGTAAGGTCAATTCTACGGACACAGGAAGGTAAATTCTATCTCCTACATTCAAAGATTCCTTAGCTGCCACATTCAAGGGTCAGAATTAAGACCATCAGATAAAAGCAGCCTTCTAAAACAGTTCTTGTTCCAATCAATAGATGACAAAATAACATTACCCTTTTTAAGTTGGCTTCTTTGTAGTTCATCACCATCACAACTCAGAGACATTTCTCTCCTAACCTGAATCAATTACAATGAGGAAGCAATTAGGATTTGAAGCACGAGTCGAATAGCGAGTCGAATATACTAGAACCTGTCTTAAATGAAAGAGTTTCTGAACGAGAGTCCTGGGTAAATCAGGACGACAACGAAGAATCCCACCTAAGCGTCGTCGTTGTTGAGCCATCCGTTGAACCTTTGACCGAGTCTCCGTCGGAAGATTGAAAAGAACAGATACCTAGGAAAAGAGGGAAGCAGAGGAATGGAGTTTGGGAGATGGGTTTGAAGTTGAAGCAGTTTTGGTGAAGAAGGAAGAGACATTAGCACCTGAAATCGCACCAGACGTTGCCATCAGATAAAAGAAGAGGCGGAGTACAGATCGCAGGTTTTGTGGCTGCGGCTAGAATAGAAGAAGAACAAAAAAGGAAGATGAAAGTATCGATCGAATAGATTTAGGTTTTAGAGTTTTCGTAGGAAATTGGTAGGTTTAGGTAATAATAATAAATTAATATATTGGTAGGAAATTGGTAAGTTTAGGTAATAATAATAAATTAATAAATTTATCTCTTACGGATTTTCTATGCTTTTTTTACTGTTGTCCTACGAAATACGATTCGTAGAAGTTTCGTAGGAAATTTTCCTTCTAATTTCCTACGACTATTTTTCCTACGCAATTCCTACCAAATTTCTTCCAAATTTCTTATACGATATATCGTACGGAAACTATAATTTTTCTCATACAGATTTTCCAACGATTTTCCTACCAACTTCAAAATCGATTTCTTACAGATTTCCTTCCATTTTCCTACGAACTACGTTTCGGAGGAAAGTGTCCTACTAATTTCTTTTGTTTCCTACAACTTTCCTTCCAAATTCCTACCAAATTTCCTACGTCCTTATATCTGGTAGGATTTTCGTAGGAAATTTCCAACGAATTTCCCAACGAATTTCAAACGCTTATTTTTTCGTAAGTTTTTTTCTACGAGATTCCTACGACTTATTTTTTCGAGAGAATAGCGTAGGTTTTTCGTATGAAATTTTTCCTACGAAAATTGTCGTAGGAAATTTCGTAGGATTTACCTATGTTTTCTTGTAGTGGATGTGTGTATATCTTCTCATTTAGTTTTGATTTATTGTTTATTAGTGATATTAGTGTCATTTGCATGGTTTTTAGGTTGCTTTTCTTAGGTTTTGGATCAATCATTGCTTGGTTTTAACACTTTAGCATATGTTTTATTCTCTTTTGCTCATTGTTTTGCATTCTAGGACTTTAGCCATATTCCATGCATTTTGCATTGCATTTGGTTCCTCTTTGTAGGTTTCTTAGAGTTTGGATACTTGAAGATAGATTTGGGAAGAAGGAGAGCACACATGAGAAGACTCGAAACTGCGGGGAAGCTCAGAAGCGAAAGAGGTTCAGGATTGAGTTCCAGAAAAGCACAGCGACCAGCAACAGTGGCCAAACACTGACAGCTACAGTATCTTTGTCTGATTCCAGAGATCATAGCGGTCAGGAGGAGACCACTAGATGCGCAGCGACCACCCTAGCAGGCAAACATAGCGACCACCCTAGCGACCACATTGGCCGCTACAACTTCTTCGCCAGATTCAGAGATCCTAGCGGCTATGCATAGCGACAATGGCTAACCATTAGGAGTGTAGCGGCCTCCATACCGACCAAAGGCATACTGCTACAGAGCTCAGAGAAACCAGATTTTCTGGGTCAAAATCCGATTTGTCCCGGGTTGACCCGGTTCACCCCTTTACTATAAAAAGATCATAAACCTAATTTTTGATGAACTATGCTTTGTTTTAGATTCTCTTAGCCACTCTAAGACATTGTAATGATCTTTGAAGTTTTAATGCAATTTTTCTTCTTTTCATTTTGAAATTTCTTTAAGTATTTCATTTCTCATCATGATTAAGCACTTGATCTTTGTAGATTCTTGTGTTTATGCCATGATTAGTGAGTAGTTTCATAGAGTCTTTGGGTATGGTAGATTAGGGTAGGTTTAGGTTGATTCATGATGTTTAAGGTTAGATTGTTAGATATCCTTGTTCATTAGGTGTTCTTAATGCTAGATTAGTCTTGATCAAGTTAATATAGATCATAGGTGTTTTTATGCCCCGGAAGGTGTTTGTGAAAATGCTTAAATGAACCTAATGAATGCTTAATGTACCTAGCCTATGGAAACAAGTGATTTGGGTGCTAGGTGGTTAATTAGACTTGTTATTAATGCATATTAGTCTTGTGATTACGGATGAGAATCTATGTTAATTGCTTGATTAATATAGAGATTAGTGTCATGGAAGTGGATTAGTCTAGCTTAGTGTTCTAAGACCTACAGATTAGCATTTGTAGGTTGAATAAACATCATGGATTAGCTTTGCTTTGCTTTAATCAATTACCATACCCAAAGATTCGCTTGTTTAATTGTTGTTTAAGAAGTGTTTAGTCTTGATTATAGCTTAATTACCTTGTTTAGTCTTAAAATTGAGTAGTATTATGCATTGTTAATCTCTTGCTTTAGTTGGTTCTATTGCTTAGTCTTGTTTTAGTTCTTGCCTAGTTTAAGTTTGGTTTGCTTTGTTATAACTTGCTTGGTTCAACTTCGCTTAATTAGGTTGTTAGCATTTAACCTTAATTCTTATTCGCTTAGATTAAGTAGACTCTTAGATTCTTAGTGTGTTTTAGTCTAAACTCCTTATAGAATTCAACCCCTAAGTGTTCAATGATTTGCCATATATTTGTGGTTAAGTTGCAATAGGGTTAAAACTTATTCTCAATCAATCAGCACAAGGTCAGTTCAAAGGTCTTCACCAGAAAGAAGTTGTCCATTTTGTGGAGCATGGATTCTGAAGATACCGACGCTGTTTTAAAGTGCATGTTTGTTTCAGTTTTACGCTTAATTTCTTAGCCCGTGGTGTGTGCTTATAATGATTTACCGTTGTTAGCATATAAACAGCCATTTGGAGAAGCAACATGAATTGCTGACAGAAACTCGTAAAACCATGACTCAAGAACTCCAAAAACTTGTGGTTTGTTTTGAAGAAACTTAGTGTTACCTTTGATATGAATATATGATATAAACTGGCAATTTTATGGACTATATTTTATCTTTCTATTTTTGGATATAAAATTATGTATATATAACAACAGATGATTGTGTATATAAGTAAACTATTCCATCAAAAATAAGGAAAAAAAGGAAGAAGTTAACGTTGAAAATGGCTAAAAGTGTACATGAAATTGATTTCATCACTTATTTGGTGATTTTCTTAATTTTGACAGCTTCTTACTTTGATATGTGTATTATTTTCTGAATAGTGTATTTTTTTTCCTATAAACTTAAAAATCTTTCACAAATCTTATTAGGTAAATGTTAAAAGCAATAAACTTCTGTTTGCGTTTGGAATTTACATATAGTATTGTAATTTTATTTTCATCAACAAAATAAATTTTTTTAAAAAATTTTATAAAAAGTATATATATTTTTAAATTGTAAACGTAAAAATTATCTATCAAAATGTTTCTTATTTAATACAGTAGGAATATCAAGAATAAAGACTTTGAAGTCGCGATGAAAAAGTGGTCAAATACCTCTTTGTCTTACTGTAAGGAGTAAATGCCTCAAAGCGTGCCAGCGTGGTGGTCTTTATCTCTATAGCAGCTGTATATCAAGACATGTTTGCAGATGTTCTAATTGCTAAGAAAATGTTCTAGTTGCTATACTTAAGACTCGGTTGATCGTACTTGCAACGATATTATTCATTTTTATCATCCACCAATAATAAAAAAAGTTAAAGAAGAATTTGTAATAATATGCTTTACGAATATAATTATAAATTAGACAAATATTCAAGCAATCGTTGCAAGACTTTTTTTAAATTATTTGTATTTACTTATATTTTATTTTTATAAGAATTTTTTTTAGTCTCCGGAAAACTTGAGAGGCGAAGAAATTGAAGAACAGAGACGTGTTAGCTATATGGCCTTTGGCGGTAAATTCTTTTAGCTCAAGCGACTAGGGTTTTGGTAGGAATCTCTTTAACCTTAGACGGGTAGAGTTTCGTTTGCTCAATCGCTTGAGTTTCGTGCTGATAATCTGTTGTGAAACAAAAAAATTTAGGAATTGTGTTTGTATATTATTCATGAGTATAAAAGTGTATATATAGGGATACAAATTAAGGTTTACTTTAAGAACCAAATAACTTAGAACATTCTAACGGACCCACATATGATAACTATAATTCATAACATTTTCTGCATTTATGTAAAATAATATTATTCTAAGGTTTTTTTAATAAATTCAATTTTCATTGGGTTTTTTACATCCATATTCTTGGAGTTTGAGTTAAAAAAATATTTATTAATTAAGAAAAATATAAGATAAAACCCTAAAATATGTCGCTAAAAAAAACCTAAAATACTACTCTTTTAAGTTTATGTTCCAAAATATCATCACTAGTTTATTTTTCCAATAATACCACAAATTTTAAATAATATTAAAACCTTATGTTTGGGTTCTCTATTTTAATTTAGGGTCTATAATTTCACCATTAAAATGAAATTTGCGTTATTTTTATATTAGATTTGTGGTATTATTGAAAAAATAAAGTAGTAATGGTATTGTTGGAATAATAACGTAAAAGTGTTGTATTTTTGAGAATTAGTCTTAATATTATGTGCATTTTAATAATTTTATCAGTAAAATTTTGGTTTTGGAAAAAAAACCTAAACGAAGACAAATTTTGTCAAGAATAGAATTTTTGAATTACTGTTTTTTCTTTTCTTACAAACTATTTATGAATTTGGTAGTTTTTCCTGAAGTTTAATATGAATTTTTAAATTATTATTTCGTATAAATATGGAAAGGTCATTATATGTTTTCGTTTGCGTAAGGCATTTAAAAACGTTGAACCGACTCTGGATCGATTGTGAATCCGCTTTTGCTTTGTCCCCATAAAAAAAATTATTTTGGCTTTCAACTTTATACTTCTCTATTCCTTTGCTGAAAACTCTATAAAACTTTCATTCCGAAAAAACTTACAATCTTACTTTATTACTTTGAGTCATTGTGCTCAATGCTATTTGCTTTTCTTTTTATGCTCATTTTCTTTCTCTACCGTTCATCCTCTTTTTCTCTTACATCATCTCCATTAGAAAGAAGTTCAATTTGGGGTTCAAACTAGTTTAATAATATTATTTTTATATGATTTAATTAAAATTTAGTTTAAAATATAAATTCAACCAGTTAGACAAAGCCACATATTTTATGGGGTTTTTATTAAGAAACTTAGATCATCTACATTGGTAATCTCTAAGAGACTCTCTCACAAGTTAAATATTGAACATAATTGGGAAAACGTTCTAGATCCCCACCGGAAGTATGGGCATCGTACCATCCTATAATCTCGTCCTAAATGTCCCCGAAATGATACTTCGCATCCTAATTCTACCCGATTTGAATACTTTTACTCCATTTCCCATTGATCTAGATTGATTCGATTTTCAAAATTAACCCGATAAAAACCAAAATATGTCGAATTGAAACCAATTCTGAGACCCGACAACCCAAATAAACCCAACCCGACATATGTATCCTTTGTCTTCATAAACCCAACCCGAAACCTTATAGTTTAAACACCCAAATCTGTTCAATCTAAGAACCCTAAATTAATCATTTCCTAATTTTATTCATTCGCTTGTTGCAAGAATGAGCAATATGAGTGGAGCTTCAAGTGGATCATCCAATGTCCGAGAAAGAGTGAGAGGTGTGCCTAAGAGATTTTGGTGTGGGGAAGAAACCGTGGCAAAAGTTTCGAAATCGAACTCAAATCCTTGTCGTCGGTACTTCCGATGTGCTTATGCGGCGTCAAACAAGGTATTATGAATGCTTTTATGCTATATGTGATGTTGATTTTAAATATGATTCCTTTTTGATTCTCATTAATAATTTTGATTCCCATAACGATTTTCAGCTTATGAATGACAACCACACGTTTAAGTGGGTTGAGGAGGCATTGTTGGATGAGGTATCGACATTGAATGCACAAGCTGAGATAGTACAAGAAGACATGAAAGAGATGATGAAGCACCAAAAGATAGTTGTTGAAAAGATGCACAATTATCTTGAGAAAGAGATATTTGAGAGGGTGGATGATGTTTTATTCGAAGCAAGGGCTGAATTCAAGTCCACGATGAATAAAATGATGATTCTTGTAGTGTTTGTGTGTTTGATCATGCTTGGTCTCATGATAAGTGGGTAGTATGTGTCTGTGTGTATTGTTTTGGTTAAGCTTTCATGTTATGGTCTCATGATAAGTGTTTAGTGTGTGTGTGTCTCTTGTTTTGGTTAAGCTTTCATATTATGGTATGTCATTGAATTATACTTTGTTGGTGTAATGTACTTGTTTTACTAATGAAAGGTTGTCATAGACCAAATCATACATCATATTTTCATATCCGATTCATAAGATGTTCTTACAAGATGTTCAAAACATGTAACAAAACCAACCATATCCGATTACAAACCCATACATACAACCATATCCGATCAAACAGGTTCCAAAAAACATTTGTGACCATACATACAAAAAATTACCAGTCACAAATGAGTTCCTACTTTCTCAGTTACTTCAAAGTTAATATATACTTCATATCTCTTGAGTGAGATTGTCTTGAGAAGGTTCAACTAGAGCAGGTTCACCTATAGCAGCCTACAAATAAAAACAAGAATGAGAATCATATTTGAAACCCAAAAGACAAAGCATACATAAGAATAATATTAATAACCTGTGTTGTGGGATTCTTCTTGCTGTAGAA
This sequence comes from Crucihimalaya himalaica, assembly GCA_004349715.1. NCBI lineage: Eukaryota > Viridiplantae > Streptophyta > Magnoliopsida > Brassicales > Brassicaceae > Crucihimalaya > Crucihimalaya himalaica. The sequence goes on along the minus strand of SMJT01000025.1, from coordinate 1,349,543 downwards.
CCTAGAATTGTGGTTAGCTGAACCACAAATCCCATAATGCATTGTCTTTTTTTTTCTCTTTTGGTTGTTTTTTTTGTTGGGGACTCATTTCTACTTCTCTTTCTCTTCTTGTCTGCCTTTATGATCTTCTTCCTCCCTGGTTGTGCAAAGTCTGGTGGTTGATGGACATTAAGACCATCTGTTGAAGGCTAATAGCATGCACCTTTCTGAGGAACTAAGCCTTCTGTGTAATTCAGCTTTCACATAGCTGTTCTGAACCACTGACATACATAGTCTTCAAGAGTGAGTTTCTTCTCAAGAATCACTCCATATGCATGCTCACAGGGAATGGCACATATCTGAAACTTCCTACATGTGCAAGTCATCTTCCTCAAGCACACTTTGTGACTGTCTCCATCCAGCCTCACTTCATTCATTCCATTAGTGTTGCTACTGACTTTGCATTGGGAAGCTTTCTTATGCTCTGTTGCAAGGAATCTTGAAATATATGGTGTACATAAACCTAATATATAAACAAAAACACAATCATCAACACAGAAACAGAAACATCAATACGCAAACAGTCACACAAAATCAAGACATATAAAGAAATGACCTTACCTTTGTGATCGTGAGAAATAGCAGACTGTTTTGCTATCCTGACCATTGGTAGTCTTCTAACAGTTTCCAACATTGCCACTAGTGGCTTCTCTCTAGCCTTGTTTATCGTCTTGTTGAAAGACTCTGTTGAATTGTTTTCTACGCCCTCACAATAGTTTCCTAGCTTGTAGAATGCTCTGCACCAGGTCTTTGGTTTTGCCTTGATCACATCATCGTAGACAGCAGTGTCAATAAGCAGGTATCCTCTCCAATCTCTCTGCAAATTGTAACTCGTTGTACCTCCAAGCCAAACTCCATATCAGTGGCTTCATTTGGTTTTTAGAAGGATGGTTCTTTTTCAGGTTCGCATAGATGTGTCTAACACACATTCTATGCTCCATCTTTGGTAGCTCCAGCTCCACATCCTTTATCAACCCCTGAAACAAGACCAAACATGTTAAATACAAGTAGAAACAAGACCAAAATATAAAACATGTTAAAAATGCCTTTTGTCGATCAGACACCAAAATGTAACCATCACCATCATTTAACCCAATATCATTCTTCAACTTTCTCACAAACTAAAACCGATTCTCTGTGTTTTCAACCTGAACAACACTCCATGCAATTGGGTAGATGCCATTGTCTACATCTCTACCTATAGCAACTAGTAACTGCCCCTTGATATTTGACTTCAAAAAACAACCATCAACACCTATTAGTGGTCTACAAGTCTGTTTCCAAGTCCTCCTAAGTACATCAAAGCATACATAAATCTGATTAAACACATCATGATCATCATCATTCTTCACAGTTTCAATCTCAACTATGGAATCGTTGTTTGCATTTATGCACTCACCAGCATAATCTCGGATTCTTGCAAATTGTAGGTCATGCTCCACCTCTATCCATTCCAATGCCTTTCTCCTAGCAGCTTGGCATTGAGGCCTACTAGTTGAGATCTTTCACCGTTTCTTAATGAGTCTTCAATGGTTGCATGCATGTAATACTCCGGATTTTCCCTAATCTTATCCACAAACAACCTAGCTATAACTAGGACTTTAACCATCTCACAGTTTCCATTAGCGATACAACTATGCTTATTCTTGTAAAGCCTAATCCTCTAGATAGCATCATTCTCTAGCAATGAAGCATAAACTTGCCAATTACAGCTTCCATCCTCACCACCTACACACCTAAACCCTATTTTATCTCTATCGTACATATACTGCTTCGATTGTAACCCGTATGGAGAGTGTAGTCAAGTACACACTCCTTGAAGGTGATACCATTTAAGAATTTATGGCCACGATGCATGCTCCCATCGTCGCGTGTGATATCATTTGTGCCCACTCTCTCTGCTCCAGATCTTCTCCCGCAATCACTCTCATCGTCACACTCCAGAAAAACATTATGTCGAATTCATTCTTCCGCGTTTGTAAAATATTTTGCGAGATTCTTGATGTGGAATTCATCTCGATCCTCTGCCTCACCGTCGAAGTGCGGTTGCCCAGGAATATCTTGCCCAGGAAAATATTGTCCATAAACATCGCGGATGATTAAGGCCATCGCTTGCGTTATCAGAGCTTCTAGGGTTCGTGGAATTTAGGGATCTCTCGATTCGCTTTTCGATTTTGATCTAGGGTTCGTGGAAGAAAATGATTTGGGGGTTACACTCTCTATTTAGTTTCGATCTAGGGTTAGTGGAAGAACCTAGAGATTTCTCTCTCGATTTCAATTTTAGGGTTTGTGGAAGAAAAGTGAAATTGGGGATTTTTGGGTTTTTTTTTGTTTTAAGGGTTTGATAATCGGGTTTAATTAGGTTAAATCCGGTTTATTGTTTCCGATTAAATGAGTTAATGAAATCGTTAACCAGTAAAACTAGGATTATGGGAAATTGGATGACAAGTTTTGATTCGGGGTTATATATGATTAGAAGAATTCAATTCGTGTGGAATTAGGATGCTAAGTGTCGGTTCAGAGACATTTAGAACGGAGTCGTAGTATGGGTTACATTTGGTACGATACCATACTTCCTGTGAGGATCTAGGACGTTTTCCCAAAATAATTTAAAAGGAAGAGAGAGTGAGAAGAGTCTCTCCAAAAGAGACTATAGGTTCTCAAATGAGAAACTCTAGTCTCTTGTTGAGAAACTCTTCTAACATGTGTCGCTATATAATAAGTTTTTTTATTGATTTAATATTTAAATAAATAACTAAATTATATTTATAATATAATATTTGAGAGGTTGTGGGAGTCTCTCACCAATGCATATGCTCTTAGAGTTTCTTAGTAAGAAACTTGTGATTGTCATTTAAGAATTTTGGGGTTCATAAGAAGAACATTTTCTCCTTCTCTCCCATACTTTTTGTATTTTTATTATTTTAATCTAAGAAACTATCTTAGACACCCACCGACGTAGATGCTCTTACACTCTTTACATTAATCGAAAGGAATCAAAACATATTCTAACTGCATTTAAGTTCGCGCTTTTGTCACACGTGTGTGCGAGTGTCCTTGTAACAACATGAACCGGTTGGATTAGGTAAAGAGTGATTGATGATGAAACAAAGGACTTTGGTAAGGAGGAAACGTCCTTGTCCACTAGAGAAATGAAAGTGCAACAGTGACTAAATCTTGGTTTGTGACCATAAACAACTAAAAGCGAACCCACAAAAAATTTCTAAAGTAAAACACAAATGAGAGACGCTCCCTCGAGAAACTAATTTCACTCACTCTCTCACGCCCTACGAGTCGGGCCATGCCACCATTGTATTCTTCTATGTTTCTTTTTATTTTAATGAAAATATCGTCTCATCACTTTTATATTTCTTTTTACTTTTCAAGAATCCAAAGTTTGATTATTTCAATGAATATATAGTTTATCTTCTTCTGTAAAGACTAAAAGAAAAGTAAGAATCCATGTGCAAACTTTGTTTCCACATGTTCTAGAAAATATTCCCTCAAAAAAAAATTTCTTTTGTTTCTTTTGTTTCTCTTTAAGAATAAATGTTAAAATGTGCTTTTAATGTGCTTAAAAACCCCATTACGTACTTATTAATGATTAGTGCTCGGAGAGGTAATTAAGTCTGATATAGATTTATAGACATTTTAGTTTTACTCATTATTTATAGTTCCTTTTATTGGGTATTTGGGTTTGGGGTTTTCATCAATCTTGAGTTGTATTTTTGAGTGATGAAAAAATCGTTTGAATCGATCAAATTGGAGTCATCATGAACCTTGTAAGATGTTTTTGGTGTCATTAGAGTTTCATCTGATTCTGCATTCTGCAAGACAATAATAACACTACGAAGAAAAAATATTTACATTGAAATGATCGTACATTAAAGATGAAAGGCCTAAAACTCTCTTACAATTATTAATTTTATTGAATAAGCAATATAATGTTAAACCCATAAATGATAGTGTTTTATTTATAATATTGTTGTTGCATACTATTGAATGAAATTCCTATTAAATTATATATAAGCGTTACTCATCTAATTTTATTTAACATCTAAGTGTCTTTTCTTTAGCTAATTTATTCAAACCTTATGGTTAAACTCCTTTCTAATAAATGATAACTCACAAAGACATAAAAATAAAGAAAAACTACGGAGATGGTGGTGTATAAGTAAATCTTTCAAAACATTTAGATTGTCTTTAGTTTTATTATTATTTTTAATGTTCATATATTTTGATGTATTTGTTTAGACATCTTTTGCTATTTATCTTTAGCTAAACATATACTATAAGCTATCATACTCTATGATTAAATTGCTTTCATTTATTTTTTTCTTCGCATATGGTGCGGATAACTGCCTAGTTTTTTAAAAATCATATTCTATAATTAGATTGTTTACATTTACTTTTTATAGCTACCGAATATGTATTAAACTTAATTTAAATTACAAAATATTAGGAAAAGTAAGTTTCTGGTCTATCAATCTTTTCCTATAAACTTAAAAATCTTTCACCAATCTCATTAGGTAAATGTTAAAAGCAATAAAACTTCCGTTTGCATTTGGAATTTGCATATACTTTTGAAAATTTTATTTTCATCAACAAATAAAATAATTTTTTCAATTTTATAAATTTTGGTTAAGTATATATATTGTTAAATTGTAAACATAATTAACCTAAATAATTTGCAAAATTTAAGTAAATAAAATGTGGTTTTTAAAAATATAATTAAAATGAAAATATTCATATTGTAATTGAAAGATTTAAATGTTTCTTATTTAATACAATAGGAATATCAAGAGTAAAGACTATGAAGGAGCGCTGTTATAAGAGTCAACTACGTTTGCCTTTTTCTATACATAAGAATGGTGCTTGGAGTAGGAGGTGCCAGTTTCAGGGTGAAGCTTATTTTATAGCCCGATGTTTGCAAATGTTTGCAAATGTGCAACTTGCATTAGACCAACTCGACCGTGACTGCATCCCCCCAAATTTGGTGTTAGATGACGACATATGAGACAGCAAAATATATATTTTTTTTAGTTTTTTGTGAATAATGTATTCACAGAATTAAATTTAAAATTTTATTATATATTTTCCACCAATAATTAAAAGGTTAAAAAAGAATTTGTAATGATTTGTTTTATAAAAACTATTATAAATTAGGCATATACCCTTTGTAGGAATTTGTTTAAATTATTTGTATGTACATATTTAATATATTTTATTTTTATAAGAAAAATAATTTTTTATTTGTTTTAATTTCTAGATAAATATTTTGTTTTGTTCCTCCCCTCTTTTGTCGTATCTCAATTTATCTGGGAACATATCTCCATATTTATCGTAACTTTTTCATCAATTTGATAAACATCAAAGTCTTGATTTTTTTAATTACAATAACTTTCATTGATGATTCCACAATCTTTCGGTAAAATAAAATTTAAAAATTTGAATCTTTCACATAATCGACTCATATATTAGATCTCATTGAAGCTCGAGCATTCAAACGAGAGAGTGAAGAAGAGAACCAAAGGTGTTAAGGTTAAAATGTTCATTTTTTGGAGAAAGAAACTTGCTTTTTTATCTTTATGTCAACCATTTGCATCCTGATTATTAATCATGGTCAATATTTATATTTTATCATAATAATATAGTTTTTGTGTGTTTTTTACTTTTTTTAGTGATAGATTAGATTTAATTTGCTTAGGGCCGACGACCTCTTTCCACACAGAATGATCAATATAAGAACCAAACCACCCGAAGTTTGACCCTCTGCCCAAATACACAGATCACCCAACTTACATCTTTTTTCCACCCATTTTGCAACTTACATCCTATTTCCACACAATTCTGGGATTAATCGGTTCAATCGTTAATCGGCTCAACTTACTCGACCAATTACGTTTAACTCAAACCCTAAACCGATATTAACCTAATTAAACCATACCCACTAACCCGATTTAGCTCAAAATCCCAAATCGAAGAACCCTAATTTTCAAAATCCCCAAATCGAAGAACCCTAATTTTCGAAATCCCCAAATCGAAGAACCCAGATTCTTTCAGATTCTTTCTCATGGCGTTAGTTCCAGTGAACCATGTTCCGATTGACGATGAACCTGGCGATGAAGACTTGGAGGACCAGGCTGCACGAAATGAGTACAACCTCGATGTAGCCATGGCGGAGTTTGTTGACGAACCGCCGATTCGACACAATGTATATCCTGATAGTGAAAGCGATGAAGAAGAAAGAAGAGGTTCACAAGAGAGATGGCAACAATTTCAACCGCAGTAATGGGCATTTATACATTGGGCAAGTCTTCTTCAACAAAATCGCTTTTAAGGAAACAGTCCTCGACAATGCACTTCACTCTGGTCGGAACATCAAGCAGTACATGTATGATAAAAGGAAGATAGGGTATTGTTGTGTAGGAGAGGGTTGTAGCTGGAGGGTCTATTGTTCGATGCATGCTAAGACTTCTAAGTGGCAAGTTAAGGTATTGAAGAATGTGCATAGATGTACGCCTAATGGGGTTTGTGAGATGATTAAAGTGCCTGTAATTGCTAGACTTTTCGTTGATAAGATCCGTGAAGCTCCAGATTACTACATGCCAATGAAGATAGAAGAACTTATGTTTGAGAAATGGAAGATTAGTCTGTCAAGGCCTCAATGTCAGAAAGCTAGACAAAAAGCTTTGAAGTGGATAGATAGGGAGTATGATCAGCAGTTCACAAGGCTTAGAGATTTTGGTGCTGAGATAGAGGTATCAAATCCAGGATCCTCAGTGGAGATTGACACAATGACTAATGAGGAAGGTTTGGATATTTTCAATAGGTTTTATGTGTGTTTTGACACGATTAGAAGGACATGGAAGGATAGCTGTAGGCCAATGTTAGGAGTAGATGGATGTTTCTTAAGGGGAAAAACTAAAGGTCAGTTATTGGTAGCCTTAGGGAGAGATGCAGACAATGCCATATATCCAGTGGCATGGGGTGTGGTGCAAGTGGAGAATGGAGCTAACTGGTTGTGGTTTGTAAACAAGATCAAGGTTGACTTGGGATTAGAAGATGGTGAAGGATATATTTTGGTATCGGATCGTCAGAAGGTATGTTTTGATTGAATTTGTTTGTGATGTTTTGATTGTGTTTGATAATGATTGTGTTTGATCGTGTTTGTGATGTTTTAAGTTTTGATTGTGTTTGATAATCAGGGTTTGATCAGAGCTGTGGAGCTTGATCTGCCTAAGATTGAGCATAGGATGTGTGTCAGACACATCTATGCTAATCTAAAGGCAAAGCATGGTAAGAAGACTCAAATGAAGCCTTTTCTATGGAATCTAGCATGGAGCTACAATGAGGCAGAGTACAGAGAAAATTTGAAGAGGGTTTTGGATTATGATACAGGGGTTTATGAGGATGTATTGAAGACGAATCCTAAGACCTAGTGTAGATCTTTCTTCAAGCTTGGGAACTATGTTGAGGATGTTGAGAACAATTCAACAGAATCCTTCAACAGCTCCATAGTAAAAGCAAGGGAGAAGCCACTGGTGCCTATGTTGGAGATGATTGCTCGACTTGCAATGGTCAGGATTGCCAAAAGAAGTGCTAGATCTCATGATCACAAAGGGTTATGTACACCGTATGTTGAAGCTTTCCTTGCATCAGAACATGCAGAAGCTGCAGAGTGTAGGGTTCATAAAAGCAGGAACAGGATGTTTGAAGTGATCTTGTCTGGATGTTCATACCGTGTTTGCTTGGACCAGATGAGTTGCAGCTGCAGGAAGTGGGATGTTACAGGGATACCTTGTCAGCATGCATATGGTGTGATACTTAAGTTAAAACTTAAGGCTGAAGACTATGTATGCCACTGGTTTAGGACAGCAAAATGGAAAAGTAACTACACTGAGGGTCTAGTGCCATTAAGGGGTGCAAAGTTTTGGCCTACTGGATCTGGTGCTGATGTGCATCATGCCCCTAAGCCTCCACAACCTGGAAGGAAAAAGAAGACAAAAAAGGTCAAAATAAAGAAGGGCAGGAATGAGTCCCCCTTGAAGAAGCAACCAAAGATGTTGAAAAGGGTGATGCACTGTGGGATATGTGGTGTAGTTGGTCACAATGCCAAGAAACATAAGAAGAAGAATCAGGTAAGGCAATTGTGTACTATGTGTCTGTTTTTAGCATTTTGTTGCTTGTTAGTTACCTTGTACTATGTGTCTGTTTTTATAGGTACCTGAAGCTCAACAAGGAACTCAATGTGAACCTTCACAGGGAACTCTCACACAGTCAACTCAATGAGGTTAATTAGATTGGTCTGTTTTGGTATGTGGTTAGAATCAGGTAAGGCAATTGTGTAATCGGATTTGGTATGTTTTTGGTTGTGGTTGGGTCTGTTTTTTGGTCTGTAGAAGAAGCTTTGTTGTATCTGTTTTTCAAGCTTCTTCTACTTAATCAAGGTTATGTAACCATGTTTATGTATCTGTGGTTGGGTCTGTTTATGTAATCTTCAAATTTTCGGACATGTTGTATTGAATGCATTTACTAGATTTTCAGATTTTCAGACATTATCATTTTGGTCTGTAGAAGAACCAGAAGCAATGCTCATTTTGAATCAGTTGTTAAATCGGAATCGGAAATCAGTTGTTAAGATAAGCGTTTTAATCAGAATCGGAAATAGGGCTGAAATCGGAAATCGGGCTGAAATCGGAAATCGGAATCAGAATCGGAAATTAGAATCGGGAATCGGAATCGAGAATCTGGGTTGGTCGGGTCAGGTTTTAATCGGGTCTGGTTTTAATCGGGTTTTAAATCGGGTATTAAATCGGTTTCATAAATTGATTTATTGATTTCGAAAGCCGATTAACGATTGAACCGATTAATCCCAGAATTGTGTGGAAATAGGATGTAAGTTGCAAAATGGGTGGAAAAAGGATGTAAGTTGGGTGATATGTGTATTTGGGCAGAGGGTCAAACTTCGGGTGGTTTGGTTCTTATATTGATCATCCTGTGTGGATATAGGTCGTTGGCCCTTTTGCTTATCATTTATTTAACTGCAGATGCATCCGTTTGTCAATCAGTTGTAAAACTCCTGCAAACACACTCATTTTCAAACAATTAACCAATTGTTCAAAACGTTTAGTAACGCTAGAAACCGTAACCGTCCAGTTCTGCAAACTCCCATAACTGCAACCGTATCCATTACGGTTAAACCAATTAGGTCCTTACTCCTAAGATCTTTCACTTTTGTTTAACACTAGGTTAGAATAAAGCGAAGTCTTTCTGATTTTTATCAGATTATTTATGATAACTTTGTCCGTTTTCTATGAACTATGATGAATGCAAATCCTGTCATATAGTTTCATTTGTTTTTTTTTTTTTTTGTCTTCTTCATGTTTTAGATTAAATAGTAGTGGGTGAAGCTTTTATTCTTTCTCTTATATAGCTATTTTGTATTATATTCCTGTAATAGTTATCTTGTACGTATATATTTATAAGTCCATTTGGTTCACGCTCAGGTTGTCATATCATATATCGATGCTCTTACCATTTATATTTGAAAAAAATGTCTAATAAATCTTTGAACTTTCAAACAGTTGACATTTTAATCATGAATTTTCAAAATGTTATTTTAATGTCGACTAAGATAACTTATATTATCTGTGTTATTTGACATACCGTTAAATCGAAAAATTACATGGTTAGATATCCATTAATAAGTTTAAGAAAAAGAATACAAGAACATGGTCGAGGGCCCCAAGAACACCTAACTTTGTAATCTTTCGATTAGCGACATGCAGTCAACATAAGTTATATATTAAGTTAAAAACTCAATGTAAACTTCGACATTAAAATTATATTTTGGAAGTTCAAGACTATAACGTCCACAATTTGGAAATTCAAGATTTATGTAGATATTTTCCTATTTATATTCATAATTCATGGTCATGAAATTTACAAACTATGCCAACTTTATTGTAAAAGAAGAGGAAAAGTTTGTAATTACTAATGACTGGTACGGGAGTAAAAAGCAGTAACACATTTCCTTACGTACAATTGAGTGGAATAGTATCAAAATCCCGTAACAGTGCATGTTTGAGATTAGGATTAAAACATATAAATATATTGTTTCAGTGTATTTTTTTTTATAATAATGTAAATATCATTTAAAGAAATGAAAATTTAGGTGTTATTACATGAAGCAAGACCTAATGACATAAAAGATATGGTCTCATGCCCAAAAAAGATTAAAAAACATGGAAGCATTACATAATCGAAAATCTAAAACATCGGTTTAAATCTAAAGCGGTAAGGCTTTTGGTAAGACTTTGAAGTGAAACTCGGTAAGGAGACTCCCCTAGGCGAAACCATGGCAAGAAACAGCAGCAATGGACGTGAGGTAAACAGTTGATTGACGAAGAAGAGAGACGGAGGTCTTTTCAAGTGCTCAGTCCATGAAAGAAGCGGAGCATCACGAGCTAATAGCGACAGGCAATGCTAACCTCTACCACGATCATTCTAATGTCAGTAGCAAGAAAACAACATCTTATCCTCTAGGAGCCATATTAACACCTCCAATCCACAATGATCAAACACTAAGCAACCCTAACTCAACTGGTGCTTTACTAGCCAATCAAGAATCGAATAGCTGACGGACTAGAGTAATGGTGAGGGAGGAAGCGAGACTTGGAAGCAAACAAACCAAACGAGTGAGACATGGTCAGAGATGCTTGGAGACTAGCCATCGAATCTGCAAGCAAATGCAGCCCTCAAACCTATGTCAACAGAGACATCCACTCCATCAAACAGAAACTCACAAGATGCTTGCATAAGAAGGACACGTCTTGGCCTAAATCAGAAATACAATGCCAAGTCTACAGAAATGAGAAGTATAGCCAAGAACCCCGAGTGAGGACTAAGGCTATAAATTGGATTAGTCGGTTGAAAGCTTCCTAGCCACTAACCACCTAACCGAAACACTACAACCAAGACAAGCCATCACTCTACATGAGAAGCAATGAGCCAAGGAGCCAAACAGAGCTTCAACACGACGGGAGCAATACTGACGGGACGGAAGAACAAGCGGCAAACACAAAGAGAAGGGTAAGAACACTTACTCAACCTTGACAAAGCGAGAAACAAAGCCGAGCAAAAACTGAAGAAACTGTCGCACACCAAAGGGGAGTGATATGTTGTGTTTTTGACGTCTTTCATCTTACGTTTTAGCATCTTTTCTAAATCTTTTACGTCTTTATAGTGTCCTTTAGTGTCTTTTTGGTGAGTTTTTAGTTTTCTACAGATTACGGGACGTTACGCAGAAATGAGAAGTCTTTACCTGTTTTTCGGGATGATCGCGAGACAAAGCAAGAATGAAGAAGAAGAGATTGATCGGTCCACACTAGGATCAATCGGTCCATGCGGACAGATGAATCAAACACCAAGGGATCGATTGATCCATACCTGGATCGATCGGTCCACGCTGCCGGATGAAGAATGGACCTAGGGATCGATCGATCCACAATGAGAACGATTGATCCTTCTCCACGAATGGGCTCAAGAGGAGGAGATCGATCGATCCATAACTGGATCGTTCGATCGGATCGTGTGAAAACTTCGAAACTTATCTTATCTTTAACTATTTTTTCAAAAAGGTATAAATACCCGAAGACCTAATTTTATTTAGGGGAGACTTCTTTTTACGCTTTTCTTTACGCTTTTTCTATTTTTCTGCAGAGACTTTCATCTTGTAAGCTACTCCCAGGGATTTTGAGATTCATCATTCCTGACAATTTGGAGAAGATTTCAGAACCCTAATCTATTGCAATTTCTATTATGTCTTCCTATTTGATTTTTGCTTTTCCTTTAATTATGTTTGAGTAGATCTCTTAATTGGGTTCTAGAATTCTAAGTAGGGGATTCAATGGTTTGCTGGTTTGATTGTTTCTAGGAAACTCTAACTTTTTGGTTCTTCGACTCACATTTCTATAATGTTATAATAGGATTGATCACCTTGTTTTAGATCCTAGGTTTATCTAGTTTTAGCTTGATCAAGGCTAATCTAGCACTAAGATCACCTAGAGAGTAAGGTTTCGTAAACATTAAACCTTAAGCATCTTCAATCAACTCCTATCACCATAATCTACTAAACCCAGAGGGCCTAATGAAACTACTCACTAATCATGGTGATAACAAGAAGATCTAAAGAGATAATGTGTTTAATCATCATCAAACTTGAAAGATTAGAAAAACTTAAGAATATAATGAAACCAAATGCATTAAAAACTCAGGAAATCATACAAGTGCCAAATGTGGCTAAAGAGGTTCAAAATCAAGCATAAGATGTCCACTAATTAAGTAAAATAGACTTATATAGTAAATGGGCTGAACCGGGTCAACCCGGAACAAACTGGGTTTTGACCTGGTTAAAATGACCCTGTAAAGCATTGTAGTGGCCAACAGGAAGTCGCTAGAGGAGGTCGAGAGGGCTGTAGTGGTTGTCAGTTGGTCGAAAGGGTTAGTTGTTAGAATCTCTGGAAATTTCGTACAAGTTGACGTCGGATCGGGAGCAGTGTAGCGGCATACACCTTATCGAGACGTCTGGCCGCTAGGAGGTTAGCGACCTATACAAAAACGTTGGCCTTGGTCGCTACAGCTAATCTGATTCTCGAATTCGCACGTTCATCATTGTCATGCTTTCCCGCAGCTCCAAGTCTTCTCCTGTGTATAATTAGTCTTGCTCTCCATCTTCTCAATCACATATCATAGAAGTCTCCAAACTTCGAAAAACCTAAGAAAAAATAAAGAATGCAATGCAAATGCATGGAAATGAATCTAAAGTTCTAAATATATGCTTATGAACTCAAGAGACCAAAACCTACACAAAAAACGTTAAAATCATGCAAATAGTAAACTAAAAACTTAAAAAATTTGATCTAGGAACTAAGCAAAATGCACTAATATCAGTATAATATTTGACACAGTTTAAAATAATAAGATAATATTTTTATTAAAAATCTTATGTTAATATATGAACTCATCAAAACTATAAATGACTAATTGTATAAACATATCAAAATATATTTATATTATATATATATGTAAAAATTTAGTAAAATATAATTTTTGTGTTGTTTGTTTTTTCCTGAAATTACTTCTTTTATGAATCATTTTTAATATTTATAGTGCAACGAAACCTTTTATTGTTATATTTTAGACATGATAATTTTTTTCCTATTTTGCAATTGATATTTAAAAAAAATATTGATTATTACAACTAAAAAAATATTATAAAATTAAGAATTTTTGTATATACCGATAAATTAATATTTTTATAAAATAAGTTCCAACATTATATATTTATAGAGGTTTCACTGTGTTTTCCTTTAGTTTGTAGAATCGTGTGGTTCGAGAGAGGTAGAACGGTATAGCTACGATATGGTTTTGAGAGATAGAACGGAGTAGCTACGATATGGTTTTGTGGTGAGACCACTTTCTCTGACATGTAGACAGATCAACCTCAAATGTATTCCACTGCTCCCATTAATTTTTCCTCTTTACTAACACCAAGGAAGAAGTTAATCATTACTAATTTTTGTTACTTCTTTTGTTTTTTTTACTCATGTTAAAATCAGTATATACAATATAAAATTATTGTATAATTTAGGCAATTAATCTGTTGGACCCTTAAGCTAAGAAAAAAATGTGTTTTAGTGATTAGATATTAATATATATATATATATATATATCTTATCGACTGATCCAGTCGGTCCGGAAGGAATGCACCGAGGTGATACTAAGTGGACTAGATACCACACAACCTGATCCGAGTTTGGAATGTTTTTCGACTAATGTTAGGAAGTAGTCAGAGCTAGTCCACTACTAACTACCATGTGAATGTTTGGGCTATCGGTCCAAATTTGGATTTTCTAACAAAACAATGTTTATTAGCAAGGGAAGAAAATCGAATCCGGATTTAAGAATTTCACCATTTTTTCAAGATTGTTCTACCACTCGTCCACCACCTTACGAACATATTTTAATATTTTACGAAAGTAAAGAAAAGAAAGCTTAAATTTTTAACACTAATATTATTTTGATTTTAAAATGAAATACAATTTTTATTTTCTGTCTTTATACGTTCGTCGTTCAATTAAACAATCACAACTCACATGTTCACATGTGCACCCACCAAAATCAAATCTCACCACTCGTATTATCCTCTTATGTCTATTAACCTTGTCCATGACACGACCATTATTTAGTTCCATGTACTTATTTTCTCCATAAATAATGGAAAACAATTTTATATAAAATTTAGTCTTTTAGAAATCCAAAAAAAAAAAACCGAAAAAGATATATATATATATATACACGTGACACCTTACAAGCATGCATACGTTATGAAAACGCACCATGGCAAAACTCATTTGGAGTCCCACAAATACGTACAAAATCAAAACACAAAATTTCCCGCCAAAAATAGAAAAAGGATTGAAGAGAAGTAAAAAACACCAAAAACACGTGAGACACACGCCTCCGGCACGTGAAGTCGCACAAAAGAATCAAAAATGCAAAACAAAATCATACTTTTATATACTCGCCAACTTGAATTTTTAATTGATGAAGCTGAGGAGTGAGGAGGGGTCCATAAACTGCTGCGATCCATTAAGACAAAGAGCTCTCTGAAAAAATCTCAACTCAAAATCTTTGCAAACGCTCCTCCCCCTGTCATTATCCATCAGTACCTGTGATGTGAGGACTCTCACACACTCACATTATCATTTCATATTCTTACACGTGTGGTCGACACTCACACTAACACTAACACTCACTCATTTGCTTTCTTGGGAATCCGCAAAGCCATTAATGATGAGCTTTGTCTCTCCCACCCAACCAACCCCAACCCCAACCCCAAACCAACCAATTTACCCTTTCCTTAAAAGTTGCAACCACAACTATTTCATTAACCCTTGGATGGAAAACTATTTCTTTTGATTCAATACCCCCAACTTCATAGAATCTTATCTTCATCACTCCCTTATTATTATTATGTCTTCTTGTTAAAACAAAAATATACCCTACTTAAGCACAAGAAGAGTTTCTAGATTTTGTTTCCTTGGTCCTCTACATTTTAATTAGAGGTAGATTTTTCATCACCTACCCAAGAATAGCCACTTAGTTTTCTCCTTTTACAAGGAGAAGATGATGAGAAAGAGGATTCATCACTTGGTCTTGTTAACGTCGAAGCTGCCCTTACGCTCACTCGAAGCTTTGCTATCACTTTTGGTGTATTTAACCGGTCATTCTCTATAGCCATCGCTTTCATCAGCCTATAGCATCTCACGATCTTTTCCTGCAAGTCGAATAAATTACATTAGCAATTCGATAACTCCCCTGTTCCATCCAAATGTGATATATAACAAATTCCTACTTTGCTCAATCCGTCACACCAAGTCTCTGGGCTCTCGTGGGGATTTACAACAGAAGATCGAGAAGGGAGCTCGTTGGCTACACATAGAATCGCAGCTGCGGCTATGCTTGATGGCCAGTATTCAAGAAAGCTCGCTTCTGTAATAACATTGTCGTTTTTTAAAGAACCAACCCCAATGTCACATTATGTATCATACAATATTTACGTCACGTACCTTTGATGTTGGAGAGTATAATCTCTGTGGCATGGGAAATAAAGAACCGGAGAAAGGTTCCCAAAGGATCGATCTTGTAAGCAAAGAAGCTGAGAAAATCAAACGGTGTAACGGATCTTAGTCTCCAATCTAACACACTCAGAACAAGAAGTTCCATTCTCTTTATCGTTTTTGCTTCAAATATATACTTCACTCCTGCAACCTACATTTACATATATACATAAATCAAAACAAAAAAAAACAGAGCACAATATAGATTAATATATATTACCTGAAAATCAAAAAGGGATGGAACGAGAATTTCCTCCATCTTAGCAGCTAAAGACAAGCATGCCACTGCTAAAAGTTGCATTGGCCAACCACTCGTTTCCTGTTTTACAGAAATTTAAAGCTGATTACTGTAATCATTTGATTATATACTCTATTAAATTACTTGAATTAGCTCAAATATTATATAGTAGGGGAGCGTTTTAGCACTATGATGATAAAACGTTTTCAATAAAGCCGATATATGAAGTGGAAAGTTTACTGCAAAAGTATACTATTTTTTTTTTTATGTAAACGTCAATGTTAAAATATAAATATACAAAAATTATAAATAATATAATATTCCAAAAACATTAGTGTCCTAATAACAAATTTTTCCCCTCATAAAAAAAAGTGAACACAATGACTGTTTTTTGGGTACCAATATGAATAAAAACAGAGCATATTATTAACTAACGTTGACGTTTTAAAAACTTACGGGCAAACGACGAGCATACAAAAACCGGTCCATATAGTTAACGGCGAGGTACGCCGTTAAAGGTTGAAAGTTATAGTACGCTTGTACCTGTAACCAAACAATAGCACAGTGTAGTATTGTCAAAATAAACCATCTCAGGGAGTATTTTAGCATCGCTAGACTCTGCATGTGACGACACGATTGTCGTATTTTAGCATCGATACACTCTCCGGCGCCGTTAATCGCGACAAGGACAACGAAAATACGAAATCGTTTTAAAACAGATTTAATTTTTAAAAAAAAAAAAAAATTTGAGGGAGAGAGAAAAAAAGTGAAAGGCTCGCCTGGAGAATCCATGCGACGGACTCTTCTCTAGCAGAAGCATCGAGAGATCGAGATTGAAATCTAGAGAGATAATCATGTCCAGGAACAAAGTGACGCTCGTCTTCGATAAAACAAGCGACTGAATCATCAGGCCATGAATCAACCTCGGAAGACGAGAAATCAACCGTTGATTCGCCGGAAAATACACCGGAATCTTCTCCGCAAAATAAATCCATATCGTTAGAGCAATCGGAGAACGAAACAGACATGAGTACACAATCGCTGGGACGACGGTGGCTCCTCATTCTCTCTCCATAACCTAAACAAACACGAGAAAAAAATGGATGGGATCTAGAAGAAGAAGAAGAAGAAGAAGAAGAGAGAAAGAGAGAGGTGAAATGAGAATTGTGGATATTGTGTGTGGAGAGAAGAGTGAAGAAGGTTTTAACATATTCATGTGTTTGGATGTATAAATAACCACGAAGCTGAGCTTTTTTTATTAAAAAAAATGGGCTAAAAAAAAAAAGTGTTGTCGTTATAAACGAAACAGAGACGGTTACCGTTTCCGTTATGCCCGGGGAAACAGGACTGTTCCACGAATCGAGACGGGGACGGTTCGTTTCGTTCGTTCATTGGGTTTTTGAGTTGTTTGTGTTAGTGTTTGTGACTAACTTGCACTAAAGTGAGTGCGTAGGTTAGAAAGAAGCAGTGATTAGAAAAACGTGGGTGTAATTACGGAATAGTGGCAGGTTAAGACGTTTAGCATTACAGCTAATGTACGTTTTTTTGAAAATAACGGTGACGTGGAATGTATTAACTGGTGATTAGCTTAATGGGCCTGGATAATGAAACGTGGTTTTATTAGTTGGACCATTTGTTGATCGGTTAGGGAGAAACATTTTACGTATTAATATTTGGAATTTTTTGGTTAGTTAGATTTAAACAAAAACTTATCGAATGATACGTCAAAATTACATTAGTTATTAGATTATTTTGTTGTTGTTTTAGTGTGATAATTAATAGTGTTGTGTTTTTTTTCTTTTGAACTATGACATCGGTGTATTCAATAGATATTAGGCAAATTTTCCTATATACATATTTTACTAGGACCGATCCGCACATACGTACGTACCGGGTTTTTTTATAAAATAAATATTAATAACGTTGTAACACTATATCTTTTAATTTACTCAGAAAATTATTATTAATAGTGGGGTGAACACTATGTCTTAACAACATCATTTTACGTTCAAATCTCTTGATTTGGCCAATGTTCGCAATCTTAACTAGAATATTTGAGTAGAGAAAAATTATCAGATTAGAATGTGCTTGAAATTTGACAACACAAAAAAAAAATATATGCTTGACATTAAAATTAAGTAAACAACCATTATGAAAGCAATATATATAATACTTTTGTTTCACAATTCTATGAATATGTTTGTAACACCCTTGAAATACATGAAAATCTATGAATTTCTCTCCCTTTTTTGGTGTGATCAAGTGTTGCTTTGTAGTTGACAAAAAAAAAAACAAAAAAGTGTTGCTTTGTAATAAAACGATAAGAATACGCATAAGAGTTAGGTAGAATCTTGGAGATTAAATCTCTGGCAATAATGTTAAGATTGAATATCTAATTATTTTAATTTACAAAACAAATATTTGGTTAATTATTAGATTTAAGGAAAACAGTGGTTTGGAGCGTGTGGGAAAGAGTAGTGGAAGTCCTTTTCGCAGAACAGGAGATTTTACTTAATTCACATTCCTTTTTGTATCAATATGTCATATTTTGGTCCCTTAATGCTTGAATTATGCCATAAAAATGTTAAATCATTGGCCCGTTTCTAATCACTCCCGTAGTTATTTTCTTATACTCGTGTAACTTACAAAATCTTTTTGATTTATACTATTCATATTTTTTTTGCTCTTTCGATTTAGATTATAGACTTCAATTGGGGTAAGATCATGGTTTATCGTAATGATTATAGTTCATCTCGAGATATTTAGTAGAAACAAATGATAGTTGCAATTACATATCCAATTTTTCACAATTCTTATCATTTTTTATCTTTCTTCTTAGATGTAATAGAAATAAATGTTTCTTTTTTTTGGTGTATTTTCTATTCAAATTCGCTTAACATTTCTAAACTTTTCGCTATTTGATTTGATTGAAACTAAAAATATGAAACTAATATATAACAATAAAGACAATTGTATTAAATTCTGCACAAAATGATATGTATTGAAGTAACTAACGATTGAAATATTTATCATAATCATAGTTAGCCTTTATAAACTTAACTGACAAAAATAAGGTATCCTAGAAGCTATGGAAATTAGTTTTTATTTTGGTTTGAATCCCTCACTATAAGAGGAGAGAAAAAAACTGATTTAATTTTGTAAAGCTAATAAATGGTAAAAACTACTAGCAACGAAGATGCAAAAAAAAAAAAAAAAACAGCGTTAAGAAAATTACAATTCAAAAACGACATTGTAACATAGAACAGTGGATACTTTTTTGATAATAACAAATGGTAATTAATTTTTGAAATAGAAGATAATTTTTAATATGTTCGGCGAAAACCTTCTTCGTTATTTATTTGATATGGCTCGGTCTACTAATTCGTTTCTCTGTTTAGGTAGACAATATTTAAAACATATGGCATACATTCAGATTTGCATTCACATTTACAGTACATGAACATTTTTATCATGCAGTAATGTTTATTTATATTACCATTAATGAAAGCCAAAAAAATGAAACTTGAAAGGAGGGAAAATATGCACCTCCCAACCATTTATCAGACTGACACTACATTCTCGTGGTAGGGTTCGTCATTTTTGTTGATGTCTTGTTTTCTTGAAGAAAATCAGAACGATTCATAGGAGCTATTGCCTTAGAGTCAATGATATCACAAGACATATATAATCTTATATTATCGTCACATTAATTGGTCCTCTTTTTGTTTTTTTGTTTTTTTTTTTTTTGTGTCAACACCATTATATAAAAGGATTAGCTCAAATAAACCAATAAGCCAATATGAGGGAATATTGTCTACTAGAGATACATAATGCGGAAAAACACGGATTTTTCGTGCCAATTTATCCGCTTTTTCATTTGCTTCACGTGGTATTAAAGAAATCGAAAAAAAAAAAAACACTTATCCCCCTTAATGATCTCCATATATGGTGTGACAGCGGACTAATCCGTTAGGGAAGACACCATCTTCACCAAATCAGAGTAGTCCGTGACGAAAGCTACTTCTTGCTTGTTTGTTTCAATCATACATTTCATCGTCCAAACCAGTGCTTTTACTTCTGAGTAGAGCGAGGTCAAACTCCTACAAAAATTCACAGCATTTATCGTCGGCAGGCCACCAGTTGCATGTACGCAGTACCATCCAATACATGAATAGTTATCACTTACCTTCCATGATCCATCAATGAAACATTTGAATCCCGATTCCGGTAGACCTATGAATGCCTCCACTATTGGCCTATAGGAAAGACTACTATTTTCAGCCTGAGTTTCAGACCAAACTCTTCCCTCTCATGAAACCGCTAGTTCAAGTACCAGACGAAGATCCTTATCCAAATTATCATATAATTTTTTATTTCGTGGTTTTCAAATATATCATATTATTCAAAGGAAACACATGCCAGTTAAATTCTTTGATATCCGTCAAAATAAATAATTGATAGTGCATATAACGATGTGGATGGAAAAATTCCCGGATATTAATTGATACTCGTTAAGAAATGTTTTGTTTCCATTCTTCTGTAGCATAGTCAACTCGGACCATATTGATATATCTCTTGCATATGTAATCAGAACAATGTGTATAGTTTTTATGATATATACAATGATGAGTTGATGACCATTAGTCCATGTTGAGTTACTAGAAATATAATGAATAGTTCACAAGTGGGTGAGTCATTTTCAACTATATATGTTTGGATTTTTTTCTTCTGTTTATATTTAATTAATTTTGGGGAACATTTCTTAAATTTACACCTTTTAGAGAAGAACATGAAAATGAATAATCAAACAACGGAAAATAGGAGAACTCGAAGCTACCAATTTCCATGCAATGATAATGACGCCTATACAATATTCTTACACTGATCATTGATCGATAACTTATTTGAGTTCCATACTCCAATTTATTACATAACAACTTGAATTTAAAACTTTTCACATATTTTTTCAATCTCTTGTCATATATAGCAACAAACACTAGCAAGATGAGTGATGTATAGTGATATTTTTTACAAACACTGTACATACAGTAACTAAAGATCATTTTTGTTGGTGTCCACTTTATTCTTCGTTGAAGTAAATTTATTTTGTTTCTTAAGGTTGAAGTCTTCAGTATAAACAATAATTTTTAAAAAAAAATTATGCTGCAAAAAGTTAGAGTTTACTTTGTTGTAAAAAAAAAACTCTATTATTAGAGTATATAGTTCAGCAAAATCCCAAAAACAAAAACCTTTAAAAATATATATCTCTAAATTAATAATACACCAAGTTATCTAATTCTGAACAATCTGGTACGAGTTGCCATCGAGATTTGGATTTCAAAGGGACCCTTTTTCATCTTTTATCTTTTTGGACTTTGGTCGGCATTGGCCGATTATGACTCGCTATACCACGATTTCTGTCCATTGTTACATATATTTCTATTAGTCTCGATCCTCTCTTTTTTTCTTTTTCTTCTTCTTCTTCTTCTTCTTTTGTTTAAATAACCATTCTATCTTTCTAGAGATTAGTGGACTATAGGCTCCGATCAAATCCAATAACATGTCATCATTTCTCTAACGACAACAATTAACTACAATTAGTCTTTTTTTTTTGAGATATGTTTATAATATGTGATATATAAACTAATGTTAATAACATGCGGCGGATTTGAACCCAAATATGAACATAACAATGATACTAATAGAAATTACTAAATTGAAAATTTTAGTATTGATATTAACCTACTATACATACGTAACTAAGCAAAAATTCAACCATCCTTATATTATTACTAGATTAGGTCATGCATATATATGAGATTATAATATATGAGAAATAAAATTAGAAAATTTATGAAAAGAAAAATCAAATTTGAAAATTTGAAAAATACAATTAAATTATGCATAAAATAAATATATAAAAAATATTTAAAATGCATAAACAAATTCATTCACCAATAAAAAAGTCGAACAAATTTACAATTAATTATTTATTTTGATTATATATAGCTTGATTTATTTATATTTGAATAAGATATATTTATCTGTAGTCATATTTGAATTTTTTTTTTACAAATCGACAAAAATATAAATAGTATTGTCATTTAAAATTTCTTTTCTGATTGTCTTTCGGATGATAGCTATTTTCAGAAAAATAAAAGAAAAACCAAACAAAATTAGAAGTATTTAATAATCATAAAAGTATATAAATAAAAATATTACGACAACCTCATGATAATAAAATAAAATAATTTTAAAAATAAAAAAAAATAGATGTTTTACCAATATAATGAAGTGAAGGTAGGATGTTGTTTTCTAAGAAAAGTGATTTGTTTGTTGAGAAGAGGTGAGACTACTTATTTGTTAATATTGAGTTCAATATTTACAATTATTTTTATTTTAGGATTAGAAATTTTTTTAATGATGGAAGTTTATTCTTTTTAAGAATTACTAATTTTTATAATTTTTTATAAACTTTCTATTTTCTGAATAATGGTAGTTAATTATCTTTATGTATGGTTTCTTAATAATAAAATCTTAAATATATATTTTTTTATTTTGATACGTGTCAGAATCTGGAATCGATAAACACAATATATATGTGTTAGAATCTTGTGAGTTGCTAAGTTAAAAACCATACTTTATATAATAACATGTAAATTTACTTTAGAGTTTACGGAAATAGTTTATGATGGTTCATGTATTTCTTAATGATCACATTATCACCATAATTTATACCGAAATAAAACTATATAAAAAAAAAAAGAAGAAGTAAATGGTACGAAAATAATCCGTACTTAAACACATAATAATTTTACCAAAAAAAAAAACACATAATAATTGGATATGACACATTACCAAAACAATAATAAAAATAAAAATAATAATAGGACATGCATATTGCATAGAAGAGTGAAAGATAATAACTGAAATGGATTTCGTAGGATATTACAAGGAAAATAATAGACATGTAATAGAAATGGATTTCGTAGGATATCACTTCAAAATTTAGGTTAATTTCCACTATAGTACATTTTTTTTTTTTACTTTATCTAGTCCTATGAATCACACGTACGTTTTTTTAACGTAATAAAGAAGCTGGTAAATAGAGTTTTTTCTTTATAGTGCAATCATATTTTAGAAACACCCCTTTTTGATAATATATACACACATATTTGCAAATGTAGTATATATTATGTACACAGTACGCTCAAAAGCTTCGTATAGCTATTATCATTGTCATAGTGCCTAAGTTGCTGCTTATCTAACTACCCACTAAGCTCATTTTTTAGTTTGGTCTATCTTATGTAGAGCTCTACAATCTTTATTCGAGATAAATTAACTACTATGGCGGCTTTAATAGACTAAGGCTATTCTTTAGTGAAAAACTCTATAATTCTTTTTCCAGAAAAAATAAATATTACTGACTTTCGAACTCAATAGTGTAGGCCAACTCAACTCAGCCTAACATTAATATTTATGAAGACTGAATTAACAATGATAGGGCGCCTATTATATGAAAAAGTCTAGCGCATGCATGTTTGACTATGTAATAACATATAGTTCTGATATGTTGCATTTATTTCATTGATATACTAATAAATATGTTATATCTCCTTATACTACTAAAGTAATATATTGATTATTGGTTAGTGATATTTAAAACCAAATCTTAAGACAACACATATATTTAAACCAAAAAATCTGAAGTCATAAACTTAGAAGAGTACAAATGGTGGTTTTTAAATTAAATGGTGGTTTTTAAATTGAATAAGTTAAAAATGATAAATTGAATAAGAAAAAGTTGAATAATGGAAATGAAATGAATAAGTTGAATATCTCAATCAACTTTGTTCTTCTCCTATTTTGAGTTAAACAAATTTGAGTTGAAACTGATATTTTAAAATTTTTGTGTGGATGCTATTAAAATTTAGTTGAAAACAAATTTAAAGTAAATGGTGATTTTTTTTGTTGAAAATACATTCAACTCTTTTAACTCATTAATTTGTGTCAATTATTTAGACCCGAAATTATATAGGTGCAATATACAAGTATTTTTATCGAGGTAGTGTACTGTACATAACTACATATACGCAACCGTATATTAATAAGTATAAGATACGTAAACAAAACCACACACATGTGTAACGGACCAACATGTATGAAGAATTGGTCCCATTGATGACTTCAAATCAAGAACGGTCCATTTACAAAATAGACACGTAAATATATACAAAGCTTAATCCCCATCTCTCCAATGGGTCTACATACAGCCTAGCATTTTTTGTATTTTTTGCTCTGTTTTTTTTTTTTGTTTTTTTTTTTTGTTTTTTTTTTGGTTTTTGGTTTTTCAACTTTAATTTTACTTTTTATTCTGATTATCTTCAGCTTTTGTTATGTCTTTTAACTCCTGAGAAATTCTCACTACTTCCATCCATGAATCGAGCTGGGTACTTTGATTTGTCACGGCTTATCAAATCAGCATTAGAAACAAATTAAAAGTGAGAAAGAGTAAATTAAAATATATATAATAATTATAATTACATACTTGCTATATCAATATCAACGTCATGTTGAAGTTCATGAAAACCTGGGGCCTTTGAAAGGTGTTGTCTTACATATTCTTACATCGTTCAATAAAATCCATTATATATGATTTTTTTTTTTTGTCAACTCATTAGTATATGATTACATGCTAAATGTAAGCAAGCAACATAGCATTTATGGTGTTACATCAAGTTACGACAGAATATGATTTAACGAAACAAACTAATGGGCCAAATGGATCGTATTCTAAATTAATGGGCTTTTAGTGAGGCCGAAATAGGCCCATTAATGGTCTTCCTTGAAGACGCTTTGTTTGTCATTTCGCAGATTCTTCTCCGGCGAGAGACGAAGAAGAAGAAGATAACGAAAACACAAAAGCATGAACGGAGCTTCGCTCTGCAATTCCGTTTTGCTCCATTCTCATTCTCTTTCCCGTTTAAAGTCACCGTGTTCCTTCGCCTCTTTGTCTTCTTCATATTCGTTTACAACGTCTACATATATCTCAATTTCTCATCGAATTCGACGGAGTTTTAGCGCACTCGTTATCAAAAGGAGTAATGGGTTTCGTTCATTCGCTGTAAACAGGCGTAGAAGTGGCGATTCCGTTCGTATGGAGTCGGACGAGGATGGAGAAGAAGATGATGAGGATTGGGGTGAGTTTGATGAAGAAGGTGAAGGAGAAGAAGATGAAGATGAATCAGAGTTTTTGCCAATGGATAAGATGAAGAAATGGTTAGAGAGAAGGCCTCGTGGATTTGGGTTAGGTAAAAAGTACGAAACATCAATTGAAGATAAATTGCTCGACGAAATTGAGCAAAGTTGGAAAGCTCAAGCTGCTAATCTCAATAAGCTTAAGAACGATCCTCTCAAGTCACAACAGCTTAAGCGTGACGATAATCTAATCAAAGGTTTCGTTTTTTTGGGTTCTTTTCCCCTCTTTTGAATTTCGATTGAGTTATAGTTTGGAATCTTATTAAGTTGTTGGATTTTTTGTGTTGAAAAGGACATGGAGAAACTCAAATTGGGTTTCGTGTTCGTGTGACTAATCTTCCGAAGAAGAAGAATGTTCATAGAGATCTTAAAGCTGCGTTTAAAGAAGTAAGTGGCGTTTTGAGCATAACACCAGCTGTGTCAGGGAATAAAAAGACTAAGGATCCTGTCTGTAAGGGATTTGCTCATGTTGATTTCAAAAGTGAGACTGATGCAAACAGGTACGAGACTTGTGATGTTTGTAAATTAGCATTTCTATCTTTGGCACTGAGGCAATGTTTTGGTTTTTCTTAGGTTTGTGAAACAGTTCACTGGACAGAGCTTAGCATTTGGAAAGGTTATAAAGCAAATCAAATGTCAGGTTGTGGAGTTTTCTTCAGACGAATCAGTATCAAAGGAAGTATACTTAGATAATGGCTTCAAGGTGCAGAAACTTCCGTATTCTGGTTTAGAAGCAGTTCCTAATGCTGATGACGTTGTTGAAGAAGAGGAGGCTTTCTTGGATTCATTGGTAGAATCTGATGATTCAGACGAAGAGGCAGAAGTAATGGAAGTCGAAGAAGATGAACAGAATCGTATCTCTGGTAGCGCAGAATCTCCCATAGATCTGAGACGTGATTCGAAAACCGACTCAAGGTCTCAGAAACAAGTTGTGAAGCGAGATATTAGAGAACACGAGGTGTTAGAGACACCTTCAGTTTCATTCCAGGCGAATAAATCCGAGGAAGCTGTAGCAGAAACACGCTTGGATGATGAACAACCCGAGGGAGCTGTAGCAGAAACACTCTTGGATGATGAACTTGATGGGGATGATGTAGAAGAAGCTGCTGAAGAGAATCTTGAACCTCTGAACAGTTCATTGTCATCCTCAGAAGAAAATCGAGTAGATAGAATCCGCATGCTGGAGCAGAAGCTTCTCGATAAAGAAAAACTCTTGGGTGGAGGAACTGGCTTTGATAAACCAGAAACAAAACCCGCTAGAGTTGAAGGGAAGAAGAAGGAGAAAAAGAAGAAGAAAAAGATTCTTGTGAAAGGACAAGCGAAGATAGAAATCCCTGGATCTTCAAAAAGGTAAAAAAATGCATTATAGCAATCTTTGCCAAAAATAGTTACCAATGTAGACTCTCTACTTAAACTAACTGATGGCTATAATTATGATTCACAGGTTAAAAGTGAAGGAGAAGGCTCTCTTAACCGGCGTCTTAGTCAAGTATGCGGCAAAAGCTGCTTCAACCTCGAATGATGAATGATGAGTGACAAGTGATCAAGTTTTGTGTCGAGATAAAGTTTATCAACTGCTAGTAGTGAGTCATCTTCGTTCTGTTCTTGTAAAAATGTTACAAGATCAAGAGAGGAACAAGAATAGGGTTTAAAACGTTACGTGAGGATATGCTAATGTTTTTGTTCTTCTTCTTGGGGATACAACAACGAGCGTAGATTTCATTATCAGACAAAAAAATATTGAAACATAGCAGGTAACCAGGGATTTTCACCAGCTTTAACGTTCTTTTCAGGAAGAATAATAAAAAAAGTAGGCCAAATTGAATGAGCCTCCTTAAATCTTAAGGGGTGACTTGGAGCTCCTGTGGTAAAGGAAGAACATCACTGTTCCAATAATCCTTTTAGGTTTGAACTCCCTTCCTTATCTTACTCCTTGCTTTCTTCCCTCATTTTACATATTTTCGTTTCATTCTATACATTTGAAAGAGCAAAAAAAAAAACGGTTCTACGCAACGAAGAGCATATGTTGAACATATGTCAGCATTATGTATCACTATAGATCCAGTTGAAGTGGGTGATCAGGTTGGAGACGCATGCTCAAGCAAACTTGGCTACACACCACTATGGTTAGAACTTAGAATAATTTGACCCTTTACTCCTCTGGATTTCATTTGTGAACAGAAACTAACAAAACTTTGCGATTTATATGCAGATGATCAAGTAAAGCAAGATACGGGTATAGGAGAAACATAGTGATTAGGGTTTGTTCCTTATCACCTAAACAACTAAGAAAACAACCGAGAAAAGGATTCTCACACTCAGAGATCCTGATATCAACAAAATCGATTCTAAGGAGCCAAAGCAATAAGCTTTGATTAAAAATGAACACAGTAAGAATATCTGAGTCATTATCAAATCCATGGAATAACACACTAAAACAAAGTCTACACTTGTATTATTTTGCGATACGTCTTGAAGTAGCAAAGATTCATCTCTCAAAACCAATTTAGCATTGAGAAAGAACAAGTGTAACCTATGACCTTACGAAACCCCTTAAATCAGCTTTGTATCTTGAGCTCATAGATGGAACAAAAGGAGAAAAATCGAAGCTTTTACGTAACACAGACCTTAAAACAAATCTGGTGATTTCACTCCAAAACAACTTTAGCACCAAGTGCTTTCAACTTCTCAACGATCTTCTCACCTTCTTCTTTAGACAATCCAGCTTTCAAAATAGAAGGAGTCTTCTCCACCAATGCTTTAGCTTCCTTAAGACCCAAATCAGTAAAACTCCTTAATTCCTTAATAATCTTAATCTTAGCAGAAGCATCAAAAGACTCCAATTTTATCTCAAACACTGTCTTCTCCACTTTAGCTTCCTCACTCGCACCACCACCACTTTGTCCCTGACCTGATCCAGCCACGATCCCACCAGCTCCAGGTTTCATTACAGCGACGGTTGGTAGCTCTGTCATACCTTTCTTCTTCATTATAATCGCACCGAGCTCGGAGATTTCTGATAGCGTCAAAGATGAGATCTCGTCTACGAGTCTGAACACACGCTCCGTTGGTGGACTACGGTGCTCTGTTGGATCAAACGTGGCTGGATCGTAATCTGTTGGGAGCTTTCTCTGATCGAATTCTTCTTCTTCTTCATCTTCAATCTTCACCGGTTGTCCGAAACTCCGGTAACCGCCGATTCGATGTAGAAGTGATAATCTGGAGGAGGTTTGAGATAAATGTTGCTTGAATCTCAGAACTAAGCTCATCTCTAAGCACTCTTTCAGAGCTCTCTACGACTTCACAGAATACAGAAACAGAGCAATGGCAACGAAATGGGGGTTTTGTTTCATCTGGAGAAGAAGATGCCCTAAACAGTTTAGTAGAAAGGAGATATTGGGAAGAGTCTCAGATCAGATTAACATGTCTAAAAGCCCACTAATAATAGGGTAGGCCCAATAAGTACCATTTTGGCCCAAAATAGTTTGTTTTTCTTTTTTATTCTTTTTGTTTTACATAAATTTACGAAACAAAAAAGTGATGCTTGGTTTTTCTATGCTTACATAAATTAACGTTAAAATAGTATCACGTTCCTAAAATAAATCAACTATTAGATTATTACATCGCTAATTTAAGCATATTTTAAATATATAATATGTTTAAGAAACCAACTACACAAAAAATCAAGCTACCTCTAAAACCTATTATGTTAACAGACCAAAATAGTTATCCGAAATCACTTAGTTTTGTACCAATATCTTACATAAGTTAGAACTAAAACTTTAATATAAAACTATGTGTTTCATAATAATAAGGGAAAATATCTCACCAGAACTTAACATCGCACCTATTTTGTTCCGAGGAATGAGATAAGGTATCCAAGTAGTTAGTGAGACTGTAGGTGAGCAGACCCCACGTTAGCTCCAAGACGTTAGGTCTCTAACTAGAAAAAAAAATGCTTGAAAAAAAAGGAAATGTTAATGCAGCTGGAAATAAACGATTAATCTAACGATGAAGAGTTGTTCTCAGGTTTCCGGGTTACAGAATCTGAACCAAAGAAGGATTCTGCTGGAGCTGAAACCTATTCATCCATCCCATGTGTGTCTGTTGAAAAAATTCCAACATTGATTCCTTCGGACGTGTCAGTGGGACAAATACGCCATATCTTATTCTTTATAGGAAAGTCCGCTTAGTGGTAGCCGAAGATATGGCAAACAAATAAAGTAGCCCTATGTTCGGATCTGACAATATAGATCCACCTTGCTTCAAAATAAAGCGGAGTAGAGGCAGCAGTTGCGGGTTCATGTGCGAGCGGTTCCCACATGAATTGCAAACACTTGAAGAGAGCGGGTTCAATTCCTACTGGATGCACGCCAATGGGACCCCTAACGCAG
Source organism: Crucihimalaya himalaica (assembly GCA_004349715.1). Classification (NCBI taxonomy): domain Eukaryota; kingdom Viridiplantae; phylum Streptophyta; class Magnoliopsida; order Brassicales; family Brassicaceae; genus Crucihimalaya; species Crucihimalaya himalaica. The sequence continues at coordinate 1,319,928 of SMJT01000025.1, read as the reverse complement.
TAACCCCTTGAGGGTGGAATTGAGATCCAACGAAATTCTGCTTTATCATGAAATTTAGGGAAGATTTTACGAGACTCTGCTTGGCAAATGAGTCGATTATTCGGGGTGCTCGGTGATTATAATAAATTTAAGAATAAAATAAAAAAGGATTTTTTTTATTTTATGTACCATACAAATCAATATTCATGGATCATCCATTTCATTCCACATGAAGTCCAAACTATTACCTCGATCCTAATGTATATGAAACTAAAGATCGAAACCTTAATCTCCACGAATTTATAGTTCTCATCCCATGGATCAAGGTTATGCGGTTTACAAACTAAACCCGATAGAAAACTAGACAACCCGAATTTAAACCAAATTTGAAACCGACTAAACTCGATAACCCAACCGGACCTAAGAATTTTAAAAATCCCCAATTCTTTTTCTATCTAAGAGCATCTCCATTAGAGGTTTCTCACTGAGAAACTCCCTATTATAATATTAAAAAGAAGTTCAATAGTGATAGAAAAGTGAAGATTGGTCTCTCATTTGAGAAACTCATGAGAGACTGGTTCTCCATGTGTCACTCTCTGATTGGATTAAACATAAAAATAATAATTAATTATTAATAAATAATTAAATAATATATTTTTTTTTAGAGACCCGTACGGGTTTCTACCAATGAGATGCTCTAAGAACCCTAAATCTTGAAATTAGTCAAGATTGTACAAGAAATATTCCAAGAAGAAATCAGAATCTTCAAGAACACTTGAAGACGAATAAAAGACACTTTGGCGAGCTTCCAGCTAAGACTACTTACATTGGTGAGTGATAAACAAATTTACAACAGTTGAAAAAAAAAAAAGAGGTTGCAATGGATGTTGAAAATCTACGTGGCTAATACAATGTTGAACGTTTACAACAACGTTAAAAGGTGAGGAGAGAAGATAAGTGTGACATGTGTAATGTTTTAATTGGTTGTTCTGATTTTTTTTTTTTTCATCTCAATCATTCAACATCAATTATATCATTATTATTATATATATATATATATATAATTTTTATACCAAAATTCATTATTTTTCATATTCTATAAATAGATACTTGTTTCATTTGATTTGGACACAGAAAAAAAATTGTCATTTCTTACTATCATTTCTCTATTAGCCTCCGAATTGTTTCATGTGCGTGCTAGATCCGAATTGCGCGATTCAAGTGTACATCACAAATTACAACCAGATCTAGTCAAACACATATGGGTAAGATTCGGAATGTTTCATGACTAAAAATATTTTAAGTTTGTGAGTTGCATCTATTGTATTATTTAAGTTATGTATGTTTTATTTATTGTGTTGTGTGCTTTTTAATGTATTGTATTGCATTTTATTTTTTTTAGTAATTTTATTTGTTTTAATAATGATTTTCTTTATTTATTTTTTTATTATTTGCGTTTAAAAAAAAGAATATAAAAAGAAAAATAAATATTTTCAAAAAATTTTAACTTCTAATTATTTTAACTTAAATTCAAATGATAATTATTATTAATAATACGTAATTATAAAAACCTAAACATAAAATATATATATATATATATGTATAATTGTGGGATAAAGTGTTGAATTTTATTAAACAAAACTATTGTAGATGATGAAAATTGAGTGAGTGTTGAATTATTAGGTGGAAGAGAAAGGAGATGATGTGGAGGAGAGAAGAGATGATGTGGAGTATAAAGTTGGTGTTGATAAAAACAACCATTGTACATAGTCTAAGAAGGATATTAATGACAAACCCCTGTAAAAACAACTTCTTTTCTCTCGCCTCAAATTGAGTCGAGCAAGAGAGAGAAAAAACAGCGAATGAGGGGAAAATGCAACGACGCCCGATAAAGAGAAAAATCTGCGATGATACAGAACACGATACGAAGATTAAGATTCGACGAGTTTGTTTAGATGATGATATATGAGATTTTGACATTTAAATTCTTTTCATTCAATTATTATTCTATTTAAATATCTTCCTATGTGATCTCATTAGCCATTGACTTAGTTCTTGTGGCAAGTAAGCTCTTCGCTTCAAACTGTTGCAATTCAATTGAAAACTCAAGAGATTGTAACAATAACTTCAAATCCAAACTCAAATGTAAATCTGAAATGTATCAAACTGGAATAAAATTGCAATGATGATTAGTCTGTATGTTTGGGTCAGAAGGAGGAGCGCATTCTCGTCGATGGATCTAAAAATCTTAATATTTGCATTTTGAATTGTTTTTTGCTTCGATGGATAGAATAAGTTGAAATGTTTCCTAAAAACCGATTCTCTCCGATATTCACAGGTGACTTCATCATTTTCATGAAAAAGATTGAGAAAAGATGTGATTTTTAGATTTAGAGAGAATAGAGAGAGAGTTCGGTTTGGTTTAATTCCTAATCGGGTTGGAATTGTGTTTAATTTAGGTTTAATCCGGTTTATGTTATGTGTTGGTCGGTTAAGCAAACTATTAATCGAAATTAACCAACTTTTGTGGGGAATTGAATGAGAACTTCTGTTTGGTAAACCATTTATCGAAATTAACCAACTTTTGTAGGGAATTGAATAAGAACTTATGTTTGGTAGGGATATGTGTTTCAAACTATGAATTCGTGAGGATTAAGGTTTCGACCATTAGTTTCATGGACATTGGGAACAAGGTCATAGTTTAGGTTTCATCTGCTAGGATGTCATACTTCTGGTGGGAAAAATAAATCGTTTTCCATAGTACTCCTTATTGTCCAATAATATTAGATGTTTTAGATAAAAACACGCATATTAAAAAACTTTTAAAATCATCTAATGTTATGGGACAGAGGGAGTAATTAACTCAGTCCCATTAAAGCTCAATCAAACCCAGATTTAAAACCATAGCTAATGTTACAGTCACTAGATAATTCCAATTGAAAGCTTATTGTGTTAATCTTGAATGTATTTTGAGGAAAGATGAAGTGATATGATCTTTTCTATGGAGTTAAAAATTATTAGATGAATTTCTTCCTACAGAGAGCAATTGATCTCTTGAATTTTTCTAACCAAATACGGATATAGCATATAGAATCCTATTAACCATTCCTATAATTGTTGCTTCGCAAGAAAAAGGAGTTATGACACAAACCAAGTTAAACGGGTTAGCATTGATAGCAATATAAAATGATTTTCTCGAAGAAGTAAATGCGAAAAGCTTGATCAATGATTTTCCTTCTAATTGGAGAACAATTTTGTTAACTAACAATTAGATATTATGATTTTTCATTTGTATTAATAGCTATTATGAAGTGTAACCATAAAATAAACATAAAATAGAGAGAGCTACGATGGTGACAAAGTAAAATGATTTACTTAGCCATTTGACTCTATAAAATTCTAAATTTTCTAATTTTTCCCACAATTTTATCAGTGTTTAATAATAAAATTTGACACAATTAAAAAAGAAAAAGAAAAAAACAGTAAAGGAAAAATTACCAATTGATGATGTTGATTAGGCATGGGCATTCGGGTTTCGGATCAGATTCGGTTAGAGTTTTTTTTCGGATTCGGTTAATTCGGTAGAGGAGTTTATTATCCGTTCGGGTTTTATAACTAATCGGTTCGGTTTAGGTTCGGATAGGTGTCGGGTTCGGATCGGTTTTTGGATTTAGGAAAAAACACTAATAATTTGTTCAATTTTAATAAAAACTAGTTTAATATTAATAAAATTTGGTTAATTTTGTAAAAAAATGTATAATTTTGACAAATATAATTAAATATTTTTGGATATTAAGGTTATTTCGGATATTTTTGTTATTTGGATATAAAATTATAATTAAATATACACATATTTTTGGATATATTATTTTATTTCGGATTTTCAGATATACTTTTCGGTTTTCGGTTCGGATCGGATTCGGTTCGAGCAATTCGGGTATAGGAGTTTATAATCCATTCGGATTTTATAAATATTCGGTTCGGTTTCGGAACCAGATTTTTCAGATCGGTTTTCGGATTTCGGACTTTTTGCCCAGCCCTAATGTTGGTAATTGTTACAAACGAATGTTTAAGAAAATCCCCAACCCCTGAACCTTTCATCTCCCATCTCCCATCTTTTTTCATTCACTCTGCAGAGTTCCTAGGTAGGTTGTAATCTTTGTTTGTTTTCTCCGTTTTGATTTGAAGATATTACATTTTGGTGTTTGAATCTGTCAATTGTCAAAAAGCGTGTTATTTTTCTTTTCTTTTTGTTTTCTTTTGCTCGTAAGCGTGATGCTTACTCTTCCTTCATGTTTCCTCCTACAAACCCTAGTTTCGGTTCTATATCCTATGGCTTGACTAAATCCTCAGTTCGTGTGTGTATGTTGCAGATTCATGGCTACAACAAGACTTAACTCCTCTTGCCCCTTTCCATCTAGCACAAGACTCAAACGGACCTGCCCTTGTCCATCTGGCCTGCCCCGCCATTGGCTTTTATTTTTTCAGAATCTTAGCGGGCCGGCCTCAAGACCGCGAGCAAATTTTAAATGTCCATGCTCGACCCGCAAAGACCAGCGGGTTAACAGGCCGGGCCGCGGGTATTTGTTACTTAGCAATTGATGTCTCTTAATACAAATTCAAACACGACTCTGTTAACAATTGTTCTAATTTTGAAGCAGTTCAAGCAAGCCGAGCAATAAAACCGAGTTCAAGAAACCACTAATACTTCAAGCGGTAGTTATGACACAAACTCAAACTCAAATAAATACTAGTACTCTATGACTATTAGAGATTTAGAGTATCAAACGCAAACTGTTGAGATCTGAAGCAAGTATACTCTATGACTATTAGAGATTTAGAGTATTAAACAGAATAAAAAATAGCTTACTCGAACACTGGCAAGTAGCAACCGCACCCATCTGAAGTAGCAATAAGCTTTGCACTAAAATCCAAGCAAGTGATGAAACATTAGATTCAGCCATCTTATTAAGAAGACCTGTAACACAAACCAAACATATCAAACTAAGATTACAGAATTAGAATAAACAGCTTTCGTTAGTTATACCTTTTACGCATTTTAGTGTGTTTTTCAGATTCATTTTTGGCATGAGGAGCAATACCTGCTCAGATAGGAGTCCTTCGAACAAATCATTCATCCCATCATCCAAGCCCCTTAGTTTTCCTTTCTTTTCCTTGAGCTTCTTTGCGAGCCTCCTCTCAATTTCAACATCCTGGTCACTACACATCACAGTTGGTGTCTTGGTTCGAACCGGTGGTTTCATCACCAACTCTTTACATGAAACTAGTGCCAACTTTCTCCATTTTTGCGCAAAATCTCATGAATTGAAGTAGATAATGTATCTAAACTGAGTTCATCTCAAGAGGAAGGACGAGGAATATTGAAGAGACCATCGCAGAAGAAACAAAAAAAAAAATTTTTGCCTTCTTAATCTTTTGCGGGTCACCCGTTTAACCCACAATCCGTATGGGCTTTACCCATGAGGCCCGCTATTATTGGCGCCATTTTAAAATTTCAAACCCGCCCCACTATACTCCTTATTGTGCCAGGCCCGCGGGTTCACGGCCCATATTGTCCTGATTTGCTTCACAAACTCTTCTAATTTTCTCTAAAGCTTTTTGCTAGTTTTCGTGGAACCAATACGATTCCGGAACTTTAAAAATGTATTTTCCTGATTTGGTGTGGTAAAATCAAGAGGACAAAAGTTTTGGTGGAACGAGTACAATTCGGAAAAGTTTATTATATAATTTATATGGATTTTTTATTATTATTTTTATGGTTGGGAAATGGATTACAAACGAGATTCGTTATTTTACTCACTTGACGATCTTAATAAAAATATATTTGGTCGTTATCACACCGAAAACGAACTTAAAACAAAGACATGAGACAGTTGTTAAAAAACAAAAAAAAAACAAAAAAAAAAACAAAGAGATGAGATTATATGGTCATATTCAAAGTTGAAGTTTTACTGTGTTTGAAGAGGTAACAATGGCTACCACGAGGAAGACGAACCTGCAGCAGTATTGTATTGTGAAGCTGGAGCGGTGACAACCACATTCTTCCCTGATTCGACCCTTATGATATCTTCCACAACTCCTTTGTTTTTTCCTTCCTCTTCCTCGTTTTCGCCAACATACTCATGTGGCTGCATATCTCCAGAAGACAAACGAATATTCTCAAGCTCCATTAACACCTCCCTCATCCTTGGTCGTTTCCTCCCTTCCAGATTGAGACACTTTCTTTCAACTTTTGCAGCTGCAGTCACTTGACTTTGGCTCGATATTTTTCATCCAACATGATGTTAGAGGACTTGACGTCACGGTGGTATATCGGAGAAGATGCGGACGAGTGCAAGTACGACAGAGCACCTGCAGTATCTATAGCAATTGAGAGGCGGACTTTCCATGTAGCCATCGTGTTATCTTCAACCTCAACGTGAAGATGTTCGAAAAGGGTACCATTAGGAACAAATTCGTAGACGAGAAGAGGGACATTGGTCTCGAGGCAGCATCCCAGGAGCTTCACGATGTTCCTGTGGTTTATCTGTGAAAGAAGGACAACCTCATTGATGAATTCTTCTACCTGGTTTTCGTCCACGACTTTGGACTTTTTGACAGCTACATTTCTTCCATCGACGAGCATTCCCTTGTATACGGTACCTTGACCTCCCTGACCAAGTATTCTATTTGCGCTAAAGTTGTCAGTAGCTTTATCTAATTCTCTCGAACTAAATACTTTCGTCTTCTCGACCCTGCCTTCTGTTGATGTAAACTGTTGTTCTAACAATAGACCCCCGTTACGCTTGAAGAACATCTTCTTTTGGTTTAACTTCCTTTGCCTTTTGATAAATTTGTATAACAAGTATACTCCACCAACAAAGATCAATGAGCCAAAACTGGCACCAATACCTGCAAACACAGAAAATAAAAAGTTTTTGGTTTACTTCTTGGATAAATGGTAATATAAAGTTGGAAACAAAGGAAAAGAAAGAAACAAATGTTAGATGATGATTTAAAGGGACGTCCGCTTATTTGGAATAAAAGTTCTCGGGACTTACCTATAGCAAGTTGCCGTGATCGCTGATTATTTATGTAATGACAGTCATAGCCTCCCTCGTAATTGACACATGTTTCTTCTTCCTGACAATGATCTCTCAAATTCAAAAGTCCTCCAAGCTCTTCCCACTCCTTGAGCATCCCTTTGAAGTTATTGAGTTTTTAATGAGAACTGACATGTACGGCATGGAAACTTCGTTATAGTCGAGTTCAGTCGGAAGAGAGATATTCACAACTTCCTTGTTGATTACGGAAAGATAAGGGACGAACTTTCCAGAAGTACTTCCCTTATCTTTCCGTAATCAACAAGGAAGTTGTGAATATCTCTCTTCCGACTGAACTCGTAGAACTTCTCAAGATAACAACCCTTTCCGATTCCAAATGGGTATGGGATCTCGATTCCTCCACATTCGGTTGGACAAGAAACTGTGAGATCCGCTGACTCTAGAGTAATCAAAAGTAGCAGAGAGAAGAAAACCGAAAGAGAAAAACTATTAGAAGAACTCATCGCTCAAGAAAATTTTGTTATTTCCTGAATAAGCAGATGGGCTTTTGTAGGAAAAGGCATATTATAAAGGTTATGTTTACTTGGACATCAATTAAGTCTCAAGTCCTCGTCTTTGACTTTTTTCTTTCAAAGTAGCAGAGTAACTCGCATGTTATGTTTTGCTTCTCTGCTCTGATCAATACAACTTTACGTCTGTAGGCCTACTAGAAGCATGTCACACCTCCCTCCATATTTTAACTTTTCTTCGTCCATTAAGTTGAATACCAAAACAATGGTTACTGTTGCCATAATCAACTTTTGACTTTGGATCCTACTTTCCAAAATTGGTATAGTTGTAAACCGTTTTAAATTCCCATTACTAGGACAACAATTAAGTCTCAACTCCTAAGTCTTCGTCTTTGAATTTTTTTGTCTTTGTCTTTAATTTTTTTTTATCTCTGTCTTTCTCAATCAAAAGACTAATAAACAGAGTAGCTCACACCCCATGTTTGCTTTCTCTGCTCATTACTCAAATTTCCCCGATTGATTAAAATCAGTGTGGCATTTATTATGTGTTCGTAGAGGTCTACTGAAACAATGTCACTCCTTCCATCTTTTGAATTTTCTTCCTCCATTAATTGGTAAACTGTTGCCAGAATTAATATTACATGTGGACCATACTTCCCTAAGTTGATATAGTTAACAATGCACCACATTGTAAAGATATATCTTTAAAAATGTGGCATTTATAAAGATCTATGTAGGTTATTTTGGATTTTTATAATTACTTTTAAAACTTGTAAATAATATTATTTACACAGATTTTCCAATGGTAAAATAGGCGTATGCCACTTAGCGTGGAGAGCACACGGTGTTTAAAAGGCGAAAGAATAGTTTGCTTTGTGCTCACCAAGGCCTTATTTTGTATGCATCTTTCACTACTAACTAACTCTCAGCTTCCCGAAGTGGGACTCTCTCTTAAGTTGTCGTTTCTCTATTGTTTTGTTTTTTCTTTACTCGACAACAGAAATATCCATTTCAATTCTACTTACAAATATCCGGGCTGTCGTGTGTACTGCCTGTATTTTCTTTAATTTCTAACGATAATTTACGGGTTTACAGGAAAAAGCAAATGACAACGAGTTCCCTCATCGTTGTACTAATGGTTTTATTACTAAAACATTTTGAATCCTAATAATCTATACCACTTTCACGTTGAGATTCAATGATTTATATATCAACCATACGAGCGTTTGAATTACACCAAAACGCTGTTGCATTCACAATTAGGCTGCTTGGGTTAAGAAAATGTATCCGGAGAGAATCCATAGCAGAAAATATCCATAACAGAGAAGAATTACAAAAGAAAGTTACTTCTGCCTACAATCATCCGGTGAGAAAAGTTTCTGGTTGGATCTCAAAAAGTTATCATAGTTTTGATCCGCATAGAGGCTAACAAGATCAAGAAAGAGTGAGAAGCAGCGAGACGGCCAAACCCGTTTTGTCATAGCTACCGTGTTGGAAGAGACGCTATAGCCTGAAGAATCTTCTTCCTTGGACCCTGCATTGCATCAACATGATGATACCAAGTTCATGAAATCTGTTAAAAGAACATATCAATGCCAATTGTTTTAGATCGATAAAAAAACAAAAGGAAAAGTACCATTGGTATGATGAGATCTTTTAGATCACTTTCTTTCATCTGCTTTATTGTGGTCATATCCACCTGTTATCATATTATTCAAGTTTGTTATTGACAAAACAGAGCTCAGACAACAAATTAAATATCTCAGTTGATTCATTGGTATTTTCATACAATATATATATATGTGTGTGTGTGTGTGATTGTATCTGCTGCACATTGAAATGCCAACACGAAAAGCAGTAAAGGATCCATAAACTAGTACAAAAGCAAAAATGGCAAAGCTTTAAGATAAGAAAATAATGTCACACTTACTTCCTCTCTCTTAAAGGCAAGGGAGTATTTTCCAAGCCCAATTGAATTTAGAAAGCTATCAACTGTTAGAGGCTCTTCCACCTGTTGTAGCACCAAGCAGATATACATGATATATTCTAACATATGTATAAGATCAAGGCGTAAAGTTTCGACTATCTGATTTATGGGTCTAAGAATGACACGAAGTAAATATGAAGGACTCACCCAATGCTTACAAAGAGCAAGAAGAGAGAAAATTCATCCACAAATTGAGAAGAATATAAAAGATCTTACAGAGAAGGGACTGTTCTGCATCATACTTCCAAGTGGAGGAAGCTGGCTCAAAGGAGGCAATGGATGTGGGTTTGGGACTGGAGGAGGTAACATTGGCCTGGCGAAAGGAGCACCACTAGCTGGCGCTTGACCATTTAGTACACCTCTAACAGTATATGGTGACACTCTCACATCATCAAGCATCCTGCTTCGTCCATGAAAATCCTCAATGTTACTACGTGGAGGAGAACCCCTAGAAGAACCCATGTAGCTTCCAGGATTCCTAGGAGGAGAAAAACCCCGAGAATGCATGTAGCTTCCCACATTTTTAGCTGGGGACAGAACCCTAGAACCACTACTGAAGCTTCTGGTGCTCCTTGGCGGTGATAGATCTCTTGGAGAGCCAATTCTCCTTCCAGCATTTCTTGGAGGTGATCTATCCCTTGGAGTGCCAATTATCCTTCCAGCATTTCTTGGAGGTGATCTATCCCTTGGAGTACCAATTATCCTTCCAGCATTTCTTGGCGGTGATAGATCCCTTGGTGTGGCACTGATCCTTCTAGTATTTCTTGGCGGTGATAGATCCCTTGGAGTGCCAATTATCCTTCCAGCATTTCTTGGGGGGGATGGAGCCCTTGGAATGCCAATGATACGTCCAGCATTTCTTGGCGGTGATAGACCCCTGGAAGTATCCACAAATCTCTCTGGCGACCTTCGTCGTAAATCTTCCAGGGCCCATGGAGCATACGAACTACTTGATGAAATCATCTGAGAGGAACCACGAGCAGTTCTTGATGAAGGTAAAGGAACATCCCTCGGCTCAGCCATACGAGGTCGAGTATCAAGGCTACGTGGAGGATGCTCGCTCCTGGAGAGCTTTTCACGAAGATCCATAGTGCTGCCTTCATCGCTCTGAGCTAGTCTCTGGGTATTTTTTTGCATCAGTTTGAATCGGAGATCATTTTGACTGATCTGCAAATCTTAGTTACAAAGAGTGGTGGGTCAGAAATCAGCAAACATGCTAGTGTGTATCCAGTAATTCATGTCTATACCATTTCCACTGAAACTTGCTTCCCCTCTTTGCCTGCATAAAAAAGAAAGAGCAAAAACTTTAATTTAGTGAATGCCTGCAACAAGCAAGAGAATTAAAACCTAAAGATTGAAGCAAAAAGCATAACCCATCAGTTCCTCCAGAGTTTTGAATATTCAATTATTCACAACCCCATGAACAAACAAAAGGTCCTAGATTTCAAACAATAAGAGTAACATAACAAATTAAGAGGCTCCTGACATTCAATATGCAGCAGAACACACAAGAGGAAAAAGTTAACACCTTTTACTGACCATGTCTTCGCTTCCGTAAAGAGAACTATCTAACTGATACCCTAATCTTTCTTTGACAGACCGCTTGGTCCCAACTCTAGGCAACTCGTAACCAGCATCCAAATCACTTGCAGCTCGATTCACCACCTGCAAAAGAAAATTTCACCAAATAAGCAGTTTTCTAGACCCAACTCATTAATCCTACACCAGCACATTTGCATATTCCATTCATATAACCATCTCTATAACAGTTCTACAGTTCATTTCCAGCTTTCCAAAGCCATCTCATAATCCAGATACCATCACGAAAGTACCAAATCAAACTCCTCTACAAGCTTGTTCATCTCACAAACTACATCAATGGGAGTTTTAACACATTCCTTCTACCAGAAAATTAGCTACACACGAACTGTGAGATAAACGAAAATAACATCTCAGGAGACGGAAACGTACCTGACCGCTACGTCCTAAAGTTATAGTGACCCTACTCCGTCTCGAAGCTTCTGACATTTGTGAAACTCAAGGAGGAAAACCCTAGGGAAATTAACTGGAGCCAATTTCTATCTTACAGTGAAATAAAACCAAGAACGAAAAAAAGCACCACAATCACCTCCTTCAAACCCTAATCATACGGAGCCAAATCCACTCAAAATCAGAGAGAGAGAGTAAAAGGTTCCTGTAAAAAGGTATAATCGGAAGATACGATTATTCAGGAATATACCATAAGATTCTGGGGAAATTTTTCCGATGAGATAAACGGAGAAATTAAAAACAAATCGGAAATTTTTAGATACGTGAAGAATCGCTGGAGACGAAGACGTTCGTGACGTGACTCGCTTAGAAAGTGCTGCCCAGTGCGAAACCAAAGAGACCTGACTCGTTTAGTGGCTTCACATGCTCACGAACCATAAGGAAAATTTGCGAGATAGGTTTGGATTATTACAGTATTTCCACGTTTGACCCCGTATTTGTTTTATGGTCTATCATGTCCTCTTTTTATTAGAGAAGGGAATTTATATATTAAAACAATCTAAATACAATATGACTTTTATAAATTAATAATACGAACACTATGATATTTTATTAACTGTTCGATATATTAACTAAGCCAAAAAAACGGAAAATACCTATGATTTATTGAAGTATTATTTTGCTACAGAGTTATATTGTACAATACTATGATATTTAATGTAAAATTATGCTTTTTAAGGTTAACTAATCAATCAAATCATTAAAACAACCAATAAATATCTACTATCTAGATTAAAACTTACCCAATCAAACAACCAAGTCTAAAAAGCACAAAAAGCACGTGTTGCCTGTGAACTTGAAGAAAAAAGAGAACAAGTTTGTAGGTATATGTGTTCTATCACTAAGAAAGTCTTATAACTTACCTAAACATTCTCTATTTGATTACCTTTCCCCATATGATATAAATCCCCAAATCCAACAATTCCACCCATCTTTGCTACCTCAAATTTTGGTCTCTTTATGTGAATATGTGCTTCAAACTCTTGTGGTTTGTGAACATGTAAACTTTCTCTCTGTACATGTATGCCTTCCACAACAATGGCTAAAAGTGGGTAAATGGTTATATGCTTTCTCAGTTTTATAGAGGTATACACAATCATCTCGTCTTCCTGCATGAGTACACATCTCACTCCTAGCCAAAGGTGTGTTGATGTATATCATATACCAACACTGGCGTCTATCTCAAATGCTCCTTTAGCTTCTCCTAGTTCTCCTTTGGCTACTCAAACTTTACTTATTTCTTTCCGTCAATGGAGTCACTGGCTTGAACAAGCTTGCAAATCTTTTCACAAACTACTAGTAAGCGACTTGCATGTACAAGAAAATTAAGGACATAGGTAACGTTCTTGGCCTCTGCCAATGGGTGATCACTTAGATTTTCCTTGGATCGACTTCTTTCCAGCTTCTGAGATAATGTGGTCTAAGAATCCAATATGTCCATTCCGAAACTTCACTTACTGAGCTTGTCAAATAACTAAAGGATGTATCTAGGGTTTTATAGTTTTTAAGCGTAGTTTTTAAGTTCTTATTCAAACATATGATGTTTCCAAGATATTGAAATGTAGCTCTTTATCCCAATGTAAAGAGATAAGTGAGAAGGATGAGATTTCTATGGAGAAACGTAAGGGCGAGATTTGGGGGTAGATTGAATGGTCTGATGTTTTGTCTTCAAACTTGATCCTCTCTCACACTCATACGACATTAAGATCTTATATCTGAAATTCTTATCTTCTTACCCTTTTGTTTTTGTGGAATATGTTGTGACGTTTGGTGTAGCCCTCTATCATCTTTCATGTTTCAATTAGACAAAACAAAACGTTCATATCAAGATTGTGAAGAATTTAATTTGTTTCTCATTAATTAAGTAAAATGTATTTACAAGTGTATTTATACTCAGTATAGAGTAAAACAAACTCTAACTACTCTAACTAACATTTATACAATATATACAAGTATACAATATGTATATACAGTATTCTAATATACTCCCCTCAAGCCTCTGAAATAGAAACGGTTGATGATTTGCGTGGATGGAAGAGGCTTGAAATGGACATACGGTTGAGTAGAGAGTGAAATGGACCGGGATGCAATGCCTTCGTCAAGATGTCAGCATGTTGATTGGAACTAGCAACATGAAAAAGCTTAAGAAAGCCATTCTTCAGCTGATCCCTGACAGTATGACAGTCTATTTTGATATGTTTAGTTCGCTCGTGAAAAACCGGATTTGTGGCGATATGTATAGCCAACTTGTTATCACAGTATAACTTTGCAGGAGAAGTAACTCTAATCTTCAAGTCTTTGAGCAACTGTTGTAACTAAAGGAGTTCAAAAGTAGCTAAGGCCAACTCCTGTATTCTGCTTCAGTGCTACTTCTGCTAATAGTTTGTTGTTTCTTGCATTTCCAAGATATTAACGATGTTCCAAGATAAACACAAAAACCAGTGATAAACCTGCGAGTATCAGAACATGTTCCCTAATCAGCATTAGCAAAAGCATTGAGACATAATCTGTATCTGCAGCATAAAAGAGACCCTGGCCTGGACTGCCTTTCAAGTATCGGAGTATACGGTGAGCAGCCTGCATATGAACATCCGTCGGAGAAGATAAAAACTGACTCAAGGTATTAACGGCATATGTGATATCAGGTCTTGTAATCGTGAGGTAGAGCAAACGACCTATCAATTCTCGATAAGAAGTAGCATTATCCAGTGGTATACATGAATCCTTAGTGATCTTTAAAGTCGGATCCATGGGAACAAAACATGGCTGAGAAGCAAGCATACCAGTATCAGCAATAATGTCTAAGGCATACCTTCTTTGGCATATAGAAATGCATGTTGAATTACTTGCTATTTCCAGTCCCAAAAAGAATTTAGGAGGCCCCATGTCTTTAATCTTGAAGGCCTGATGAAGAACATTCTTCAATGCATGTAACTCAGCATCATAATTAGAGGCAATCATTATGTCATCGCCATAAACCAAATAAAGCAATGAATGAAGAACCATTCTGTCTAATACACAGAGTATTATCTACAAGAGACTGAACAAAACCAGCTTGAAGAACCACTGTCGAAAAACAATGATACCATTGTCGTGATGCTTGTTTCAAGCCATATAGGGACTTATGAAGACGGTATACCGGATTTGGAGGTAAAGGATCATTTTTTGCAGGTGTGTATCCTTCAGGAAGACTCATAAAAATCTCTTCATCTAACTCTCCATGCAGAAAGGCATTGGTTACATCCATTTGAGTTAAAGTCCAACCATTAGCAGAGGCCAATCCTAAGACTAACTTGACACTAGCTAGCTTAGCTACTGGAGAGAAAGTTTCAATGTAGTCAATACCCTCATGTTGTGTATAACCTTTGGCGACTAACCTGTCCTTGTATCTCTCAATAGAACCATCAGGGTTGTACTTTATAGTAAAAACCCACTTGCATCCAATCACATTCTTACCAGGTGGTAGAGACTCGATACTCCAAGTTCTGTTTTGCTCAATAGAAGTAATCTCCACATCCATCGCATTATTCTAGAATGGATTTGTCATAGCTCGCCTAAAGTTTTTAGGTTCTGACTCAAGTGAACAAGAAAGAATAAAAGATTGATATTCTGGCTTGAGGTTAACATAAGTGAGATGATCAGAGAGAGGATAGAAAACATGAGAAGGATTAAAATCAAGATTATAAATTTGTGTAAGGTTGCAATGATAATCAGAGAGATATAACCTGGAGCTTTCACTTGTCGTTTTGGCCTGGCATTGTTGACTGAAACCTCCCTTGCATCATTGATCACGTTTTCCATTGATAAAGATGAGACACTAGAGTGTGATGCAGATGTATGTGAAGAAGATAATGCAGGTACATGATTATGCATCACAGGAACAAAACTAGATGAAGATGACGATGGAACAACAATCAAAGAATCCAGTGCAACAGTTGTTGGTAAAGGCATAATTGATTTGCAAAAAAAAATCATCAGATGAGAAGAAATTAGATTGTTTTCTAAAAGGAAAAGTTGTTTCATGAAAAACAATGTTCCTAAATATAGTAACAACATTAGTATTTAATTGCAAAACCTTATATCTAGTTGGATATCCCAGAAAAACACATGGCAAAGCTCTCAGAGTAAACTTATTCCTATCTTTAGACAAAGTGGAAACATAACACAAGCATCCAAAATTTCTTAAAAAAGAGTAATCTGGAGATCTTTTAAACAATACTTCATACATAGAGAGTTTGTTTAAAAAAAGAGATGGTGTTCTATTAATAAGAAACACATCAGTTTGTATGCAATCACTTCAATAGATCAATGGGATATTAGACTGAAAAAATAATGATCTGGCCACATTTAAGAGATGCTGATGTTTTCGTTCAACGATTGAGTTTTGCTGAGGTGTATATGCACATGAAAAATGATGCATTAGTCCATGTTCTCTAACAAGTTCACTAAATGCAAGTTCTGGTGCATTATCACTACGAACCGCTTTGACATCAGTGTGAACTTGAGTTTTAACATACTTTAGAAAAGCTGGAAAAACAATAGAAACATCACTTTTATTCTTCAACATATATATCCAGGTAACACGAGTACAATCATCAACAATACTCAAAAAGTATTTATAACTTTCTATAGATTCTACAGAAAAAGGACCCCATATTTCTAGATGAATAAGCTCAAAAGGTGATTGAGACAACCTATTATTCGATACATAAGGTAACCTTTTTTTTATAGCTAATGGACATATTTCACAATGATTATGAGAAAAAGACTTTTTAGACAAAGATGAAATACCAGAAATATGTTGTAACTTGGCAAGAGATGGGTGTCCTATGTGTTGATGCCATAGATTGCCATCTACTATCAAGGATCCACACAGATTGATAGAGGAAGAGATGAAATCAGTCTCTAGTATATAGAGATTGTGTATGAGTGTGCCTCTACCAATCGTCAAGTCCTGATTATGATCCTGAAGATAACATGAATCAACATAGAAATGAGCTGAAATCTGACTATGTTTCAACACAGAACTAACACTCAGTAAGTTGAATTTAAAAGTAGATATGTATAGCACATCATGTAAGATAAGATGACTAGAAATATAGTGCCATTAGGTAAGGAAACTGTGACCCCTGAAACAGAAAAAGTTTCACTGAACAAGGCTAAGTCAGAACACACATGGCTACTAGCTCCACTGTCAACCATACATGGCTACTAGCCCCACTATCAACTATCCAAGCATTATTAGGTAAAATAGAATAGAGGGATGATAAACAGTGGTGTTGAAATGTAAAGGTATGGTTTTCATAATGTATACAAGAAGAAAGAAAATCAATTGAGTCAATACCAGATGTTGATGTGGCAGCCATGGCACCATTTGCTGTAATTGATCCAGATGGGAAATGAGACGACTGCTCTTGAACTCGAACCTGAGCATTGAGTTGTTGTATCAAAGACTGAACCTGGTCGGTACTGAATTGACTGAGGTCAAGAGACAAGTTACTACTTCCAGTAACTGCATTTGCCATTGCATTTGTCTTCAAGTTTTGTGGTTGTTGAAATTGTGTATGTTGAGGAAATGAAGGTCTCTGACCTGTCTGATTCTGTTCATGAGGTTGAAATTTCTGAGAGCCTGATTTTTGTGATAGTTTGTGCCCTGGAGGATATCCATGGAGCTTGTAACATTTCTGAATCACGTGACTTGTACGTCCGCAATATGTGCATGTTGGTCTTTGCTGTGGTCTGAAGTTATAACTTGCTGTACAGGCTGTATTCTCAGTCAGTCCATTATAAAGTCCAGTATTTGATCCTTCACTTGCATTGTAGTATCCAGAAGAAAAATTTGTATTTGGTCCTGAACTCTGGAACACAACACTATCCATCTTAGTAATTGGTTTGATTGACTTTAGACGTTCATCCTGTGTGACTATATTGAAAACATCTTCAATATCAGGAATTGGCTTCAACATCAATATATGTATTCTTGTTGGCTCACAAACTTCATTTATCCCCATTAAGGACTTTGTAACTCTACTCCTCTGTTGTAATTTTTCCCACAAAAGCGCAGCATTACACTCACATTTACTACAAGTACATTGAAGTAATTCCACATAATTTTTGTATTCTTCCCAAAGAGTGAGCATCTCTGTGTAGTATGTGCTAACATCCATAGATCCATGTTGTATGCAACTTAATCTATGTTCTATTTCATAAACTCTAGGTGCATCATCCTGCTTGAACCTAGACATGAGATTCTTCCATATGCTTTCAGCAGTAGACATGAACAAAAGACTTTAACTTATCTTCTTTGATACAGAGTTCATAAGCCAGGTAGCAACCATATCATTACATCTAGACCAAGATCCAGCATCTCGGTGATTACTAGGAGGTTTAGGTATGGTTCCGTCAATAAATCCTAGCTTATTTCTAACATTCAAAGCCATTCTAACAGATCTCCTCCAAGAATGAAAATCAGATCCTGAAGCTAACCGATCGGATACTATAATCAAACCTGCGTGATCAGTACCGTGCAAGAAGTATAGATTCTCGTATTGGTCCGTGTATTGTTGATGACACTGAGCTATCAGAAGTGCTATAGGAGCTATCGGAGGTGTTATCGGAGCTGGTAATTAAGTCGATCCCATTTCTGATTATGAATTTGATCAACGAAGAAAATCGCGTCTGATTCAGAGAAATCAAAAGAAAAACGACAATTACAAGGTCAAAGATTAAGAAAAATCGGAATCAATAAGAAGAAAGATACGAAAGAAGCCAGTTCGATAAGTACAAAAGACAAACAAACAACGAAATCGAGAACCAATCGACGGATTGAAGCACTCATAATATGAAGATTCGAAGCTCAGATGAAGAAATCAAGATGAAAAACAATGGCGGAAGATGAGACTTCGCTCGATACCATATCAAGATTGTGAAGAATTTAATTTATTTCTCATTAATTAAGTAAAATGTATTTACAAGTGTATTTATACTCAGTATAGAGTATAACAAACTATAACTACTCTAACTAACATATTATACGATATATACAAGAATACAATATGTATATACAGTATTCTAATAGTTCCTATATTCCTTTTTTATTTATCTGGTCATATCGTAAGTCGTAATGCGGGATAGAACTAGTCACCAAAGTCTATATAATAAACAAAGGTAAGAAAGAGTATAAGACGAGGAAATCAAACATTGGTATAGGACATAATTAAAGCAATTTATATACAAGAAGTATATTTGAATATGTGTAGACATATATCCCCATCCTTAAATAAAAAAGGACATAAGATGTGAGACTAAAAAAATCAAGTAAGAAAAATAATTTTATCTAAGGTAAGAACCATAAAACCAATCCGACGGTTGACAACAAGAGACTGAAAATTGTCGATCTTAATGAACCGTCGAATCTCCAAGCAGCACCGAAGAAGGAACCAGTGTCTCGTTGGCGAGTAGTCGTAGACGGTGGTGACGTGCCGTTGAAGTTAGGGTTCGCACCATACAAGTACTGGATTCCTTCCACGTCATCATTGGTCAAGTCAACCTTACGTTTCCCCGTCGTGATCGTGGGATACATGATGGATTCCTCAACCGAGGAATGTCCTAAACCGAGAAGATGACCGATCTCGTGAACCGCAACCGATTCAAGATCAACCGCCGCCGCGACGGAGAGGAAACTGTCTAGGTCTCCAGAAACAACCCAGTTCTCGTCTGCGTCAAGGTGGAATTTCCCACTCGGAGGAGAGAAAGCGTGAGCTAAGGTTCCTAATACGCCGTCGAAAGGCTCGCCGTCTCCGTGATCGCCGGTGTAGAATCCGATTGTGATGTCGGACGTCGTGAAAGATTCAGAGCGCGTGAAATTCAAAGTTGTCACGTCCGACCAACGACTAAACGCGCGTGAGAACACGCTCTTGACCTCTTCGGTCAACGGGTTTCTCGGGTCAAAGGCGTAGGTCAAGTCACGGCGGTTTCTAGGCCACCTTGGCTCGCCTGGAAACAACGTGTAGCGTTTAACCGCGTGCAAACGCGAGCGGGAGAAGTTGACCTCGAAGGTTTTTCTTCTCCCGCCGTGCATTAACGAGGTACCGTTCACCACATCGGGATTACCGCAACGCGGGATCACGATGTGTTTGATGGTTAGGGCGTCAAGCACACCGGTAACGTTAAGCCTGAAATTCCTCTGGTACAATTCGACGGCGGTTTTAAGTATATCATCAAAATCATCGGTGAAATTTCCTGAAAACGTTTCAGGGATATAACCAAAACGTTGGAAGTATTTCTTGATGCGGTAGAGACCATCAACGTTTTGGCCGTGGTGACAACCGGTGAAATTGGAGAAAGCGTCCCAGAAAACGCGTGTAGTGTTACGTAGAGACGGTGGTATCACGGTGGAGTTGTTGGGGAAGAACCAGGCGTTGGCAGGACAAACAATCAAGAAAAGCGATAAAAACCCGAAAACGCAAAACCTCATGGTGGTTTTCGGATTATAGGTAGCCACCCAAAAAAGAAGAAAAGAAACAAATGGAGAGAGGTAATATTTTAGGATTTTTGGAGAAAGAAAGAGAGAGAGAAGAAGAAGAAGGATTAAAGCTAAAATCAGGTAAAGCCGTTTGAAGCTGATTTTAAATATATAAGATAGTATAATTGAGGTTAGCTACTGCGTTTGCGTTTTGTGTTGGCTGGTGAGAGGTCGTTGGGAATCGTTTGCGTGTTTTGCCAATTTTCTAGTTTTTATAAGAATAAAACTGGTGAATGATTCCAATAGAAACATCTATTTGTCTTGATCACGTTCAAACTTGGCAGAGGTCATCAACAGAGAAGAAGACTCTTGTGCCACAGAAAGTCTTGGGTCCGGTTTAATATGTTAATCGATGCTAGTAAACCGGGTTGAGGGAACTAAAGGTGGCGGAGTCAAATAAAGACGTTTAACTGAATAAGTTTTGATTTTGTTTAGTTTCAAGTGGGAGTTGGTTTGGTCGGAAAAGTCATCAACGAATGTTCGACTTAATGACGTCATAGGTTGATAGCTTCCTGGTTTCTGTCACCTAACTAAGTTTGCGGTCCTGTTACAATATTTTACTGTCGTTAAGTGGTAAATATTTGATTTATCGGCTTTCACATCATACCTATGCAAATTAAATTATCCATAGTCGTAGGTAAGGTTGCTCCATTTTAAAATACTTTGTTTCCACTTGTTAATTTGTGTTCAAATATTTTGGTCAATTCTTCAAGCAATCTCATTAATACTGCAAGTCTGCAACTATAGCAACTTGTATTCGTTTCTGCCTTATACTACTGTCTTCTTTGATAGCTACTCACAAAACAGAGGTCGACAAATTCTCACAATTTCGCCAGCTAAGAGATGAAGAAGAACAATATGCAATCAACATTGGCTTTGATAAGAGCATCATATCATATATTCACACAAAGATTGTACTTAAACGTGGTTTACTTTCCCTCTAACTAAAAGGGTAAACTTTTATAGTAAACTAAAAGCAGACAAACACAAACAGACAGAGAGAGAGACATACATATTAATTAGTTTTGCTAACACTTAGAAGGCCTCTCATAATCAGGAGGCAAAGAAGGGCAATTCTGGTTCATGTTTGGATATGGGTCAATGGTGTTATAACCAGGTAACTCCATTCTGTATTCTCCCAGAATCTGACAGAACTCAAGCTTCCCTTCCTCTGTGTTACACCAACTCGGTAGCCGAGTCTGGTTATTTTCAAATAACTTCAGAGTGTATGCATCTCGGATCTGAATAAGAAAGAAGAAAACGCTCAAGAGTCATGTTATAGGAAAAAAATGTGAAGACTTGATATTAAAA
This sequence comes from Crucihimalaya himalaica, assembly GCA_004349715.1. Lineage (NCBI taxonomy): Eukaryota > Viridiplantae > Streptophyta > Magnoliopsida > Brassicales > Brassicaceae > Crucihimalaya > Crucihimalaya himalaica. Next base: position 1,298,505 of record SMJT01000025.1, on the reverse strand, counting down.
GAAACTCACGGTGAATTCAGTGACTTGAATGTGATCAGCAAGACGGCCGAATACACCAGCCGCTTTGTACATTGCAAGAATGAAAGCAACACATGTTGTTGATTTCCCATCGCTATAAACCCACTCATCCTGTTCAGGGATGGTGAGTAACTCATCAAATGACATTCCACGCCTCGCTGTTTCTTCAAGAATCCCATACAAATCCAGATCCTGTACAACAGAAACTTATTAATTAGCCTATGTCCTATCCAGAGAGCAGTAGAAACGGCTTTTTAAAAGAAGAATATACAAATGATTACCTCAGTACCGAGTCGTTTATTCAGTGCCTCGTTCCACATATTTGCAGCATATGCAGGTTGTACACGAGTCCACATAGACATGACAGAAATAACCTGAAAGTTCAGTGTCACTTGTTTATTGCCAAGTTGTTGATGATGATGATGCGTATTTGAGATAATCAGAGATTAAAAAGTACCAAGTGAGCATCAAGGGGAGGTGGGTAGTTATCGGCTAGAGTGTCGATCCAGCTGAATATCATGTTGTGATATCCATAAGGCTTGCCCAACATGCTCCGGGCATATTCCCACGCAGCAGTATTGTTGAACTTTGCCCGAATATCAGGATGTAGAGGAAGCAAAGCTACTTGAGGATTTGAATTATCCTTCAACGTCAAATCCCACCATTCATCCCAAGGAATCACAACAATGATTTCTTCACCCTATGAGATAAAAAAAGAGAGGGTAAATATCTCTCTCTCCCTATATAGAAAACCCACAAAATGTTTAGGAAATTTTTCCAAATATAAGTCTACCTTTTCGTTCTCATGTCCCGATTCACCAACCCAAAGATTCCCCAAATCATCCTTCAGACAAACGGCAGTATGACCAGCAAAAGCCCCAGTCACCCATTTCTCTAACGTCTCAAAACCACCCCATCTACCTCGAATCTTTGACAAAGCCAAGAAATCGCCAGAATGCACATCCTCCGGGTTAATCGTTGACCACCACGGTTGAGGCCGTTTCTCAAACGTAGCACCCATATGTCTCGTCAAGAAAGCCAAATTCGCATTCTGCCCCCAAGCAGTATTGGAGAAAAGAGGCAACACATCAATCAAAGAAAGCAACGTCCCAAGCATTCCTGATGGCATTAGAAACACGGACACTCCATGCTCCTTCACCTACTCAATCAAAGTACGCGTGATAAATCACAACGAAAACAAACACCACACAGCCTTTAAAGACTATAAAAGAAGAAAACACAAATTAAAAACCTACATATTCCAACTCAGCTTTCTCTTCCCATGAATCAAAGTTCAAAGTATGATCTCTAGCAGAAAAATAGTAGTCCCAAGTGATCCTGTATGGCGTTGCAAAGACATAAAGGTCCATACAAGTCAAGCTATGTGCTTTGGATGTCTGCAAAAAAGTCCTTAAATGTTGTCAAACAACTCAATATCAACCAGAATCAACATAACACCAACTACACAACGTTCTCCTGATTTTGAATTTCATTTGTTACCAAAAAAGGCAAAATTTTACGAAATTTGAGCATAGAAGCTTTCAAAGTATAACACTTTGACCTCAAGATGACAAATCATAGTATTTGGGAGCAAAAACAGAACAAACTGAAGAAGATCAAAACCTAAGAAAGTAAAATTAACCAACTTTCAGATGGAGAACGCCACCACCGAGGCCAGGGACGTCACGATCGCTACCGGTGATATCGAGACGAGCTTCATTACCATTAAAGCAAGCACCTTTCCACTCAAGAGACGCATTATTAGGAGTAACGGACCCGATAAAAACCGGCAACAAATCTACGGCGTTGTGGAAACTGTTCAAAACAGGCCACGAGACTTGACGAGGCAACATCGGAAGAACATCGTTAACGCTGAAGGGAACCTTTAGGGATTGACCCAGGTCAACGCAAAAACCTAACCCTAGAAGAAGACATAAGAGGAAGAAGAGGGTACGAGTCTGATGTGATGATGGGTTCTGAGACATTCGATCGGATCGCTTCCAAGAAGTGATTTTGAGACTTCGTTTCAAGATTTTGGGGGATTTGGAGAAGAGGGTTTCGTTTTGTCAAGGTTGAAGATGATCCATTGGGATTTTTCAGTTTGTTTTTTTTCCTCTCTCTCTCTCTCTCTCTCTCTCTCTCTCTGTGTTTTCGATTTTCGGAAATTGGACTTTTGGGGAGATAAAATATTAACTTGGTTTTGGATGTGGAAGAAATAGACTTAACTGTGGCGAGACTTTTCTTAGAAACAAGTTTGGATGATTGAACTGGCGAGACTTTTCAATTTTGAAGATTCTTTGCTTTTGGCTCCCATCTTCCACGTCGACACGACTTGGCACGTTAAATCTCCATAACCGGATTTACTATCACTCTATCAGGTTCGGTACTCATGTTCAATGTCTTTGTAAAGTTTATATGATGAATGGTCCAAAGAATTGGACTTTGCCTTTTTCATTATTTCATTTGACATCTAGAAAAAATAATTGGACAATTTCACAAGAAATACTACTTGATGGGATAAACATATTCACCTATGAATTAAAAGACTACAATGATTGTAATTTGTATGTATATGCACTTGATGGTCCTATCCACATAAATAACTGCAACAACCAAAACAAAATGATGTGACATTTTCTACATTCATTGAATAAATAATGTTGGTCCATAGACTGGTCCGGTCCCTCCCAGACCATAACATGGAACCACAGAGTCGATCGATAATTTTGGAGAGTTTACATTGCGAAGATGAAACAGTTTGAGTAGCAAGGAATAAACAGAGGACTCTCCTCCACCGCTATCGGCTGTCTGAATGGATTCAACTCGATCTGCATTTCAAGGATACATCATTCCATACATACCAATATGTTCTGAAGAAATATATAAGCAAAAAGTATATATTTTCTCTGCAAAAACATCATTGCCCAACAAAGGTTGATTGGAGAACTGGACATTAGTGTATCTGTGCGTGTGTGGCCGGTGGCCCCAAAGATGATTTGTAAGATAATGAAAAAGTGATGTTTTTGTCTCCTTCAACTTCATTCTATAGTATATGTGTCGACTCTCTATTCTACCTAGACAGTTTTGAAGAGACATAAGCCTGACCATATGCAGGAGGAACCCACACACACAAAAAAAAAACATAGATTTGTAAAAGTTAAAATAGGATAAATAAACCTATAATCTTGACTTACAGGTAATGATAGAGGTTGTCCTGTGATGGTTTTAATGCAACAAGCCGCCAGATGACAAGCTTCTTCACAGTAATCAGAGAATACAGCTGGGACTTTTATCTCCTTTATCAGTTCCTGAAATTATTCACACCAACGCATGAATGAATAACATATATGATCATTGAAAGATTGAAAGCGATCATCAGCTACTGGAAAAACGTACAATAGTTGGCAACCAACTTGGATAAGCAGCGACGCCGGCGTTTGGAGCAATCACTATGTGAGGAGCAGGTGAATCCTGCCCAAACAAGATGTTGATTCAGAAATCAAAACAACACAAGGTCCAATAAAATGGATATGACATTTGAGAACAGTATTGTAGATTACTGGTTTCCCCTTGACAAGTAGAAAGGCATACCTTTGTTATGTCACTGTAACAATCATGGTAAAATCCTCTATGGAGCTGTAAAGACACAGCTGAAGACCAGGCAGATTCGTTACAGGGATTGGGAATTTCGCTTGAATAATTACATTCGCATTCTTCTTCCATGCAAGGGGAATATCTGCGAAGTGAGATCATCTCTCCATCCCTGTTCACCAAGAGAGCAAAAAGAAAACGATTCATCAGATTAATGCCAATACATACAAAGAAAAACCAGCTACAATATTGCTGTTAAACGGCTTTAAGAACTCTCATGAAAAGTGGTAAAAAAGCAAAACATATCTTGTGATGTAATTTACTTTCCGGAACTAAAAATATAACAAGTGTTATACAAAACAATAAAATAGATTGTGGAGATTGTGGAATGCAGGACTCACATATGTTGTGGAATGTCAGGTCCAACAAGCTCTACGCTTATGCGCATACCAGGGAAGAGGGCTTGCAGCTCAGCGAACACACCAAGTTGGCCAAGCTCTTTCTGAGGGCCTTCAGAAGCTCAAAACTATCAGGAAACCATGTATCAGAAATTATACCATAGTTGCTATGGTGCATCTTTTGTAATATTTATATAATTTCCATATGCCAGTAATAAGGTAATACACTGGAACTTAAGTAAATGGAGGTGATTAGCAAAAAACTGTAACAAAGAGAAACAAGATAGCAACCTCAAAGAGAATTTAGGTTCTACAAAGCCGAAGAGTTACAGAGTGAAACATACCAAGATAATGTATACGAAGTTCATCGCTTATTTGGGGAGTCAAATTTCCCATCCCAATTGCTTGAATTGCATGATATATCGTAAGTGGCTGATATAAAAGCAAGCTGTATGAGTTAATAAATTGATAACTTCAAGCATTCTAGTTATACTAGCAATCACATCAATCATCACAAGAAATGTTACCCAGTGGAGAAGTAGAGCTACAGGAGAATCTAGAGGTATCGTTCTCCACTCGAAATAATCCGCCCAACTACAAAGCTGTTTTGTAACTGGATATAAAGGACCTGTGTGATACCAAATCAGAATTCTATAAATAACAAATCTTTCAGTAAACCATAAGCATAGAAGTAAAATGAAGTATACCACGACATGGACAAGAAGAGCTCGGCAGATGCCAACCTTCATTTTTAAAACTGTAACAAAAAGATAGTAATCAGCATAATTGACAATAGCTTAATATCAAAACGTAATTCTCATCCAATGAAGAGAAAAGATAACCGATCAAAACCTATCATAAGCCGAAAAAGAAGCAGAGGCTCCACAGTTACATTCATACATCCACATTCCAACATGATGTAACTTCATTTTGCTCAGGAATGAGCACCTACTCTCCTGTTTTCGACTAACCTAAGCACGAATTTAAAAAAAAAAAAAAAAAAAAACTTTGAGCTAAATTTTCCATGAACCAAAAGGCCTTAGATTCCTCATTATCATCCAAAGTTATCATAAACCTGAACCGTAGCTACTTCTGCAAATGTAAATGGGTAATCATTTAACAAATCAACACAACGCATTTGCTCTTCTAATCTCCCACATTCTTCCTTGTGATAGCTCCAATGTGAAATCTACAAAATAAATCAAGATCCACAAATTTAACAATGAACCTATTGATCAAAAACGAGTGAATTTTAATGTAATTTTTTCATGAATTTGCTAAATCTTAAATACTAACCTATCTAACTAGCTACAAGAGATCGGTCAAATCACCACTTCTTTGTTTATCCAGAACCGATTAGGTCGATGAAGAAGAAGAAGAAGGAGTAAGAGAGTAAGCAGAAGTTAAAACCTGATGAGAGACGGAGCAATACGCGACAGCACCACACTGGCCACACCTCCGCGTCGGTGGACCAACGCACCGCGTAGAAAAGCCACGCGCGGCACACTCCATCCGCCGTCGGGGACCAAGACAACCGCCGGTTTCTTCCCGGAAGGAGAGTATTAATTATTAAAGAATCTCGAGAACACTACTAACTTAAAGGCCCATTCTGTTCTAATCGTAAGGCCCATTATTATAATTATTATTGTAATTCGAAAGCATAAAGAAGAGTTTCATATATAAAGATGTTCCAAGTAAGAGAAAATAAGATCATTAAGATGTTCTAAAGAGGAAATTAAAATCAGAAGCAACAATTTTTTCATGAGATTTTCTGACAAACATATAGAACTTTTTTCTTATTTATATAGTTAGACTATATATATACAAATATTGCATCAAAATTCCTTGAGATCTCATGAATAATGTTGTTCTATAAAAAAATCTCAAGATACATAGTTCTGATTTCAACTATTGGAAATAAAGAGTGTAACATATATATGGGAAGTTGCAGTAAACAAAAACTTATTCGTCAAATAAGATTGAACTTAGAAATCGATTATTTAATTAACAATCACTTGACAAATGACATTTTGTTATTATTTTGAAAATGAAAGGGATACATGCATTGTATTTGACCTTCAAATTGAACCATTTCTACAATTCTATTTATAAATGTACTTCTTTTCAAATTAGTGTTCAAATTATTCTGACAAATATCCCTTACATATTTTTTCATTTCAATATAACCACAGATACATAGGTGTTGTTCTTCTGTCACCTGTGACCGCGACCAAAACTTCTTTTTTAGGCAATCGCAGCATCCAGCGAATGAAATTTTAGATCTCTACTATTTTTTTTTTTCAGTGATCCATTTTAAAATGTGGCAACTGAAACAACCTAATTATTAGAGTACCTTTATTATTTTTATTTTTAAAAAATCACAAAAAGACGTGTATCCCTAACTGAAGATACCCCTCTCTTCTCTCGACTCCTTCGCAGCCTCGAATCTTAGCTCTTCTCTCAAAACTCAAATTCTTTTCCATCTCGATCTCTCTCTCTTTGTCCCCATGTCATCCTCTTCATCTTCTTCTAAATAGTCATTATTCAAATTCAAAGGAAGTTGTGTGTGAGGACGAGCTAAATGATGGGAGGTATGTCTGTTTATGTTCGTCAATGTCTGTTCATATTTGTTTAGATCTGATTTTGAAATTCTTTTTGCAGAATTTTCCTTTTAGTCACCGTTACTCACATATGTACGCATGTTTTTTTACATATGTTTACCTTTATAATATATATATGTTTATAACCTTTGGAAATATTGTGTTTATAATCTCTCTAAACATATATATATATATTCCCCAAATAAGCATATTGTCTTTTCTATGATGTTTCTCTTTTATTAGAAGACTTTGCATTGTTTATTTGATAGGAATTTGATTTTGTATCTCCAAATTATTCTATTTCATATCCTTGAACTCAATACTCTTTTAACATTTCAATTGTTGTTAGCAATTGTTTTTGTTTTACGTAAACTGATATATGATATAAGGTGAAGAAGGTGAAATGACTTGAAATTAAAGACAATCTATATATATATAATAAACCTGTTTCAATAAAACAACTTCAAAACAGAGGAAGAGTGGGATAAGACATAAAATCAAGTTAAACTTTTGTTTTTGTCAATATTTATATATAAGATCAAAACTGTTAATTAAAAGTTTTGCTCATAAGAGATGAATGATTGCTAGAATATGTTAACCATCAGGTATGAGAATACTAGTCACTATTAATTATAGTAACTCGGCCTATATGTCTTTCGAAGTTTTGAGTGATTATATTTTCATTACATCAATGGCAGATTCGAAGGATGATGACTAGGGTTTGCTAGAGACCATGGTGAAAAATGGTTTCCACACATCTCAAATGACACTTTTAGCATTGCTATATCTCAAAGAAAATGGTTTAAGAGTTGCATTGGTGATATTGTGCTGAAACATCAAGAGATATAACGATTTTACAAGTAGGTGAAGAACATATAGTCTTGTAGGAGGTGCCATTGTTATCAATGTTAGAAAGCATTTATATATCTTGCTTACATTTGCAACAACTCTTGTCATACTTACTGATTAATCTGTCTCTTTGTTTGTTGTTTTGAATCTTTGCCGAAGATATCTATATGGCTTTTGAGTACATGTTCTTCTCCACTGAAATTAAACGATGCTCGTGTGAAAATCGTCAAATGCCAAGAGTGTCCTTGTGAAAACTGTTGAACTATGCTGGTTGTGAATTATTTGTTCTTGACTCCATTTATCCTAAGCCGTGTTTTGGAGATTTAAAACTCTACTTCCACGGATGGTCTAACCAAGAGCTTAAGTGAGTAATCAATTGAGTTTTAATTTCTTGATAATCATTGGTTGCCTTTAAGTTCTTGATTTAGAAATATGCACGGGAACCATGGAGCTTATTACATCAAATTCATGTCGCTTGTTCTTAGTAGGATTCTTAATTAGAACATGTGGTTGGAGCAGTGAATGATATCTTATGAGTTAAAAAGCTTCACTTTTCACCAATATAAAACCACAATTTTGAATTTTATTTAAACACACAAATATTTAAAATTTTGGGTTATATATGTGGTTCATTTTGATGTATGACATGTTAGTAAATTTATAAATGTCTCTATTTTATTATGGGGTTCTTATTGATTTATGAAAAAAAAACATATTCATTTTGGATAAAGGATCGGGTAATACTTGAGTACTGAATTGGTCGAGCAATGATATTTATGATATAAAAAAATAATTCACAAAGTGTACCATTAAAAAAGAATAGCTTGGATAAAGTGAAAATCTGGTAAATACGGATAATTCGGATTTAAAATACTATTAGACTAAAATTTTGGTGTAATGTGCTGAAAAACGAACATATAATGGTAGATATGAGTATATGACTATTGAAAAAATTCAGTATATAAGTACAATAATGTGATGTCATTCAAAAGACTGATACAATATATATATATATATATATATCATACTAAATACTATTTTATAATTTTATTGTTGTATATTCTAGACCCCAACAATGATGATCTAGACAAAATAATCAAAAAAAAAAAAGAAAACTCAGGTTTTATTAGTTTTGGAAAAAATGAAAAACACTCGTTACTTCTTAATCCATACCAATTGACGTCCTAGCGGTTCACATCTGTACAAGTAAATACCATCAGATCTTGCAACCCATGTGCGTTTTTCACCACATCGTCTTCTCCAAGCTCCTCTGTATGCTCTCCATATATCCATAAACAACTCCATTTTTGGACCCTGCCTCAAGTGACAAGCCCATACTATTCTTTTTTTGTTAGACTCTGTAACGTGTAAAGTGTATGACCCATTGGGTCTCAAATCGTGTGGACCTTCTCTCCCCCCTCGGTTGGATCTGCAGTCAACTTTGAGAATGCTACCATTAACGAGTCTATTCTGAAATTCTAAAATGTTTGGGGGGCAACCATCATTCAAACCAAAACACATAGTAATAGCTATAACAAAAACAATAAGATGATTCATTTTTGGATTTAAAATACGTTTTTGGAGTAATATGAATCTTAAGGCTTCAAAGTGTAGTATTTATAGTTTTTTTGTGTGTGGTAAAAATATTCAATGATGAAAGTAACAACTAAATTTAAACATTAATATGAACCAATTAAATATGTGGTCGAAGGGGCATTTGGTGTCGAAAAGTAAGGTCAATCAATAAGATTAGACTAAATGAATTAACTTTGAAACTTTATGTTAACCTATGAAACTTGATAAAATAAAATGCTAAGATTGTACAATATATTTGGAAATGTATCATTTTAACAATATGTACTAAATATATATAAACAAATTTTCATTTCAATATAACTAGATACATAGTCACACATATGCGCATATTTTTTTACTTATGTTTACCTTTTTATGTTATATATATATATATATATATATATATATATTTCATGAGATATTAGAAATTTGACCATTTTATCTAATATATAATGCCAAATGTTTTTTTCTAATATATTTACTACTGCCATTTGTTCTTAACAAATTTTATTTTTAGAAGTTTTCGCACAAAAAAATAATATTTATTTAATTTACGAACCAATAAATACAGTATAACCTCTATAAATTAATACTCCATAAATTAATACCTCGATAAAGCAATACATTTCTTCGGTCCCAAATTAGTTTTTCGGTTCAATTAGTATATCGATAAATTAATAACTCGATAAATTAATAAAATATCACGGTCCCAACAGTATTAATTTATAGAGGTTTTACTGTAGTTATAAGTTCAAATATCCTCTTTAATACTTCTTGAAGTTTACAAATTATTAACACAAATTAAGTAAAAGTATGTAAACAATCATTTTTTGTAGAACAAAAAAAAATAGAAAATCATTACTTTAATTAGGAACAAAGAAAGTAATTAAAATAAAGTATGATACAACATATTTAATCTATTTTGTAATATAATTCCTTAAAAAGTTGAAGTGAATACTGTTCATGTCACTTAGTTTTGTCGTTTGTTTTTATTGCTTCAATATACATTACGTCATAAAAATTTGTGTATCCCAAAAAATAAAGATTTACTGTAATTCAATATTAATGATCTCTGGAACAATATATATAGATGTCAGGGTACAATAGAAAAGAGTAAAATCTAATGGGCCGGTTAATGAGTCCATAAGATGTTTTATAACACTCTCCCTTGGACAAAATAACCGTGTCCGATACTCAACCGGGGTCTCTATAATGCGCTGGAGAATGTTGCCTCATTAAAACCTTACCAGGAAAACCCAGTGGGAAAAACCATGGTGAAGGAAAAAGAGTACAACACGCATTACTCCCCCTGATTTGAGCATCACTGTAGATCTTTAAGTCTACGCATCCCAATCTGATAAATGAGCTTCCAGAGTGTTGAAGTCGGCAATGATTTGGTGAATAGATCGGCTGAATTCTCACTTGATCGGACCTGCTGAACTTTGACATGACCATCCTTTTGTAGCTCATGAGTGAAGAAGAATTTGGGCAGAATATGCTTCGTCCGATCCCCTTTGATGTAACCGTCCTTGAGCTGAGCAATACAAGCCGCATTGTCTTCAAACATCACTAGGCTCTTTATCTTCGTCCATACCACAATCTGATCGGATGTGCTGGGTCATGGATCGCAGCCAAACACACACTCTGCTAGCTTCTGTAATGGCCAAGATTTCCGCATGGTTAGATGAGATGGCAGCGATTGTCTGCTTCATAGATCTCCAAGAGATAGCTGTTCCTCCATGCGTGAAAACATAGCCAGTCTGAGACCTGGCACAGTGCGGATCCGATAGATATCCTGCATCAGCAAAATCAACTAGCCCATCCTTGTTGTGGTTAGTGTAAAACAATCCTAAGTCTTTAGTTCCTTGTAGGTACCTTAGGATGTGTTTGATACCGTTCCAGTGCCTTTTAGTTGACATGAGCTAAAACGAGCTAGGAGACTCACGGCAAAACAGATGTCTGGTCTAGTGTGACTAGCCAAGTACATTAATACTCCTATGACACTGAGGTAGCATTTCGGACCGAGAACTTCTTCATCGTCCTTCTTTGGACCGAATGGATCACTGTCCAATCCTAGGCTCCTCACAACCATTGGGCTGGTCAATGGGTGGGCCTGGTCCATATTGAATCTCTTGAGTATTTTTTCAATGTATGTCGATTGATGCACAAGGATTCCATCTTTGATGTACTCAAGTTGTAGCCCCAAACTGAATTTAGTTTTGCCCAGGTCTTTCATTTCAAATTCTGCTTTTAAGCATTCTAGTGTTTGGGCGATTTCACCTGATGTTCCGAGGATGTTTAAATCATCCACGTATACTGCTATGATCACAAATCCTTTGTTTTCGTATTTTTTTTTGATAAAGATGCATGGTCTGATCGGATCGTTTTTGTAGCCTTCTCTGATGAGATATTCGCTTAACCGGTTATACCACAAACGTCCGCTTTGTTTCAGTCCATATAAGGATTTGTGCAGCCTAATGCAGTGCTGATCTAGAGATGCATGCTTATCTTTAATCTCGATGCCATCTGGTAATCTCATATAGATTTCATTGTCCAGTGGTCCATTGAGATATGCGGTTACAACATCCATTAACCGCAAATCTAAGTTTTCTCTTACAGCCAGACTTATGAGGAATCGAAAAGTAGTTGCATTCACCACAGGAGAATAAGTCTCTTCATAATCGATTCCAGGTCTCTGTGAGAATCCTTGTGCTACAAGCCGTGCCTTGTATCTAACGATTTCACCGTCACCGAGTTCGTTTCTTTTACGCACAAAGACCCATTTGTGGCCCACTAGTTTAGTATCAAATGGTGTCCTTATGATCGGACCAAACACATTCCTTTTCTTTAGACTGATTAACTCCATGTTTATGGCTCCTTTCTATTTTAGCCAGTCTGATCTACGAGTGCACTCAATTATAGACGTGGGTTCTAGATCCTCTTGCGTGTGCGCAACCTCAAGTGCTACCTTGTATGCAAAGATTGCATCTATGTCGAAATCTTTTCTGTTCCATTGAGTTCCAGACATGCTATAATTGATAGAGATTTCATTATTATTGATCCCTTCAGAACCTTGAGATTTGGCGTCCCAAACCTCTCTTATCGGTTCACTAGGGTGAATCTCAGCCGCTGCTATGTCTGTTATTTCAAGAATCTCGGTTTCAACCGTTGTACCTTTCTTTGGTTTCTGGGGATTCTTATCTTTGGAACCTAATGGTCTGCCACGTTTATTACGTGATGCAGATTATGTAGCAATTTGAGTCTATCCCTTTTGGAAATCTATTCGTACTGGTGCATTAAAAGCTGGTATGTACGATTTAGTTACTCTGTCCGGGTCAGCAAAGGAATCTGGCAATTGATTAGCAAGCTTTTGTAAGTGTATAATCTTTTGGACCTCTGAATCACATTCTAGAGTCCGAGGATCTTGCCATTGTGAGGATGTTTGATTCCATGAAAGTTCCTTTACCAGCTTGTGTGTCTCTCCACCTAAGACAGGATATACCGATTCATCAAATCGGCAATCCGCATATCTGGCCTTAAATAGGTCTCCTGTGGTCGGCTCGAGATATTTGATAATGGTGGGAGAATCAAAACCAACAGATATTCCCATCCTCTTTTGAGGTCCCATTTTAGTTCTCTGTGGTGGTGCAATGGGTACATAGACTGAACACCCAAATGTCTTAATATGGGAGATATCTGGCTCATGACCCGTTAGCAGTTGGGATGGTGAATATCTATGCTCACTAGATGGCCGGATGAGTATTAGTTCAGCAGCATGTAAGACTGCATGTCCCCAAGCTGAGACTGGGAGCTGCGATCTCATAAGTAATGGTCGAGCAATCCATTGAATTCGTTTAATGAATGATTCAGCTAATCCATTATGTGTATGGACATGTGCCACAGGATGTTCTACACTTACTCCATGGCCATACAGTATTCATTAAACGCTTGGGAAGTGAATTCACCAGCATTATCAAGACGTATAGTCTTAAGTGGGAAATCTGGAAAATGGGCTCGCAACCTGATGATTTGGGCCAATAACCTAGCAAATGCTTGGTTCCGAGAAGACAATAGACAGACATGCGACCAGCGGGTCGATGCGTCAATTTGAACCATGAAATACCGAAACGTCCCACACGGTGGGTGGATCGGTCCACATATGTCTCCTTGTACTCGTTCAAGAAAATTCAAGGTCTCTTTGGACAATTTGACTGGTGAAGTCCGAGTGATCAACTTCCCTTGTGAGCAAGCTGTGCACATGAGGTGTTGAGGGAAGACTCGGTTTTCTTTAAGGGTGTGCCCTTTAGAACTTTGAATTAATTTACGCATCATGTTCGTACCGGGATGACCAAGCCGGTCGTGCCAAATAGTGTAATCTTTAAAACGTGCTTTGATAGCAGCATTAGCCTCAATCATACTGACCTTAGCATAGTAAAGGCCAGTAGATAGTGCAGGTATAGTCTCAAGGACTTGTTTATAGCCGTGTGAGACTTTAGTGATCAGTAATGATTCTTTGTTCCCTTCACCTTGGGTTTCGATGTGGAAACCATTTAGTTTTATGTCTTTGAAGCTCAAAAGATTTCTCTTTGAAATGGGTGAGTATAGCGCATCTAGTATTTCTAGATGTGTGCCGTTTGATAACAACACATGGGCTTGACCGTGGCCCTCTATTAGGCTCGAGGTACCCGTTATGATGCTAATGTTTGCGGTTTTTATTATGAGATTTATGAAATAGGTCTTGTCTTTTAATATGGTGTGGCTGGATCAAGAAAGACATGAGCTGGTAAAAGACCTTAATGACATGTTTAGACATTTGAGTTACAATTAACCTTGTACCATTACACAAACCACCTTTAGGGTCAATATTCCTAAGTAGCATGATAAACACTCCAATTTTCAATTGTAACTCATGGTTCGGCAACCCTGATACTTTCATATTGTTTAGAAATTCTTGAGAGTAAATCATATCGGCACGGACTCCTGTATCTGAAGTTTCAATACTATCATGATTGAGTAGGTTGTTGTTTCTCCTATTGGGCAAAAAAAAAAATTGTATTAAACATGAAGTGAAACCAAATATTAGAGTAATTATATAGGTGAAGCATATTTGAGAATTTTACCATATTTACTTTCTTGTATGGTAAGATGAAGTTTTGAGGTTCTTTTCATTTTGAATCGTTATAAAACTATCCAACAATAAATTCTCAATATTTAAAGAAGATCGTTAAACTATTATGACAATTTTGAAACTTCCTAAAAATAATAAACTATATAGAGATAGTAATAGAGGACATTCTTCTCCTGTGATTTGCTTAGTCAAATTACACTTTACGAAGAAATTTGTATTAAACTAAAATTTTAATATTTTTTATTTAATTATTTAACTTTTTAGATATTACACTTTGGCTAATACTTTTGAGATGTGTGATCGCATGTAGGCTGAGATTTGGCTTTTTTTTTTTTTTTGGTTTTAAGACGGGTTTGATTTAAGCTAAGCAATTGATGTGTACACTAATTAACACTAATTATGTTTTGACTTGGTATAACTAATTATTTTAAATTTCTGTTTAGGGATATACAATTGCAGCATACACTATGGAGAGATTTCGCTAAAGGGGTCTCATAATATACAACACAAAATTGATCATCACCAATTGTGCATTGTTATTTTAAGAGTTTAGAATGTGTATCATAATAATAATATAACAAACCAAAAATCAAACACAACTGAAAAATAAAATCTAAATTCCGAGACAATTCCTAGATTATGTTTCATGAAAAAACTAAAGAAGCAATATTCAATTAAATAATGGTAAATGATTATGTTTTCTCATTCTTCATCATCGAAATCCTCTACAACCACACAAAATTGGGTATGAGAAACTCCCCTTGCACGCATAAGACCATGAATAATACTGAGACCATGGTTCTTAACCTTAAATTTACTTAGAATCAAACCTTTAAAAAGAAAAGGAAAATAAGAATTAATTTAAAAACAATTGTCTTTAAAAGTAAACCTAATCAAATTAGAACTTACCCGGATTATGAAAAAGTTTATGATGCATGTTTTGCACATCGGTTGTTAGAATCTCCCAAGTATCATTCCAAATTTTCCAAGGTTCCACCATAGGATCATTGACCAGCGTCGTAACTGCTGCACAGAAACTTGCCAAGAATATGCAGTTCTAATATTATGAATAAACTCATTAGTGGGACTATGGAAGCATAACACATGACCAAACACTACATCTTTAGCTTTTTCTTCATCTGAGTAACCTTGGTCGAGCTGATCCTACATTCTGCAAAATCCAACAATATTGTTAGCCAAAAATTTACAGCATAAATAAAATATAGTAATAACGAAACATATAATTACCTTATTGAGCATTCAAAACAAACACTTGAGATACAAATTATCATGATCTGAAGGCTGCGTTGATTTTTGTGTTTCGAGGGCAATCTGACCAAGCACGTCTGTTGAAAACATCATCAAAAGGATCATACAATTAGACATTTAATTTTTAATAAACCAAACAACAAATAAAACAACTCGGGAACTCACCAAACGCTTATGTCCTTCTTTCCTGATAATATATCTGTGAAATCTACGAAATAATTCTCTGGTACTTGTTTTGAGAAATCATGATACAACTTGATAGTAGTGGTTCGGTAGAACACAATCTTGAAAGGCAGTGGATTAGTTCTATAATCACCATCATAGTCTGCGAGTTTGAAAGTGTTTATTATCCGTGATTTACCAACTGCTAACTGATTTTAGAATTTTTTTGTAAGGACATCTTGAATAGATGCATGTATTCTCGTGCCCTATAAACATAAATTATTAGATATTAGTTCAAAATTTGTGAAAAAAAATCTACCTCGAAGGTAACATATTTACAAGATTAAAGTGTTAATAACCTAAAGCATGTTTGAAATTCTTTAAGGAAAGACACATAATTGTACGTTTTTGAACTAAAGAAACAAAAAGTATTTTCAGCATTAGAAAAGAATCAGGGAATAAGGGTAGACGAACCTCCTCATCTAATAAAACCATCTCAATGGACTTGGCTGCTTTCCACAGTCGTAATAATGGAGATACAATATGTATCTATTTATATACACATATATGTGCTTATAAATTTCCTAATCCTTATTGAATATATCGTTATATGTTATTATCTTGACATTTTAAAATCAATTATTAATGGAATGACAACAGTCTATAAAATAAGATTGACTATGTTAAGCATATAAAATAATTTAATTGTTTTGATTTTATTTAAAATTAAATAATTTTTTATTAGTAATTCTTTTCTATTAAAATATTTGAATTTTTTAAAATATTATTTTATATTGATTTTAATTTTGGTCGTTTTTTATTTTTATTTTATTTTTAAATTTAATAAGTTTTTTATTAGTAATTATTTTATATTAATATACTTGAATCTTTTAAAATATTATTCTATATTAATTTTAATTTTGGTCGTTTTTCAAATTTAATTAATAAGTTTTTTATTAGTAATTATTTTCTATTAATATATTTTATTTTTTAATATTTTTTTATATTGATTTTAATTTTGGTCATTTTTTAAATTTTTTAAAAAAGCAAAAATGTCAAAATAGTAAAATAAGTAGATTAATCAAAATATTCTTTTATAGTGCTTTTAATTTTGGTCGTTTTAAAAAAAAATCAAAATTACAAAATATTTAAATAAGTAGATTAAACAAAATATTTTTTTATAGTGATTTAATTTTTGTCGTTTTTTAAATTTTTTTTAAAAAGTTAATGGTAAAATATTAAAATAAATAGATTTATAAAGGACAAAGTGTTAATCAACCAGGATGAATGCGAACACTTTTTACTTTTCCTTTAATATATAAGATAGATTCATAAAATCTAAAAATTTAAAAATTAAAGAGAGAGAAGAAAGAAGAGCAAGCAAACCCTAATCTCAAGGTAATCTGCTTCAAAGCCATCGTTAAGGTTTTGTACTAATGATTTTTTTTTATAGTCTAGGTCAAAGATATTTGTGAATCAATTAGGGTACAATATTCCGATATTCAAGCATACATCTTTGTCTCGTCTTGATTGTCGTGTTGTGTTCTTAGGATGATTAGGAGGGGTGCAACAGTGAATTCTTTGGTTTCAACGAATAGTAACTGTGATTCGAATGATTTGGTTTTCGATTTGTTGAAAAAACTTGGAGAAGCACGTGAGATTGTTTCAATTTCTAACTTTTGGCGTTTTTCACCTCATTGGTCATTGCCAAAGCTAGCGAACCATTTAACAACTGTTATGTTCCTTCCAGGGATGGCACATCTTTTTGATTGCTTGGATAAAGATACATCCCATTGCTATGGCCCTAACTCTTTTAAATTGCACAGGTTGGTTGGTTGGTTAGTTAGTTCATCAACATATACTTTTCCCTCTCTTTTTTGCACTCCATTCTTAAGCCGCTGGGATTTGTCTGACTTGGCAGGCTTCCAATTGCAAGGCCGGGAGAGCTCCTTGGATTGGTTGGAACACACAGTATCGGGAAATCAACTGCTCTCAAAGTTTTGGCTGGAGAACTCAAACCAAATCTTGGCCGGCTCAATGTAAACATCCCCTCTCAATTTCATATTCTCTCTTCTGTATGCAAGTGACTTCTGTATTGATCATTCTTCTTCCTCTTGGGCAGAATCCTCCGGAGTGGCAAGAAATTTTGACTCACTTCCGGCATAAAGATTTTCAAAGCTACTACACCCAGCTTGCAGAACAGAAACTAAAGGTAGGAGGGTGGAAATAATTGATCTTGGTCATTTTTTTTTCCCTTAGTAGTTCTTAGTTAGTTTCTTTAAGCGACTCACGGTTTGTCTCATAGGTCGTTGTGAAGCCACAACAAGTCGAAGACTTAAGTTGCTATACTGAACCACATGTCATGAAGCTGATTGAAAAGTACAACGAGAAGGGTATGATGAAGGAGGTCTGTGATGCTCTTGAGTTGAACGAGTTCCTGAAAGGGAAGGTCAACCAATTATCTGCTGGAGTGCTCCAGAGGGTTATGATTGCTGTAACTGTCTTACAGAAAGCGGATGTGTACATATTTGATGAACCATCAAATTTCCTCGATGTGAAGCAAAGATTCAAAGCTGCCCAACTTATACGTTCTCTCCTCACTCCTGACAGGTTTGATGATTTTGACAGGCATCTTCTGAATTTTCTTCACTACAAAATCTTCTTTCTCTGGTCTGTCTTGAATAACATTATATTTTTTCTTGCACGTTTGTTTTGGTTGCTGTAGCTACGTGATAGTTGCTGACAATGACATTAGTGTCCTTGACTATTTGTCGGATGCCCTTCACTGTTTCTATGGGAAACCAGGAGCATATGGTATTGTTTCTCTCCCCTTTAATGCCAGAGCAGGAATCGAGGTTTTCTTGGCTGGGTTTTGTCACGATGATAATATGCGTATCAGGGATGAATCTCTCATCTTTGAGGTAAGGCTTTTATAAATAGTGTCTCTTAGAGTTAATTCACAGACAAGTGGTCGGCTTTTGTCATTGATAGTTTTATCTTTCCTTTCCGAGGCTGCTAAGAAACCACAACGACAGAGTGACCGGATACGGCGTTCCTTCAAAAGATACAAATATCCAGACATGAGTAGAACCTGTTTTGATTACAAGCTGGAAGTGGCGGCAGGGGAATTCCACGACACTCAGATTCTTGTAATGCTGGGAGAAAACGATTTAGGGAAGACCCTCTTCATCCAAATGCTGGTAGAGTTCAATGCCTTTTATCGTTTATATACTCTCTTTAGTTTCTGAACAAAGATTTCTCTCGATTACTGTAGGCCGGTTTGGTGCCACCTAACAAGGTAGGAGGATTAAAACTGAGCATGCCAACGTTCAAGGTGTCCTACAAACCGCAAAAAAATGCCTGGAAATTTGATGGTACAGTCAGACAATTGCCAGAAATGAGGCATCTTTTGGCGTGCATCCAACCTGAGTTTGTATCAGATGTGATGAAACCACTTCGGATTGAGCAGCTGCTGGATCGAAAAGTGGCCTCACTCTCGAGTGGAGAAACGCAGAGGGTTGCCATAACTCTCTGCCTGAGGAGAGTGAGTATTTACAATTTACAATAATGAAATGGATGCTGTATTTTTGTGCATTGTTGCAACATTTGTTACTTATCTGGAAAAACATTGCTCCTGACAGAATGCAAGTGTCTACCTGATCGATGAGCCAGGTACATATCTGGACTCAGAGCTGCGAATCAACGCTGCAGTGGCCATAAAGCGGCACATTTTACGCGTGCAGAAAGCCGCAATTATTGTGGAGCATAACTTGATAATGGCGACCTATTTGGCAGACCAAGTGATTGTGGTTGAAGGAAAGCCTGGTGCCAAGTGTACTGCTAGCCCTCCATACCCACTTGTCAGTGGGATGAACAGATTCCTATCGGTTAGTCACTTATTTATATTTCACTAATCCTCAGCGCAGCAAATAATTAATAAATATGTTTGTCAATCCCTCCAGGAGCATCTGAATATCACATTCAGCCGGGATGACGAATCCTTTGACTTTACACCAAGGGTCAACAAATTAGGGTCGACCGAGGACACGAAGCAAAAGGCTGCAGGCCACTACTACAACGTGGATTGAGTGATTGGTAAAAGAGAGGGAGGATACCAGTAGCATCCGAAAGGTCTTTCTCTGGATCTGTAGCGATTATATGTAAGACATGACCGCTAATTAGCTAAGTTGGGCATTCTAAGAATAAGATTGTAGCTACTGTCCAGTGTTGTGTGCACCAATTCTGAGGTCTGCATCAGCGGACGGAAAACAGTCCTTGGTTCTGTTTCTTTGTTATCTATTATCTATGGTCTGTTTTAAACTTTATTAAGCGTGTTTTGTTGCCTTCTCTCCAATCATGTGATTGTGTGCCAAGTAAATATCTTCAGGTTCCTAAATTGTTTTTATGCATACCTCTGCCAACGATCACTCTTAAGGATCGGGTTTGGCTTGCACATTAGGAAATCTGAAATCATAATAATTCCAATAACAACTCTGGTTACTTGGACTGCAATGCATTGTTCCAAACCACTACCTTACCATTAAGCTCGGAATTTTTTTTTTTAAATTGTCATAATTTTTTTTTTTTTTCTTATTTTTTTGTGATTTTACTTATCAAGGTTTCGATTAGCAAAAAGGGATAATGCGAGTTGTATTAAAGACCACCTTTTGTCCATGATACTTTCAACACATTCATTATGTATATAATAAATGTGGTGTGGTATAATAATCAAATAACTTAAACCATTTACCAAGATAAATACACTACACTTTTAAGTTTTAACCAATTAGAAGTGTATAATATTTCAAACTACCCCATCAAAAACTGCAATTGTCTATTCTTAGTTTCTTCCTTTGGGAATTTACTGAACCACTCCTATAAATCATCCGTCTCAAGCTTTACACCTTAACTTCCTTTGACTTTAAGAACCCCACAAACAATGAGCTAACCACATCTGAAAAAAAAACATTTTCTTTTACCTCAGATGTCCTAAGAATAAACTCAAAACCTGTTTGTGCATAACTGTTCTTGGCTTTAGCCGTATTCTTCACACACTAAGCATATCTTAATCCTGACCAACCCTGAGCTTTAATCATTTCCTTAGAGATGAGATATCAAACTTCCTTGGATTATTAAGAACCTGAAGCACCCCGAGATACATTCTAACTGTGATGCTCCACTTGAAACTCAACTGTTTACAGTAATTGTATCTCTCTGTAGAAACACTCCACCTGGAAATAAAGCCAATAAGAGCTCCTTGTGCCTCAGAAACATGACTCCACCTCTCCTAGTTAAAGTTGTCCTCACAACACCTTTGATCCATGCTTACAAACCTTGAAGACCTACCAAGAACCTTGCTTTTACAAACCTTGAAGACCTACCAAGAACCTTGCTTCACTAGAAGTAAACCAATTCAGTTTTCAAAACACCAAACTAAACATGACCTTCATGATGCAGACTAAATGTCTTCCCAGATTTGAGTTTCATGATGATGCTTCACCACAGGAGCACTGCGTCTTTCCTTCCTATCTTGATGAATCTACTTTTTACCGGTTGGTGAGGAAGTGAGATACGTAGCCAGATCAAATCAATTTCCAAGGGGGTATTAGTTTCAAACTAAAGGGATTCCTTCGATACCCGATCAACCAAGGTCTTTTACCAGCTTTTTGAATAGTATTCTACTTTACCATAACCATGAGCCGACAGAATTGAGCTCATGTCTTTCTTGAACCAGAAATCAATTCTCCCACATATTAAAATATGTTTTTGGAGTAATATGAATCTTAAGGCTTCAAAGTGTAGTATTTATAGTTTTTTTTGTGTGTGGTAAAAATATTCAATGATGAAAGTAACAACTAAATTTAAACATTAATATGAACCAATTAAATATGTGGTCGAAGGGGCATTTGGTGTCGAAAAGTAAGGTCAATCAATAAGATTAGACTAAATGAATTAACTTTGAAACTTTATGTTAACCTATGAAACTTGATAAAATAAAATGCTAAGATTGTACAATATATTTGGAAATGTATCATTTTAACAATATGTACTAAATATATATAAACAAATTTTCATTTCAATATAACTAGATACATAGTCACACATATGCGCATATTTTTTTACTTATGTTTACCTTTTTATGTTATATATATATATATATATATATATATATATTTCATGAGATATTAGAAATTTGACCATTTTATCTAATATATAATGCCAAATGTTTTTTTCTAATATATTTACTACTGCCATTTGTTCTTAACAAATTTTATTTTTAGAAGTTTTCGCACAAAAAAATAATATTTATTTAATTTACGAACCAATAAATACAGTATAACCTCTATAAATTAATACTCCATAAATTAATACCTCGATAAAGCAATACATTTCTTCGGTCCCAAATTAGTTTTTCGGTTCAATTAGTATATCGATAAATTAATAACTCGATAAATTAATAAAATATCACGGTCCCAACAGTATTAATTTATAGAGGTTTTACTGTAGTTATAAGTTCAAATATCCTCATTAATACTTCTTGAAGTTTACAAATTATTAACACAAATTAAGTAAAAGTATGTAAACAATCATTTTTTGTAGAACAAAAAAAAATAGAAAATCATTACTTTAATTAGGAACAAAGAAAGTAATAAAAATAAAGTATGATACAACATATTTAATCTATTTTGTAATATAATTCCTTAAAAAGTTGAAGTGAATACTGTTCATGTCACTTAGTTTTGTCGTTTGTTTTTATTGCTTCAATATACATAACGTCATAAAAATTTGTGTATCCCAAAAAATAAAAATTTATTGTAAACTTATTCAATATTAATGATCTCTGGAACAATATATATAGATGTCAGGGTAAAATAGAAAAGAGTAAAACCTAATGGGCCGGTTAATGAGTCCATAAGATGTTTTATAACACTCTCCCTTGGACAAAATAACCGTGTCCGATACTTAACCTGGGTCTCTATAATGCGCTGGGGAATGTTGCCTATTAAAACCTTACCAGGAAAACCCAGTGGGAAAAACCATGGTGAAGGAAAAAGAGTACAACACGCATTACTCCCCCTGATTTGAGCATCACTGTAGATCTTTAAGTCTACGCATCCCAATCTGATAAATGAGCTTCCAGAGTGTTGAAGTCGGCAATGATTTGGTGAATAGATCGGCTGAATTCTCACTTGATCGGACCTGCTGAACTTTGACCTGACCATCCTTTTGTAGCTCATGAGTGAAGAAGAATTTCGGCAGAATATGCTTCGTCCGATCCCCTTTGATGTAACCGTCCTTGAGCTGAGCAATACAAGTCGCATTGTCTTCAAACATCACCGTAGGCTCTTTATCTTCGTCCATACCACAATCTGATCGGATGTCCAATCCTAGGCTCCTCACAACCATTGGGCTGGTCAATGGGTGGGCCTGGTCCATATTGAATCTCTTGAGTATTTTTTCAATGTATGTCGATTGATGCACAAGGATTCCATCTTTGATGTACTCAAGTTGTAGCCCCAAACATAATTTAGTTTTGCCTAGGTCTTTCATTTCAAATTCTGCTTTTAAGCATTCTACTGTTTGGGCGATTTCACCAGATGTTCCGAGGATGTTTAAATCATCCACGTATACTGCTATGATCACAAATCCTTTATTTTCGTATTTTTTTTGATAAAGATGCATGGTCTGATCGGATCGTTTTTGTAGCCTTCTCTGATGAGATATTCGCTTAACCGGTTATACCACATACGTCCGCTTTGTTTCAGTCCATATAAGGATTTGTTCAGCCTAATGCAGTGCTGATCTAGAGATGCATGCTTATCTTTAATCTCGATGCCATCTGGTAATCTCATATAGATTTCATTGTCCAGTGGTCCATTGAGATATGCGGTTACAACATCCATTAACCGCAAATCTAAGTTTTCTCTTACAGCCAGACTTATGAGGAATCGAAAAGTAGTTGCATTCACCACAGGAGAATAAGTCTCTTCATAATCGATTCCAGGTCTCTGTGAGAATCCTTGTGCTACAAGCCGTGCCTTGTATCTAACGATTTCACCGTCACCGAGTTCGTTTCTTTTACGCACAAAGACCCATTTGTGGCCCACTAGTTTAGTATCAAATGGTGTCCTTATGATCGGACCAAACACATTCCTTTTCTTTAGACTGATTAACTCCATGTTTATGGCTCCTTTCTATTTTAGCCAGTCTGATCTACGAGTGCACTCAATTATAGACGTGGGTTCTAGATCCTCTTGCGTGTGCGCAACCTCAAGTGCTACCTTGTATGCAAAGATTGCATCTATGTCGAAATCTTTTCTGTTCCATTGAGTTCCAGACATGCTATAATTGATAGATATTTCATTATTATTGATCCCTTCGGAACCTTGAGATTTGGCGTCCCAAACCTCTTGTATCGGTTCACTAGGGTGAATCTCAGCCGCGGCTATGTCTGTTATTTCAGGAATCCCGGTTTCAACCGTTGCACCTTTCTTTGGTTTCCGGGGATTCTTATCTTTGGAACCTAATGGTCTGCCACGTTTATTACGTGATGCAGATTCTGTAGCAACTTGAGTCTGTCCCTTTTGGACATCTATTCGTACTGGTGCATTACAAGCTGGTATGTACGATTTAGTTACTCTGTCCGGGTCAGCAAAGGAATCTGGCAATTGATTAGCTAGCTTTTGTAAGTGTATAATCTTTTGGACCTCTGAATCACATTCTAGAGTCCGAGGATCTTGCCATTGTGAGGATGTTTGATTCCATGAAAGTTCCTTTACCAGCTTGTGTGTCTCTCCACCTAAGACAGGATATACCGATTCATCAAATCGGCAATCCGCATATCTGGCCTTAAATAGGTCTCCTGTGGTCGGCTCGAGATATTTGATAATGGTGGGAGAATCAAAACCAACATATATTCCCATCCTCCTTTGAGGTCCCATTTTAGTTCTCTGTGGTGGTGCAATGGGTACATAGACTGAACACCCAAATGTCTTAATATGGGAGATGTCTGGCTCATGACCCGTTAGCAGTTGGGATGGTGAATATCTATGCTCACTAGATGGCCGGATGCGTATTAGTTCAGCAGCATGTAAGACTGCATGTCCCCAAGCTGAGACCGGGAGCTGCGACCTCATAAGTAATGGTCGAGCAATCCATTGAATTCGTTTAATGAATGATTCAGCTAATCCATTCTGTGTATGGACATGTGCCACGGGATGTTCTACACTTACCCCCATGGCCATACAATATTCATTAAACGCTTGGGAAGTGAATTCACCAGCATTATCAAGACGTATAGTCTTAAGTGGGAAATCTGGAAAATGGGCTCGCAACCTGATGATTTGGGCCAATAACCTAGCAAATGCTTGGTTCCGAGAAGACAATAGACAGACATGCGACCAGCGGGTCGATGCGTCAATTAGAACCATGAAGTACCGAAACGTCCCACACGGTGGGTGGATCGGTCCACATATGTCTCCTTGTACTCGTTCCAGAAAATTCAAGGTCTCTTTGGACAATTTGACTGGTGAAGTCCGAGTGATCAACTTCCCTTGTGAGCAAGCTGTGCACATGAGGTGTTGAGGGAAGACTCGGTTTTCTTTAAGGGTGTGCCCTTTAGAACTTTGAATTAATTTACGCATCATGTTCGTACCGGGATGACCAAGCCGGTCGTGCCAAATAGTGTAATCTTTAAACCGTGCTTTGATAGCAGCATTAGCCTCAATCATACTGACCTTAGCATAGTAAAGGCCAGTAGATAGTGCAGGTATAGTCTCAAGGACTTGTTTATGGCCGTGTGAGACTTTAGTGATCAGTAATGATTCTTTGTTCCCTTCACCCTGGGTTTCGATGTGGAAACCATTTAGTCTTATGTCTTTGAAGCTCAAAAGATTTCTCTTTGAAATGGGTGAGTATAGCGCATCTAGTATTTCTAGATGTGTGCCGTTTGATAACAACACATGGGCTTGGCCGTGGCCCTCTATTAGGCTCGAGGTACCCGCTATGGTGCTAATGTTTGCGGTTTTTATTATGAGATTTATGAAATAGGTCTTGTCTTTTAATATGGTGTGGCTGGATCCACTATCCACCACAATGATATCCATGTTCTCATGCATATCTTCATTAAACAAGAGGTATGATTTAAATTTAAATAAACCATAATAAATTCATAAATGAAATAAAAGACATAAGTTCTGAAATGTAAATCAAATCTAAATAAAACAAATCCCAAATGAAAATAAAATCAAGAATAAATCGAAATGTTCAGATGTCGAGATTAATCGAGTAGGTCGGAGGTTTGGTAATCCATGGGATCAGCCTTCTCATCCTTGAAGTCACCTTCATAATCTTGGTGGACCAGATTAGCTTCAGGATTAGCCTTCCCGTGCTTCTGATAGAGCTCACAAAGGAACTTGGGAGTGCGACAGTTCTTGGACCAATGATTTGACATCCCGCATCGGTGGCAAGGGGATGGATTGGTCGAGTTGGCTGCATGGGTCGGTTTGGAGATCCCACGACCTTTACCGTGATTGTAACTGAGGTTAGGTCGGTTGCCTCGGTTCGAATTCCCACGTCCATTGCCACGCTTCCCACGTCCGTTGTCACGTCCACGGCCACGATCAGAGGATCTGTCACGCTGGACGTAGTTGGATTCTCTATTGGCTCCTTCTGGGAGTGGGGCTGATCCCGGGGGCCTTTGAGCACTATTCTTCATCAACAACTGATTGTTTTTCTCCGCTAGGAGTAAGCAAGAGATCAAATCCTCATATGCCGTGTGTTTCATTCCACGGTATTGTTGCTGAAGCACAATATTCTGAGTGTTGAAGGTTGACAATGTCTTCTCAAGAAGATCATGATCAGACACTTCTTCGCCACAGAGTTTCATGAGTGAAACAATCCGAAAGAGTTCGGAGTTGTAGGCGTCCACGGATTTGAAATCTTGGAACCGTAGGTTCTTCCAATCGAACTTGGCTTGGGGCAATAGGACCGTTTTCTGATGGTCATACCTCTTTTTCAGTGCCACCCAAAGGTCGAGTGGATTCTCAATCGTGAGATATTGATTTTTGAGACTCTCGGTCAGGTGATGGCGGATATGAAATATCGCCTGGAACCGATCTTTGAGAGATGCGGTGTTATCATCGATGATGCATTCACCTAGGCCTTTGGAGTTGAGGAAAATTTTAGTGTCAAGGGCCCACTGGAGATAGTTATCTCCTGAGACATTGAGTGCCTCGAATTCAACCTTTTGAATGTTCGACATCTGAAACATATATAATTAATTTCATTAAGGGATTATGAATCTGTGATCACGCCTTTTTGGTTCTGACTGGAAAAAAGGAACCGGGAGCTAAAGACCTCGGTTTTCAAATCGACTCAAGGTAGGAGAAGAAGCGGCGGCTAGGGCTCGGAGGAGGAGAAGAAGCGGCGGCTAGGGTTTGTGAAAACTCAGGCGGCTAGGGTTTCGTGCTGATAACGTGTTGTAAACTTATTCAATATTAATGATCACTAGAACAATATATATAGATGTCAGTGTACAATAGAAAATAGTAAAACCTAATGCCTAATGGGCCGGTTAATGAGTCCATAAAATGTTTTATAACAAGATTGATGTTAATAGAATGACAAGGGTCATGGACTATAATATTTTTTTTGGGTAATCATACTTTAATCATTATGATAAATTATTTTAATCTGGTGAGTAAAATTATGGCAAAACAATATGTGAGATTGCATAAAAGATTATAGAATTTCTTATCATTTACTATGATTTATGATCTGAAATACTTAGAAATGAAGACCATTGATGTTGTTGACGCAATTACTACTATATATAAATCGGAGTAATTAATAGCTCATAAGCATTAACGATATAGATAAGATAACAGTTTATTAGGAGTAGTTGAGAAATTGAAATGGTAGAGTTGACAAAGAGCTATCTCGTCATTTCATTGTCTTCCTACTTTTCTTAGACGAGTATGTTACCGCGTTTAACATTTGTAAGGTTTTATTAGACGACTGGCCACAACTTTTAATATTTAAAATTTTTAAGGAATGCTTTGTTTCAGGCAGAAGTATAAAATTCAAATTTAAGATTCTTTTGGAAAATTACACGTTTATTCCATAAGTTTATGCAATTTAGCATTACCATAAGTTTATTTGGCAATGGTGACGATCCACTATCATTGATTTCATTCCCTATTCCTTTGACCGACTGAGATTTCATTGATTTCTGTAACCCTTCGGCTTTGAACTATCCTGTCTTTTGAAATGGTTTTTTAAAGTAATATTTGTTAGTTCAAGGTATTGAATTCCCAATTATTCATTAACGTTCCCAAGTTTCCAAAGTTGCAAACCCCCATTTTTTGTCGATATTATCAAATGTGAATTCATTTAATTCCGATAGAAAAAGAAAACAAAATTTTTAAAGATAATAAATTGAAATCGTAACTACATGGGAATGTTTTTGGCTTTTAGTTAGACTTCCAAGGCGTCAAAATATTTCTAGAAAGAACAAAAAAAACAAGCAACACCACTACTTTTAGACAAAGTCAACGATGATAACATCAACCGCACCAGTTCCATAAATCCACATCTAACGAAAACGATCAACTCCAAAACACCCTTATGTTTTACCTATAAGTCAATCCCACTAACAAGGGTATTTTCGTCATATCGTAAAATATAGAACCGACCCGGGAACTAGAGCAAATTTTGAAGAACAGATCAACTAATCTCTGATTCAACTAAACATTATACCAAAACCCCAAAATTCCCAAATATATTAATAAAAAACCTACCATTTTTATTTAAATTAACCTTCCGTTTTAAGTTCCTGAGATTTTTGGGAATTGAAATTTTATGGAAATTAAACAAAAACGTTCCTTTAAAAATTTACGTATTCATTTGTGTGTGTGTGTGTGTTTCCTTATTGATCTCTCTGTAAATGAGCTAAATCGTTAATGGCTGCCATGTTTAATCATCCATGGCCGTTTCCTCTACAACTAACCCTAACTTTCTTCTTCTTCATCGTAGTTTTACCATTTCATTCATTTTCTCAATCCGATTCTCCTCAAAATATCGAAACTTTCTTCCCAATTCCTCTACTCTCCCCTGTTTCACCACCGCGTATATCACCGTCGTCTCCGCCGTCGAAGAATTCATCTTCGGATAGAAAAACAATCACAAAAGCTGTCCTCATAACAGCAGCAAGCACCATACTTGTAGCAGCAGTTTTCTTCTTCTTCCTCCAGAAATGCGTCATAGCACGGCGGCGACGAAGAGACAGAGTCGGGCCAGTCAGCGTTGAAAACACCTTACCTCCGTATCCTCCTCCTCCGATGGCGGCGGTGACAACGACGACGACTTTGGCTAGAGAAGGTTTCACGCGGTTTGGTGGTGTGAAAGGTTTGATCCTTGATGAGAACGGTATCGATGTGTTGTATTGGAGAAAGCTACAGAGTCAGAGAGAGAGAAGTGGAAGTTTCAAGAAACAGATCATCACCGGAGAAGAAGACGAGAAAGAGGTGATTTATTACAAGAACAAGAAGAAAACAGAGCCCATCACTGAGATTCCTCTTCTTAGAGGAAGATCATCGACTTCTCATAGTGTAATCCATAACGAAGATCATCATACGCCTCCACCGCCACCGCTAATTCCGGTGAAACAGAGTGAACCAGTACCACCGCCTCCGTCAATTCCGGTGAAGCAGAGTGCACCAACGCCACCACCACCTCCTCCGATTCAGAAGGGTTCTTCGCCTTCGCCACCACCACCTCCGCCGGTGAAAAAGGTAGGAGCTTTGTCATCATCAGCTTCGAAACCACCGCCTGCGCCGCCGCGAGGATCAAGTGGAGGAGAGAGTTCGAAACAGGTGAAGTTAAAGCCTTTACATTGGGATAAAGTAAACCCAGATTCTGACCATTCAATGGTTTGGGACAAAATCGATCGTGGATCATTCAGGTATATACACTCACACAAATCGATTTCGAAAGTTAGGTTTTTTAATTCAATCAATTGAAAAAGCCCCAATTTTTTTGGTATCTTCTTCTCAGTTTCGACGGCGATTTAATGGAAGCTTTGTTCGGATACGTTGCCGTGGGGAAGAAATCACCAGAGCACGGCGATGATAAAAACCCTAAATCACAAATCTTTATCCTTGATCCGAGAAAGTCTCAAAACACAGCGATTGTGCTAAAATCCTTAGGTATGACACGTGAAGAGCTTGTTGAAGCACTCATGGAAGGAAACGATTTCGTGCCAGACACACTTGAGAGGTTAGCTAGAATAGCTCCGACGAAAGAAGAACAATCAGCGATTCTTGAATTCGACGGCGACACTACAAAACTCGCCGATGCAGAAACGTTTCTGTTTCATCTTCTTAAATCCGTGCCAACCGCGTTTACGAGGCTGAACGCGTTTCTATTTAGAGCAAATTATTATCCTGAGATGGCTCATCACAGCAAATGTCTACAAACGTTGGATTTAGCTTGTAAAGAGCTTAGATCTCGTGGCTTGTTTGTGAAGCTTTTGGAGGCAATACTTAAAGCTGGTAACAGAATGAACGCAGGTACCGCGAGAGGAAACGCTCAAGCGTTTAATCTAACCGCGCTTTTGAAACTTTCGGATGTTAAAAGTGTTGATGGGAAGACTACTCTGCTTAACTTTGTGGTGGAGGAAGTTGTTAGATCGGAAGGAAAACGTGGCGTTTTGAATAGAAGAAGCCATAGCTTGACACGGAGCGGCAGCAACAACAACAATGGAAGTAACAGTAGTAACTACCCTCAAGTTATGTCTAAAGAAGAGCAAGAGAAAGAGTACTTGAAGCTTGGTTTACCAATTGTTGGAGGATTGAGTTCTGAGTTTTCAAACGTGAAGAAAGCTGCTAGTGTAGACTATGATACGGTTGTTGCAACTTGCTCGGCTCTTGCAGTTAGAGCGAAAGACGCGAGAACAGTGATTGTAGAGTGTGAAGATGGAGAAGGAGGGAGGTTTGTGAAGAAGATGATAACGTTTCTTGATTCAGTAGAGAAAGAGATAACAACGGCGAAAGAAGAAGAGAGGAAAGTAATGGAGCTAGTGAAGCGTACAACGGATTATTATCAAGCAGGAGCTGTTACAAAGGGGAAGAATCCACTTCATTTATTTGTTATTGTGAGAGATTTTCTTGCCATGGTTGATAAAGTATGCTTAGATATTACGAGGAATATGCAGAGGAGGAAGTTTGGTAGTCCGGTATCGCCTTCTTCGCAGCGGAATACGGTGAAATTCCCGGTTTTGCCTCCGAATTTCATGTCGGACAGAGCTTGGAGTGATTCGGGTGGATCTGATTCTGATATGTGAGAGTCTAGATTTGTTATTTGTAAATATTAGAATCATTTTGAGTATTGAAACGTATTAAAATTGTTGATAGATTTAACAGTCCAAACCATTGTTGTGAGTATAATTTGTTCCATATAAATAAACAATTTTGCTTTAAGTCCTTTCCATGTTTATGAACATGTCTTCTTTAACTATACAGAATATAGCTATTTGTTGGCTTATCTAATAATACAAAATTTTGTGATGATTGTAAATGTGAAAGTTAACATTATACACACTATAAAGCAATGTTTTCACGCCCGACCTGGACCGTCCGGTCGAACGGGTTCACCCGCGACCCAGTCACTTCTCCGGTTTGGGTATAGTGCCAATATCCGACAATTTAAAAATCGCAAAAACCCGCAAAAAATCGCTAAAAACCCAGAACCCAATGACCCGGTTGAACCGGCCGAGTTACAGTTTAGTAAAATTCTTATGATTTTGAAATAATATATAGGGTTTTGGACTTTCATATGATCATGTTGACTACGAATCTATTGATAAGACAGAATTTTGGATCATTGAAAAAAAAAAGCAGGTGAACTTGAATATTATGAATTAGAGAATGCTCTCGCTGAGTAATATCCCAAAGATCACACCCTGAAAAGTTTAATTGTATTTTTTAATTGTTGATTAATTTTTTTTTTAATAGTATATAATACATTGACTAAACTATGTGATATTTTTTTTCTAGATTTTAATGAAGAATTTACTATGCCGCTCGAAGATAATGAAAGGAATGGTGATAGAAACAACCAAGATTGGTTGTCGTGATGTTTTACTAGTTTATTTTCGTCATTCTTGATCTCTTAATATCTTAGTGTTTACTCCGATTTTTTTTTAGATTCTAAAATTTCAGTCACTTTTATTGTTAGACTTCATATTTTTATTAAATCTAGTAAAAATATTTTATTTTTATAAAAATATATAATCTCTAAACTAATGAATCAGTTGACCCGTGGTCGGACCCAGTCAACCCAATGACCCGGAAGATATTTCGGTTCGCTTTCCGGGTCGGTTTAAAAAACATTGCTATAAAGTGTGAACTTAGCTTTATTGATATTTTTAGTTTTCTAAGAGCTTTAGAAGTAGGAGTTAATTATATTTCACCTAACATATCACTTTTTTTTTTGTTTATCTATCAACTAACTCTAATTTAAGCGTAGTTTAAAGATTTTGCACACATATTAAAAAAACAATCGTTGACAAAAAAAGAATATTAAATTTTTTGTTTTATCCTAATTAATATGTTTAATAAAAAAAATTTCATTGGTCATTAAAACAATAGAGATAAAACTGAAAAATTTACAAAACATTTGCATTGAAAATCTAAAATAACACTTAAATTGAAATAACTTTTAAAACTCGCTCAACACTAGTTCAGAACATCCACTCGTTCAACAGAAAATAAAAGGTCCAAAGAAACTACAAATAAAATGAAATAGAGGGATTATTAAAATTTATGGATGAAGCACAAAACTTTCAAATCTCTATGGAAACTAAATACTAAACAAGTTGATGATTGTAAATATGAAACTTAGACGTTATACACACTATATGGTGTGAAATTTTATCCATCTTTATTGACTTTTTTAGAATTTCTCATATTGGGTAAACAAAAGCAGAAGATTTTAAAAGGAAGTAAGAGTTGATTTTTGTATATGAACAAAACATATACTTCTCCCTTAGACAAAGTTGGAGCTATCATTCTTGGTTTCGAATTTTTAATAATTTGAGCTTTAAAGCAAAATGGCAACTTTAAGAATGATCACAACACTTTCTCTGCCTTTTCCTAAACAGCAACGTGTTTAATATGGACTAATCTCGATTAAGATAGATAAATTGTATTATCAAATGTTTGCTTTAATACATATATAAACACACTAAAAAGGAATCAAATTTCACCATTCCACAAACTAATCAATCATGTCTCTGCTTCAAAAGATGTTGTTGTTGTTCTCCTTCTTCTTTTTCTTTCCTATGGATTCAGTTTCTCAAGGCTCAGACCCAACCGGTGGACAGTTTAGCTTCAACGGTTACTTGTATACCGATGGAGTTGCGGATCTAAACCCGGACGGTTTGTTCAAACTCATTACTTCAAAGACACAAGGAGGAGCTGGTCAAGTTCTTTACCAGTTCCCAGTTCAGTTCAAGAACTCACCAAACGGCAATGTTTCATCTTTCTCCACCACTTTTGTTTTCGCAATCGTTGCAGTCCGTAAAACAGTCGCTGGTTGTGGACTTTCCTTCAACATCTCTCCTACAAAAGGCTTGAGTTCTGTTCCAAACATCGACCACTCCTCTTCCTCTAACCGTTCTGTTTCGGTTGAATTCCATACCGCCAAAAAACTCGATGGTGAAGATGTAAACCTCGTTGATATCAATGTCGATAACTCGGAAACGGATAAAAATTGTTCAGCTGGTTATTACGATGATGATGGTAAATTGGTAAATCTAGAGATTGCAAGTGGGAAGCCAATACAGGTGTGGATTGAGTATAACAACTCAACTAAACAGCTTGATGTTACAATGCATTCTATTCAGATTTGTAAGCCTAAGGTTCCTCTGTTTTCTCTGCGAAAAGATCTTTCTCCGTATCTAGGTGAGTATATGTACATTGGCTTCACTTCAGTGGGAAGTCCAACTTCTTCTCACTACATACTTGGTTGGAATTTCAACAACACTGGGACAGTTTCAGCTATGAATCTCTCTCGTCTTCCCAAAGTCCCTGATGAAGATCAATATCGACCGTTGAACTCCAAGATCTTGGCGATTAGTTTGAGTATCTCAGGAGTTACACTAGTTATCGTCTTGGTTCTTGGATTTCTCTTCTTCGTGAAGAGAAAGAAGTTCTTGGAAGTTATTGAGGATTGGGAGGTGCAGTTTGGCCCCCATAAATTTACTTACAAAGATCTCTTCATCGCTACTAGAGGTTTCAAGAACAGCGAGCTTCTTGGAAAAGGAGGTTTTGGAAAAGTTTTCAAGGGGATCTTACCATTGTCTAGTATACCGATCGCGGTAAAAAAGATTTCTCATGATTCAAGACAAGGAATGAGAGAGTTCTTGGCTGAGATTGCTACAATTGGTCGACTTAGACATCCAGATCTAGTTCGTCTTCTCGGGTACTGCAGACGCAAAGGAGAACTCTACTTGGTGTATGACTTTATGTCCAAAGGAAGCCTTGATAAGTTTCTTTATAGTCAACCAGACCAAATTCTTGATTGGTCACAGAGATTCAAGATCATCAAGGACGTCGCCTCCGGACTCTGCTACTTGCATCAGCAGTGGGTTCAAGTGATTATCCACAGGGATATTAAGCCAGCAAACATTCTTCTTGATGAAAACATGAATGCGAAGCTCGGTGATTTTGGACTTGCGAAGCTATGTGACCACGGGATTGATTCTCAAACCTCCCATGTTGCAGGTAAGATTGTGTTTTTTGTGCGCATTATATAATCAATCAATCAAGATTTTGGACTTATATATATGAAAGGGTTCTTTATTGTTACTTTGGACGTAAGGTACATTCGGATATATTTCACCGGAGCTCTCAAGAACAGGGAAATCAAGCACAAGATCTGATGTTTTCGCATTCGGAGTGTTCATGTTGGAGATTACTTGTGGAAGAAGACCCATTGAGCCACGAGGATCACCGAGCGAGATGCTTTTGACTGATTGGGTACTAGACTGTTGGAATAGTGGAGATATACTGCAGGTGGTTGATGAGAGGCTAGGGCACACGTATCTTGCAGAACAAGTAACTTTGGTTTTGAAACTGGGATTGCTTTGTTCGCATCCAGTGGCAGCCACTAGACCAAGCATGTCAAGCGTAATCCAATTCTTAGATGGGGTAGCCACTCTTCCTCATAACTTGCTAGACCTTGTGAATGCTCGGATAATCGATGGAGGATTTGAAGCATTAGGTGAAACAACTGAGTCTGTGGAGGCGAGTAGTAACGTTTCCTTGGTCATGACTGAATCTTTTGTATCTGATGGACGTTAACCAATGATCATTTATATTATAGAGTTGAGATTCTACACTAGAATGAGAATGAAATGGTTTTATGTATGTAAGGTTGTTTCACACAAATGAAGAAAACAATTCTATTTTCTGTTTTACTCTTATTTAATATGTTTAATAGTTTTTTAATTGGTCAAAATATTATGATAATATGAATAAAACTGAAATTTTTAAAAATTATATGCATTGAAAATCTAAAATAACAGTTAAACTGAAACAAAATTTAAACTTTAAACTATATTTAAAATGAAATAGAGGGAGTAACTACTATAGATATTTAGTGAAAAAAAAATTTCATCACAAGTTTTACTCCCTCTATTTCATTTTAAATGTAGTTTAAAGAATTTTTTTGTTACAAAATAAGTGTTGTTTTCATTTTCCTAGATAAAAATTTTCATTATTTTATTTTTTTACTTTTATGTTATCTAATTAATTTTAGTCAAAAAACTTGATAAAAAATTGAAATAAATGATGGAAGAGAAGATTATAAATGATATTTTATTTGATGCTTTAATTAATATACAAATTCGTTAAACTACAAATAAAATGAAATAGAGGGAATATATGATTTCATAATTTATTTGATAATTTATTTTGTGTTTGACCATCAGCCACTATAATTTGCTAGTTTCATGGAAAAGGATTTGATCACCAACTTTCATCGAAAAGGTTTTCACCAAACAAAAAGAAACTAAATCAAATCTTTGCAAATTTAACAATAAAAAAACTAAATGTTTTATTTTTGCCAACAAATTCCATTTTATTAAATTATCGGAATCAGAAAGTAAATTAAGTTTTTGCAAATTTAACAATAGAAAAACTAGTCAAACTTAGTGCAAGTAGGGATATTCCCAAACTTAGCCGCCTTGGTCTCAGAACCTGGCTCGAACCGCAACGTGGTTTCATGACAAACATAGCTCAGAACTCCTGACGTCTTTTCTCTACAATCCGTAAGAAACAACTGCAATCCAAACTTCACTTCCCTCTTGTCTTTGATGTCTTTGATAATCTCTTTGCCAATCAAACCGCCAATATCTTCTTCAGAGATAGAAGCTGAAACCCTAAGTTGTTGAGGCGAGCCGAATTTGAGACCGGTGTAGCTATATTATATGTAACCGATTTTGATCAGAATAATAAACAACTTTCAATAATACTAGAAGCTTGAATTATAAATTTATATAAACCTTTGTCTTGACGAGGTAGCGAGGGTAATATTCTTGTAAAACAATGAAGCTTGTATGTCTCCTTAAAGACATATATAGCGATCAGGAAGGTATTTAGGGACCCTTATCAAAAAATCTCAATTTGCACTGAGACGATTTTGTGTAATATTACGCACAGTGAAATGCATAGAAGGTATTTCTATAATTGGCACTCGCTCAGGAGTTTCTTGTTTCGCTGCATAAACAATCCAAATAATTAAAAAAAGATAAACTAAAACGCAGACTAATTCGACTGAGTAGTCTTGTAATTTTTTTACTGTGTCTCCCATTGTGTGACGATTGATTATAGAGAGAGGAAGATGATGGAGAAGGTTTTTATATGTATTTTAGTAGTGATAGAGATAATAACGATTCGATAAAAAAAAAGAGATAATGATGAATAAGCAAAACGTATATTATACACGATATTTAGTGCAATCCTAATGAGATTCGGAATATATACTCCTACGAAAAAAAGGAAAAAAAAACAACCGCCCTTTGGAACTCTATTTATCCTACTCTTTCTGTTTCACAAAGAGTGTAAAGTTTTTGCACACAGATTAAAAAAACTTTTAAATTTTCTATTTTACCCTCTCTTAATTAATTATACAACTTTTTCATTGGTCAATACATTAAAATAGTAGAGATAAAACTGGAAATTTTACCAAACATTTGCATTGAAAATACAAAACGACACTTTTTGTGAAACAAAAATAAAACTTTAAAACGACACTCTCTAATGAAACGAAGGGAGTATATAATAATGCGATATATTAATTTTGAAGAATCACGTTAATTAATGCTACTGGGCTTAAGCCGAGGTGATTGGATTCTAGGACGAAACTAGAATATCAGATATTGAGATGGAGATTTTTCAAAATAGAGACGTCAGAGATATTTTTGTGTCAAGATAATAAACACAATAATTGTCACACAAGTTGTGTCACAACGTAACTTTTTTTCTATACAAATTGTGTGATCTAATAATGTGTCTAAATCCTATTCAAGCAGCTTCTTGATTTCTAAGTTGTTCCTAAGTATATTCTCCATAAGCGGCAACTTCCTTTCCTCACACAACCACTAGACCAAGCATGTTTATACGGTGTAGCCACTCTTCCTCATAACTTGCTAGACCTTGTGAATGCTCGGATAATCGATGTAGGATGATTCGATGCAATTACTTGTTCATCACGTCTTTGTTTGTCCTCTGGTGGACGTTAACTATAATGAGAATGAACTAAGGTTGTTTCTTTGTTTCCCTTAATAGTAACAATGGAAACATATACTATATTAATCGAGGAAATCAAATTAGCAAAATATTTAAGAACGCAAAAAGTGAAGAACTGAAAGCTTAAGAACACAAGATCAAGAGTAAAATCGAATCTTTGCTGCTTCTGAATTTCTATTCTCGATAAGCGGAACTTACTTTACCAAACCGGATCACCACGTCCCTTGATATCTCAGATCATTCATGGGAGCACAACACATTAACACTAGAAACAGAGTCGCTTGATTCTCAAAGCATTGGTAAGTCTCTTAATCTAATAGTATTCAAGAAAGGAAGAGCCTTTATGCCTAAAAATACCAAGAGGCTATGTTTGATACTTGATATTGAAAGTATGGTTCAATGGCAAATCGAAGTTGATAATTTCATAAAGCATATCTTTTTGACCCTCAGAGTAGAATAATATAGATAACGATGGACTATATTTGATATATTTCACTCCCTATCAGTACTACTGGTTCAATGATAAAAAATAGAACGATTTGATTGTTTCAGCACTCTTGTTGAATATTCTCTGGCAATTGGCATGAAGGTTTAGTTTTGTTATCTTATCAAAGTCAGGAAGTGTGACTTTGAATCTTGTGGAGTAGAATAGTAGAATCAACTATGTAATTCATATTCTATCAGCAGTCTTGAACTCTTATTAGCATTCTCTGCGTTGACCGGCTCCTTGAGTCTCTAATTTCTTGGCATGAACATTTGGTTGTATTACCAAAACGAATCAATCATGTTTCAGCTAATTCTGATGTTGTTGTTGCTGCGGTTCATACCCAAGAACGTAGTATGTCAGGGCATAGATCCAACTGGTGGAGAGTTCAACTTCAACGGATACCTATATGCTGCTGGATCAGCCAATCTAAACAGCAATGGCCTGTTCAGACTTACAAATTCTACGACACAAACAACTGGTCAAGTCTTCTACAATTTCCCATTTCGATTCAAGGAGTCTGTAAATGGTAACGTCTACTCCTTCTCCACCACCTTTGTATTCGCTATAGTCTCACAATATGGAACTATTAAAGGCCATGGACTGGCTTTTGTCCTTTGTCCTACAAGAGGTTTGTCCTGTTAATCGATTATGCTTCTTATTGCAAAAGACACAAGTGTTTAACTTGTTCTCTGCTTCTTGAAGAAAGAACAGAGTAAAAGGAAACTGAACTTTTTTATTAATCAGAAATAAAAAACATATGTTTTACAGACAATGACAGAGTCTTAAGTATAAACCAAAACGATACAAACAATCACACAGAGAGTTGCATCTCTTCGATAAATAACTAACTTAATAATTATAACTGTTAAATAAAACATAACTTAGAAACTAAATTATTCGACCAACACTCCTCCTTAATTTGGTTTCGATCTCACTCCAAAGCTCCTCCTCAATTTTTCAAACCGTGAGACGCCAAGTGCCTTTGTCAGAAGATCTGCAAGTTGAACTTCTCCTTCACAATACTTGAGTTGAATAAAACCTTTGTGTTCTGCCTCTCGAACAAAATGATACTTAATATCAATATGCTTTGTTCTTCGGTGTTGAACCGGATTCTTGCCAATCGCAATTGCAGACTTATTATCGCAGTAAATTAGAACGCCCTATTGAGATGTAAAACCTATTTCTTCCATAAGTCTTTGTAGCCAAATAGCTTGATTTGTCGCAGAACAAACTGCAATATACTCCGCTTCTGCTGTTGATTGTGCCACCGTTTGTTGCTTGCTTGATTGCCAACAAAATACTGCAGATCCAAGAGTAAAAACATACCCAGACGTGCTCTTTTTGTCTTCATTTGAGCCACCCCAGTCACTGTCTGAATAGCCTACTAACTCTGGATTTTTGACACTTGTAAATTGAACTCCAAAATGAGACGTACCTTTGACGTATCTTAAAACCCTCTTCGCTTCTTGGTAATGCTTCATGAGTGGCACAGACATGTATCGTGAGAGATAAGAACTTGCAAACATCAAGTCTGGTCTTGATGCACAAAGGTATAAAAAACCACCAATGATGCTTCTGAACTTTGTCGGTTCATCAAACTCTGCATCATTTTCAATTTTCTTACCGTTTGGTGTAAGTGGTGAACTTACGCACTTGCTCTCTTTCATGCCAAACTTTTCAACTAGTTTATTGGCATATTTTTCTAGTGACAGAAAAATTCCTTCATCATCTTAAACTATTTCCATTCCCAGAAAATAATTCAACAGCCCCAAATCTATCATCTCAAACTCCTTCTTCATATCTTCCTTGAACTTTTCAATGAGTTGAGAATTGCTTCCAGTGATTACTAAGTCATCCACATAGAGACTCACTATCAAAATATCCTTTTCCTTCTTCATCACGTACAGGGCTGCATCATTCATGCTTCTTTGAAAACCATGTTGGAGGAAGTAAGAATCGATCCTCCCATACCAAGCCCTAGGGGCTTGTTTTAAGCCGTATAAGGCCTTTTTCAGCCTTAAAACTTTATTTTTTTCACCTTCGACCATGAATCCAGGTGGCTGTGCAACATAGATCTCCTCTTTAAGTTCTCCGTTGAGGAACGCTGACTTCACGTCCATTTGATAGAGTCTCCACTTCATTTGTGCCGCAAGAGCAAGGATGGCTCGAATTGTGTCATGTCTTGAAACTGGTGCAAACGTTTCAAGGTAGTCAACCCCATATTCTTGAGAGAATCCTCTCGCAACTAACCTCGCCTTGTATTCTAATTTTCTTCTTTTCTCGTCAGGCACGTGTACAAAGCATAAACTTCCAAAAATCTTCAGATGACCAACTGTCGGTTTATGACCACTCCACTTTTCAATTGGTGTAATGTCATCTTCAATAGCCTTTGTTGGTAACCGGTTCTGTAAGTAAGCCGACGTATACACCGCTTCAGCCCATAATTTTTTAGGAAGACCTTGATCAGTAAGTAACGTACGTGCCATCTCAATTAAGGAACGATTCTTACGTTCCGCGATGCCGTTTTGTTGTGGCGAGTATGGAACCGTTACTTGTCTCTCGATTCCCCATTCATGACATAATCCATTGAATTCATTCGATGTGAATTCACCACCGCCATAAGATCGAAGCATATTAATCTTGTTTCCAGATTGAGTCTCCACCAAGGCTTTATACTTCTTAAACATCACAAATGCTTCAGACTTGTGTTTAAGAAAATACACCCAAGACATATGAGTGTAATCATCAACAAATAGCAAGAAGTACAGACTTCCATTGAGTGACTTTGTTTGCATTGGTCCGCAAACATCGGTGTGAACAATCTCTAACTTCTCTTTTGTCTTTGTTAGAGATTCCATTGGAAAAGTATCTCTGGCTTGCTTTCCACGCTTACATGCTCCACACACTTCTTGGTTTACTTGAAAACTTGGTAAACCATCCACCATCTTCTTCTTTTGCATTTGTTGAATTCTCGAATTGTTCACGTGACCCAATCTTCTATGCCATAACTCCATTTATTCTTCTTCACGTGCAGTCATAGCATTTTCTTGAGAAGAATTCAATTTTATTGGAAAACTCTTACGGACCATCTTTATCTACAAAATCTTTTTCCCCATAGGATCTAAGATTATACATAGCTTGTCTTCAAACATGACACGATATCCATGAGATATTATTTGAGGAACGCTTAGTAAATTCTTCTCCAATCCTGATACGAGAAATACATCGTTGATGACTCTTTTTCCTTTGTTGGTCATGACAGTGATGTCTCCTTTCCCCGCCGTCATTACGACTTCTCCGTTTCCAACTTTGATTGGAACTCTAATACTTCTATCCAATTTTGTGAAGTATTTTTCTTCCTTTGTCATGTGATTAGTGCAGCCACTATCCACCAGCCATTCTCCTTCTTGAGTGATTTTTGTTGTTTCTTCACTTGCACTAAAAAGCATGTGAACTTCATCTTCATCGTCTTCTGCTTCAAGACCCATATGTGCTCGTTCATATTTCTTTGAACGGCAATCCCTTGAGAAATGTCCTGACTTGCCACAGTTGTAACACTTCTTCACTTTCTGTTGAACACCTTTGTTCTTTTTCTTCCAACAATCTGCTTCTGAGTGATTGTTTTTCTTGCAGTAACCACACCATTTTTTGCTTTTTACTTGATCTTCACCGATTATGTTTTCCTTTTTAAGAACATTCTTTCCTCCTCTTGATTGTGCATTGAATGCTCATTCAGATGAACTTTCATACCGTGAAACAAAACGGTTTTCATGTGCTTGAAGAGTGCTGATCAAATCCGTCACGGCCAGCGTTTGCAAATCTTTTGTTTGCTCTATCACGCCAACAATGCTATCAAACCTTGCAGGAAGAGAGATGAGGATTTTTTGAACAATTTGATAACCTGTTTTTGCTTCTCCATGGACC
The DNA here is from genome assembly GCA_004349715.1 of Crucihimalaya himalaica. Classification (NCBI taxonomy): domain Eukaryota; kingdom Viridiplantae; phylum Streptophyta; class Magnoliopsida; order Brassicales; family Brassicaceae; genus Crucihimalaya; species Crucihimalaya himalaica. Next base: position 1,256,692 of record SMJT01000025.1, on the reverse strand, counting down.
CTCAATTGATTTCCCAACTCAATTAGCTTTCTCGTGAAAACCTTGACATCATCACCTTCATTCATCTTCAGATTTTCATAGTCTCTCCTCAGCGATTGGAGTTTTATCAATAGAGTTTGAGAAGATCCTTGAAATTCAGATTGCAACTCATCCCACACCATTTTAGAAGTAACTGCTGGTGCTATTAGAGGAAACACTTGCTCTGAAACTGCAGTTTGTAAAATTTGTAGTGCCGTCAGATCCTTCGTTGATGCATCCTCCCATTGCTTTTTCAGTTGAAGCGATGCCAGTGTCTGATCTGTTTGTGTCGGCTTGTCAGGAACTCCTTCTTCCACTACTTCCCACAATTTTCTTAACTGCATAATTGTCTTGATTTTGATTCTCCAGAAATCGTAATTTTCTCCATCAAATATTGGAATTACTTGATGAGATGTTGTCTCCATCGTCTCTGTTTTTTACTTGAACTTTGTACTTGAACTTTGTACTTGAATTTGCCCTTGGATCAGTAGGGCTCTGATACCATGTTAATCGATTATGCTTCTTATTGCAAAAGACACAAGTGTTTAACTTGTTCTCTGCTTCTTGAAGAAAGAACAGAGTAAAAGGAAACTGAACTTTTTTATTAATCAGAAATAAAAAACATATGTTTTACAGACAATGACAGAGTCTTAAGTATAAACCAAAACGATACAAACAATCACACAGAGAGTTGCATCTCTTCGATAAATAACTAACTTAATAATTATAACTGTTAAATAAAACATAACTTAGAAACTAAATTATTCGACCAACATGTCCGATGCTTTTCCCACCCAATAATTAGGACTCTTCAACGTAAGCAACATGGGAGATCCTAAAAATCATATACTAGCTGTTGAGCTAGATACCGTCCAAAGCATGGAATTCAATGACATGAATGACAATCATGTGGGCATTGACATCAATAGCTTAATATCAGATAAAGCTAATTCAGCAGGTTATTTCAAAGAAGATGGTACATTCAAAAACCTATCTCTTGCCAGTGGAGATCCCATGCAAGTGTGGGTTGAGTATGACAGCAAACAGAAGCAGCTTAACGTCACACTTCATCCTATTCGTGTCCCTAAGCCAAAGATTCCACTCCTTTCTCTGCAAAAAGATCTCTCTCCCTATTTGCTTGAATATATGTATGTTGGGTTCACCTCATCCACAGGTTCACTTACTTCATCTCATTATATTTTGGGTTGGACGTTCAAGATGAATGGAACAGCTCCAGATATAAACCCCTCTCGCCTTCCAAAAATTCCCTCGAGCGATCAGAGAGGGATCCGGAGAATGAAAATGATTCTTGCGGTCAGTTTGACTTTAGCAGGCGTCACCATACTCATCGTCTTGATTCTCGGCTTATGGCATTTCTTGAAGAGGAAAAAGTTATTAGAAGTTCTTGAGTGCTTTCAAAGATCTACACACTGCCACAAAGGGTTTCAAGAATACAGAGCTTCTCGGTAGAGGAGGATTTGGGAAAGCCTATAAGAGTAAATTACCAGTGTCCAATATAGAGATCGCGGTGAAGAGGGTTTCTCATGATTCAAGGCAGGGCATGAGAGAGTTCATTGCTGAGATTGCAACCATTGGCCGACTCAGACACCCAAACTTAGTTCGGCTCCAGGGCTACTGCAGACACAAAGGTGAACTCTGCTTGGTGTATGATTGTATGCCAAAAGGAAGCCTTGACAAGTTCCTCTATCACCAACCGATGGAAAGTCTTGATTGGTCACAGAGAAATAAGATCATCAAAGACGTAGCTTATGGACTCTGCTACTTGCACCAACAATGGGTGCAGGTGATTATCCACATGGATATTAGACCTGCCAACATCCTTCTTGACGAAACTATGAACGCAAAACTTAGCGACTTTGGTCTCGCGAAGCTCTGCGATCATGGGATTGATCCTCAGACCTCTCATGTGGCAGGTACCTTTTTGTATTTTGCTTTTTTGTGTTGAAGACTTACCCAAAAATGATCTTTCCACTCACAATGTTTTTACTTCGAAGGTACACTTGGGGTATATTTCACCTGAGCTCTCAAGAACAGGAAAGGCAAGTACAAGGTCAGATGTATTTGCACTCGGAGTAGTGATGCTAGAGATTGCTTGCGGGCGAAAACCCATATTGCCACGAGCATCGCAAAGCAACATGGTACTGACTGATTGGGTACTAGAGTGTTGGGAGAATGGAGATATAATGCAGGTTCTTGATCATAAGATTGGACAGGAGTACATCGAGGAGCAAGTGGCACTAATTCTGAAACTCGGCTTACTCTGTTCACATCCGGTAGCAGCCATCAGGCCAAACATGTCCAGCGTCGTACAATTCTTGGACAGTGTGGCTCAGCTTCCTCATAACTTACTTGACAATGTCCAAGCTCGAGAAGTTTATCCAGGCCTTGAAATCTCAGGTGAAGCAGCTGATTCTCCTGAGTCTAGCTCCATTGCTCCCTTGACCTTCACTGAATCTTTCGTCTCTCACGGACGCTAAAAGAAAACCATATGGTCTCGTAGGTTCTTGATTTCTATTGAAAATGTAAGTCTTAAGCTGATTGTAATAAGTTTGCAAGTGTGTAAGACGGATATTTATAAAAAAAACAGCACTTCCAGGAGAAATAATAGAATTGATATTCAAGTATGTTAATAACATCATCCTCACCTTTATAGTCTATATAGACTATATACTCATATATTGACAGAAGACTGTATAACTAAGACTGGTGGTGACTTCTCTATATCATAAACATTATTGACCCTTTACCTCTTGAGTGTTGCCTGAAAGTTTGGAGATATTTGATCTTTTGGCTGAAAAATATTCGTGGAGCCCTTGGCTTTGCACTTCAGACTCAGTACAGTGGAACCCTCCAGGAGATCAGACAAAAATAATGCTCACCAATTACAGAATAAGATTCTTGAAATGAGTACTGCCACATCATAGTACTTTGTGTAAAGAGCCTTTTGGGAAGGGTCCTTGCATGGATTTTGCTTCTGGATCTAGACTTTATCTCCGAGTTTTGGCTTTGGTTGCTTCTGCCTGATATTAGAAAACATTGCTCAGAGATCATACAGGCGGTACATCAGCAGTAATAGATACATGGCAAAAGGTTTTCTTCTGAGACTTTAACAACTAGAAACTCCCTTATGAGTAATACCTTTGGTTTCGTCTGTAAGTGTATCCTCTCTACGGCTCTTGCGCCAAGCCTGGAAGGCTGAATTTAAAGAATAAATACTAGCTATTAAGGAATTGTTAAACTTATTATATCAGAGGATAAGGTGAACATGGATTGAATTAAAAATGTTACCTTCTTCTGTTTCTCGGCTGTCCCGTTGCTTTTTGGTACAAAAGATGAAGAACGGTGAGAGTCAGAACCTTTTCTCTCCGTGTCATCTGATATTGCAAGTCTGTTTCAGTACAAGAACACAGATTAGGACTCAAACAAGACATGCTGAGTAATAGAAAACTCAATGGTGATGCATGAGCATAGTGGGTTTCAGTGTAAGAAAAAGAAGATATAGAACAAAAAAAAAAGCACAAATCTTAGTTATACAGTATACCTGCTATTTTTCTGACCAGTAGTACCTAACCTCGAAACAGCAGTTGCCTTTGCAGGAACCTGGTGTAAAACATTGGCAGCATAAATCAATGACTAGTTATTAACCAGCAGAATCTTTATCACTTAGTGAAACACTATTAGACTAGACCTGCTTTGGAGCTGTATCTTGCCCATCACCAGTAGATTTCTTTTGGTCGAAACTCTTCTGAAATGTCTTAAAAGCACGTCTAATGATGTCTTTATCTCCCATTCGTTCCATGATCAAGGATTTTCTGGTTGTTGCAAGAGCAGTAGGTTCGGAGCCCGACTGATCCAGATTGAGAGGAACTTGCAATGACTTTGGCGTGGTTTGTTTCTTTCTCGGTAAAGTCAAGGCATTTTCCTTCTTTACTAGAGCGAGAAGTAGACATTGAACTGATTGTTGAAGCTGGCTTGGACACTTTTGGAGTTGAAAACCCTGAAGCCTTTGAGACAGGTGATGCTGCTTTATTTGTTTCCTTTGTCATGCTTTTCTCCTTGCTTGGTTGAGTTTTCCTACTCATTACAATCTTGCTCGCTACCGATTTCTTGGACACCTGATTAGGCTGTAAGACCAGGACAAAGTCATTTGTAGGAAATATGAGACATCACACAAACAACTATATAAGGAAGCTTATGGTATTAACTATTTACCTTAGGAGAGCCTCTCATATGGTTTGTTCGCACATTTTTATCTGTCTTCTTGATAAGATTATGATCTTTCTCTTTTTCCCTCTCCTTCATTTGCGTTTCATTCATTTCGCTGGTATCCTTTGATGAAATATCTTCTTTTTCTTCTTCCTTTATATAGACAACCTCTTTTGGTTTCTCTTTATCTTCCACTTGTACAATCAATTCAGGTTTTTCCTCCATGCGAACAATCTCTTCAAGATTCTCCAACTTCATGGTGTTCAGATTGTCCTGGGCATCAACCGAGCTTTGAAACTCTTCGAAATCCATATTTTCTTCAAGAGGCTCATGGATACATGTCTCATTCACTTCAGTGGCAATGCTGGCCACAAGCTTATCTTCTTCTGAAGTACTTTCGCCGTAAGATTCATAACAAGCACTAGACTCGATCATTAATGACTCATCATTGTCACTACTGTCTATTTTTCCCCGGTTCTGAACACTTGGCCTAAATGATGCATTACTCCCCAATAGTTTCTCCTGCTCCATGATGATATCGGCTCTCCTCTCAGCGATCTTCTTGTAGTGAGATTCGAAATAAGCCTTCTTCTGAGCTACTGATCCTGGCATTGCACACTTCTCCACTTCTTCCAAGTACTTGTTGGGAGAGAAAGATGAAAATTTCTCCCATGAAAGTGAATCCTTCTCGAACTTACCAAACGAAACAGAAACATGCAGTTCTTGATTCGATGAAGCCGCGGTCATTATCTGCTTATCCATCCACGAACAAGTCATTTAAACACCTAATTAACCATGGTAAATCAAGAACCACACAAATGCATAACAGATCATGGGACATTGACAGTAATGTCAATAATTAGGCACAAATTAAGCATAAATCTAAAACAAACACATCAAAATGACGTTGGAGACAAATGAATATTACCTTATCTTCACCATTGACAATACCAACTTCCATATCTACCATTAATGCTCACCAGAAAGAATCCTAATCCACACAAAACCCAAGAAATTCTTATCACTCTTCAACTTGAACAAGCTAAGAACAAACCAGAATCAACTTGGATTTAGGCTAAACAATACCAATTTTAACATCCAATAATTGCGGCTTCAATGTACACTCTTATAATATGCATATAGCAGAAGAATTGTAGTAAAGAAAGAGGTATTATATAAAGCATATAAATCTTGGTATAGTAATTAATAGACACTTTCAATCTGGAAGTAACTAATTGAGTAAGCTTCAATAATTGAATAAGCAAAGAATAGAGCTAAATCCTCATCAATGATTGACACTAAACAAAGAAAAGTTATCATTACAAATCCAAAAAGAAAAAAAAAGAAAAAGAGATATAGAAAAAAAAGAGAATCTAGTGGCAATCTTATAAGCTTACCTGAAAAAAGTGAAGATAGCCCACAAAATTGTGTTATTTCCAAAATAATGTAAACACTGTGAGAGAGACGAAGAGAAAGAAGAAGAGATTAGATCAGACAGAAGGATGGAGCAATGAAGACAAGAGGATGTGGGACCTTTGTCGGAAGCTAGTAAAGTAACAAGTGTTTAGAAGTGAGAACTTATGGTCGAATCAAAAGGGTTAGAAGATACTTGCACTTTTCTTGACTGTTAACTGACTAATTTTGGTACTTAAGAATAGTTGGTAATAATCGAATGGTGATAGAACCGGTGTGCAATTCCAATAGTAACGAAAATATCTACATATACATATGTATGTATATGTTTTCGTTACTATTAGAAGCGCACCGCACTTTTCCCGCAGTTGTCCCGCACGTTACCATCGGAGCCTATACTTTATACTCCCTCTGTTTAAATTTAAATGTAGTTTTAGATTTTTTCACATAATTTAAGAAAACAAATAAATGTTCTGTTTTATCCTTATTTAATAAATTTTTTATAATAAAGATAAAACTGGAATTTTTTAAAAACATATATAATGAAACAGGAGTATTATATCTTACATTTAGTTTTCACATTCTGTTACTTGTGAATTTACCAAGCACAAAATTATAAATGAAGGGTTCTCAAACTTGAAACTACTTGTTAATTACTAGGCCGAAGTGGTATTGACAAGCTTTTTACACATTTTGGAATGTGAATCCACAGTTTAGTTATCGTTTGTAGCTGAACTCATTTTAATTCAAAATCACAAAACATTACAAAAGCTGGTTTTAATTGATGAATAAAGTTTTACTTTGACTAATTTTATTTTTATATGTAGAATATGTAGCAAAATCCTTGTTCGAAACACGAAACTTAAGTCCGTCTATTAACATCAATGTTTAAAGAACTGTTAGTTGATCATAATCAATATTGCGATTAATCTTCGGTTTAAGACCCGAGTAGCCCCTTCATCAATGTCATGCCTTCCAATGGCTCCATTTATTCTCTTCACGGTGATGACCTGACGGAGTAAGTAGTCCAGAGTAGTGGAAACTCTTTTCAAAAGGCATCGAGAATGGACGAATATATAATATCACTTCACAGCCCAGCCCACTAATAGCCCAAATCTTTCAATTTTTATAAGAGTTCTTGTTTTTTGACCCAAAAAAAAAAGAAAAGAAAGTTTTGATATGAACTTGTAAAGAATGACAAATGTTGACTATTATGGAGTCAGACTTACAAGAGACGAAGAGTTTACACCTTACAATTGTGTGTACAGTTAGAAAACTTATATTTCCGAGGAGCCAAGCCTTTAATGTATAATAAAAGATCAGAGATTCAAAGAAGGTAAACGTACATCCACCAACTTCATTCTTCGTCATTTATTCCAACTCTGCTTCATTACTGCGGACAGATTCAACTAACTCTGTTCTTTTACCTTAGAAGTAACACTACAATGACATAGCTTAACAAAGTAGGGTTTTATTTCTTGCTAAAACAACACTTGCTACATGTTCTGAAAAGTCACTCAACACAGACAATTGAGATCAACATAACTATTTAGGGTAAGAACATACAACTCCAAAAAAAAAAAAAAGAATTCCCCTAACTAGTCCTCATCAATGGCTTCTACAAACTGTTCTCTCACTAATCAGTGTTTACACCACCAACAGTCAAAAAAAATATTATCTCTTCACTCAACAATGTATTTGTGATACCCCAAACTACAAAAAACACGTAAAAGAATGTTGTTGACTTAACACTCTTCACAAGAAGCTTGAATCCTCTGTTAACTCCGACAATGAAGAGAACCCAAGTAAAGACTGATCTTTAGCTCTTTCAATCTTATGCTCATACAAATCATACGGTTCCCATAGATGATCCAACGGACAAGGTCTCTTCTCATCAAGTCTCACCCATGGCTTACCTTTACCACTCCAATGCAACAAACTCACTGGACCTTTATGCAGAGATCTACAGCTTCCTCGTACATTGTCTCCTCCTAAACCATGTTGGTTCCACCTATGATCAATTGCTTCAACGTTCCCTGCGAAGACTAGAAGAAACGGAGGCAAAGAACCCAAATCGTAGATTCTCTTTTTCTTCTGTATTTGCATCCAAGTTTCAAGCTTTTCTCTGTAATTGCCTTCTCTCCACCTAACAAGATCCATCACCATCACACCCGTGTTGAAATAACAAGGCTTTCGACCTGAGAAGAATCCGGGTAAAGCCGGGTCGGACCAGAATCCTGGAGTGAAGTACTTTGTGAAGTTAGCGTGACAATATTCAGGAGCTCCGATGATTCGTGACCCTGTTAAAGTCGTGTTCCAAAGCTTTGAAATGTCGTCGACCACGATGATGTCTGAGTCGAGGTATATGACTCGGTCTACGCATTGATCGAGAATATCTCCGAGATAGTTCCGAGCGTAGTTCAATGGATTCTCAAGGGCTTGTCTGATTGAAGAAGATATGAGGTTGATCACCGTGTCTTCCCGGAAAATGTAGACTTTGAAGTTTAGCGACGGGAACGTAGATCGGACGAGTTGACTCAGAACGCGTGGACTTGCCGGGTCAAACTCGGCAGCGATGAAATGGAAGAAAACGTTCTCTGGACACGACGCGTGGCGGAGCATTGAATGGACGGCTGCGATTGAGCCACGTAAGTACTCTGAGTCAAGCGTCATAGCTACATGAACTAACGAAGCGTCACAAGACGACACGAAGTTTTCTCTGTTTACCGACTGAGACGCACACTCCTTGCCGTTTCTGTACTCGGGAGCTTCTACGAACGGCCCGAGGTCAAATCCATTGCCCACGGTGGCGGATACGGCGGCGATCCTACCTGGAATAATCCGTATTCCGACGGCGAACTGTGGAATAAACACCAAGAAGACGGCAAACGCTATAACAGCGGATTTCGTCGGAGAACACAACCGCATTTTCAGAAAACGCGTTTCTCTCAAATGGAGTAAAGATCTGCTTTTTTATTCCACTACTGGTTAAGCATTTTCAAGAACTATGAAGCTTCTGGAGATACATAACTCAAAGAGTTCAAGAAGAAGAAGAAGAAGAAGAAGAAGAAGAAGTCTCTCTTTATTTTGGGTTAAGAGATAAATTTGTGAAAGCGCGTGGAGAGTGATGTTGGTTTAGTCGTTATATTTATTTTTTATTTTTCATTTTTTTTTGGCTTAGTCTTAAGAAAAAGTGTGTTTATGAGATCAATCCCAACGTAATTACCTATTCTAACTGATGGGATTAATAATCTGATAATTCAAAATTATGGTAATTAAAAGAATTGTCTGTGGGTTGGTGTATCGTTAGAGTGAAATTAAATGGTGGCTTTTGGAACTTGTGTTCGGTTTGTGCCAGCTGTGAACTCGATGGAACCAGCTGGATGATTGATTCTGTGTATGGGCTCGATACGAAGATGGACGCTTGAGATTAAACGAGAGAAGTTTTTTATTGGCTGATCAAACCCAACTTTCTCACGTGCGCCGCACGCTTGTTTTCTGAGCTGTAGTTTCTTGACGGTAAATGCGATTGGTAACTAACCCATAGAATATTTCCAAATAATGATTTATAAAGTTTACTAAAAAATATTTTTTAGATTTTGTATACGTAAACAAGTAAAATTTGGAATTCCAGATTCTAACAGATTTAAAATTATCTAGATATCGGAAGAAAATGCATCTAAAAAAGTATTATATGTTCAAATTTTTTGTTGTTGGAATAACGTCTCACTACGAATATTCTCGTTGTGTTGTGCCATTTAATAAATGTTTTTCTTTCTTTCTTGTCAACGTTTCGTAGTGTTGAGAACTTGAGTGTGTGACTAGTGCCACTCAATAAAATGTTATATTCATTTTGTTCTGGCTAAAACAAAAATCCATTTCGTTAGTGCTTCTGCGTGTAGTGCACTTTATAATCTTTTGATGCGAATATAAAACGATGAACTCTACTTAACTAATTTGGTATACGCGAAAATATTCCTTTCTGTGTGATGGAAAAGATTCTTTAATATTTAGAATTTAAGATACCGTCGAAATGAATACTGATCGATATTATCCAAAGTAGACATGTTTAGTGTGAGTCAACTAATGTTAGGTTTCCAACGGGTCTATCGGCTGCCAAATAGGCAAATACTAATGTTGTGGTCACAAAGGTATATAAGAACCAACGTTCTTTATGATTACTTGAGTTCTTTTCATTTTTTTTTTTGTTTTTTTACTAATAACACTATTCACGAACAAACCAACCAAACAAATAACACAACCTCGTGAGGAGAAGCTCAAAATAAGCATAAACACTTCAATCTGTGGAAAATTAGGGAAAAAAGGGTTATTTGGTAGTAATAGAAAGCAAAATAAGTTGAAGTTAGGTGGTGAAACAATGATGTCCTTCTGGATACGGACGGGGAAGGTAGATAGAGAGTCATAGAGATGCTTTACTCTTTATTTCTTTTTGGTATTACAAAAGTGTTGTTTGTGAGTGTGTGACGATTTTATGATTTACGAATTTCAAATTATGCTTTACGTGACGAGTACAACACGGGTTCATTGAGATTTGTCTTCACCTCTCCACTTGCTTCTTATTTACTACATTCCGACAGCTAAGTAGAAGACAAACAAAGCCAGTAGTAGTAAACACAGCTCTTTGCCTCTCTTCTCGTTTCTGTTGTTATCCTAACTCCGAGGCATACCAAACTTATGCTTCATTTTGTTCTAGTATTATACTTTCACAAAGACAGAGACATTTTCAAATTCAGAGGACCAAAAACGTCCTCATTTTATCCGTTTGTTGTCTGTGGGTGTTTAGGGAAATATGTTACTAGGAAACAAAATTTGGAAACAATAATCGTTCCTTCAATTAAAAGAATCAATGCTTTGACCTAATTTTTGCGTTTTGGCATCCCAAAGAATTGTTTAAAAAGGAATTGAGAAACTGAAACAAGAAAGGCTCTACACTTGAATTGAGTTGGAAAAAAACCAAAATGATTGGAGCAAGTTTTTGTTTCACTGTCTTGAATTTTATTGAACCTGAGTCTCCTGCAGGAGTTTGCGGTTATTATGAATGTAAGAGACGAGATCTGTGATGCGAATGACCACAACCAAACTTTATGGAAGTGTTGCTCTCAGTTCTTTTCTGTCTGCTCCAAAAGACTGCAAAATTTGCAAAGAGGAAATGCATATCTCAGGAGTTGAGTCGAAGAATATATCCAAGTGTTGTCCAAGGATATGAAAGAATGTAAGTTACCTCAGCTCCTAAACCTTTTACGTATATATTTGTGAAAAGCTCAGATGAATCCGGTACAGGGCTCTCCTAAAACAAAAACAAATAACGAAATAGTTTTTTTTGGTGGTGATTGGTACACAAACAGTTAGAGATGGAAAAAGCACTGGTTCTTACCTTGGCCTTAGCTACCGCTGCATCTACTTCTATCCTCACTTCTTTCTCCATGTCCTAGTAAGAAATAAAGAGTGTATTATTCAATAATCCTTGGTTTTCTAGTCAGAAACTGAGAGGATTTATTATGTCGAGTGATTACCTTTAGCTCTTTCTCAGTAGCTATGTCATGAGATATGATCAATTTTCTCACTCTATCGATTGGATCTCGCACCTAAAGTCATAAGATACAAGTATACAGATTAAAAAGTTTAAACTCTAATGATTAAGCAGCATTAGAAGGAAAGAAGATGGTAACTAACCTGCCTCACGCCTGAGATCTCATCACGTGTACGGTAAGTGCTTCCTGGGTCAGACATAGAGTGACCATGGTATCTATACGTGTCCATCTCAAGGATCTACTCAAACAAAGGTAACGTATGATGGTCATTCCCCTTAACTGACGACGTGTTGATAAGAACAGAACAAGTTGAACTTCATAAACAGCTACATGCCAGAAAACTTTTAGAGGATTCTAGAGACGTTAATAGTTATCTTGTGAGTTGGTGACAATTGATAGTAGCTTATATCATGAGCTGTCCTTTTTACATGGAATAATACTCAACAATCACTAGCAGATGTTGTTCACCTAATCAAAAGCTTACTCCCATTGTAACTCTGCGGGATAAACATAGATACTACAGAAACAGTTTTCTCCCTCCATTTCATTCAAACATAACCTCATTCAATTCAGAATCCCAGCTAAGTCAAGCAATCAATGTTGCTAGCAAAGCATACTAGCCCAAAACAAAAATCTAACACATGTAAGCACAATTTTTATTCATTTCTTAAAATAATTGGAGTTAGTCCGATTTGATTTTGAGAAGTGTAATGTGACTGAACGATAACTTACAATAGGTCCATTCTTGAGTGCGTGTTCCTTGGCAAACTTACACGCTTGCTTCACAGCCAGTGCATCCATACCATCCACCTAGTACACAAAACAGAAGATGATCACAACTTTGCTAACTTAGCTTCAAAGTCACACTCCCCCAAACCAGAAAAACAAAGAATATGATTCAATATGTCATACTACAAAGATAGAAACTTCGAACACAATCTAATTAGCACAAGTCTACTATACAACAACCAATAGAGGCATAGCTACATTGCATCACTGAATCTCACCTTCAAGCCAGGAACATAGTCACCACGCTTAAAATAGGCAGGAGACTTGGCCGCCCTCCACTCAGCAGTTCCCATCCCATCTGCAATTAGAGCAATTCAATCAAAACCAAAACAAACTCCAGTACCAACACAGTATTCACAAAGACAAAGTAAAGTTACTGACAATGATTATTCTCACAAACCAAAACCGCAGGCAAATCCCATAGAGCAGCAATATTCAAAGCTTCAAACAACTGTCCCTGATTCGCAGCACCATCACCATACAAAGTAAATGTGACAGCTTGATCCTTAGAATACTTCTGAGCAAAAGCTAAACCACATCCCAAAGGAACTTGAGCTCCAACAATTCCATGACCACCATAAAACGACGAATCCTTCTTATAAAAATGCATAGATCCACCTTTACCATTAGAACAACCAGTAACTCTCCCCATAAGCTCGGAGAAAGCTTCAAATAGTCCTCCACCACGACCTAGAAAGGTACAATGATCTCTATAACTGGTAATAATCGCGTCTCTTTTGTTAATCGCTGCTTCCATACCAATAGCTACAGCTTCTTGACCATCGTAGAGATGACAAAAGCCACGGATGAGTTTGGCTTTGTAAAGCGAATCGGCGGCGATTTCCATCCGTCGCATTAAAGCCATGTCGTGGAAAAAGGAGAGAAGCTCTTTTGATGAGGTTTCGACGGCGCGTGACGGTGCTTCGCAGAGATGTGATGTGAATGGAACTGAGGTTTCGATTGTTAGTGGTGAGGTGTCCGTGGAGAGTTGGCGGCGGAGTGTGGTGGTGGCGACTGGGAGAAGGAGAGTGTTGGATCGAGAAGAGAGTCGTGAGAGTGCCATCTCCTTCAGCGTTCGATTTTAGCTTCAAGTTTGCGACTGTGCAGAGGAAAAAGCTAAAGTAAATATTCAAAGATATGTCAACGTTTTCTCGTTATCGCAAAAGGGCGTTTTTTCAATTTCAACGCCTCTTTGGCTCTCTCTATATATATATATATATATATATATATTATATAATAAAGTAAGATTCGCTTAAATACAAACTGACACATGTACTCTCTTATTTTTACTATTTTTTTATTTTACTTTTTATATTTTTCATTTTCAAAAAACCATATATAAAAACAATAAATTTTCATAATTACACATTTAAAATCAATTATTACAATTAGAGCATAACTTAACTCATTAATACATTTAAAAGAAATTCAAACAATATAATTGACTATAACTTTTCAGTCTTTATTGTACCACTTGATATTTTCATTTACAAAAACAACATATACAAAGATAATTATTTCTCTTAAATTAGCATAACTTAACACACTAATACAATTTATCTTATATAATAAAGTAAAGTTCGCTTAACCACAAACTGACACGTGTCTTCTCTTATTTTTACTATTTTCTATTTCACTTTTGATAATTTCATTTCTAAAAACCATATATAAAAACAATAAATTTTCATAATTACACATTTAAAATCAATTATTACAACTAGAACATAACTTAACTTATTAATACATTTAAAAGAAACTTAAACAACATAATTGACTATAACCTTTTAACATGCGTCTTTTCAATTTTTCTTTATTGTACCACTTGATATTTTAATTTACAAAAAAAACATATACAAAGATAATTATTTCTCTTAAATTACCATAACTTAACACACTAATACAATTTATCTTATATAATAAAGTAAGGTTCGCTTAACCACAAGCTGACACGTGTCTTCTCTTATTTTTACTATTTTTCTATTTTACTTTTGATATTCTCATTTCTAAAAAACTATATATAAAAACAATAAATTTTCATAATTACACATTTAAAATCAATTATTACAATTATAGCATAACTTAACTCATTTATACATTTAAAAGAAACTCAAACAACATAATTGACTATAACCTTTTAACATGGGTCTTTTCAATTTTTTTTTATTGTACCACTTGATATTTTAATTTACAAAAAAAACATATACAAAGATAATTATTTCTCTTAAATTACCATAACTTAACACACTAATACAATTTATCTTATATAATAAAGTAAGGTTCGCTTAACCACAAGCTGACACGTGTCTTCTCTTATTTTTACTATTTTTCTATTTTACTTTTGATATTCTCATTTCTAAAAAACTATATATAAAAACAATAAATTTTCATAATTACACATTTAAAATCAATTATTACAATTATAGCATAACTTAACTCATTTATACATTTAAAAGAAACTCAAACAACATAATTGACTATAACCTTTTAACATGGGTCTTTTCAATTTTTTTTTATTGTACCACTTGATATTTTAATTTACAAAAAAAACATATACAAAGATAATTATTTCTCTTAAATTACCATAACTTAACACGCTAATACAATTTATCTTATATAATAAAGTAAGGTTCGCTTAACCACATGCTGACACGTGTCCTCTTTTATTTTTACTATTTTTCTATTTTACTTTTAATATTCTCATTTCTAAAAAACCATATATAAAAATAATAAATTTTCATAATTACATATTTTAAATCAATTATTACAATTAGAGCATAACTTAACTCATTAATACATTTAAAAGAAACTCAAACAATATAATTGACTATAACTTTTTAACATGTGTCTTTTCAATTTTTCTTTATTGTACCACTTGATATTTTTATTTACAAAAAAACATATACAAAGATAATTATTTCTCTTAAATTACCATAACTTAACACACTAATACAATTTATTTTATATAATAAAGTAAGGTTCGCTTAACCACAAGCTGACACGTGTTCTCTCTTATTTTTACTATTTTTCTATTTTACTTTTGATATTCTCATTTCTAAAAAATCATATATAAAAACAATAAATTTTCATGATTACACATTTAAAATCAATTATTACAATTAGAGCATAACTTAACTCATTAATACATTTAAAAGAAACTCAAACAACATAATCGACTATTACCTTTTAACATGTGTCTTTTCAATTTTTCTTTATTGTACCACTTGATATTTTCATTTACAAAAAAACATATACAAAGATAATTATTTCTCTTAAATTAGCATAACTTAACACACTAATACAATTTATCTTATATAATAAAGTAAAGTTCTCTTAACCACAAGTTGACACGTGTACTCTCTTATTTTTACTATTTTTTCTATTTTACTTTTGATATTCTCATTTCTAAAAAACCATATATAAAAATAATAAATTTTCATGATTACATATTTAAAATCAATTATTACAATTAGAACATAACTTAACTCATTAATACATTTAAAAGAAACTCAAACAACATAATTGGCTATAACCTTTTAACATGTGCCTTTTTCAATTTTTCTTTATTGTACCACTTGATATTTTCATTTACAAAAATAACATATACAAAGATAATTATTTCTCTTAAATTACCATAACTTAACATACTAATACAATTTACAATAACTAATGAATTAATTAGACATTTTCATTTTGTTTTTTATTCATGTTGATTTCCTCTTCTAAAAGTGATGTAGTTTGTTCCCCTAACAAATGTAAGACTATACAATAAAATTTTAAATGAGACCATAAATTTTAAATTTTATAAATATACAATAAATTTTTAACTACACGCCATAATTATTAATAAGACCAGATTGTTATATCTTTTCAACATTTATTTTAGGAATATTAGTTATTTTCATTTATTTTAGAAAATAAAAAATCATAATAAACACAATTTAGTTTTATTGACCATTGAACTTAATTAGACCAAGTTGTAACTCCCCTCAATATTTTAAGTTGATTATTTGTAACTCTCACATTTTTATGAAAATGTATCCTGTCATTTTAAGTATATATATAAGGACTATTCTCTCATCTTTCATCTTCTAACCACATCTATCTATTATAATAAAGTAGGGTTCAGTGAATGACAGGCTGACACGTGTCCCTGTGAAACTAATTTTTCTAGATTCAATTGGGCTTATCATTTTTTTTTTAAAATTAATTACATCTATTATAATAAATTATAGATTTCATATTCGATTGCTCCTACTATTTAATTACATTTAATAATATTCTTTATGACATTTACTATACAATTGCCCTTAATTTAAATTTCTAATATTCTATTTCCGTTATAACTTATAAGCCTAGGATTCCATATCAGAATATGGTTTAAATATAAGATTCGATAGCTCCTACGATATGATTATATTTAATATCAAATGCTGCTACATTCAATTGCTCCTACAAACAAACGTTAAACAAAAGGAGACTACAAAAGAAGAGCTTCGCCCACCCCCAAGTTCCTTCTTCTTCTTCCTCCCTTTAATATTATGTTTTTTTAACAAGTTTGTTCCTCTACACTTTTACAAAGTGAAAAACAACATGAATTAATAGCTCATATATGGTATTATAAATATTAAATTCTTTAATTTGATTTAGGTGGTTAATTCAATATTTAGTTTTCGAGTATCCAAAATTGACGTTTGTGTTCGACATTTTTTTTAATGAACTTTCAGTTGCCTATTGTTTTATTATGCGTGAAAATACTTACCCTTTAAACTGATTTCTGTAATAGGTAATGTTATAAATAGTAAACAATCAATAATGACAGACAATGGTGAGAAGTTACCAGGTAACAAATTATGTTTTTATTGTGTTTTTCTTTCAACTGTACCTACTCGAATTTAAAAAAATTATATTCAATTAAAAGTATTTATTTGTTAAAAAAATGAGTTATTTAAGATAAAAGAGAACCAACATTTTTACCGTTATATCAATATTTTGACAAATATAACCAAATAATCGGTTTGATAAAATAAGTTTGGAATGGTTTCTATCCAATTTATATCAAACTATAGTGTAAAATTAATTTAACGCACTGATATATAATAAATTAAAGCTAAAAATATAAGATATATATAATAGACTTTTTTATAACAATCAATGATCAAATTCTTTTTAACACATAACCCACGCAACGAGTGGGAAACTACCTAGTATATATATAAAAGTTTTTTTTTTAATTGTATAGATAATTCTTTTATGCCAAAAGAGTGGAAAACAAAAGAAGAAGTAGATACTAATGTTTAGTACTAGTTGATAAAAAAGAAATAAAGATACTACAATATCATCTCTATAAATTAATATTCAATATATTAATATTTTGATAAATCAATATAATTTTTTAGTTTAAATTAGTTTTTAGTTTAATTAATACATCGATAAATTAATAAATTAATAAAATATTAATTTATAGATATTTTACCCTAAGCAATGCCTATAATCGGGTATATAATTTGCATTGCCGTGACTAATTTGACAAAAATCAAGACTTTTTCTAGCTCACGTTTTTAAGAAAATTTATTTTATTTTATAGCCACGACAAAAACATCTAATTGTTTTGCGTATAGCCGTGTAGCAGTGTATAATGCAAAATATCAAAACCATAAAACCAGGAAAGAAAAAAATAATTAATTGGGTGTAATATTCAAAAGCATAAAATATACTAAATGATTGGGTGTAAATGTGTAATATCCAAAAGCCTGAATAAATAAAAAAAAATCAAATCTTGAAATGCCCTGAAGTGAACATGAACATGAACACTCTTCCCGTCGTCTCCCTCACACCTTCTACTTCCTTCAAATTCTTCAAATTTCCCTCTTTACATCGCTCTATCTCTCATTCCCCTCACTTCTGCTTCACCAAACCCCTAATCTTCACTTCAACACAGCTCTCCTTCAAATCCTTCAATTCTCTGTCACCGTCGCAGTCTCAGCTCTCTGAGGACTACGAGGAAGAAGAGGAGGAAGAAGAAGAAGAAGACGACGACGAAGAAGAGGATGATGATGATGAAGCTGCTGATGAATACGACAATATTTCCGATGAGATTCGAAATAGCGACGATGATGATACCGACTTCTCCTTGGATTTGCCAGCGGATTCGGCTCAACAACGAGTGGAGTTTAGGTGGCAAAGAGTTGAGAAGCTTCGTAGTCTTGTTCGAGATTTTGGAGTTGAGATGATTGATATCGATGAACTCATTTCAATCTACGATTTTCGAATCGACAAGTTTCAGGTTTTTGCTTTTGTCTTCTAAAGTTCACTTTTTGAAATTAGAGGTTTTGAAAAATCTGAAATTCTTATCATTTTTTGGACAGAGATTGGCTATTGAAGCTTTTCTTAGAGGTTCTTCTGTTGTGGTTTCTGCTCCGACGAGTAGTGGGAAGACTTTGATTGCTGAGGCAGCAGCTGTTGCTACGGTGGCTCGAGGTCGCCGGTTGTTCTATACTACACCGCTTAAAGCACTCTCTAATCAGAAGTTTCGTGAGTTTAAGGAAACATTTGGCGACGATAACGTTGGTCTACTCACAGGTGACTCTGCCATTAACAAAGATGCTCAGATTGTGATCATGACTACAGAGATTCTTCGCAACATGTTGTATCAAAGGTATTCAAACTGTAGCTCTCTCTGTGTATCTACCTGGTCTGCTTAGGAGCTCTTTTGACCCACCCGATTTTTGTGTCGGAATCTTTAGTGTTGGAATGGCTTCTTCAGGAACTGGACTTTTTCATGTTGATGCAATTGTTTTGGACGAGGTTCATTATTTAAGCGACATATCTAGGGGAACTGTGTGGGAAGAGATAGTGAGTTTCTTGATCCAGCGTTTCTCTTCTTTCCTCCAAATGCTTATAAGTTTAATGTATCAGTTGGTTTTTGTTTTCTTAATACGATCAGGTCATTTATTGCCCAAAAGAGGTTCAACTTATATGCCTATCAGCTACAGTTGCTAACCCAGATGAATTAGCTGGTTGGATTGGTGAGGTGAGTCTGTAGACATTTTTCTTGTAGGAATAGCTTTCCTTTATCATGTTCATATTATAAGGACCTATTACAATGTGCTTAAGCCATGTTCATTGTCTCATTTATCTTCTATTGTTAAGCAACATAATGTTGTTTTCTTGATGAAATATCTCAAAATCTCGTAAACTACTACTATTACAACGGTAGCAATCCTTAGATTGTTTAGCCACTGGTTATCTAAGATGTGCTAGCCGCTTCTGTGTTTTGTTCTCAGATACATGGTAAAACTGAGTTGGTAACATCGACAAGACGCCCAGTTCCATTAACTTGGTATTTCTCAACAAAACATTCTTTACTACCTCTGCTTGATGAGAAAGGGACAAACGTGAATCGGTAACTTGTTCAACTCTGTACTTTATCATCAACATGTATTGTAGAATATTTCTCTTGATAATAATTGGAGGCTTTATTAATTGGAGCAGGAAGCTGTCTCTCAATTATTTGCAACTGTCTGCCTCAGAAGCTAGATTCCGTGATGATGATGACGGGTATAGGAAAAGGAGGTCAAAAAAACGAGGAGGTGATACCAGCTACAACAACCTTGTGAACATTACTGATTATCCTCTTTCAAAAAATGAGATAAACAAGATTCGCCGATCACAGGTCTTACATTATGCTTTCTAACAACCCTAACAAACTAGGCATTTGTCGTTTCTTATATATTTGAATATGACTTTTAACTTCTCATGATAATATAATGACTGTGCTGATTCTTGACTTCTAGGTACCTCAAATTAGCGACACATTATGGCATCTCCAGGGAAAAGATATGTTACCAGCTATATGGTTCATTTTTAACCGTAGAGGATGTGATGCAGCTGTACAGTATGTTGAAAATTTTCAGCTTTTAGATGATTGCGAGAAGAGTGAGGTTGAGTTGGCCTTGAAGAAGTTTCGCATTCTGTATCCAGATGCAGTGAGAGAGAGTGCAGAGAAAGGACTGCTTAGGGGAATTGCTGCTCATCATGCAGGTTGTCTACCTCTTTGGAAATCTTTCATTGAGGAATTGTTTCAGCGAGGACTTGTTAAGGTGGTCTTTGCTACTGAGACACTTGCTGCTGGAATAAACATGCCTGCTAGAACTGCAGTTATTTCGTCTCTAACAAAAAAGGCTGGTAATGAACGAATACAGTTGGGTCCTAACGAATTGTTTCAGATGGCTGGACGTGCTGGACGTAGAGGGATTGATGAAAAGGGCTACACTGTGCTGGTTCAGACTGCTTTTGAAGGCGCTGAAGAGTGCTGCAAACTTGTCTTTGCTGGAGTGAGACCTCTTGTGTCACAGTTTACTGCTTCATATGGCATGGTACTGAATCTGGTAGCTGGTTCAAAAGTTACTCGTAAATCAAGTGGAACTGAGGACGGGAAAGTCTTACAAGCAGGGAGAAGTCTGGAAGAAGCCAAGAAATTAGTTGAGAAGAGTTTTGGAAACTATGTGAGCAGCAATGTGATGATTGCTGCAAAGGAGGAACTTGCTGAAATCGACAAGAAGATCGAGATTCTGTCATCCGAAATAAGCGATGAAGCAATAGATAAGAAGAGTAGGAAACTTCTTTCAACGAGGGACTACAAGGAGATCACTGTACTTCAGGAAGAGCTGCGGGAGGAGAAACGCAAGCGTGCTGAACTACGAAGAAGGATGGAACTCGAAAGGTTCTCTGCGCTAAAACCTCTTCTAAAAGGGATGGAAGAGGGTAACTTACCATTTATTTGTTTGGAGTTCAAGGATTCTGAAGGGATGCAGCAGTCAGTCCCTGCTGTTTACTTAGGACATATCGATTCGTTTCAAGGTTCCAAACTTCAGAAGATGATGTCTTTGGATGAGTCTTTTGTGTTGAACGTAATTGAGGATGAGCTGGCGGCAGATGAACCTGGAAAGCCTATTGTTAAACCATCTTACTATGTGGCCCTTGGCTCTGATAATTCGTGGTATCTTTTTACTGAGAAGTGGGTAAGGACTGTCTACAGAATTGGTTTCCCTAACATTGCTCTTAAGCTTGGAGATGCTTTGCCTCGAGAAATCATGAAAACTCTCCTGGATAAAGCAGATATGCAGTGGGATAAACTAGCTGAATCCGACCTTGGAAGTTTGTGGAGATTGGAAGGATCGCTAGAGACATGGTCCTGGAGTTTAAACGTACCTGTCCTAAGCAGCCTTTCCGAAGAAGACGAGGTGTTACATATGTCCCAAGAGTATGATAATGCTGCGCAACAATACAGGGAACAAAGGAGCAAAGTGTCTCGTTTGAAGAAGAAGATATCTCGGTCAGCAGGGTTCAGAGAATATAAGAAAATTCTAGAGAATGCTAAGCTGACAGTTGAGAAGATGAAACGGCTCAAAGCGAGATCCAGACGCCTCATAAACCGTTTAGAGCAGATTGAACCGTCTGGTTGGAAAGATTTCATGCGCATAAGCAATGTGATTCATGAAAGCAGAGCATTGGACATTAACACACACCTGATATTTCCTCTGGGAGAAACAGCTGCTGCAATCAGAGGAGAAAACGAGCTCTGGCTTGCAATGGTGCTCCGAAACAAAGCCCTGGTGGATCTCAAGCCTCCTCAATTAGCTGGTGTATGTGCAAGTTTAGTTTCAGAGGGCATAAAAGTTCGACCTTGGAGAGACAACAACTATATTTACGAGCCATCTGATACAGTAGTAGATATGGTTAATTTCTTAGAAGAACAGAGAAGCTCTCTGATAAAGCTTCAAGAGAAGCATGAGGTTATGATTCCATGTTGTTTGGATGTTCAGTTCTCTGGTATGGTTGAAGCTTGGGCTTCTGGATTAAGTTGGAAAGAAATGATGATGGAGTGTGCAATGGATGAAGGTGATCTTGCTCGTCTGTTACGACGTACCATTGATCTCTTGGCTCAGATTCCTAAGTTGCCTGATATTGACCCGGTCCTTCAACGTAGTGCAGCAGCTGCCGCAGACACCATGGACCGTCCACCAATCAGTGAGCTTGCCGGGTAAAGGGGCTCTACATTAGCTCTGTCTTTAGTGATGACCCATCGGCAAAAAAAAAAAAATACATTAGAGCCTGGGATGTGCAAGAAGTGCATATGTAAGAATTGGGGATACAAAACAATTTTTTTCATTCAGGTGATTAATGTTGGAAAGAATAGGAGTAAAAAAAGAAGAAATTTGAGTTAATGTTACAAGATACAAAAAGCTTATATACACAATTATGGGAAAAAAAGACTCCTCAAGGCTCGGGCAGTTGATCCTTTTCAGTATTCCTTCGATTTTCCCATCCCTCCCTTTTTATTTTCTTTGAGAATATAACAACAGGGACCAGATGCATCAACCAACCAAAGAGCCATCTTACGTTTCCTCTCTTCTGACAAAGCTGAATGCTGAGTATATATAACAAGCAAAGAATGGCAACCTTTTATCTCCCAAAAAGTGCGAAATTGCTCTATTCACGAGCGTTTTCTGGTGGCAAGTGACAGATGTCATTGACCAGTGAGAAGTTTTTGGTATCTTTGTGTTCTCCTTTGCCTAATTAAAGAACCACTGCAAACAGCGTCCTGTCCGAGGGGTAAACCGCTTTGGTTCAAATTTTTCCTCCTCTTAGCACGATGCAACACATCCTCTGTGTCCAGCACATAAGAGACCTGTAGGAAATACCAGGCAATTCTTTTTAAAAAGACAAGCTTAAAGTCGTTATCATGGAAACTCACAGTGGTAAGCAGGGGAAAAAAGCACTGTACCTTTGAAGAACTACAGGTTATCTTACATTCCAAGCCGTTAATAATCTTAACTTCATCAGTGGTGCAGAACTCATCGTCACCACCATTTTTACGCTTATTCCTAGGAAGGAAAAAAAGAGAGCATCTGATTAGTTTCCCATTTATCTTCAAAAAGATGGGATATTCCTTGGTTACTCTTCTTAACTTACCGTTTTAAGTAGATTCGGGGATTCTCTTTCGCATTAGGTTGATTGGAAAGGAATACATTGTGAAGGTAAGCTGCAAAAGAGGGGTCCATGGATATGGATGTCACATCAGGCTTATCATGTCCGTAGTCCAGAAGCTGAATACAGAGTTTGGTTGGTGTTGATAGTTTCTGCAGAAATAAAAGTAAGCTTTTACATATCTTATGAAATTCCTCGGTCATAAGCTTCGCTTCGTCCAAAGTCCAAACTGTAAGGGTAAACAATTCTTACACATTCAATGCGGTAAATATTCTCATCCGGAAGAAGAACACGAGCATTTTCATAATAAATAGCATCGAGAAACTTTTCAGGCTTTCTGGATATCTCATAAGCATATAACTGTTGTAATTTGTTGTCCATCTCATCAGCTGCTACTACCTGGAGCTGGAGGATCACACAGGTCAGTTAAACCACAAGTGAAGGATAAATAAAGAGATCAAAAATGTCATCCAAAAGGAAAACCTACATGCTTGATTAGCTTATAGATCAGTTTGTCCAATGTGAAAAGAACATATGACTGGGTCCCAATTATTGCTCGGCAATCATCTTCAAACTTCGAATTATCAGATGTACCATCGAGCAAGTTGTAGAGAGCATTCATGAATCTGTTCCAAAACCGAAACTAGTTGTGTAAGCAGCAACACAGATACTGTAGTAATTGCATAAAAGAATTGTAAGGGTAAGTCACCTTGCGTACGAATCAGTCGGGTTTGTTGAATTTGAGGTCTTCCACTTTCTTTTTGGAGATGATGAATTGATTTTTGCTGATAATACTCTGTCATACAAAATCTGTAAAGCGAGTAACCGCAAAAGTCAGCCACACAAAAGATTTCAGCCTCATTGATTTGCAGATTGAATAATGATATGTTTTACCTGATGAAGCCTGAAAAGAACATAAAAAGAATCATTCCCATAAAAGAGTTGGGAGTTCTTCAGAGAATCATCTTTGTCCTTATCGCGCAATGCTGGAGGGACATACTTTGCAAGAGGTTTCACATGTAGCAAGTTTCTTACTGAAATGGACAACACAGGCCTATCTCCTTCAGCACCATCATGGGCATCAGACATACCTTCTTCGGCCTCTCCTTCGCTTTCTGCCTTATTATTATGGTCCATATCATCGTCGCGATAACAATCTTCACCATCACCCGAGTCAGTTCCAGAAACATCACCGTTCTGAGATGTATTTCCACTGCCATCTGATGATCTTGGGGCACTGGCATCACCTTCATCATCTGCATTTACATCATTCTCCTTACATTTGCTGAGAGCCTCCGATTCATTCTCTGCATGAACTGCAAAATTATCTTCCTCAAACTCTCCTGTTGGAGAAAGTTCACCCTCCTCTCTTTCGACTTTGGTTTGCCCAGCGAACCCTTCATTAGACCTTTGATTATTCGATATTTCTGCCAATGTCCCATTTGGAATTACTCTGTTATCACCAATCTGTGGAATAGGTAAGTAGCATATCATTTTCTTGATAAACCCAGGACTGAGGATATTATCATCTAAAGATTTAATCTCTTGATCGTTTCAGATCAACATTTCAATATTTGCAAAGTACAAGGATTACACAAGTTCTCCATTGCGCAACTATACCTCTAACCCTGGGCCATTCACGTGATTTGGCTTCAACTCCAACTCCGTTCCACTGCTTAAAGCACTAGGCTTTGAATTACTATTGCTAAGCCCTGGTCCTGTAAAAGAGGAAAGGATACTATTCATCTAAAACGAGAAAAAATCCAAGAGTACTCTTATCAAAGTTAAAAGTGCTTACCGGCAATGGATAAAAAGTTGGTTTTTCCATTCCTTTGAGGTAGCAATCCATCCACAGGTGGTGCATTTGAGTTATGCGCACGTTCAATTGAAACAAATTGTTTGGTTTCGGGTCTTTCGTCAGGTTTGGTTGGATTCTTCGGCATTTTCTCATTTTGAGTATTGACACATGATAATAAGGCATCTGAGGTCTTACAAGAAGTGACATCTTTATCCAAATCACTAGCTTGCCGCACTTGATTACTTTCATTGACTTTCTGAGAGCCATTTAACCGCATAGAGTGGGCAACACTAGCTCCGTTTTGAGGACTGCCCTCACTTGCACTACTACATTTTGAATTCTGGTTCGTAGACTTGACAGCATCTTCTCGGTCTTCAGCACCTTGAGGGCGAGAAGGAACACCAAATATTGGTTCCAAAAATTCTGTCCATACCTTCATTACCTTATCTAATTGTTCTGTCGAACACATTTCTACACAAGAATACTTGATCAGCTGATACAGATCTTCGTGAAGATCAGGATCCGGGTAATCAAAACTCATATTGGAAGAAATAGTTCGTCTATTTCCAGCCGCAAGAGCAAGAAGTGCATCATCTTCTGCTCGCTTCTTTTCGGAGATTTCTTTTATCTCAGCCAGCAACGCTGCAGCGAAAGATAGTAGTATATAAGAATTTCATAAACACATTGTAAGTTGATTTTACTAGGAGCATTTTCATGATATAAATGGGTAACGAGAAAAAACCTTTTGTGCTCAGATTCTTTGAATCCTGCTGTTTGAAATAAAAACTGCGATGATCAAGTGATCTGTGGTAGTTCTTTGTATATATGTCAGCCCAGACTTTGTTAAACTCAGTACGGCACCTTGCCCACTCTTCTTGCTTCTGTTTCAATCGTGTCAGTATTACAGGTAAAGCAAGATAGGCATTCTTCTTTAACAAATCCAACACATCGAGGCCGTGGTCACCGTATAACCGTTCTATGCATCTTAGGTTTAGAGCTACAATACAATAACAAAACTATCTACATCAGTTGGAAGAAATAGAATTCAGAATATCAGCTCTGCTATAAGAGAAGAGCTCAATATTTATGATGTTGTTCACACAAGCTTATATGTATACCTGTGAGGTGATCCTCGATAGAGATGGGAGTGTCGGTTTTCAATTCATTACTGTTAATCTTTGCCAATAACTCTTCCACTCGATTTGTAGCCGAGATCACTGACTCTAATAACATGTCTAGCTCAAACCTAAAGCACAGCAACAAACAAATATTTTACCAAATCAAAACTATTCCAAGAAAGTGCTCAAAAATAACAGAAGACGGGTCAGATTTTGATCGAGAGAACAAATAAATCAGATAACAACATAACATGACATTAATATACATTAATCACTAACCTGTCATCTTCACATTTAAATAGGCTCTCTTCATATTGGTTCTTACGCATGTGTTTAAATGAATAGTCTTCACTTCCTGAAGTGACGGAAACCCAATGATCATTAAGCACTTGGCTACCAATCTCCATTTTTTGGCTTGCAATAGGAATTGGGTACTGCAGGAAAACAATATATGCACATTTAACTAATGCAGCAAAAAATTAACCAAGAGGAGAAGATTTGGTCATAATGAACTGTAGCACCATACATTCTTTGGAAGTAACCGATAACTAGGTGTGCATTTTTCACAGTTTGAGAGATCTAGTTCACTGATAGGTTTAGCCCATTTTTGACTCGCTGCCGCCTTTTCAAGCCTCTCCTTTTCGCGGTCTCTTTCTCTATACCTTTGAATCTTTTCCCGTTCTCGGTCTGTTTCTATATCCTGTGACTTGGTAGGTTGAGGACATTTGCCTTCACTCCACAAGGATTCTGTAGTCACAGCAATCCAATGGTTAGAGTCAATTCAATACGGACGGAGAGAAACATCACACCTATGTTACAAAAATAGCTAGACTTACTCTTAGACACAATACCAGAAAGTAATCCATCTGCAAAAAGAAATACAAAAAGGGTCAAATTTTAACCTTTAACCGGTGAATGTAAGAAGAGAAAGCACAAGTTTGGCTAATTACCATTCTTGTCACACTGTGCCAAAAAGACTCTGAAGGCGTCCATAAGGTCTGGATATACTCCAATTAAATCACTCACCTAATACCAGAATATATGTGCATGAGTCATTGACAGGCAAATTCCATAAGATTTCTCATAATGTTCTCCAATTTAACCATTACAGAAGTCAGCATAAAAGCATACCAAAGACTGCAATTCTGGTTGGCTGATTATCTCCTTTGAATAGAGATTAAGACATCGTAAGAACTCCTGGTTGTCAGCGGTATCAAGCTTTGCCTTTACTCTGTCAACAAAAGCAAGTTCTTGGCTATGACCTGTCATCACATAAGTCAATTTAAGAACACAAGAACAGCAGACGATGCTGCATGAACTCACTCTTAACTAACTCAGAAGTAAATTATCACACTAAGTTACTTATAAAATAATGAAAACGAGAGATCTGCTTTTCGTAGCACCTTTTTCATCGTAAGTAGATGAACTGGGAATGGCTCCAGAAAACTTGTCTCCTTCCCTAGCTTGATTGAAAATTTCAGTAGAATCATCATCCCTAAGTGTCAGCTTCTTTTTGTTGAGGAAATGCTCTTTCTGGCTATCGTGTTCAAGACCTCTGTAATCTTTCCTGTCTCTGTCATCCATGTAATCATTCTTTTTTTCAATGCGTCTCACTTCTTCTTTACATTCTTTTAACAAAGATCTCTCATGGTCTACGTCCAGATGTTCAGTTTTAAGGGCACGGTCAGGATGTGAAGTAATGATCCGGTCCTTCTGTAACAATATCCAAACAAGTGATGCCTCCAAGAATCGATTTTGACTGCATAGTAAGCGTAGTGAACAACTATTTATAGGAAAAAGCAGAGAGATTAACCTTATCAAGATCTATTTGACGCATCGTGGGAAGAGATTTAATGCCTCTATCACGTACTGGCGTTTTTACAGAATCATGAGTAGATGCAGTTGCTGAAGTATCAGGGAGAAAGTGAGTGAACTCCAGAAGCAAATCGTGATGGTCCCGAAAAAGGATAGCCACCTACAAGATAAACATATCAACCTAGGACGAGAAGGACACCAAAAAAAAACAGTAAACAGCAAATAGCTACAAACACACACCTCTTGGTAGACCTCAGTAATGGACTTGTTTTCCTTTCTATACATGTTCAAAATGTCTAAAAATGATTTGTATACACGATCATCTCCTTGAAACCTTGTCTGCAGATAAAATTGTTAAGAGACAAGTAGCAAAGAGAAAAAAAAGGGAAGTGCACCACATAATATCTTCTACCTTAATCTTGTTGACAAAACTAATAGCTTCCTCAAACTCAACAGGCTTCTTAGGCGCAGGTTGGTCATCCTCTGGGAGGAGAGTTATCTCGAAACCCTTTGGCAAAAAAGTATTGAACCCCAAAATCAGTTCTCGGTTCCCCTTGAAGAGCTCTTTCACCCTTGAGATAACACCAGTAGTATCAACTCTACAATGACAAAATAAATATCAGATTTCAGATTCAACTAAAGAGCAGATTCAAACAAACATTATTAACAGTGAGCTGATACTATACCTCTGAGCTTTAAAATCTTTCATAACCTCAAGAAACTCATCGTATTTCTCACGTTTATCTTGAAACTTATCCTTAACAGCCTTGAGGTATGCAAGTGCATCATTTGTAGTTAGCTTCTGTGCACTACTTCCTCCAACCATTGTTTATAATTTGCTCGAGCTTCATTAACCAGAGAACCCAAAAAAAAATTAGCAGCAAAATAGATCACTGTGCATCTCGAAGCAAATTCAATTCACCAAACTAAAGGGTTTGAATTTGGGCAACTCGATGAAAAATTAGCATCAAGAGGAAACAACAAGTCTACGAATTTGAGGATTCATGTAAAATTCAATCTCTCAACCTCAGATACAGAGCAAAAATAAAAATAAATCCTTTTGATCTTTGAATCACATCTTAAAGAACACTTAAAAGAATCATTCAAAACAAACAAAATCATAATTATATACAAAGAAATCGAACTTGAAGACAATCTCAACTAAAGCAGTAGATCTAGCAAGTAGAGAACAATCAAAGCAAATCGAGAAAAGAGTTAAGAAACAATGAAGCAGAAAAATTCGATCTTAACTTAATAATCAGATTAATTCACATTACGGCGCTTCGAGATAAGAATTAGGAAAATAAAAAACGCTTCGGAAAACGAAACAAAAGATAAAAAGAAGAAGAAGAAAGATGATCGTAGAGTTACCGAATTTTGCAGAGATACAAGACTACAAGCACAAGCTTCCTCCTTACCGCACACGGAAACACACCACAAAGACAAGACTTTAAACCAAATTTTGCAGACAGAACTAATAAGAAGACACAAGTTAAAAAAATTTATGGTGAAGATGAGAAGAGACTTCTCAAGGTCTTTTATTTTTATTTTTTTTTACGTGATGATTCTTCATAGATGTAATGTAATTTTTTTTTGGTTATATTATACTAAGATGTGATGTAATTATTATTATTTTAATTATGACCCATTTTTTGATTTTTTTAACACAAAAAAAAAAACATTTTTCCTCTTATTGTTTCCTTTTCCTTTACAATATATTATTATTACGAAACATAATAATACGAAAAAAATAAAAATAAAACAATATAATATATATATATTGTAGTAAATACGGTAGAAACATATATTTGAATAAATGATAGAAAATATAGATTTAACAGAAAAATATGAAATACAACTTAGAGACAGCCGTTGCAAGGTTGCTTATAGGTTGAGTTACCGGTTATAGCCGGTGAGGTTAATTGGGGATTAGGGCGCAGAGCTAGGGATTGGATTTGGTTATTTTGGGACCTCGCAATTTGGGTTTTGTGTTGTGGCAAATTTGTTATTTTTGTGAGACGGTGAGGATATAATAGGAAGGTTATGGAAAATTTAACTACCAATGTCATGTGGTAAAATTAGTAAATTCGAGGCTTTTTATGATCTAGAAAGCAATTAGCCAGTTTTTTTCAATTTATGGAAATATGGAATTAAGTGTGGTTCTTAAAGGTGGCTTTGTGTTTTGTAATATTTAAGGCTAAGTTAAGTTTTCAACTTCCAAAGAATCTAATAATTCTAGAGTTAGATATTCAAGTGAAAAATTATTGAATCTCGTGTCGGTTCAAAAATAATATGTGTATTTTTGATGGTTGGACTTTGCTAATACTCTTGAATCATAGTTGGGTAAACAAAATAGATGTAGATAATTTAGTCATATACAAATATGTTATGTAGCACAACATTGAAGTTTCTGTCAAAATTGGGCATTTGGTCTAGTGGTATGATTCTCGCTTAGGGTGCGAGAGGTCCCGAGTTCAATTCTCGGAATGCCCCCTTTTTCTCTTTTATCCCTTAAAAGTATGTAATCCTACACTTGCTTGCTTCCTTTCCCAGATTTCTAATTTTTGGGCCAAAGTATTGGCATTTTTGACACATTTGGTTTTTATCGTTTGTTGTTAACGGCCTATAATGTAAACCTTCAAAAGGCCTGAAATACATTTCTCTCTCATTTTCTAGAATTCATAGATACAAAGACGACTCAATTTCATGTATTATGTTTATCGATTCTAGATTTTGATACATGTTAAAAATAAAAAGAATGTCAAATATTTTATTCTAAAAACCTATTCAAAAACATAATTAACTACTATTTTCACAAAATGGAAATTTTATAAAAAAATTATAAAAACTACTAATATTTTTTTGTAAAAAAATTATTAATTTTTATAAAAAATACAATTAACTACAATATTCGGCAAATGAAAATTCTATATAGAAATTATACAAATTATGTATAAAATAATTATAAGGAAAATATACAATAATTATCAAAATATTGTTATTTTGAAAATAGAAATACGTGGCCAAAATAATTTTATATAAATTAATATTAATAAATTTATAAGATTAAATGATTATTTAAAAAAAAAAAACTTCCATAGTTAAGAAACTTTCTAATCTTGAAAGAAAAATACTTGTAAATATAAATCATTTTATATTTTGTCAACAAACAAATCACTTTTCTTCAAAAACATCATTCTATCTTCAACTTCATTCTATTCCACCAAACTTTGCCCTCAATCTACTTATCCATAAAATTAAACTTTTTGATCTAATTACCTCCGAATTGAAAATTTTAATCTCCAGTCTCCCTAAAAGGATAGTTTCAGACTTTAATCTACCTAAACCAGGATTCGAATCGGTTTACTGTTTTCCAAATCAGTATTAACCAGTTTAATTGGATTGTTAACCGATTTAATAACCTATTAGATAATCGAATTAAAACCCGTCCCGTAATTGACCCCGTTTTTTCATGTTCTTCAAACAACCATATACCATGAATCATAATCGAGATTTATAAATCATTATTATCTAAATCCATGATCGAAAACAATGACAACAACAAGATGAGGAAGAAACTATTGAAGCAGATTAAGATGTTGATGCATCTATATACAATTAGGAATCATGTAGTAAAAACCCCAGAAAAAAAACCCCAATCAAGGAATTGTGTAATCGTGGAGGAATACCCGATCTATGGAAGTGAAATCGGGAGGAAAAATACACTAGTTTGAAGATGAAAAACAATATTCAGAGTAAAAAGAAGTTGTGTAGCTCAACGTAGTGACTCAAAATGCAGAGAAGATTCATGAGAAAGATATTCCATCAAAGCCACTCCTCTCTTCTGTCGCCGAAGTCTCCACCACGGCCGCTATCTCATCTTCTCTTCCATCTTCTCCACCGCTGAATCACTCTCCTCTTCCGCCGCAAGCTCAGCCTCGCCATTCTCTTCTTCTCATAATTGCATCGGCTCGATGGAGGAGAGAGATTTCTCGGCTCCCACCGGATGAGAAGAAGCCAAATCTGTAAAATAATTCAGAGGCAACGAGGAAGAAGCGGCTGCGGCGGGCGGAGACTCGTCATCAGCTTCATCGGAGTTCGAACTAACAAACCACATGATTAGAAATAGGCTGCGAAACTGGTACACCATCGTTTTTCTTCAGAGCAGCTGCTCGTTTCATTTCTTTATCAGAACAATCTCCATAGAAATAGGCGGCGGAAGCGAAATCGGCTCGTGGCTTTCGATTTTTGCAGCAGGAGGTTATACAGAGGGAGAGAATGAAAAGGGGGATGACAATAAGAGATCCGGCCAAAATCGGTGCTTCTGCACCGCATCTAGTGTTGAACTGAGACAAGGAATCGAGGAAAATCAAACAAATAAAAGATTATTCTTTATTAAATACTAGATAAATAAGATAAAATAAACGAAGGAATATAAAATCGGGTTGGGTTTTGGATCTTATATCCGGTTGGGTTCAACACAATCAGGCTTACGGTTTGGTTTTTGTCATGGTTTTGTATCGGTTTGGTATTAAACCGTGGAAACCAACATTCGGGTGGATTGAGATTTAAATCTTTCAATTCGAGAATAATTAGATCAAGAATTTTGATTTTATGGGAAAATAGACAGAAGGTAAAATTTGGTGGGGATCGGTTGTGATATGATACTTATCGGAGAAAAATAGGTCGTTTACCCTTATTTATTTGATGTTATAACTTTTATTCAAGGTTAGATTTGGGCAAACATAATGTGATATTGTTGTAAGACTAAGTATTTCATTAACTGATATATCATGGTTTTTACCAGTTTTTAGCCATGATATATGTCTTGTTTT
The DNA here is from genome assembly GCA_004349715.1 of Crucihimalaya himalaica. Classification (NCBI taxonomy): domain Eukaryota; kingdom Viridiplantae; phylum Streptophyta; class Magnoliopsida; order Brassicales; family Brassicaceae; genus Crucihimalaya; species Crucihimalaya himalaica. The sequence goes on along the minus strand of SMJT01000025.1, from coordinate 1,224,138 downwards.
CAGAATCTTTCTAGTGTTTTTGTAGTCTTTTTGAGTCTTTTCAGGTTTTGACACGTTTGGAGCATAATTGGAGATATTGGAGCATTCTGTAGTCTTTTGGCATTCGTTGAAGAATTTCCCACCGTTGGATTTAGCTCAAATTTTGATACAAGACAGATCAATGGATTAGCTTTCATTTGGAAGTGGTTTGAGGCCATTCTAACGGTGCGATCAAAAGTTATGCCAGTTTTCGTGAAGACAGTCTGACGAGCACAGAGTCCTGGTATCGACCGACACCATCCCAGTATCGATCGATACCGACTGCAGGAAAGGAAAACACGTGATTTTACAAGTCTGAAGAGTCTGCAACTTGGCCCAAAGGATCCTATTATTTACAATTAAGCCCAGAACGTGTTTTAGGATTATATTTAGGGTTTTCAACCACTTTTAGAGGGCAGACTAATTTTTGATCATTATTCTGAATACTTTGAGAGAGATTGGTTTCGGGTTTTGTGGGAGACAATTCTGAACCCTTGTTTACTCTTGATTTATTTTATGCAATTTTATTCAACTATGATTTCTGTTTCATTGATCATGTCTGAGTAGATTCTTTGTTAGGTTTAGGGTTATTCAAAGGTGTTTGATGAATTGTTAGGTTGATATGAATTGATAGGAGAAATTCAACAGAGTTCTTCATCTAGACTTGTGATTACTGCTTATTCTAGCTTCATGACCTAGAATCTGATCTTAGGTTGTTTGATTGGCACGAAAGTGTGATTGATTGCCTGAACTAGTGTTAGATGAGCAAAAGACCTATTCGCAAAGAAATTTGGTTTAGGATTTTGTGAACAATTGAACCTGATCATTAATGCTTGTTTGAATTCATAGGATTTGCAAAGAAATTTAGAATTCTAGGTTTAGACATAGATAATCTTCGTAGCAACGGTTGGTTGATTTTACATTTGTGTTTCAAGTTCAAGAACAGTGTTTAATATCCTCCTGACATTCTATTTGATCTGCAATTCTGATTTACCAGAGAATTTCCCTAGGCTTAGCGTTTTTCCTCCATTGATTTCACAACTTTTATATTCTGCTATTTATTTCCTGCATCACTTTGTTCGCTTAGCTTAATTTGAGTCTTAATATCTATTGAGTGAATTCTTGAGTCTTTGTGGTTCGACCCCTAACATACTGCAGCTACTGCTTAAGTACTTTTAGGGTATTATATTTGAGCACATCATTAACCTATCACTAGAGCTGAAAAAGATATATATATAATTAAAATCGAATCTAGAAATCAATTTAATAAAATTGAACTGCAAAGATTAGTAGTGACATTGTTATTCCGTAAAGAAAACCTTAGTAAAGATGTTACCAAAAAAAAAAAAAAAAATACCTAGGTAAAAGTCTGCAAACTTAACAATAATAAATTGGTGAATCAAGAAACAAGAAAACACAAACAATGAAGTGGTGATGAAGTGAACCAAATTAGTTAAAATCCATAAACCAGGAATGGCCCAAATAAATTCGAAACATTTGCAAACTTAACAATAAACTACTAAAGAAACAGATGAAAGTAACCAAAATCAATGAACTAGTGATTACATGGACTCGGTCAGAAGTTGATGCACTTAGGATGGTTCCCAAACACAGTCGCCTTCATCTCGGATCCAGGTTCGAACCTCAAGGTGAGTTCATTACACGCATAGCTCATAACTCCTGTCGTCTTTTCTCTACAATTGGTAAGAGAAAACCGCGATCCGAACTGTACTTTCTTCTTCTTTTTATATCTTCTATAATGTCTTTTCCAGTTGAACCGCCGATGTCTTCTTCGGAAACAACCGCTGAAACCTTAAGAAGCTGAGACTCACGGTATCGGAGATTGTTGTATCTGATTATACAAAGGATTCAATTAGTTCCGAAAACATGAAAAAAGAATTAATACAAAAAGTAAAAAAAAAAAAAGGGTAAATATTAGATTGATAATGATAAATAGTAGATTTAATTATAAAGAAAGTAAATTGTTTACTTTTGTGGGGATGAGGTAGCAAGAGTAACATTCTTGTAAAGCAAGGAAGCTTGAAGGTCTCCTTGAAGACATACAAAATGACCAGGAAGATCATCAGGGATTCTTATGGACATATCCCACCTTGCACTAAGACGAGTCTGTGTAGTATCAAATCCATAGAAGCTAATTCTATGTTCGGTGGTGGGATTTTGGGATAACCCATGAAATCATAATGGCACTCACAAAACCAACTAAAAGTCAGGTCATTTTTGTGGTCACCTGTGTTTGTATGGCAGCCGTTTTTATGTGTTTATGTTGTGCGATTAATTGAAGAGAGACGAGATTGCAAGACAAGGATGAGAGAGAGCTTGATAATGTTTTTTTTTGAAAATTAAGAGCTTGATAATGTTAGAGATGGTTTTAATACAACTCAAAGAATGATAAGGAATAACGAGTTTATTTATAGACCATATTTATACAAGACCTGGGCAGGTGAAGTCGGTTCTGGTTTCTATCTGTGTTAAGTACTAAGGACGTAGGACTTATCATATATATTCAAAGCATAATAAAGATAATTGTTTTTTAAGTAAAGGATTTAAATAAAGAAAGATATTGAAGATACAATTGTTTTAAGTAAAGGATCTTTCTCATTTTATTTCTATTTTTCCTTTTTTTCTTTTGGAATTTTCTAAAGATTTTTTTCTCCATATGTATACCGATAAAAATATTTTTAAAATATTATATTATTATAAGATAAATTGATAATGATGTTTTTCAAAATAATTTAATATTAAACTACTTTTTGGTCAATGATGTCATTTGACAATTCAATTTAGATTTTTTATAATTTTATATTGACTAAAACAGTTTAGAAATCTAAGCCGTAAAAGTATTGTATACATACAAAATGTCGTGCGCTTTCAAATTATCCACTACGTGCAAGATTATCCACTTTCAAATTAATTCGTCGTAAAACAAGCGATAGCAAAAAAGGAGAAAAAACTCTTTTGTTTTGTTCGAGTCCAGATGTCGTCGTAAAACGCCGACCACATATGTGATAGACACTATCTTCACCAGTTTTGAGAAGTCCGTAAGAAAAGTAATTAAAATCTGATGTTCGCCTTCATGTAATTTTATTGTCCAGATCAGCGTCTTCAGCTCAATATGCAGTGGAGAAAATCTCTGTCGAAGATTACATGCTCCCATGGATGGAGTGACGATGTTGTTCTGATAGCAGTACCACCCTGAACCTGAAATTTTATTCGTGACATTCCAAAAACCATCAATAAAACACGATAGTCTGAAAATATTATTTAGCTAGTAAATCTCTCTATGTAGCTTAAAGATGGAATGAGCTAGTAAACTTATCGGTTTGGATTTTAGAATCCGCGATTGACTTCTCTCTTGTTAGCATCACATGACATCTGATTCAGCTTTGGTTCCACGGTGTGAGCCACCTCGTAACCTACCCGGCTAAATGGCAATCTTTTAATTTTTGGTTTAGTTCATATTATCTTCTTGTACCGTTTCGGGCTTGTCTGTTTATTTCAGATTTTGTAAAGCGTCGCTTTTCTCTTTTCTTAAATTAATGCATCCACCTTTAACCAAAACAAAAAAGGTTTGATAGTTCATCGTATGGAACTTGTGATACACATAACTGTGTAAATAAATTGAAATAGAAGTCGTGTATAATCCATAATATTCAGTTTGAAATGTATAAAAAAAAACTTGAAAAACAGAGTACTAGTTTTACCAGTTCACCAACAAACTGATGATAATGCCCATTGAGTCAATGTGGAAGCGGATAAATTGGCTCGGACCACAACATGCATGGCTTCATTGTATACATAACGCATCATTCTTCATCCACAAAGAGAAAGAAAGTGAGTGAATTCCTCAAGCAAGTCCTGATGGTCTCGGAAAAGGATAGCCACCTGTAAAATAAGACATCATTGAATCCAATACCAAAAAAAAAAAAAGGAAGAAAAGAAAACACAGCGAAGCACATATATATACCTCATTGTAGAGTTCAGCAATACTCTTGTTTTGCTTTTTATACGCGTTTAAAACGTTTAAAAATGACTCGTATGAATGATCGTTTGGAAATCTTGTCTATATAAAAAAACGATATTTAAGTTTTAAAAAATTATAATATTCAACAGAAGTAGTAAAAACAATAAGAAAAGAAGAAAGTAAGTTTTAGTAGGACTATGCAAAATAAACCGCAATAGATAAATCTAAATGAAGTAAACCAAAATGTTTACACTGGAGCTATGCCTTAAACCATAAATTTTAATCTCAAAATAGATTATAAGTTTAAAACTATTTTTTCATTTAGATTTCTAGAACATTTTGGATCAAAAGCTTTTTAAAAATAATTAAAATCAAACTTTAAGTTAATCATACTCCCTATGTTTCATGATAAGTGACAATTTGACATTCTACACACAAATCAAAAAAACATATTAAAATATATCTTATTTGTTTTAAATTTAAATTGACTTTTTGTATTTTTCTATGTACTTGGAAGTTAAATTAGATATTTTGCATCAAATTATACTTTAAAAATATAAAACGATACTTTTTATTAAAAAAAAAAAAAAATCTTTAAACGACACTTAATGTAAAACGAATGGAGTGTTTGCTACGCGTTTAAAACGTTTAAAAATAGGACACTTAATGTAAAAAGATTTTTATACGCGTTTAAAACGTTTAAAAATGACTCGTATGAATGATCGTTTGGAAATCTTGTCTATATAAAAAAACGATATTTAAGTTTTAAAAAATTATAATATTCAACAGAAGTAGTAAAAACAATAAGAAAAGAAGAAAGTAAGTTTTAGTAGGACTATGCAAAATAAACCGCAATAGATAAATCTAAATGAAGTAAACCAAAATGTTTACACTGGAGCTATGCCTTAAACCATAAATTTTAATCTCAAAATAGATTATAAGTTTAAAACTATTTTTTCATTTAGATTTCTAGAACATTTTGGATCAAAAGCTTTTTAAAAATAATTAAAATCAAACTTTAAGTTAATCATACTCCCTATGTTTCATGATAAGTGACAATTTGACATTCTACACACAAATCAAAAAAACATATTAAAATATATCTTATTTGTTTTAAATTTAAATTGACTTTTTGTATTTTTCTATGTACTTGGAAGTTAAATTAGATATTTTCCATCAAATTATACTTTGAAAATATAAAACAATACTTTTTATTAAAAAAAAAAAAAAATCTTTAAACGACACTTAATGTAAAACTAATGGAGTGTTTGCTAGTCTGATTTTGCAACTACCTTGACCTTGTTGACAAAAGTAAATGCATCATCAAAGTGAGTAGACTTCTCTTGTTGAGGTTTGTCATCTTCGAGTGTTATCTCGTAACCCGTTGGCAAGAATTTATTGAAACCTAAGAGTAGCTCTGGTTCACCTTTGAAGAGTTCTTTCACTGTTGATATTACAACACAAGTATCAACTCTACAATTTAAAAAAAAACATCGATTCAGTTTTCCAAAAATTATAACATCGATTTAGTTTTCCAAAAATTATAACTAAGAGCTGACATTGTTTAAAATTCTCCGCTTAAATCCGATTATTCTTTTCTTAGTCGCTAGACCCACCCTATCTCCCTCGATTAATGTTTAATCCCTTGAATAGTCATCTCATTACTATCTACGTAACCCGATTACTCCCGCCTAATCTTACCTAAATTATTTTTAGATTGCAAGTTTAAAACAACTTTTTTGGTAATAAGACGTTTATATTGAGCTTGATGTTATAAAATAACATATGTTCACAATTTCAACGAGAATTATAAAATTTTGGGCTTACGAATACGTTTTTATGTGTTACTGCAGTTATATGAAAAATAATTATAATGGATTATCATGTTTTTAAAACACAAAGAAGTCCTAAAACTAGTTCACAATTAGTCTTCGTTTAATTTCCGATTTCTTTGCTAGGTCCATCCGGAGCGTCTCTCACTAGCGCCTAACGATATTTTGAACAATAAAGGAGCAAAACATATCATTACGAAGGAAAAAGAAAAGAAATACCTCTCAGCTCTGAAGGCCTTCATGATCTCCAGAAATCTATCATATACTTCACGGTTACCTTCATATTTAGTTTTTACAACATTGATGAAAGCAAGTGCATCATCTGTAGTTAGCTTCTTATGTGCAACCATAGGTTTTTGAAACTGGCAAGACCTTTTTTTATCCAGAGAAAGTGAAAACAGATCAACGTAAGATTCCCAACATTAACAACATTATGACATTACTAACGTCGCAGGTCTAAAATCTCAATAGAAAAATTCTATATCTATAAATTCAAAGAATCAAACTCGAATCATCCCAATTACGAACAAACACAAACGAGAAGTAGGTCTAGCAATTAGAGAACAGTCATCAGAAAATATTACAAGGGAATTTGAAGCCACTAATCAGCAAATTCGAAGCTAACGTACTTTGTATTTTGGTCCAAGCAGGAGTAAACTATAGAAACAAAATAAGTTCAAAGTGAAAAGGATCGACCAATGTTCGCCGCGACACAAGTGTAGATGGATACAAGCGACTTTAACAATTCCCACAAAGAAAGTCAAAAGGTTTTAGGTTTATATATTAACTACATTATGGTTATAAAGAGACGTAATATGCCATACGTTATACGTTAAACACAAATCTTTTTGTTAAAATTTCCTTTTTTTTCTGGATTTGTTTTATCGGAAGTGGGATGTCCCCGAAGGAACAATTTGGATATTTTCCTCTTTCTCCTTTATTTTCCAAAAAAACTATTCGTAAATTGTCATTATATATCCACAATTCAGAATAAGGCTTTAGAACTTATATTTTAAGAAATTTTAAGAAATAGGCTAATTCCTTAAAATTAATAAAATATACCATTTTGAGTTCAGAAGTTTAGCTTTTTGGTGTTTAGAAGTTATTTTGAGATTTCAAGATATTTGTTTAGGGTATAGCTTTGAAGCTTTTGTTTATATTTTAGTGGTTAAGATTTAGTTTTAGACTAATTTGTTCATTTTAAAACTTGTAGACTATTTTAAAATTTTTGTATAAAATATGGCATCTTATATATCAAACAAAGAGTTAAAAGTGCTCTCATTTGTCTTTAAAATTGTTGATCCACTATCCTCAATGAATTTTAATGGTCTGCCATTTAGTTTTGAAATATATATATATATATATATATATAATTTTCGAAATAAGTTAATAGAGATAAGGTTTTGTTTAGATTTAGTGGTTTAAGATTTAGTTTTAGACTAATTTATCCATTTTAAAACTTGTAGACTATTTTAAAATTTTGTATAAAATATGGCATCTTATATATCAAACAAAAAGTTAAAAGTGCTCTCATTTGTCTTTAAAATTGTTGATCTACTATCCTCTATGAATCTACTTAAAGGTCTGCCATTTAGTTTTGGAAAAACAAATTAAAATATAATTTTCAAGATAAGTTAATATGTAATTAAATTTATATGTAATTTACATTTTTGTGTGACAACCAGATGTTATATGTAATTTTAACAATTGTTTCACTAAGCTAAAATATGTATTTTCTATACAATACTTGTTACGATATATAAAATATTTTTGATAGTTTCGAATTAGTCAGTATCCAAAATTAAAATATTTTTGTTAATAATTGTTTCTTCAACTGAGTTGTCCAATGAGCTTCCTACTAAACACTATATAAACGATAATCATACAGTTCTATTTCATGTCTATGCGTCTTTTCTATTGCTACATTCTTTAGGTTTTCTGGCTAATTTTTTTCTAATTAAGATATTGATAACTGACAAATACGAAAAAAAAAAATTCTAATGAAGATACTAATAACAGACAAACACAGAAAAATATATAGAAAATACCATTTATATGATATACAAGGAAGTCTTTCTAAACATTTAGATTGTATTCGTTTTTTTATTTTTAATGTTCATATATTTTTGATGTATTCATTTATATGTTGATTTTTTGGTATTCATCTTTCACTAAACATACACTATAAGTTATCATACTCTATAATTAAATTAAGTTTATTAACTTTTTCTCCGCACACATGGTACTAATAGTTACTTAGTATTTTCTTAAGTCAAATCTGACATAGTTTTTCAGATATTCGAATCGATTCAGCTCATCTAATTCAGGTTTCAAAAACTTTTGGTTAAAGAAGAAATATGTCTGAATTTAAACCCAAAATTTTTGTATAATTTAGTTTGGGTAGGTAAAACTCCGTAAAAGTTCGGTTTGGGTCTAGGTATAGTAACGAAGACCAAAAGACGTGTAACTGAAATATATTTCCGTTCAGTATTTTAAAGGTAACTAGATGGATTGACGTTGATAAATGAATCGCATTTTTTGGTGTACCCAATGCTTGACAAACACCAAAAAAAAAAAAAACAATATTACTAACAAGAGTGAAAATACAACATTCGATGTTCGATGTGCTAAACTTTAAATTAAATATCGGCAGTTATATATAATCTACACGATTATTAATTAAGAGATCAGTCCATATAACAAAACGCGCACACAAAAAGAAAAAAAGAAGAAGAAGAAGATCCATCATTATCAAACTAAACAATAAGCATTGATGATGAAAAGTACTTAGTGAACATAGTGGCAAATAGGAGCGTCGTTTTCAAACGCAGATGCCTCCCTCTGAGAGCTAGGCCCGAACCGTAACGCTGTTTCATCACAAGTATAGCTCATCTTCCTCCCAGATCTGCAATCCGGAAGAAGCAATCGTGATCCGAACCGCATGTCTCTTCTTTCCTTAATATCCTCCATAATGTCTTTCACAACCACACTGTCCATATCTTCCTCGGAAGCAACCGATGACGTATTAAGCAGCTGAGGCCAATATGGTATCAGATTGTAACTGATAGAACATGAAAAAGAGTTAAACAAAAATATGCCAACAAATAAGTTAAATCAATTAATAAAAAAAAAGATCGTATAGAATTGAAAAAATAATAAAAAATTGTAACCCACTAAGGATGAATTAGCGATGGTAACACCTTTGTAGAGTATGAAAGTCTGAAAATATCCTTGGAGACACGTATAGTAACCAGGAAGTTTTGCAGGGAGCCTGATCACTAAATCCCATTTAACACTAAGACGAGTCTCGGTTAAATTAAGGACCGTGAAATCCATAGATGGTATTATAATATCTGGGGCATAATTTTCAATACGCTCATGTTCTTTACGAGTTTGTGTTGTATAAAAGCAGCCACTAACGATGAATCCAGCGATGCAGATAATGAAAATGAAGAAGATCAGACACTTCAACACTTATCTTTTTTTTGTGGTGGTGTAAGTCTAGCACATAAGGTGGTTTTGGGAGCTAGTTCTTCGTTTCCATGATCCATTGTAACGCAGAGAGAGAGAAGAGAGAGTGTATATTATTTATACGCAAGATCTACGTATCTTTTTTTGTTAAGGTTAATAAAGAACAGAGTTGGTATTATTTCCTATGAAGATTTCGATAAGTACATATCTTTTTTTTTATATCTTTACATAACTGTTTTAGATTTTGGTAAATATTTAAAAAAAAAAAAGAGTTTGATTTTTTTTCGGTACTCTTACCTTTAATATTAATTCAAAATACATAAAACATTGCGAGAATCAAATATGAACGATACTGAAATTATTATTATTATTACTTTATATAAAGTATATCTGTTGATTGGCCAAAAAATGCATTCTGTTGTTACCAATTTCTTCATAAGTTTCTCCTTATATATCGGTTTCCATAATTGATGGGTGAGTGTGTTTTGAGGAACAATTAGATTCCTTCACCAAAAAAAAAAAATGCAAGGAAATTTCAGACATAAAAATGCCAAAATTGCAATTAATTGTGGCGATATATTTGAGAGACTCAATTCGAATCTAAATTTCTTATTAGCTAACTATATCAGTAAATAGATTCTATGGAAATTTTAAAGAAGAAAATGAGAAATTAAATTTGCAATTTTGACATACTTTTATGAAAATTTCGGATATTGCCATAAATGTGAGGACAAAGGTGAAGAAGTTGCTTCTAATAACAAGAGAAGATGTAACTTTGACATATCAGTTTGACTTGTGTTTTAGCATATATTCAGGCTGTGATTGGTAGCATGTAGTATCATTGAGTTAAGTTCACTTATGAGTCTAATTCATAAATAACTCATCAGTGTTACCAATCATGTTTTGTTTTGATTTTTTAAAGAATTATATTGAGTTATGTTGCGTTACTGCAACTCAGTTTTGATAACACGTGTTACCAGTCGAAGTTTCAGTCTCTCCTTCTCATCGGCATATAACTCAAGCATTAAAGATCATCCAAAATGGATGGAGAAAAAGAATTTTGTTCCTTTAAAGAGGCTATAATTTGCGATAGCTTCCTCTTTTTTTGGAGAGCAGACCGTGATCCATGTCATCTTAGCTCCACCATTATAGTCAGGGTTGTCCACCTCGAAAAACTTTTGAAGTATTGGTAAGCATTTTAAAATATTGGTTTCATACTTTTACTTTAAAAAAATAGCTGTGAAGAATTTTATTTTAAGTGATTTTTAAAAAGTTTAAAGTCATGAATTATTGGCTTTTAAAAAACTAACGTATCATGAACAAAAATTTAAAAATAGACTGTGAGAAAAATTAGGAAGCTTTTAAAACTTTTAAATAGTTAAAGTGTGATTGTAAAAAATCAGACTTTTAAAACTTTTAAAAAAAAAGTAAAAGTCTCCACCAATCACCCCCGATTTATAGATGTAGTTAGAGGCTAACTGAAGCTACGACAAACATGTTCACGTGCCTGTTTAAGTTTTTTAAGGTCATAAAATTGCTTCCATCGTATTACCATGAAATTGGACGGATTAGGGTTTTCACATATTATGTCGTCTTCGGAAGAAGACGAGGGCACAAGAGTTTGGGCGTGTTCGGCTGGCAGTCGCTGGTGACTGCGACTGCGACTTGGAAATCGCAGGTCGTTGTTCATTTATCAATCGTGCAACTGGTCGTGCGACCAGTCGTTATGTTGTTCGTTTAGTAATCGCGCGACTAGTCGCTGTGTTGTTCGTTTAGCAATCGCTGCGACTGATTTTTAAACCTCTTTTTTTTAAATGAAAAAATTTGATTTATAATTAGTTTTCAAAATTTTTTTTATCATTTACTACTACACTAAAACCTCTATAAATTAATACTCTATAAATTAATAATTATTATAAAGTGTCACAGAAGGAAAAAAAAAATAAGTTAATACAAAAAAAAATAGAATATAAACAAAATATATGTATATATATATAAAATATTGACAATACATAAGAAAGTTCAAATAAAATAAAATTTACAAGATTATGAAGTGTGTTATAAAACATCTTATGGACTCATTAACCGGCCCATTAGGTTGTACTCTTTTCTATTGTACCCTGACATCTATATATATTGTTCTAGAGATCATTAATATGGAATAAGTTTACAACACGTTATCAGCACGAGGCTCTAACCAACTGAGCCCTAGCCGCCGCTTCTTCTCCTCCTCTGAGCCCTATCCACCGCTTCTTCTCCTACCTTGAGTCGATTTGAAAACTGAGGTCTTTAGCTCCCGGTTCCTTTTTCCAGTCAGAACCAAAAAGGCGTGATCAAAGGTAAAATCATCACCCTAATGATCGAAACCGTCTTCATTTAGAAACTCTAATCTAAACCGTCAAAACCCTAACCGCTTAACCCTAGATCACGATTTTGTTTTGTAAAATCATGCAAAATCACGTTACTGTTCATTGTTACTGTTCATCGTAACTGTTCATCATAACTGTTCATCGTTACTGTTATGAATCCCATAATCCAAATACCATAGATTCATAATCCCTTAATGAAATTAATTATATATGTTTCAGATGTCGAACATTCAAAAGGTTGAATTCGAGGCACTCAATGTCTCAGGAGATAACTATCTCAGTGGCCCTTGACACTAAAATTTTTCTCAACTCCAAAGGACTAGGTGAATGCATCATCGATGATAACACCGCATCTCTCAAAGATCGGTTCCAGGCGATATTTCATATCCGCCATCACATGGCCGAGAGCCTCAAAAATCAATATCTCACGATTGAGAATCCACTCGACCTTTGGGTGACACTGAAAAAGAGGTATTGCCCATCAGAAAACGGTCCTATTGCCCCAACCAAGTTCGATTGGAAGAACCTACGGTTCTAAGATTTCAAATCCGTGGACGCCTACAACTCCGAACTCTTTCGGATTGTTTCACTCATGAAACTCTGTGGCGAAGAAGTGTCTGATCATGATCTTCTTGAGAAGACATTGTCAACCTTCAACACTCAGAATAGTGTGCTTCAGCAACAATACCGGTGAATGAAACACACGACATATGAGGATTTGATCTCTTGCTTACTCCTAGCGGAAAAAACAATCAATTGTTGATGAAGATAGTGCTCAAAGGCCCCGGGATCAGCCCCACTCCCAGAAGGAGCCAATAGAAATCCAACTATGTCCAGCGTGACAGATCCTCTGTCGTGTGCGTGGACGTGACAACGGACTGGGAAGCGTGGCAATGGACGTGAAATTCAAACGAGGCAACCGACAAAACCTCAGTTACAATCACGGTAAAGGTCGTGGATCTCCAAACCGACCATCATGCAGCCAACTCGACCAATCCATCCCTTGCCACCGATGCGGGATGTCAAATCATTGGTCCAAAACTGTCGGCACTTCCAAGTTCCTTTTGTGAGCTCTATCAGAAGCACGGGAAGGCTAATCCTGAAGTCTAATCTGGTCCACTAGATATGAAGGTGACTTCAAGGATGAGAAGGCTGATCCCATGGATTAACCAAACCTCGGACCTACTCGATTAATCTCGACATCTGAACATTTCCGATTTATTTCTTGTTTTTATTTTCATTTGGGATTTGTTTTATTTAGATTTGATTTACATTTTCAGAACTTATGTCTTTATTTTCATTTATGAATTTATTATGGTTTATTTAAATTTAAATCATACCTCTTGTTTAACAAAGATATGCATGAGAACATGGATATCATTGTGGTGGATAGTGGATCCAGCCACACCATATTAAAAGACAAGACCTATTTCATAAATCTCATAATAAAACCGCAAATATTAGTACCATAGCGGGGTACCTCGAGCCTAATAGAGGGTCACGGCCAAGCCCATGTGTTGTTATCAAACGGCACAACATCTAGAAATACTAGATGCGCTATACTCACCCATTTCAAAGAGAAATCTTTTGAGTTTCAAAGACATAAGACTTAATGGTTTCCACATCGAAACCCAGGGTGAAGGGAACAAAGAATCATTACTGATCACTAAAGCTCACACGGCCATAAACAAGTCCTTGAGATTATACCTGCACTATCTACTGGCCTTTACTATGCTAAAGTCAGTATGATTGAGGCTAATGCTGCTATCAAACACGGTTTAAATATTACACTATTTGGCATGACCGGCTTGGTCATCCGGTATGAACATGATGCGTAAATTAATTCAAAGTTCTAAAGGCACCCCTTAAGAAAACCGAGTCTTCCCTCAACACTCTATGTGCACAGCTTGCTCACAAGGGAAGTTGATCACTCGGACTTCACCAGTCAAATTGTCCAAAGAGACCTTGAAATTTTCTGGAACGAGTACAAGGAGACATATGTGGACCGATCCACCCACCGTGTGGGACGTTCTGGTACTTCATGGTTCTAATTGACACATCGACCCGCTGGTCGTATGTCTGTCTATTGTCTTCTCGGAACCAAGCATTTGCTAGGTTTATTGGCCCAAATCATCAGTTGCGAGCCCATTTTCTAGATTTTCCACTTAAGATTATACGTCTTGATAATGCTGGTGAATTCACTTCCCAAGCGTTTAATGAATACTGTATGGTCATGGGGTAAGTGTAGAACATCCCGTGGCACATGTCATACACATAATGGATTAGCTGAATCATTCATTAAACGAATTCAATGGATTGCTCGACCATTACTTATGAGGTCGCAGCTCCCGGTCTCAGCTTGGGGACATGCAGTCTTACATGCTGCTGAACTAATACGCATCCGGCCATCTAGTGAGCATAGATATTCACATCCCAACTGCTAACGGTCATGAGCCAGACATCTCCCATATTAAGACATTTGGGTGTTCAGTCTATTACCCATTGCACACCACAAGAACATAAAATGGGACCTCAAAGGAGGATGGGAATATATGTTGGTTTTGATTCTCCAACATTATCAAAATCTCGAGCCGACACGAAGACCTATTTAAGGCCAGATATTGCGGATTGCCGATTTGATGAATCGGTATATCCTGTCTTAGGGGAGAGACACACAAACTGGTAAAGGACTTTCATGGAACAACATCCTACAATGGCAAGATCTCGGACTCTAGAATGTGATTCAGAGGTCCAACAGATAATCACTTACAAAAGCTAGCTAATCAATTGCCAGATTCTTTGCTGACCCGGACAGAGTAACTAAATCGTACATACCAGCTTGTAATGCACAGTACAAATATATGTCCAAAAGAGACAGACTCAAGTTGCTACAGAATCTGCATCGCGTAATAAACGTGGCAGACCATTAGGTTCCAAAGATAAGAATCCCCGAAAACTAAAGAAAGGTGCAACGGTTGAAACCGGGATTCCTGAAATAAACAGACATAGCCGCGGCTGAGATTCACCCTAGTGAACCGATACAAGAGGTTTGGGACGTCAAATCTCAAGGTTCCGAAGAGATCAATAATAATGAAATCTCTATCAATTATAGCATGTCTTGGAACTCAATGGAACAGAAAGATGTCGACATAGATGCAATCTTTGCATACAAGGTAGCACTTGAGGTTGCGCACACGCAAGAGGATCTAGAACCCACGTCTATAATTGAGTGCCATCGTATAATCAGACTGGCCAAAATGGAAAGAAGTCATAAACGTGGAGTTAAACAGTCTAAAAAAAGGAATGTGTTTGTCTCTTCATAAGGACATCATTCGATACTAAACCAGTGGGACACAAATAGGTCTTTGTGTGTAAAAGAAACGAACTCGGTGAAGTCGTTAGATACAAGGCACGGCTTGTAGCACAAAGGATTCTCACAAGAGACCTGGAATCGATTATGAAGAGACTTATTCTCCTGTGGTGGATGCAACTACTTTTCGATTCCTCATAGTCTGGCTGTAAGAGAAAACTTAGATTTGCGGTTAATGGATGTTGTAACTGCATATCTCTATGGACCACTGGACAATGAAACTATATGAGATTACCAGATGCATCGGATTAAATAAGCATGCATCTCGAGATCAGCACTGCATTAGGTTGAACAAATCATTATTAGGACTGAAACAAAGCAGACGTATGTTAGTAACCGGTTAAGCGAATATCTCATCAGAGAGGCTACAAAACGATCGATCAGTCCATGCATCTTTATCAAAAAATACGAAACAAATGATTTGTGATCATAGCAGTATACGTGATGATTTAAACATCTGGACATCTGGTGAAAATCGCCCAAACAGTAGAATGCTTAAAAGCAGAATCTGAAATGAAAACCTGGGCAAAACTAAATTCTGTTTGGGGCTACAAACTTGAGTACATCAAAGATGGAATCCTTTGTGCATCAATCTGACATACATTTTGAATAAAATACTCAAGAGATTCAATATGGACCAGGCCCACCCATTGACCAGCCCAATGGTTGTGAGGAGCCTAGGATTGGACAGTGATCCATTCGGTCCAAAGAAGGACGATGAAGAAGTTCTCGGTCCTGAAATGCCATACCTCAGTGCCATAGGAGCATTAATGTACTTGGCTAGTCACACTAGACCAGACATCTGTTTTGTCGTGAGTCTCCTAGCTCGTTTTAGCTCATGTCCAACTAAAAGGCATTGGAACGGTATCAAACACATCCTAAGGTACCTACAAGGAACTAAGGACTTAGGATTGTTTTACACTAACCACAACAAGGATGGGCTAGTTGGTTGCTGATGCAGGATATCTATCGGATCCGCACTGTGCCAGGTCTCATACTGGCTATGTTTTCACGCATGGAGGAACGGCTATCTCTTGGAGGTCTATGAAGCAGACGATCGTTGCCACCTCATCTAACCATGCAGAAATCTTGGCCATTCACGAAGCTAGCAGAGAGTGTGTTTGGTTGCGATCCATGACCCAGCACATCCGATCAGATTGTGGTATGGACGAAGATAAAGAGCCTACGGTGATGTTTGAAGACAATGCGGCTTGTATTGCTCAGCTCAAGGACGGTTACATCAAAGGAGATCGGACGAAGCATATTCTGCCCAAATTCTTCTTCACTCATGAGCTACAGAAGGATGGTCAGGTCAAAGTTTAGCAGGTCCGATCAAGTGAGAATTCAGCCGATCTATTCACCAAATCATTGCCGACTTCAACACTCCGGAAGCTCATTTATCAGATTGGGATGCGTAGACTTAAAGATCTACAGTGATGCTTAAATCAGGGGGAGTAATGCGTGTTGTACTCTTTTTCCTTCACCATGGTTTTTCCCACTGGGTTTTCCTGGTAAGGTTTTAATGAGGCAACATTCCCCAGCGCATTATAGAGACCCCGGTTGAGTATCGGGCACGGTTATTTTATCCAAGGGGGAGTGTTATAAAACATCTTATGGAGTCATTAACCGGCCCATTAGGTTTTACTCTTTTCTATTGTACCCTGACATCTATATATATTGTTCCAGAGATCATTAATATGAATAAGTTTACAACAAAGTGAAATTTTTTATCTCTTTTAATTAATAATTTATTAATTTATCGATAAAGTAAAACTTCTATAAGATAATAAATTTTGGAGGTCCCAACATTATTAATTTATAGAGGTTTTACTGTATTACAGATATATAAAATAAATATTAAAATTTTTATAACAAATTTTTAAGCCAAATATGATAAATAAAGTCAAAAATTTATCAATGAAAATATAACAAAAACATAAAATAAATTTTGCTAATATATATATATATATATAAACATTAAATAAATTTATTTTGGCAGTCGATGTGTTGTTCGTTTGGAAGTCGCAGGATCTAGCGACTGATCGCAGCGACCAGCGATCAATCGCTGAAAAAATCAGCGACTCGAATTTTCAGTCGCTGGTCGCTGCGACCAGTCGCGGGATCCCGCGACTGCCAAACGAACAACGCGTAGTCGCGGTCGCTGGTCGCAGTCGCTGGTCGCAGTCGCTGCCAAACGAACACTGCCTTTTTAACCCTTAATTAATATTTGTTTTTACGGTAAAATGGCTAAAACACGTCTAAAGTTATTTGAACCGGCAACTACACTTTTTTACCCTTATTTTATATTTATTTTGACAGTAAAATGGCTAAAACGCATCTAAAGTTATTTGAACTGGCAACTACAGTTTTTTACCCTTAATTAAAATTTGTTTCTACGGTAAAATGGCTAAAACACATCTATGCCGTATCCGTTATTAAATTTTTTGATTTTGTCGTTTTCGGTCTCCGTATCCGTCTCAGTGCTGCTTAGCGTTCCAAGTCCCAACAGGTTGAAGAATTGAACTGTCAATACATACAGTCAGACGGAGGAAACTTCTCGAATGATAGAAATAGGTTCTTTAATTTATGTTGGGCTTTAGATTATTTTGATGTGGCCAACTAATATGCATTACAACTCTAGTCTCTTCCAATGTTGAGTACCATAATGATAAAAACTAAAAAGGTTAGGACTTGAGCGATCCAACTTGTTTGGCTACGAATCAAAGAAAGCAAACTAAGAATAAATAAAAAAATCCTATGATGATAAAACATATGCTTATATTATGGTCATAATGTTGCAATTTGACTTGTTTTCTTAACTGCTTTCTATTATTTATCTCACTATATGTTTAGCTTTAACCGCACCAATTCTTTCTAAAAATCGTCAAAACATTTATTTACTATATATTTTCATATTTGATTACCAATTCGTTCTGTTGTGAAAGTGAAACTTGAGCGTTTATTTTCTTTTACTAAAATTTCTAAATATTGGTATAAATATTGGAAAAAAGATGGATACGATAACATAATTTAATATCGTCTTATATATACATCAACTAAGAAAACAGTCTCTTTTTCTATAAGTAATTAATTTTTTGCAATAAACACATTAATATTTTATTTTCCTTTTTTACCTACCGCTACATCTCAAATTAAAAGTAACCAGTAGTGTATACTAAAGTATGTTCATGAAGTTGACAATTAAAAGCAACTAATCAACACCTTAATCTTTTCTCGTACTCGATCTCGTATCCCAACATATATATAATGATCTTTTTTTGCCCTCACACACGATACGTACATGTGTGTGTGTGATAATCTAGTTTTAATTTATGTGTAATAAAGTCCAAGAAAAAGATATTCGCGTGGTTTACGATAAGATAATAATATAAACTCTTTTAGAGGACCTAGAAATTGTCCGATTCAGGTTTTGGGATGCTGTTGCCCTTAAGCAAGGTAATTTCGAAATGACGAAATATCCGTGTAAATTAAATAGGGTTCTCTAAGAAATGTTCTTGAAAACGATAATTATTAATTTACAGGCTCTATGATATGTTCTTGAGATCCATGATCTCTAATGTACGCCCAGTTACATATATATGATATCTTTTTAACCAATAAAATTAGAGTCTAGAGATGAATGATCATATTGTTTCATTCTCGTTCCCAAATTTTCATATCAATCATATGGCATCATATTTTTATATAACACGATATTTTACTTTCTGTTATCTATTTATATTAATTCATAATATATATTAGCTTTTTGTCTTCATGATAATATATATATATATATATATATATATATATATAACAATAGAAATATAAGATTTTATAAGAATAGCTCTATATTGGTTAGTTTCATCCGATATTATTTTAGAGTATTAGGAAAATAGTTACTGAATAACTCTATATTGCACATGAAGATATTTATGAACATAAATAATATGAATATCTGTTCCAAAAATTCTAACTAGAGTTGCACCTTTGTATGTTTTATTTCACTTTTACGAAAATTTATAATGTTACGTTTAGAAGTTATTTTTGGTGTTTATAAGTAAATTTTTTTTGTCGTCTGTCAAGTCCCATTTCCGTTTCATCTTGAATTTTAAAAGAATCTTGAAAAAATGACGTCAATGCTTTTATAATTAATTTTAACCTTTACAACAAACTAGTTAGCGTACGGCAATGCTTTATATATATAATTTTTGACGAAACATTGTATGTATTTATATATCCTAAATTTTTAAATCATTAATTCTACTCAATCTAAAGAAAACATACATAACTGGTCTTTACCAATTTTTCATTTTTTTTTCGTTGCTGTTGGTCGACGCAATTAAGCTTAAAGAATAAGTACGCATAAATAAAAAGAATCATAAAGTGGTCGTTTCGTTTGTATCTTGGACGTACCTAAATAAATTGAACCAAAACTCACAAAAGGGCAGCTTTCTCTTTATTGCTCCATATTATTCTATATTTATTCCAGAGTTAATTTGTTAACTACGTGTAGCTCTATCTGATGCTACGATATCTTTAATTACATGTCAATTTGCATTTAGTTCACGCCAAAAATGATATATGATATTAGTTTTCTTTTGGTGGGTGCCTCCTTTGATAGTTTGGTATATTCACATCATCCCATCTATGACTTTGTTCGTACCCTTGGTGGTTTCTTTTACCTTTGATGTTTATTAAAATATATTTTCCGGTTCTTAAGAGAGATATCATCCAATAGAGAAAGAAACACCAGAGTACAATATATGGAAGAGAATATATAAAAATATAGAACAAATCATGTTAAGGGTCTATCAATTGTTCGATGGTATATATATTACCGGAACATTAAGGGTGAATTGGGTATATGACAAGTAAAGTAATTAGATGCATATTTTGTTTCTTAGCTACAGGAAAAGAAAGCATTTAAAAAAAAAAAAGCATTTTACTATTTTAGAACGAAGTTGTCATTTATGTATATGCGGCATCGACAAAAGACAACATCTATTAATAGATGATTTACTTAAGCTAGTAATTATTTGGAGTTGATATGTTTATAAATATTTGATATATTGCTTTTCAATATCATGTTAGTGAAAATCAAACATAGAGAAAATCTAATAGTTAGTGATATGCATGATTAGCTGATATATTTTTTAAAATAACGAATTAGTCGTTGGTAGAAAATAAAAATTCGAACTGAAACTAGGTGTGAGACTCACCAATGATGGCATACAAAAGTTACAAGATTAAGAAAAAAAAAACATTCTTTTACATCCGATATATACTGTTTTACTACCTATATTTCTCTTTATGTCATCTATATTTGATTTTATTATTTGTCATTTAGTGTATCTACTCTTACATTCAGGGGCAGATCTAGGTATAGCAGTAATGAGGTAGGGCATGTACCCTATGCTAAATTTTTAATTTTGTTATATATAAAAAAAATTGTCTTAAGAGATTAATCATAATACCTAGCATATTTGGCTGAATCTTGTCAAAATCTTCCTCAACTCTCAAGTTCAATCAAATTTTACACTTTTGATTTGTTTTTTTCCATTTCATTTGTATTAGTTCTCCAAATATTTTATTAAGTTAGTTATATTCTCTTCTCTTCTTCTGATATTTTCTTTTGGCTAGCCCTCTTTTTATTAATGTTTTTGCTTTTATTATTTTATCTTTAACTAGTTAAACAATAATTTCCGTATGCGTACAATATAAAAGTAAATTATAAATATTAAATGTTTAAATAAAATTTATATTAAAAAAGTGTGTCATATGTAAAATATATTTCTGTATGCTTATATTAGTTGTTAATAATTGGTGTGTTCTCAGTATGAATTGTTGAAAAACATGTTGGAGAACATCTTTATAAAAAGAGAAGAATAAATAAAAGAAACAAATTTGCATAGAATTTAAAAAGGTTAAGAAGGTGATACATGGGTCCATGTTGTGTTATCTTCGCACAGCATCACTGTCCTCACACCACAAATTATCTCTACAATTTTATATTCCATTTATTTCCCAATATAGATTGAAAATCTCTGAATATAATTGGTAAACTATATATATCTTTACCATCCAATTTGGTAGCATGATGTTTTCGAATCTTTATTTTCTTAGTTGCCATCCAAATTTCATTACTGTAGATATACTCCAGACGAGAAAAATTATATTAGATATCAATATAAAAAAATAATAATAAGCAGAAGAACATGATGGTATTTCATAGATAAGTGGATTTACTGATTTAGTAATAGAACAGAGAAAGACAAAAAAAATCCATATCGTTTTGTAGAGACGATTATACATAATTATAAATTGAAAAACGATTGTTAGTTATACTAAGTTTAACCCGTCGTATGGCCACATATCTATACGAAATAACTAATCTCGATTTGATCCGATATATTATTTTTTATATTGGTACCAAAGTTAGTTTAGAAGATGTAATTGAAGAAGATAATGTAAAATTTAACGAATCTTATTGTTTGCCATATGTTTTTTTCGTCATTCAAGTACACAGAACAAGAAAGAACCAACAATCAGGTATACAAACACATCTTTAACGACTCATGCCAGAGACCAGAAAAAAAATGATTTTACAGTTAACGCTTGGTGGTAATTACCTATAAACAGTATAATAATTTTACAAATCACAATGTATCATATTATATTGTCTAGAATCGTTTTCTGGCGATCACTTTCTACATGCATGTTAGACAAAGTAGGAAAGTTGTGTCCACATAACTTTGGGAAAAAGGCTAATCAAATAATACATGTGTCAACTGAGATTCTACTTGAAACCATACAAAAAATACGTAGACAATAATTGTGAAATGTTGATATAGGGATTAAATATTATAGTTGGGAACAAGTGAATATTGGGTGAGGGTTAGGGCCCATGACAAGACAAGAATGAATGAAGGAAGTGACAACTAAATCTTTTCAACAAAGACCGAATATGCCTCCTTCACCGTCCGTTCACTCTTTTGTTCCCTCCACCACTCTTTTCTCAACCCATTTTGTTGTCTTTATTTCATCTGACCATGGCCATAAATTTTTGAACTTTTAAGAATCACTTTCATTCGTGTATATTTGTATAGACATTTTTTTCGGATTACTCGGCCGAAAATTTTGTCCAGTGATGTATTAGTGGATAGTTGCATGGTCAATAATTATTTTGGCCTTAAAAATCAAAAATCGGAAAAACCTCATGGTTACTAAATAAAATTATATAATGGTAAATGAGAAATATGGAATCTAGTTTTTTTTTTTTTTTAATGGTCTCAGTGTCCATCATACCAAAATTGTTAGAACTCTAAAATTTATATCAGGCCAAGAGCACAAACAAAGGAAGCTATGACCTTGGACATCAAAATTTATAGTGAAAGATCTTTTTGATTTTTTCAACAATAAAGAAGAAAATTATACATAAGAAAATGACAATTTTGCGCAAAATTTCGAAAAATGTTAGATAAGCTCTTTAGTTTCTGCTATGTATAATTAGATTGTTGATTTCTATTATAAATTAGTACTTTCATCCGTAAAATCATTCATAGAACATCCCAAATGTTTATATGATATATTGTTCTAAGATAAAAAAAAAAACATAAACATCGTAGAAAAAAAGAATAACTTATAAGAATTTGTAAAACGTATGACAATGAATAGTTTGCTTATATTTTATGGCTTGGGATTGTAACTGTACAATATTTAGTACCCCCAAATGTTTTTTATTGCAACCCCAAATTTTTATTATTTACAAACTGATATATTATGTATGCAATAGGCAAAAAAGGGTAGATAGTAGATACTGATACTTAGTTTATAACACTATAGAAAATGCTAATGTAAACCTTTACCTTAAAATAGCTTTTAACCGAGAGAAAATTGTTTACAGTGAATATGTTTTTTTGTTAATTTGGAAAAATATATATGACTATTGATTGGAAAACAAATAACTTTTAACAGAGAGAAAAATGTTTACAGTGAATATGTTTATTATTGACATGTAAGTACTTTAAAATACAATATTCAATAACCCTAATGAAGAAAGACATTTTCCACTAGTTATGTAATGCATCCTCGGAATACCCAACGGACCAATACTGCTCATCTTTTCCGGTTTTGATATGATAAAATAAGATTCTTTTATAAATCAGTGAAAAAACAAATATTATCTAAATGTGATTGGAGGCTTGCACATGATATATCACAATCAACCAATCACAAAACAGCTTTGGTAGAAGGTCACTTATGCACGTACGTCGTACACTCTATATTTATTTCTTTACTTATAATTTATTGATGACATTACATTAGCACTGGGAGATGTATCTCGGAGATGCACTTATATAATTTTATTTATTTATGTTAAAGGGCGATATGAACGTATTCAATTTTATGAAACGATTTGATAAACCATTTTGTAGTTTTTTTAATAGAGCTTCAAAATTGATGCCAATAAAAATGTAGAGTTTCAAAATGAATAGATTTTTATTTTATTGTTTTCTGAAAATTCTGATAAATGATATTCAGCACGAGTGAAATTTTAATTAATTTACATTTACTAAAGTAAATTAAATACAAAATTAGAACGGCCGCTTTTTTAGATAATTTCAATCGAATTAACCATATTTACATACGAAACAAACATGTCAACAAAAAAAAATGTTTTGGACTAATGCTCCTATACCATGGCTTAGTGCACTCAAGCAAGTCATGTGTACACCAACCATATCAATTTTTGGGTGTTTGCTTTTAACTCAAAAAGTAAACGCATCGAATCTTTTTTATGATTTTGCATAATAATGATAAAAATTTGGTACTAGTTTAGTTACAAGTGAGGAAAACGCGTATGTGTCTTCTTGGTTAAACTAACATTGAACTTTGATACGCAGTTGCTTATACAATCAGTAAGTAATTCCAATAAAGCATCTATATCGCATTTGAATATTTAACGCTACTCGTCTCTATCAATAATTGTCACTAACAAAAAACGAGAGACAGCTAATGAAAATTGAATGGTCATAGCTTTATGTTTTTACTGGAACCGAAGATTCCTCGATCTATCATCCACTCAGAGCTACGTGGATGGTCGATATTATCAAATTTTTTTTATCAACAACTTTAATTTATATATATGGTTGGTTCAAAAGATCCAAACCTATAAATATTGTTTACATATACGATATATTGCAGGTATACACAAATATGTTGTGTCATTTTGTCTATTTTAATATTAGTTCGATAGATAATTTAAAAAATTGTAAAAGAAGAATGTCAAAAATGTCAGCCAAGATATAATTCACCGGTTCTAAACAGTACGTAAAAAAAACTTTGCGCTCCTGTTCGTCAATCACGCTTCTCATCATCCATTAAAAACAAACATTTCATTGCATTCATATGTACATCATTTATCGCATGGTTGGCGTATCATCATTTGTCAAACAACAATACCATTTTATTCCTAAAAAATCAATACTTTTTCGGGATTCATCGATGAAACAATATTATCCTGTAAATTTTTCACCTTGCAAATCAAATTTGGCTGGGGTGAGAACACTAGCAAATCTCCACTTAGGCTAAATTCAGGCTTATGTTTCATTTTCTGTTAAATGAAGAGGCGCATGCATGTAGATCTCTATCCAAATTTTCAAAACATTTTTCATTATGAGATTACCAAATAAAATAGTTATACGGATTTACTCATAAAAAGTGTTCTGGCGAGTGACTTTTTTGATACCATGCTATTTTGATATTATCTAGTTTATTAGATCAATTTAGTTTTTCGCCATACATGTGTGTGATCTATTATTTTGAGCTTCTGTATAATTATTTATTTAGTTAAATATTAGTATAGTCACATACAAAAATACCAAATATACATATTTTAATGCATGTTAAAACATACCGATTACATTTTGTTCAAAATTTAACCTACTTTTTTTGTTATTTTTAATAGCAACTCTAGTAACTCCTATACTTTTTATGTCAATTATCAAATTCAATCTATATAAAACAGAAAGAAAATAAAATGATACTATATGCCATACATCGACGGTCCAGATTTCCTCTTTTTGCTTACTTTTTGATGCAAAAGTTGTTTTTTATCGAGAAAATTACAGTAATCTTCTCAGAAACTTCATACACTCGCCGACAAAAAAAAAGCCTCATCCACTCGGGTTCTCGTAACTTGCACTAACATTTTTCTATAACTATCAAAAAAAGTCCACGAACCTAACCATTGGCCATAAATATTAAAATACTTATATACGTAACGACAACGAATCCATATGCATACATACGATTAACGAACCACTCTTTTTTTTTTTGTCAAACGGTCGAAAACTGGCCACGCTTTGAAGTTTTAGAAACTTTCAAATATTGCCAACATAATCGTCTGCCAGTTAGATCATTTATTTTCGAATCGAATTAATGTTAATGTATTAGACATTATTTCAATCCGAGTTTTTGTTAAATACTCTTTTTTTCTTCGAAATTTAAATAAAGTTTAAAAAACAAAACCAATATAGTATATATTGATTTTGACACGGCTTTGTTTTTGATCAGGATACGGTTGTAAACAAATATTTTTATTTCAATTTTTTTCTTCTTTGGTTCGAGTTTGATTACGATTCTTTGTTTCAAATTTAATTTCGATTTTCTGCCTGGTTTATGAGATCGAGCGTGGTTAAAATTGGTTTGACACTAGTTCATATTGGTTTTAAATTTTAGAGTAAGCCAGATTTATTAGGTTATGTAATCAACTTTGTTTAGTAGTGTGTTATGCTTTTATGAGAAGATTATAGTACGGTGTTGTACATATGGCCGAGACGCGTATAGACTTTCACTTCAAGATTCTGAGTTTGCAAGTCCTCTTGTGTCATCTTTTTCTTCTTTCTCCTTTCTATAATTCTATGTGTTATAACAAAAGAATTTGTGTTTCTTGGATTTGAATAGTTAGTGGGTTGAGAAGTTCATTGTTCTTGTTCAAATTCATATTTTGATGTCTTCAATGCAATATTCTTACATAGAAGAAGTTGTTGGTCATATTAAAAGTTTGTTCACCCCAATTTTTTAAAAAATATATATTTGGAGTGTTTAAAATAATTTTAAAAGTAAAAACAACACATAATTCAAATAAAGATAGAAGCCAAAACAAAACAAAATATCTAAATGCATTAACCCGCCTTTCCTTTTTAAAGTTATTGATATCGGCGAATTATTTGTAACGGCCATCTCTAACTACATATGTTAATCATATGTTCTCATCCAACAGTTTCTTGGATTTAAATAGTTAGTGGGTTAAAGAGTTCAATGTTCTTGCTCAAAATCGTATTTCGATGTCTTCAATGCAATATCCTTGCATAGAAGAATTGTTGGTCTACACATTGTTCACCCCAATTTTTAAAAAATATAAATTTTGAGTGTTTAAAATAATTTAAAAGTTAACACATAAGATAAATACAGATAAAAACCAAAACAAAACAAAAAAAATCTAATAGCATTAACCCGCCTTTCCTTTTAAGGTTGTTGATATTCACGAATTATTTGTAACCGTCATCTCCAACCACATATTTTAATCGTCTGTCTCATCCAACCGTTCCTTGGATTTGAATAGTTAGTGGGTGAAAGAGTTCAATGTTTTTGCTCAAATTCGTATTTCGATGTTTTCAATGCAATATCCTTGCATAGAAGAAGTTGTTGGTCTACACATATTAAAAGTTTGTTCATCCAATTTTTTAAAATTATATATTTGTAGTTTTTAAAATAATTTTAAAAATAAAAACAACACATAAGTCAAATAAAGATAAAAGCCAAAAGAAAACAAAAAATCTAAATGCATTAACCCGCCATTCCTTCTTAAGGTTGTCGATATTCGCGAATTATTTGTAACCGTCATCTCCAACCACATATTTTAATCGTCTGTTTCATCCAACCGTTTCTTGGATTTGAATAGTTAGTAGGTTGAGGAGTTCATTGTTCTTGCTCAAAATTGTATTACATGTTTTCAATGCAATATCTTTGCACAGAAGAAGTTGTTGTTTTGCACATATTAAAAGTTTGTTCACCTTATTTTTTTTAAAAAAATTATATTTGTAGTGTATAAAATAAAATTTAGAAGTAAAAACAACACAAATATCAAATAAATATAAAAGCCAAACATATATATATATATATTTTATATTTTTATATAAATGCGTTATTTTGTTCCTTTGCTAATATGGAATGCGTTACACTGTTATCATATTTAGTCTCCACAATCAATGGAAATTAGACATTGATAAAAAGAAATGCATTAACCCGCCTTCTCCAAACACATATTTCAAGCGTTTCATCTAATGTTTGTTTGACTGATAACTTTTTACGTGATAACATTTTACCGTGTTTGAACCCTAATCTTCGTAGTTAGATGTTACAAAAAAAATGAATTTCAAAAATAGATGAATATATTAGGTCAATGAAAAGATGAAATTTTGTTTTTTCTTTAGGCCAACGAAAAAATAAAAATTAAGGTTGGACAAAAGAAAATAACTGTATTGGACGAACAGAGTTATTTCATAAGAAAAGAAAAAAACAGAAGGGTCAAAGGTTTCTGTGGTGAAGCTCTTAAACAAAAAACATAAAAGTGGAATCATTCCTATTTATAAACAAACCTAAACCTCTCTTTTCTTCTCTTCTCTTTACTTTTTTTTTTCTATCATTCCACAAAATATCTCTCTATCTATATCTATCTCCGATAAGTGTTGCTCACTTCGCGAGCAGCTTCGATGTCGCGTAGTTGCTCACAGTGTGGAAACAACGGCCACAACTCTCGCACATGTCTCACAGAAATAAAAAACACAACGGGCGGCGACGGCGGAGAGAAAGGCATCATGCTATTTGGCGTCCGTGTCACGGAAGCTTCATCATCTTCTTTCAGAAAAAGTGTGAGTATGAACAATCTCTCTCAATTCGATCACTGTCCTGATCCAAACCCTGTCGAAGACGGTGCTGGTTACGCTTCAGACGACGTCGTTCACACCTCCGTTAGAAACCGTGAACGCAAACGAGGTTTAATAAAAAACTTATAATCTTTATATTTCGTTTCCTTACTTTTTTTTTTTTTTTGACAATCTTGAAATATTTGATTTAAAGGGACTCCATGGACAGAGGATGAACATAGATTGTTCCTAACTGGATTACATAAAGTTGGAAAAGGAGATTGGAGAGGTATTTCTAGAAACTTCGTTAAAACTCGAACACCTACTCAGGTCGCTAGTCATGCTCAGAAATATTTTCTCCGCCGCACTAATCAGAATCGTCGCCGTCGTAGATCTAGCCTCTTCGATATCACTCCTGATTCGGTATAATGATTCATCCTTAATATCTATTGAAATATGGAGAACCGGAGATCGAATATGTTCTTGATTTCTATATCTTGGGCTTATCATCCCGACCGTCGATCTCCGGTTCTCCTTCTCCCAATAATATCTTGAATTTAATAAAATCGGAATCAGTTGTATTAAATTGACAAATACGGTTCTGTTGTCATAAGTTTATAGGATCTCCACAAGAAGAGAATCAAACACCATTGGAAGGTATACTTCTAGGATCGAAACTAAACCGTCCGATTCCGATTCCGATTCCGATTCCTCCGTCGCGGAAAATGGCTGGTCTGAATCTTAACAAGAAAACTCCGGCGACAACGGAGACGTTTCCGTTGTCGTTGAATCTTTCGTCGACGTCTACATCATCATCCAACGAACAGAAGACACGTGGATCACGTGCCTCGGGGTTTGAAGCGATGTCCAGTAATGGAGATAGTATAATGGGAGTGGCTTGATGAAGAAGATAATGTTTTAATTAAATTATATATAAGATAAAGATCTGATCTGATGATGAGTAATGTGAAATTGGAGAAAGATTACATTTTAGGCTAATTAGATACTTTGTTCAGACTCTAAGTTTGAATTAGTGTGTACATGTTTTTGGGAGAAAGAAACGACTTGTCGTTTTTGTGTGTTGTTAAGATATATGGGATGATGAAACAGTAAAACAACAGGTAGTGTCTGTGTTGTTATGGTCAAGACTTCATCAGATTCAGAATTTAATCGTGTCCCTTGCAAAGTTTAAATTAGAATGGTTATTGGGTTAAGGGTTAAGTGCATCTGATATACTTTATTGTAAGACTTTTCCAATATTTTGCCGTTTTTTTCGGGGTGTGTGTTGATATAATGTCACATTCATGAACCAAACACAGTTATATTACTATGGTAACAGTACGCATTTTGTTTTATGTTTGACGTCATTTTGTTTTGTTTATGTAATATGGGTATTATTGAATTGTTGTAGGGTATATCAGTCTTAAACTATACCAATTATATTCACAAGATTAGAAAGTTTTCATTGTTAAAATGTCTAATATCAGAAGTGTAAGATAAATCTAAAATAGTATAACGTAGCATGAGCTATTTCATTAATTGTCATTTGTCAAGTTGACAATCTATAATTACTATTAAGAACATATTTTAATATCTTTAGCTGACAACACAAACTTGAAACACAAACCTGACCAGAACCATTTCTACTCCTGAGTCTTTACCTTCAAATGGTGCAGAAACTTTCGTCATACTTTAAGATACTATCAGTAGTGCCCCAATGTGACATCTTAACAAAGCAAGAATGGGCCTAGATAAGGTGCTACCCATGGGCTCAATCATTGAGGTAACGAAGGTTTATTTTAATTTAGTTGAATCCACTTGACTCAAAAAGTAGTAACTAGTTCCGATATGCAATATCCCAAACATTTCAAGCTACTTGCTCACACAAACTTGCTAAACAAAAATGCTATCATATAAAGGGTTAGATTAGAAGCATTTTCAATAATTATTACTGTCCTACACCAACAGTTCAAACACGTTTTATATTTCTTTGGTCAAATAAAAAAAAATGTTGGTACAACATAATTAATAACAGATATTTCAGGCAAATTACTACCCCACGCAGTAATGATACAAAGTTTCTAAAGAATCTATACTTTCACAAAACAAGAAATAAAAATTGATTCTTGCGCAGAAAGTGCTTTGGTACTTACTTTTACTACCTTTTCCTTTTCAATTTAGACATGAAAACACTCACTATAGTCTCTCTCTTCTTCCTCTCAAACTGTTCGCAAACGATATCGTTTAGTTAAAGGTAACTTTATTTGGTTTTAAAGTCAGCAAAGTTTGAATTTTTATTTTGTGCCATCCACAAAGCACAGTCAATGGCCGTCCCTTCCGCCATAGAAGTAAGAGAAAAGCTTTGATCTTTTCACGAAACCCTGAAGAAACAAATCAAACCCATCATGAAGACGATCTCAATCTTCTTTTTTATCATCCTTATTTCATCTTCTTACGCCGAAGACGATGTGCTCTGTCTCAAAGGCCTTAAAACATCACTCATAGATCCTTCAAATCAACTCAACACTTGGTCTTTCCCCAATTCATCATCTTCATCAATCTGCAAACTCACCGGAGTTTCTTGCTGGAACGCGAAAGAGAATCGAATTATCTCTCTTCAGCTTCAATCAATGCAACTCTCTGGTCAAATTCCTGAATCTCTCAAGCTATGTCGGAGTTTACAATCTTTAGATCTCTCCGATAACGATTTCTCCGGTTTGATTCCTTCACAAATCTGTTCATGGCTTCCTTATCTTGTAACTTTAGATCTTTCCGGTAACAAGCTCGGTGGTTCGATACCGTCTCAGATCGTTGACTGTAAATTCTTGAATACCTTAGCTCTTAACAAAAACAAGTTAACCGGTTCGATTCCTTCGCAATTAACCCGGTTAAACCGTCTCCGGCGACTTTCTCTCGCTGACAATGATCTCTCCGGTTCGATTCCTTCTGAGCTCTCTCATTTCGGAGAAGATGGTTTTCGCGGTAATGGCGGACTTTGCGGGGAGCCGTTATCGAATTGCGGTTCGTTGAACGGTAAAAACTTAACGATCATTGTCATCGCCGGCGTGATCGGGGCTTTTGGGTCGTTGTGTGTTGGATTTGGGATGTTTTGGTGGTTCTTTATCAGAGATAAAAGGAAGAAGAATGGTTACGGTTACGGTTATGGCGCCGGAAAATGTAAGGATGATAGTGATTGGATTGGTTTGTTGAGATCACACAAGCTTGTTCAGGTGACTCTGTTTCAGAAACCAATTGTGAAGATCAAATTGGCTGATCTAATTGCAGCTACCAACGGTTTTGATTCGGGGAATATCGTTGTTTCGTCGAGAACTGGAGTTTCGTACAGAGCTGATTTACCTGATGGGTCTGCACTTGAGGTTAAGAGACTTAGTAGTGGTTGTGAGCTTAGTGAGAACCAGTTCAGGACTGAGATGAACAAGTTAGGTCAGATAAGGCATCCGAATTTGGTTCCGCTTCTCGGGTTTTGTGTTGTGGAAGATGAGAGATTGTTGGTGTATAAGTACATGGCTAATGGGACATTGTATTCTCAGTTGCAGCATTGTCCTATGGATTGGCCAACTCGGGTAAGAATTGCTGTTGGAGCGGCTAGAGGGCTAGCTTGGTTGCACCATGGATGCCAACCGCCGTATATGCATCAATACATTAGCTCGAATGTGATTCTTCTAGACGAAGATTTTGATGCTCGTGTTTTAGATTACGGTTTGGGAAAGCTAGTGAGTTCCCGGGATTCTAAGGATAGCTCGTCTAGTAACGACGAGTTAGGGGAATTGGGTTACGTTGCGCCTGAGTATTCAAGCACCATGGTCGCGTCTTTAAGTGGAGATGTGTATGGTTTTGGGATTGTGCTTCTTGAGATTGTTACCGGACAAAAGCCTGTTTTTATTAACAATGGTGAAGAAGGGTTTAAAGAGTGTTTAGTAGATTGGGTGAGTAAGCATTTGAGTAATGGTAGAAGCAAAGATGCAATTGATAGAAGCATATATGGTAAAGGATACGACGATGAGATAATGCAAGTTTTGAGGATCGCGTGTAGCTGCGTTGTATCGAGGCCTAAGGAAAGACCGTTGATGATTCAAGTTTATGAATCTTTGAAGGATTTGGGAGATCAATTTGGTTTCTTCTCTGAGTATAGTGATGAGTTTCCTCTCATCTTTAACAAACAAGAACACTGAGAGTAGTAGTCTTTGTAAATGATCGAAAAGGTTTTCTTACATTTCTTACTCAATTCTTTAATTATCTATCATTCTCACTTTTAACTGTGTTAATTTGTTGGTTTTATATTTCGTGTGCTGTATAATTCTGAACATCCTGTGATGCATCGATGTACCCGAGGCGTGTTGTAACATATCTAATGAAATGAGAAGAATGGTTTTGTATAGATCAAACTTGAATATTCTGATCCAAGAAGTTAACAGTAATTAATTCTTTAAAATGTTCTTTTACGGTTGATGTCAAGGGCAAAAATCCTAAATAAGGATAATGGTTGATGAAGAGTATTAGACTAAGGATATACTAAGGATATATCTAAATAGATTTTACCTAGATTCTACTCTATCAAGCCCAACGTGTATAAATACTCTTTACCTTCGATTAATAAAGGTAACACATTCTATTATATTTCATGGTATCAGAGCGAAAGCTCTTGTGACCTAATTACCAAATAAACTCGCCGCCATCATGTCCGGTGAGATCGCCATCTCAACTCCTTCTAAGAATCCATACTTTCTCAACGCATCAGATAACCTGGAGCCTTGATCTCTTCGGTCGTGTTGAAAGAAGACAATTACCCGGAATGGGCAACAGAATTGAAGAACTCGCTTCAAGCGAAACAGAAGCTCGACTTCATCGATGGCTCTGTCCCCAAACCAGCTGCTGATCCCGAATTGAGTATGTGGCTCGCCGCAAACTCAATGATAGTTGGTTGGATTAGGACTTCTATTGACCCCAAGATTCGATCCACTGTTTCGTTCTTCTCCGAAGCTTCGACTCTATGGGAAAGCAATCGTGCTCGGTTTTCAGTGGGCAACGGAGTAAGGAAACAAGTTCTCAAAGATGAGATTTCTGCTTGTAAACAAAATGGACAATCTGTTCTAGAATACTATGGTCGGTTGACTAAACTATGGGAAGAACTACAAAATTATCAAACCAGTCGGACTTGTCGTTGTGAAGCTGCACCAGACATCGCCAAAGAACGTGAAGATGACAAGGTTCACCAATTTCTTTTCGGACTCGATCTTCCTCGCTTCACCAACATTCGATCCACAATCACCGGTGAAGATCCTCTACCCAGCCTCAACCAAGTGTACTCGCGCGTGATAAGAGAAGAGCAGAACATTAATGTTGTAAACTTGAGGGATGATCCCAAAACAGAGGCGATGGGTTTCTCAGTCCAAGTGGACTCGCTTCCGCATGTAGCAGCAGTCTCTGGCCCAAAGTTTAGAGATAAAACTAAGCTTTCTTGTACTCATTGTCGACGCCAAGGACACGACATCACATAATGCTTTTTACTCCATGGATTTCCAGATTGGTACCATGACCAAAAAGGTGGATCTCGCTCAAGTGAAAACAACTCAGGCCGTGGACACACGAATTCTCGCTCATCTCAGAGAAGTAGTCGCCCACCTAGAGGTGGTGGTCGAGGAAGAGTCAACAGTGCACAGACTGTATCCGCCACATACAATGGCACGGATCAAATTGCTCAGCTCAAGTCTCCTTCAGAGTCAACGTCCACAAGCATCGTCTGAAAAGTTGTCGGGTAAAACTCATCTTACTGATGTAATTATTGATACAGGAGCTTCACACCATATGACTGGTGACTCCTCCATCCTCGTCAATGCATCTGATATCGTACCATCATCCGTAACGTTCCCTAACGGACGAGAATCTAGAGCCACTAAGCGTGGTTCTCTGCCACTAAGCTCCGCTTATTTGCTCAATGATGTCTTATTTGTTCCAGACTTTGATTGCACACTAATATCGGTTTCCAAATTTTTGAAACAAACCGGGTCAATTGCGATATTTACTGACACATTGTGTTTTTTGCAGGACTGTTTTTCGAGGACTTTGATTGGAGCGGGTGAAAAACGTGAGGGAGTGTACTACTTTACTGGTGTTTTGGCTGCGCAAGTCAATAAAGTGTCGTCACAGACTTCACCATCCCCAGCCTTGTGGCACCGTAGATTAGGACACCCTTCTTCTAATGTTTTACTTTCATTACCAGGATGTGCTCTATCTCCCAAGATTGTTGATGAGATTAAAAGTTGTGATATTTGTTTACAAGCTAAGCAAACAAGGGACGTTTTTAATGATAGCATTAATAAAGCTTTGGATTCTTTTTCACTAGTGCATTGTGACGTCTGGGGACCATACCAAACTCCATCTACAAATGGCTCTACATACTTTCTAACACTTGTTGATGACTACTCTCGCTCGGTTTGGACATTTCTCATGACCGCTAAATCAGAGGTTTCTACTTTGATTCGTAATTTCTGTGCCATGACGGAGAGACAATTCGGTAAACAAGTTAGAGCATTTCGCAGTGATAATGGCACCGAATTTATGTGCCTCACATCTTTCTTCCAAGAAAATGGGATCTTACATCAAACATCGTGCGTTGATACTCCTCAACAAAATGGTCGCGTTGAACGTAAACATCGTCACATCTTGCACGTAGCTCGCGCTTGCCTCTTTCAAAGTCATTTACCCATCAAGTTTTGGGGAGAAAGTATTCTTACAGCCACATATCTCATCAATCGGACTCCTTCCTCGATTCTCAAGGGCAAGACTCCATATGAACTACTCTTTGGTTCTTCTCCGTCATACGACATGTTACTCACCTTTGGATGTTTATGCTACGCTCACAACAGGCCCCGCGACAAGGATAAATTTGCTTCCCGCAGTCGAAAATATGTGTTTCTTGGTTACCCCTTCGGGAAGAAAGCATGGCGTCTATATGATCTTGAAACGGAACAAATTTTCTATAGTAGAGATGTTCGATTTCAGGAAGATACTTTTCCTTTCTCCAGCATCCTACCATCACAACAGACTACTACATCGCAAGACAAACTCATTGCTACTAAACATATCTCTACAACAGACCAAGTAGCTGATCTTTTCACCAAGGCTTTACCAAGACCTGCTTTCGAGAGGTTACTGTCCACGCTTGGTGTTCGAAATTTCGTACCACCAACGTGAGGGGGGTATTAGATTAAGGATATACTAAGGATATATCTAAATAGATTTTACCTAGATTTTACTCTATCAAGTCCAACGTGTATAAATACTCTTTACCTTCGATTAATAAAGGTAACACATTCTATTCTATTTCAAAGAGCCTCTTGATTCTTGTGTAGTGATCTGCATTGGGTATAGGGACAACAATAGACTGAAAAAAGAGTACGGTTGGTTTCGTGACTAGAGTACATTATTAAGGATACGTGTAGTAATATTGCCATGACATGTAGTCTAATAAAATGTACTAGTGTAATATAGTCTTAAGTCTTTGCGTCGTCACTAGCTAGGTTTGAACTCCTTAAAATGCACATGGTTGATAAAAAATAGTTATTGATAATGTTTGGCTGGAAAAAAAAGAAAAAAAAAAAAGCAGTAGAAGGCTAGAAGCACATATCTTGTGAAAAGTTGTTGTAAAATCCATCAACTTGCATCTATTAATTAAGAACTTGAACTAAGTAACATCACGTTTTGGTTAGCAAACCTCACTCAATATAATCTAACGAAAGCCCAGTTTGTGGATGCTCAAACTGCAATTTCTTGAGCGAACGATCACTACAGTTTGCAGCATACGTTGAGGTATTGCACTAATTACACTCGGCGAAAGAGCAAAACAACAAACAAATTATCCAAAACATTTGAAGACCAGAAAATATTTTGGGCTTCACACTAAAATGGGCTTCAAGCCCGTCTTAGAAAGACGGTTAATGTTCTATAGTTCTTTAAGGAAACTTTCTACGTTACAAAGTGTAAAACTGAACGTGGAGATGATGATAATATTCATTTTTATTGATTTAGTAGTCTTTGAAGAAATAAAAAGTACA
Organism: Crucihimalaya himalaica; assembly: GCA_004349715.1. Taxonomy (NCBI): domain Eukaryota; kingdom Viridiplantae; phylum Streptophyta; class Magnoliopsida; order Brassicales; family Brassicaceae; genus Crucihimalaya; species Crucihimalaya himalaica. The sequence goes on along the minus strand of SMJT01000025.1, from coordinate 1,188,092 downwards.
ATATTAGTTGATAAATGGGAAACAATGAAACTAAGTAGAAAAATTGGAAACTTCGTATATTATAATTGGAAACTACATGAATGCATAATTATGAACACAATATTTTTTTTTTTTTCAATTGTTCTCTATAAGTATAACTTCTTTAACCTCAACTATAAATATATAGTTCTGTTCTACGAGATTCTTTACTCTAATATAGTCTTCAAGAATACATCATGTTGAATATGTTGATCTTTATTTTATTCGGTATCCTTTTAATCCTTGCGATTGCTGTTATGGGATTCTTATGTTTGAAGCATGGTCAAGAGGAGAAGTCGGATGGTTAATCAGAATGTTATGTATTTTTTTCTTTTCTTATGAAAGTAGTAGGAGAAAAACTAGAAAGCTTTCTTATCTTCCATTTGTGTTGCTTTATATATTAATATTATTATGATGTTTTCTCTCTCAAAAGTTTTAGTATGTTTTGATTTTTTTCATTTATAAAATATTTATTTATTTAAGAGAGTTTATGTTTAGCATTATGTGTAACACAAGACATATCTCATTACATTAATGAAGGTTTTGCTTATAATATTAATCTCTCACAAATAAGATTCTGAACTCTTGCCTAAATCACAACATAGCGGGGTACTTTGCCTAAATCAGCTGAGAAATTTTAGAGTTACTTAACAGGTGAGGGGAGACTCTACTCTATACTTGTATATATCAGACTTAATTAAGAGTCTACTCTTTATTTGACTCAGAATCTAGGGAGTTTTAGGTTTATGGTAACTATGTCACGCCAATTAGATAATAGTAATTATTAAGCTATATATATTTTCCACTTACATAAATTTCTTTTGGAAAAAGTATAGACAAGTCAGAAAATATTGAGATTGAAGTGAGAGGGATATCAATATGGTTTCCCTAGGTTAGATGCAAAGTAGTTTTTTTTTTAGTGTGATTTGAGTCATATAGAATTTGTCAAAAACTGATCACATCATAAGAGTTAGTGAATCACAGTGTTGTCAAATCGCTTTACTAGGAATGGGCGTTCGAATTCATGTTCGGGTTAGGTTTGGATTTTCGGGTTTAGACCTTTACAATTCATTCAAATATTTTATATTTTCTTGTCGGGTTTGTGTTTATCCAAATACTGGAAAATCAGAATTTATTTTTACTCCAAATATCCAAAAACATTAATATTTTTATTTGAATATACCCAAAAATAACTAAAATACTCCAAAATATAAGAAAAATCCAAATATTTTATGCATTTGAGTTATTATAAATATAAATATTACTAATATATTATTAATATCTATTTATATTTTAAGCATGTTCGAATACCTGTTCGAATTTGGATTTGGAATTTCGAAACTTGAAATTTAAAACCCGTTCAAATATGGGTCAAGACTTTTTGTTCGGATTCTGATATGGGTTTCGGATACTATATCCATGTACATGGCTTTACCATTCATTCATTGGTAGACCAGGGATTCGATAGAATTAATTGAAACTATCGGGATTCAATTTTAATTCTCTTAAGGTGAAAGTTTTACTTGATAAATAGTAAGTAATATCAGGGCTCTTCTGTAAATAATCATATTCTCTTCTGCGAGCTGCGAGTTGTTTTGTTTCTTCTACGAAGCCGGCGAAGGAAACACCGAAGAAGAAACAGCAAAAATGGCATCTCGGAGTTGTTCACTTTTTTTGTTCATCGTCTTCATTTTCATCTACGCTGATTCAATTCCATCGTCTCTTCTCGCTAAAGCACATGAACAGTTTGTACTTCTATTACTCTTCATATTATACTATTGATGATCGATCTCGCTTGTTGATTTGATTCGTTTTGATACAGAGACGGAGATAAAGAAATCAGAAGCGTTGGGCGTAGATTTCTTCTAGGTTTCAAAGAAACTCCAAAAGGAAGTAACGTTACCTTCGCATGTTCTCCTTCAGGTCCTTGTGTTTCTTGCAATTCATCAGAAAAGGTTTTCAAATCCTCTCTAATTTGTGTTTACATCTACTCGAATTTGCTTAATTGTTCTGTTTTGGTTTTGGATCTGTATTGATTTGGATGGTGATTACTCAATTAGGATTGATTTGGTGATTTAGGGTTTCAGAACTAGCTTAATCAGTGATTTCTCAGTCAATCAGATTATACAGTGAATTGGATTTGGAGTAGGGATCTAAATTTTGTGAAGTCTCATTGTTTCAGTATGGTGTGGTTTCTTGTAGAGGAAAGAGAAGTATCGTTGTAGTGAAACTGGTTATCGTATACCTTTCAAATGTAAAGAGGTGAAAGAAGTGGATACGCACAAGAAAGATGGAGGAGAAGAAACACAAGATAGTCAATCAAATCTCGATGATGAAGAAACGAAACCGAGGAATCTACTGGATGATTCACCTGCAACAAAAGTGAAATCTCAGTCTTACAAAACTTACAGAAGCTGTGTCCCATCTGCAGATGAGGAGAAGTTATCAGTTATTGGTTTTGAGGTACAGAAATAAACACTTTTATTTCTTCACTCATTTTGGATCTCAACAAGGTGATAAAAAGACTCCTTGTGGGAATTTGGGTTAACGTTAAATTGATTTGAATAAATGGACAGGCGACAATGCTAGGACTTTTCCTGGTTAGCGGAGCCGCTATATACATAAGAAAGAAACAGTCAGTACCGATGCTTGGGGCATCAAGTGCAAGATCACAAAGCAACTCTCGGTTTTAATAGAACCTTTTTCGGTATGTAAGCTTTCATTTGCTCACTCAGAAACAGATTTAACATTTGTCATCGTCTGTTGAAAAGACAAGATATATGCTTGAGTGTATAGAATAGCTTTAGGGGCTTCACAGAATTCACACAAACTATTAACATTAAGATGCAAACCACAGATTGTGATAGTCGATGACATGATTCAACAAAATTTGCACATATGAGTCGCCGTATTTGTTCAAACACTAATTCTAAGGAAATGTTGAACTAATGTTAAAACTAACCCTACATAAACAAGTAAATTAATGTTTGCGAATCATTACTGTGAATATATGCGTTTATTCGCAGATAATTTTATCTATTTCGTGCTTTTTTGTGATGCTATAAAGCACTTTCAATGATCACTGGGCAGGTGGTGGGATGCTGGGACAAGGTAGTAAATTTTTTTTTTTGTTTATATGAGTTGAAATTTTTGAATTATGTGCTAAACATAATTTTTTCATATAAGCTTTTATCAAACAAAACTTGAGAATATAAATACTGTTTGGTGTAACTATCCGAGTGCCAATGAGAACACAAACGTGTGGATGTCAAGTCAAACAACTCATTTTACATGAGGCCGAAAAACGACTGTATCTTTCGGAAGACAGGAAACCGGTAGGCCTACGCCCTCAACCAGAAAAAAACAGTTCTAACAACTAGCGTAAGATGCCACCTATCCCGGGCCGTGGTCTCGGATACAAGTATCCCTCCACTGTGAGGTTCTCGGGAGCTTCGGCTCCAGAACCCATCACTTATCTCATCAGTCATTACAACTTGCCTAAGATGCTCCATCCATAGTTGACTAGACATTTACTCCCATACGGGGAGGCACATTCACTATTCGACCGTGCCATACTTAAAAACTACACTAAGGATAGCAGAGTCATGTCCAATCCATAGAAAGCACACAACAGTCAATCACTTATCATCGAACAACTTGAGCTTTCCGACCCAACCACTCAACCCCGATCATCTTACCCTAATCAGTATTTCCCATAAAATACTCACCTCACTACATATAGTGAAAAGGGACGAGGGGACGTGACACAGAGGAAGACAAAAGGATGAGAGAACAAAGGGATGGATTAGGAATCAACTAGAGGATCTCTCATATTTACACGTACAGTCAAATGACGGTGGATGAGCATGGTCGAGTGATGGTGCCTACAGGAACCTCAAGATCTGAGTGCAATGGTCACATTGGTTTGGTTCACTGTGATCTTGTATTGTATTGTCAGTAAATGAAACCTACACTTATCACTATGCCTAAGAATTGTGGACTCACGGTCAATGACAAACGAAGTTTACAAAGTTTTACTACGTAGGCCAGGTAGTGTCGCACCGTCAAAATTGAATTTGTTTTGCAGTGAGTGGGGAGTATTTAAACAAAATCAATAAGTGATGTTGCATGTAAAAAAGGTTTTAAAATTTTGACTTGGTTTAATGAAAAATTAATTTCTTCATATTTAATTCATTGTAAAATTTAAAATAGAAAAAGTTATATATACAGTGTGAGCGATGATAGGAAAAAAAAAATCTATATAGCGATATGCAACATATTAGCCAACAATTTTTCTACCGATTTTTTTCGTGGACAATGTTGAAGTCCGTATACAAATAGAGAATCGACTGATATGGAATCCTATAGGCAGAAGTGGTCACCACCTTAGCAATGGAGCTTGTTTACAAAATACCTTTTAAGTATTTTAATATGGTTTATGATCAAATGAATATGTAAGTGCCATTTTTCGGTTACTTCGACTAGAAGCTAGTGAGTAACCCAAAGGCATAAGATTCTCAGGACATATATACATTAACTCTTTTAGGAAAGGTAATTTGTTTTGAAGTGGGATTCATGTACAATCGTAACATATTTGATCGATGAGATGAATTATATTGTACCATATGCTTCATTGGCCCTATATTTATATAAACTATATATGGGATAAATTATGGCTGCTATGTGACAGTGATATAAATATATTCTCAAGGAACAATTTTTAATCATGGGTCTAGTCAATCTTGTCATTCTCATCTTTATTTAAAAAAAAAAAAAACATAAAGAAAGGTTAAGGTGATTAAAGCATAATGTGTTTTGTTAATGTAAAATATTGCTGATATCTCGACAGATCAGTATATATTATTCGATGTTTTGCATAGGGGAACTCTTATAATGATATATTATATTATAAAATTGTACTAGACTACTAGATACATTAAAGAAAAATACGGTGAGGAATATAAGCTTGAACGGAACTAGGTCGATACTAGATAATTTATATTATGTATGTGCAAAATTCTACATATGCACACATGCGTATACAATTAATTATTATATGAAATAAAAAATTTGAAATTTACAATATACCTGAAAATAACTGGAACATGTTTATAAAATATGGTTATATATTTATAATATATAAATTAGGTATGCATGGCATGGTTATGTGCTTAGCTTTACTTTTTGGATACGAAAGAGATGAATTGTACGCGTGAGAAAAGTACGAGGGAACCCTTTGGCACGTGCAATATCATATGAGTATATTAATTTTAGTGATTAAGTATATAAAACTGCATGAAAATACTCATAGAATGATCATATATAAAGCGAAGGCTGGTAAACAAATTTCCTCCATGTCACGTTTCGGACCAGCTGTTCTATATTCATTTTGGTTCTTTAAAAAAAAATCAGAATATTGCGTTCAATAAATATATCTCTGGTATATTTAGATTATTGGGACAAAAGAGACGACATAAAAATACGGATTCATGCTTAAAGATAACATTATTTCTATATCTCACAGAAATATATAAAGATTCATAGCATAATTTTTTTTTTTCCTCTCTCTCTCTCTCTCTCTATCCTAATGTTTCGAGTAAAGTTTGCAAACCATATTGAACAGAATAAAAACCATCGAACATATAAAGAACACCAACCATCCTAACTCATCAAAGTGATAAGACTCTTCCTCTCTCTCTCTCTCTCTTTCTTTCTCTCTTTGTCTTTCTCTTGCTTTTGTTGCCACTCATCTTTGTTCTCTATTATAGTTTTCATTAAAGAAATTCGAATATAAACCCTACTACTTCGACTTATGTTAATATCTACCAACCAACGAAGATAGGATAAACAAAAAATTAAATCCACAGAGGCGAGAAACCATGCAAAATCACCGTTCTTTTCGTCTCCAACTGTTGTTCCGTACACTATTTACGATCGGTTTAGTCACTTTTCTTATGATCGATGCGTTTGTATTACAAAACAACAACGAGAACGAAAAAACAAAAGAGATTGCTACAGCTGAGACAATGAACAACTCTGATTCAAAGGCAGCTTCCTTTATACACGCCAAGGAAATAGAACAAGAGCATGAAGATGGATCAAGACACGGCGATCTTAGCTACGTAGTCAGCAAAAGAAAAGTGCCTCGTGGACCCGATCCTATACACAACAGGTTCTTTTTACTAGTTTCTTGTTTTTGTTTCACTTTCAACAAATTCGTACCCATAGCTACATATATGTACTTTTTGCACATTTCTGTTTGATTTTTCATTATCACAATATATGGCCTATACCCGCGTGTGATAACATATTCGTATTGGGTCTAAGGTCAAGGGCGTGATGATGTCAAAAAAAAAAAAAAGAGGGCTTAAAATCGCCACAACCCCATATTCTATTCCATTGTGCGCAAAATTTACATGTATAGCACATGAGTAGAAAATCCAAGTGACCAAGTGATCCGGTGCTAAATCTAAAAAAAATGAGTCAATATGCATCTTAATATCTTATAGTTAAGTTTTTTTTTTGGGGGTCACTACATAGGCTACATATATACTTCTAGCACAATTTTACTATAAAAATAAACTCTTTGTTTCTTTTAACTAACTTAGATTCGGTGAGACATATCACAGAAGCTCGCAAAAGGCTGTCTGCTAGCTTTATTCAGTCTTTACGTTAACAATCTGTTTTTAATGACTCACTATAAGATGGCTTCTTTTAAAAACTTTCTTTTTTTCCTTTATGGAAGCTTTAGCCCTCTTTAATTACTCTTTTTTTTTTCCTCCTCATTTCTTAGTTATATAGAGAACCCACTTAAGATCATATTTTGTAAAAACGAAGTACTCATAGTTATACTTAATTAACTCCATGTAACTGTATTTAAGTAAATTGATCTAAGAATCAATAAATGAAGGTCGTCTGATTTTGTTATCGATTACACATGATTTGATTAACTGATTTTCAAATATTAAAGTTATGTTACGTTATCTTAATACAGGAGAGCAAGGAACTCAAGACGACCACCGGGGAGAGCATAAGTACGGTGAAAGCTTAGGGAAGAAGCAGAGAGAGAGAGAGAGAGGGAAGTATAATTGTTGGCAAATTAATAGGTCTTGTAATGCTGCCAGATTCTCTTTTCCTTTCACTTGGGATCGAATCATTTAATTATGCTCAAAATATTTGTGACCCTACACTTCTACTTTTCAATGTATCTTTTTTTTTTCCTATCGGAGAAATATAAGTGTACTTAGCACTTAGCAGACGTTATAAAAAATGAAGAAGCTGATATTGGATTATGAAAAAGGATTTCAAGAAACAAAATAAGAAATATACGTACATGCAATCGTCTTTTCTCACATATTTCACAACGTATATTGGATTATTTCTAATTTGATCTATTATTAAATAAAGTTGGATCATGCTTTAATTATTTTCTCACATTGTACGGTATATTGGGTATAATTGAACTATATGATCATATGAACAATTATTAAATTAGGTTGATGATTGTAGACCTTTTAATGTGCAAAAACACACACACACAAAAAAAACTAGTAGCATTTTTGTAATAACTAACAAGTGTATATATATATATACTCTAAAATATCACCCTAGTCTTAAATAACATGATATTTCAGAGTTGACAAACAAAGTAACATGCTATTTTAGAGATAGCTCAAGTGTTTTGTAAAAATAAAATCATAGTTATTTACTTGATTAAATCTCATTATACGATTAGAAAACGTTGATTACAAAAACACTTGCACAAAGTGGTTCTACTATATCTAACAAATTTTTATCACATCTTTTGAACAAAAGAAATATAAGATGGATTTTTTTTATTTTTTTTTGTAAAGAACAATTGTACTTTGAAAGAGTCTTATCCAATCATTAAAAAAATATATGTCGAATCCATTATTATTGATGTATTCTGAAAGCATATATATTCTTGCAAAGGGGAGAAATAAAAGAGATGTCGACAAAGATTGGAAACATAAGATTTTTTAAAATTTTTTATAAATGTAGTAGCATCTATACATTTTAATAAAAAAATAAAATGAGCTCCAAATACCTAAATTTAAAAGGAGAATGTGTGTAATGGTTATTCTAAATAAAGGAGACCACATTGCTTCTTTGTGTTATGCTTTTTCTCATCTTTTATTCTTTTGTTCTTTTGTGGGGTTAACTCCACCACTACTCTCTCTCTCCCTCCTCTCTCTCTCTACGACTCTATCTTTCTCTCTTTTTTCTTACATTTTTTTTCCATTATTTCTAAATTAATTTTACTTATCCTGAAATATAAAAAGACTAGTAAACTAAACTTACTAAATTACTACATCACCAATGTACACAACATATCTATAAATAAGAGAACCAGTAATACGACACCTAAATACATGTAGTATATGAGATGAGAGTTACTAACTCATCTAACGTAATTAGATGAAACTAGAAAAACCGAATAATGTAGATTAATTGTCTGCAAATAAATAAAAGTAAGAATATAGAACAATCTTGAGTTTATGGTTCGGCTCCATAAAATCCTCTATACTACTTCAACCATCCACGTTAAAATTGATAGATGCAAATGTCTTCTTCCACGAAAACATGTGTTCCGTATAACTGGTACAGGTAACTATCGAACACATGCACATAGTCAAGCAAATCTCATTATTGTTTTTCCCATAATATAATTGTAATTTTTTTTTTAAAATGAATATATGATCACTACATGTCCATTTTAGTTTTAGTTTTCTTTTTAAAGTTCACAACTGTGTAAGAGTTTGAATATCTTTAATTTGAATTATTACCAAACTTAACGCATCAGAGAGACTTAACAGAGACATAATAATCAATACAACCTTTTCTTTTGGTTCCAGTCGTCGAGAATCAAAAGTAATGAGGACCAGTCTTAAAGCTGTAACATTTGAACATACATGACGGCTCCTCTCGCTCTAGAAAAATTAATTAATCAAAAATTAATCATTCATATATTACTTAATAAGAAAGACAAAAAAGGTGAAAGAATAATTAAAGGATAATTATGAAAATATTTTAATATTTGTTAGTTTAATTTGTAAGAAACTTCCAATCCACATACCATATATAATCTCAGAAATTAAAATTCTGGTTTATCACCATTATAAAGACTAAATATGTTGTTAATCAACCCAAAAAAAAGTCATAGAGAGCCAAATAAGATCTAAGGAAAAAGTAACCTGGTTTTGGAGAGAACATATGTAAGTAGGGTTTAGGATTTTAGAGCTTAAATTTACGGTTCGACGAAGCTTAAAACTATGGTTAAGAGTTTAGGATGTTAGAGATGAAAGAAACTAAACATGTTTAAAAAAATTGCTGTTCTTTCCATTTTTTTGGGCCGTATGGGCTGATTTAAAGAAACCCATTTATAACGATTAATGAGCCTATGTATAAAGGGCCATTAAAATGAAAGCCACGTGTCAGTCCCCCATAATGGACTTTGACTCGGTGCGGCTGCCGGAGAGAAAAATTAAATAATCAATTCCGATGATATTTTCTTACAAAATAAAAAATAAATAAAAACTAATTCCAAAGAAAACAAAATACAAAGTTCCAACGAAATCGAAATTCACAATTTTTCTCTTCTTCTTCTTCTAAATCTATGGAGTAATGATAGATAGAGTGAATCGAAAGACGAAGATCCGGATCCAAGATTAAAAGAATCCGGATTATCAAAATTTACTTAGATCGGAGAAGATGCCGCCGGCGACCGGAGATATCGATCGTCAGATCGAGCAATTGATGGAGTGTAAACCGTTATCTGAAGAGGAGGTGAAGACGTTGTGTGAGCAAGCGAAGACGATTCTGGTTGAGGAGTATAATGTTCAACCGGTTAAATGTCCGGTTACCGTCTGTGGTGATATCCATGGCCAATTTTATGATCTCATCGAGCTTTTTCGGATCGGTGGTTCTGCTCCTGATACTAATTATCTTTTCATGGGTGATTATGTTGGTGAGTGACTCTCTCGATAACTTTAGCTTTTTTTTAAGGGTTTTCTACATTTGTAGATTTCTTGATTTGGATTTTTGATTAGATTGCTTTTTGATTTTTGTTGACCTTTTGGGTTTATGTATTCTCATTTTGGGAGTGCTTACCATTAATGGTAGATTTATTGTTTTTTGTTTTGTTCATCCATCCAAAAGTTTTGATTTTTGTAGGCTTGCTACATTGCATTTGCTTTGTAAGATTTTGATATTGAAAAGGCCAAACTTTTGCTTTCGCAGTTTTGATTATTCTCAGGGATCCTACATGAAGCTACTCCCTTTGTTGCCTTGTTTCATGTTTCTGAGTACTCGGATATGTGTTTATCTTTGCAATTACTTTGGAAGATTTTGCTTAAGAAAAGGCCTAACTTTACTTGATCTTTGGTAATATAACATTAGGCTTCACGTGTTCTGAGTACTCGGATTTGTACCTTGTCATTTCTTTGTCAAGTGCTTATTGCTAGTTTTTTTTTTCTGTTAAAGTTGCTTATCCAGCTAACTAAAATATATTGTTAAACTTTTGAAGATCGAGGGTATTATTCTGTGGAGACGGTTTCACTCTTGGTAGCCTTGAAAGTTCGCTACAGAGATAGACTTACAATCCTAAGAGGGAATCATGAAAGCCGGCAAATTACTCAAGTGTACGCATTCTCAGCTTCTGTGAATTCTTGGGTTGAAGTTGTCCCTCCCTCAAAATGCCTTTTACTGATTGCTTACATTTTCAGTTATGGATTTTATGATGAATGCTTGAGGAAATATGGAAACGCTAATGTATGGAAGCACTTCACCGACCTTTTTGATTATCTTCCTCTTACAGCTCTCATTGAGAGTCAGGTATGTCAAGCTAATGAGCTTTTCACGTACCTTAAAAAGTCTCTTATGCTTCTGCCATTTTGGACTTAAACTAGGAAACTTCATTTTCTGTAGGTTTTCTGTTTACATGGAGGGCTTTCACCTTCTTTAGATACACTTGACAACATCCGATCTTTAGATCGAATTCAAGAGGCGAGTTACAAATTCCAAACCTACAAAAGCTGCATTCTACTTTGTGTTACATAACGAGATAATAACCTTTGTGTTGTGTAGGTTCCACATGAAGGACCAATGTGTGATCTCTTATGGTCTGATCCAGATGACCAGTGCGGTTGGGGAATATCTCCTCGTGGTGCAGGCTACACATTCGGACAAGATATCGCTACTCAGTTTAACCACACCAATGGACTCTCTCTGATATCAAGAGCACACCAACTTGTCATGGAAGGTTATAATTGGTGCCAAGAAAAGAATGTTGTGACTGTATTTAGTGCCCCAAATTATTGCTACCGTTGTGGCAACATGGCTGCGATTCTAGAGATCGGAGAGAACATGGACCAGAATTTCCTTCAGTTTGATCCAGCTCCACGTCAAATTGAACCCGAAACCACTCGCAAGACTCCAGATTATTTTTTGTAAGTACCAAAAGAACTAAAGTTGCAGTTCCACACACTAGCTCTTTTTCTCCTTTGCTTCTATTCTTAAACCACTTTTTGTAATTTCATATTTCCTTATGTCTGTTTCTGTTTGTAAAACTATCTATTGTCTTTAAAACCCGTAATTTTGTTGTGTATCTGATACAAGAGTTACATAGATTTCTGGTCCAAGTAATTGAAAAACCGCTCTTATCACGAACTCCATTGAATCCAACTCTGTACGGAGGAATGATGCATCTGTTATACAGTAAAAGCCCTAGCTAGTTGAATATTATTATGACTAAAACAACTGTTGTGGAGAGGTACAGTTAATTAACAAACAAGCCCGAGCTGAGATCTAAACTAACAAAAAAACTCAGATCAAAATAAGATGAATCGAGAGTTTCAAGAGCTTTCCAGTTCGCTCTGAATCCAATCTTGTGCACACATTAAGGCTTGCACAGTACTCGGTCTAAGCGAACGCCAAGTTTCACTAACCCGTCTCCTTTGACAAGTTTCAAAGGCGTCTTCTTCTGATGATACATTTGACATTGGAACCGCTAACACGTTACGTGCCATCATGGAGAGAATTGGGTACCTAGGCGTGTGTACTTTCCACCAGTTCAGGATGTCGAATTCTGAATTGCGAGGAAAAAGCGGCTCCTCTAGATACTTTTCTAGATCCGATTTAGAGTCTTGACCTGGTGTAGTAGTGGTATCGTTAATGTACCTATCAAATTCTATGAATCTATCGTCAAGCTCTTTCCCATGGGGAGCACCGTTTGACCGATGATGATGACTATGCCAGTCAAGGGTTTGATCTGATGATGCCAACAGCGATCCTACAGAATGCTCATCGTACAACGCTTTAATGCACTCAGAAATATCTTCAATGAACTCTGAAGCACTAGTATCATAAAACAGAGGGTAATAATATTGCACCAGCTTCATTTTGAACCGTGGGTCTAATATGGTAGCAATGGCTAGAACCAGGTTGTTTTTATCCCAGAAATCATCGAATTTCTTTCTCATGTTTACAGCTAGAGAGCTAATGAAATCATCCGGGTTCTTGCTCCATTCGATTAGCCGGAGGTGTAAGTCGCATATCTCCGGGAAGTACATATTGGCGGGTAAACAACTGCTCTTTGTGAATGCATGTGTCACTTCAACAAAGACTTTCAAGAACTCGACAACTGTTTCTAATCTCTCCCATTCCAAATCAGATGGACATAACACGGAATCAGGATCACGTTCATTCATGAGTGAAAACGCGCTCTTCTGCTCTAAGGCAATCTCCAGCATGGTACATGTTGTGTCCCATCTCATTGGGTCATCGATGCATAGGTTCCTTTCACTTTCAGCTTCAACAGTCCATTGATTGAACCTCTCCTGAAAAGATTCTGAGCTTTTGACATACCTAATGCTCTCTCTAATCATGTTTATTGTGTCACAACAAGTTTGCAGGGAATCTCGAGCCATCTGGTTAATGACATTAACTCCACAGCTTACATCGAACAATTGCCCATTACAGTAGAGGAACTTGTTCTGCGACAACCGGTCTCTGATTTTATTAGCCACGTTTTCACCAAACGGTGGAGAATGACAAGACGCCATAGAAAACAACTTCCGGTCAATATCCCACTCCATTAAACATGTTATTATAACTTCAGCAAGCATTTCACCAGTATGAGATGGATCAACCATGAAAAAGTTTAAGACTCTCTTTTTCAGTTCCCATGTTTCATCAATATAATGTGCTGCCAAACACAAGAACTCATCAGAATCATCTGAACCACTCCACACAGCAACACTGATACTAATCTTTCCAGGTAACTTATCCAACGCTTCGAAAATCTTGTGCTTCTCTTTCGCGTAAATCTCCATACAATCAGACTCAACTCTTTCAAACGCAACAAGTTCAAACAAAGGCTGTAAATTTCTAATAAACATTCTGAATCCAACATCTTCGACCATAGTTAACGGATACCCATGTAAGATGATCATCCGGGCTAGATCAAACCGACTCCGCCTTTGATCCAAACCAGCACTTAAACCAGCAACATCATCATGTTCATATCTAACATTCACTACACTAAGCACTTCTTCATCTTTTCTCCGCTCATTCGCTAACTCAAGTCTTCCTTCTTTCTTCTTCCCCCTAACGAAATACTGCGCTACACCGTTACCATTACTTCTCCTACGACATCTAATCAAATGATTCCTTAAATGCGAAGTCCCACTGGCGCTCGATCCGCTAAGTCTCTTTTTACAATGCCTACAGATTGCAACGTAAGTCTCACCCTTTCTCACTCTATCAAAATCATTCCACACAACTGATTTCAATCTCCCAGATTTTACAATCACTGCATCTGACAAATCCATCTCATTGATTATCATCACTTTCTTCTGTCTCCTACACAAAAACAATACCAGTAAAACACTAAATTTCACCAGATAACTCCTATTCAAACAACGAAACCAATGTACACAAAACCTAAAAATCTCAAAACATTAACACAAAATTTTCGTTTTAATAAAGCAGAAAGCTTTAAGAAAAAATCGAATTATCTAAAAATGAAATATTGAAATTACCGCCGCGGAAGATATAAAGAATCTGAGCTCTAAAGCGCATTCACCTCTTCATTCAAGTCGCTTTGATAAAGCTTCTTACTGGTGGTTTAACGGCGGCGAACTATCTCGGTGTCGGTGGTCGCGGCGGTAGGGTTTTACCAAGGGGGAAGACAAACAACAATGCTGAAAGCTTTTCTTGATTTCTTCTGTTAGTGAAAGATATTTTTTGAAACGGCGAACAAAAAGTAAATTTACGAAATGGTACCTTACATTTATGTTGCTTTGCAAATATATTCCAAATGTATTTTATTGTCAATAATTGTCCATACTATTTACAATTACTCACTCACTACATTTATGTAGCTTTTCAAATATATCCGAAGTTTATTTCATTATCAGAAAGGTCCTTAACGCCTGAAACCCGGTCACATTCACACATTGTACGCGACCAAAGTAAAAACTACAAAATCGGTACCTCTGTTTATGTACACTTACAAATATAATCCAAATGTATTTAATTATCAAAATGGTCCATTTTTAGTTTACAATTCACTCACTGAAATTATTTTGGTGGTCTCTCTCTCTGCTCACAAATGGCCGCAGCTAAAATCTTATCACCATCTTCGTCGTCATCATCGGTACATTTCATCAATGGCTCACACAGATTTGTCTCTGCAGCTCCTTTTTCTTTTAGCTCTAACTTCCTCCGGCGTCGGATCCGCCGCCTGAATCGCTCATTCGCTTCGTACCGTAGCTCTCAGGTACATGTGATTATCTCCTCCAACTTTTCGAATTGTGTATTCCGAATTCAAAATTTACTCAATCTCTTAATTCATAGTCGCGTAGGCGGTACGATTCAGACGAACGATTCTTCAGCGGGTACGAGTACGACGTCGTTCCCGATGAAGATGGTTTTAGCGACGATGACGATGAAGAAGACGAAAGAGAAAGCAGCGTCGATCTTTTGATCAGATTCTTAAGAAGCATGTTCAAGAAGGTCTCGAAACGAGCTAAAAAGGCATCGCGACGGATTTTGCCAGCAGCCATGTCTCCTCGACTCGTGAGTATCTTCTTCTTTTTCTCCATTAAAGTTATTCAAATGTCTGCAATTTAAGGGAAATTTTGTGTCTTTATCCTCAAATTTATACTTTTGTAGCTTTGTAATTGTTTTATAGAGTTCCTTCAATCTCATAAGTCTCATTTTGTGCTGCACATTGTTTGATTCCTCTGTTTTTTATGATTTGCAGGTGTCTTTTGCAGTAGATGGGATATTGCTATTGGGTTCACTTTCCATAACAAGAGCATTTCTTGAAGTAATCTTTACCATTTTGCTTGCTTGAATCACTCGTATGGAATCGTCTATGTTAGATTCTGTATTGTGTGATTGGTCTTGGGGTTCCTTGTGTTGCAGCTAGTTTGATCAGGCAGTTAGAAATATTTCAAGATAGATCTGAATTGTATGTGTAGCATCTTTACCATTGTTACTGTTGGTTAAGCTTTCGAAAATGTTGAAGGATTAGGGAAAAATTACAAGACACTATTTTTAGGCCTATGATCTTGTTTATGAGCGTTGTTATAAGCTATTTTAGAAAGCTTAACCAACAGAAACAACAATTCAGATCCATATTGTAATATTTCTAACTATCTGATCAAATTAAATGATGATAAGAAGTTTGTCAATTAGACTAACTTCAACTAGTAAAGTGTGATCTCATGGACGTGTTGCTAAATTTTCTCGCAGGTAATATGCAATCTAGGAGGAACCGTATTTACGGTGATTCTGCTGATCCGATTGTTCTGGGCGGCAGCTTCCTTCTTCCAGACTTATGGGAAATCTTTTGGACCAAACCCATTGACTTAAATCCTAGTTTTATTCCCATTTGGGTGTCAGATGTTGTGACTCATGTCTAGTTGCCTCGATTTGTAAAGAAAAATGTAAGATAATTGTGTACATATATTGCTGGGGAGTTTATCTAGTTATCAAGAGTAAGAAGACGAAACTAAGAAGTTAAAAGAATGTTCCTGTAATTCACCTTAGAAAATCATAAACCGAGGATTACATTTGCATGAAATTATTTTTAAAAGTACCCATAATTAAATATGAAAACTAATAGCTTAAAATGTGAATTTGCATTTTAAGCTTAAAATGTAATAAACTGAAATCATTTATGCAAATTAATAATATATGAATATTTTAATTTGATCAATTGTGATACTCATTTATACTTAAAATACTTTCAAAATAAGTTTCTTTTTTTTGAGACAAAATAATCTTTTATAGTACATACCAACATGGCTAGAATTTTGTTTTCTGTTAAAACTAGTCGTTGTCCGGAGTCTCCAGTGTAAAACGGCACAATGTCTTTTCTTTGGTAGGAGAAGTTTTATTTTTTTTTAGTAATGGCAGATTAAACTCTAATTTATGTTTTGTTTATTTTTTGGTAACCAAAACACTAATTTCCTAACACAATTTATATTACTTATATAGGTTATAGGTTGATGATCTCCGTCTTGCTAGCCACAGGTTGATGAAATTACAGAATGGCAATGAAATCAAATTCACATAGGTTACATAACATGAGTTAGTAGTTTCTGAAAAACACCAAATTACATCATAAGATAATTAATTTATCAATATATTTAATCAATCTGAGAATCGACAAACTGTATTGATTTATCGTATAATAAATTAGAAAATTATACTGTATTTGATGTAATTAAAAATACGTAGACGTCTACGCACTTTACTTTAAATAAAATAATTTTTGCCCATTATAAGTTGAGTTGGTTAAAGGCATGTTTATAAAGCGTAGTCGCGAAAGGTTTCTATAGGAAAACCTTTTGAAGAAAAAAATAATGAACTAGTGGGTCACAAAATAAACTTTATATGGGTGTCACCAAATCTTAAAGGCTAGTCCTGGTCATATTTTAGATGTAATGTTTTGAGACTCGTCTCTCCCATCACACCACCAATCATATATGATAATAATTTCTTTTTTCTTTTTTTTAAAACTAATTTATTTTGTTTTTATTTTGGTAAAGCATCCTGCATGGCCGCTTTAACTAATTTGCTGTCATCCCCACAAGAATCAGGCTCCTAAAATTTATAAATCACGGACTCCAAAACAATTTCATTTATAGTTATCAATCATTCATTAGCACTGCTAATTTAGCAGCCCTAATCTAAATTCGTTTGATTGCTTCTACACAATTTCACTTTTGTTACTCTTTTCATCTAATGTTTCTTCCATCTATCTCCATTGATTCATACATCCACACCTCAACGTCACTCTTTACAATCAATTTGAATCCAACCAAAATCACTCTTTGCTATCCTCCAAGGACACAATACACATGATCAAGATTATACAAAAACAACCCACTATCTATCAATCAAACCGTGGCACAATAGTAAAATACACTAAGAAAGGTCAAAAGTGTAACGTAGTTGTTGTCCCAATCTCATCCCTAGACATAGAAGTAGTAACAGCTAAACAAGGTTAAGGATATGTACCTTGGCTGGCTAAAACCATTGTCGGAGTTGTTTGGCTAAGCAGAATCATCAAATGCATCTTCAAATGTGATGACTCTTCCATATATGAGCTCATGGATGTAAGTGATGCAGCTCACCAGAAACTCATAAACATTTTTGAGGTGACGAATATACGACGTTCTTGGTAGCGGCTCAAACAAATTTTTGAATTGAGTCAAGAAACCGTCCCTCAAGAATAGTAGGTCTCTTAGTGCATGAATCCTTGCTTGTTCCATCGGTCTATCACGAGCATGCGGGTTTTTACGATGAAGGAGATAGTCTCTACCAATATGCTATCTCTATGATCACCACCAACAACCAATTGTCCTCTATAATTCCCTACATTGAAAAGAATACTTTGCCTACAAAAAAAACATATACTTATCCTCCCAACAACAAAAAGACATACTGACCTCATATAAATCATTAAAAATGATCATAAAGAAATTCTCACCATTGTTAAGAATGACAGAATCTCCTTACAAATTTCGTTGATAAAGTAGTTGCTAACATGAACTATTTCACGGCCACAAACATTGAGGTCCTCAGTCCAAGGACCAACTGGTATGTACTCAGGGGCAAAATAGAAGTGGTGGGAGCAAGTGAAATCTTCGTTCTCCTCACCATTGATGAGAGTACTAATGAATTTTATGCAAATCACCAAAGAGTCATAGACTTTTTGAATCTTGCGAATGACAACAGTAGATGGCTGAAAAAGATCTCTAAATTGAGTCAAGAATAAGTCCTTGATATTAAGTAGGTCTTGTTGTGCATCTTGCTTGGCTATGTCAGTTGATGTCGCTTGAGCACGTGAATAGACGGATACAAAGGAGAGGACTGGTGGCAGTATGCTTTTGCTACAACCACCGATAAGTGCCACCTTCCAAGAAATTACAAATTCTCCATAAGTTTGACCGATGATCCTCTGGAAGTCATTAATATCAACGGAGCTCTTTGCCTAAAAAAAAAGAATACATATAGTTAAAGAAAAAAGAATAATACTTATATACTACTAAAAACGACAATAAGAAAATACTCATGATAGTTAAAAACGAAGTAATCTCTCTAAATCGCTCATTGATAAGATAATCAATGGCATGGACAACATGATATGCGGCAATCTTGGTGTCCTCAAACGAAGGGCCCAATGGTTCATACTCAGGGGAAAAATAGAAGTCTTAGTCCTTGGAGAGTATATCTAGTTCGTCATGGTTGACATCATGTTTAGGGGCGAGAATGTCTAATTCCTCGTGGTTGACATTATACAAGAAACGGTGGGTTATATGGATGCAACTCAACAAGGCCTCATATATAACCTTGTAAAGTTGATGATTCTTATTATTGAGTATTGAGATACATTTTATACACAACAGAGATTACAGAGATAGAAATAATATATTGTACACATAAATGAGTATAAATTAAAGGATAGAATCAACAGAGGCAGCGAAGGCATATGGCCAATATGTGGTGGGAATTTTGGCTTTAGTGAGTAAGGTAATGCCTATTTCGACAATATGTCGATGTCGTCTCTCAGCTAGTGATGTGCTCAAATATAATACATTAAAGTATTTAAGCAGTAGTTGTAGTATTCTAGGGGTCGAACCACAAAGACTCAACAATTCACTCAATAGATATTAAGACTCGAATTAAGCTAAGCAAACAAAATAATGCAAGAAATAAACAGGAGAATATAAAGGTTATAAAATTCAATGGAGGAAAAACGCTAAGCTTAGGGAAATTCTCCGGTAAATCAGAATTGCAGATCAAATAGAATGTCAGGAGGATATTAAGCACTGTTCTTGAACTTGAAACACAAATGTAAAATCAACCAACCGTCGCTGCGAAGATTATCTATGTCTAAACCTAGAATTCCAAATTTCTTTGCAAATCCTATGAATTCAAACAAGCATTAATGATCAGGTTCAATTGTTCACAAAATCCTAAACCAAATTTCTTTGCGAATAAGTATTTTGCTCATCTAACACTAGTTCAGGCAATCAATCACACTTTCGTGCCAATCAAAAAACCTAAGATCAGATTCTAGGTCATGAAGCTAGAATCAGCAGTAATCACAAGTCTAGATGAAGAACTCTATTGAATCTCTCCTATCAATTTTGATTAACCTAACAATTCATCAAACACCTTTGAATAACCCTAAACCTAACAAGGAATCTACTCAGACATGATCAATGAAACAGAAATCATAACTGAATAGAATTGCATAGAATAAATCAAGAGTAAACAAAGGTTCAGAATTGTCTTCCATAAAAACTCGGAATCAATCTCTCTCAAAGTATTTCCAAATATGAATAATAATAAGTTCGTCCTCTAAAAGTGGCTGAAAACCCTAAATATCATGGTAAAACACGTTCTGGGCTTAATTGTAAATAATAGAATCTTTTGGGCCAAGTTGTGGAATCTTCAAACTTGTAAAATCGCTTGTTTTCTTTTCCTGCTGTCGGTGTCGATCGATACTGGGTTGGTGTTGGTCGATACCAGGATTCTGTGCTCGCCAGACTGGACTTCTTTCATAAAAACTAGCATAACTTTTGATCGCACCGTTAGAATGGCCTCAAACCACTTCCAAATGAAAGCTAATCCATAGATCTATCTTGTATCCAAATTTGAGCTCAATCCAACGGTGGGAAATTATTCAACGGATGCCAAAAAGCTCTAGAGTACTCTAAAAGCTCCAACTAAGCTCCAATTAAGCTCCAAACGTGCTAAAACCTGAAAAGACTCAAAAAGACTACAAAAACACTAGAAGGACTCTGAAAACAAGACCTATATCATGGCTAAAAACGGGTAAAAACCATGATATATCAACTCCCCCAGACTTAGCTTTTGCTTGCTCTCAAGCAAACAAAAAGCTAAACTAGAGAAAGAGGTTTGAAAACACGGAGACTCACCTGTTCTTGAAACATCGCAATGAAACTTTTCCCAAGCTTTTCAGATATCACCTAATCAGTTTCAGATCTAACCACCATGTACTTCTCCGTAGATAATTGCAGCTTCCCAGACTACACACATTATTTCACAACATCATCCAACCAAACCTTCATCGCAAGTTTCATTGCTGTAATCAATGTTCAAGAACATTCTAGATTCTTTCCCATACAATTATCTTGACAAAAGAACCACCCAAATTACGCACTTTTGGTATTATTTTCCTCTCCCCCAGACTTATCTTTTTTTATGTTTTCTTTATTTTTTATTTTCAGCTTCGCATATACAAATCAAGGTTTGAGACGCGAGTATTGATGGTGTTTGCCACCGAATCCCCGGTTCTCTCCTCTCAATGTATCAAAGGCTTTAGACGAATAATGGGGTCCTGGGAAATGTTCCTACTCCTCGCTTCCAACATTTGTGTGATCATTCCTTATCCAAGTAGAATAATGGGATAATTGGAAATTTTCTAGCCCTCTACTCGGCGGAAATCATCTCATCTTTAATGCATTTTATGTACCAACATGTGTCAAAGGAGAGGTATACCATTATATTCAAATATATGGGTTCCTTTGTCAGATATGAATGATGAATCAAGCTCTATAAATACTAACCACATATGAAGTGCAAAAATTTGGCTCACGCTTTGGCAGGATTCTGCTTGAGACATGGGTATCTTCTAGTCAACTGGTCAGTCTTTGGATTTTTCATTAATCGATCTAGAACTGTTCTGTAACACTGGTCACTCAAAAGCAAGGTCAGAACAATAGATTCAAGAAAAAGATCATAATCTCCAACAGGTTTTGACTCAATAAAACAAATTTTGACTCAAAAACGACTAACACTAAGAAAACAAACACGTTGTCAGCAACTACCTCCTCCAGACTTAAACAACATTGTCCCCAGTGTTATCTAGTCTAGATTTGACAAAAGAAACAAAAGAATAGACTACGAATGAAACGCAAAGAAGTTACCATTTGTGTGATGATCAGTATCGACCGATACAGTCTGGTATCGAGCGATACCAAGTGTTTGTCGACAGAGGCTCTTTTTCCGTGGATGTGGTATCGATGGACACAAACTGGTGTCGATCGATACTGCTCGTCTAGACCTGTTTCTCGTGCAGACACAAGACACAAAATCAAAAATAAAATTGAAAATAAAACTTATAGACAGACTCACCAGTGGGTTGCCTCCCACTAAGCGCTTGTTTAATGTCATTAGCTTGACCGTGTCGGGGCTCAGGCATCGTGTGGTTCGCAAAGAGACAGTGAATGCATCCGTGACAAACGTCTCATCCAAGGTGGTGTGTAAGCATTAACTGCATGTGGTTTACCAAGGAAGTGAGGAACAACATCAGGGCGGGATGGAGGATTGGGTGGGATACTTCGTTTTCCTGCACAGTCATTAAAAGAAACAACAAGCGCTCGACGAGAATGTCGCGGCTTGCTTAAGTGTGAAGTAGATGTAAACATATGATTGATGACATTATGTAGTTTGGAATTGGAAAAAGAAGGTGCGTACCTTTGCTTTCTCCGAGATGTCTGGTGTGTGAGAGGTGTGTGTTTTTGCTTGGAATCAGCTGGCGGGCATAATGCTGCGTCGACCGACGCAAGGTCTGAAACTCGAATTTCACCACTTTTTATTTAGTTTAGCTCTGCAATCCTTGCCTCCATTGTAAAGATATCATTTTCTAGCAGTCTGACATTAATTGGAGCCTCTTCATTGAGCCTAGTACTGAAAAGACACTCCTCACTCCAATCCCTAAGCACATCATTCTTTTCAGAGCTCTCAACCAAATCTTCTTGAACAACCAATTTGCTCATTTACTCACTAACATCCAACACCTTGACATACCCATCAGTAATGTCTTCTAAAAGCTCTGTGTTTGGGTCCTCATCCATGGAAATCTCTATAGAAAAGGTCTGTCCATCAATGGTAGATCTCCTCCTCAGCATGTCCATGTTAAAACTCATGGCTTCATCACCCAAATGAAGCTCTATCTATCCCTTTCTCACATCAATGATGGCACCAGCTGTTGCCAAAAATGATCTTCTCAAAATAAGAGGATCCTGAGGTTCTTCAACATATTCCAAAACCACAAAGTCTATGGGAATCATACAGCCTTCGATCATTAGTGGAACATCTTCTAAAACACCTTCTGGAAACCTTTTGGATCTATCAGCTAAGATGAGAGAGATCTTTGTTGGAACAAAATCGGTCATCCCAAGGCTTTCAGCAACAGAGAGAGGCATCAGGTTAATGCTAGAACCAAGATCACCAAGAGAATGAGGGAATCTTTCAGTTGAGATGGAACAGTCTAGTACAAAGCTTCCTGGATCAGATAGCTTCTCTGGAATCCTACTCTGAATCATAGCACTGACATGTTCAGAGATTATCACCTTCCTCTCTTTCCTTGAGGCTATCCTTTTCAGGAGGATTTCACTGATGTCCTTTGTGAGCAGAGCTGCTTCCTCAGGAATCACACCATTGGTAACCATCCTCTTAGCATACCTCCTGAGAGCTGGTGAAGTCTTGATAGCATCGACAACAGGAAGCTCAACAATCAAGTTTTCTTTCATTGCTTTGCATCTGCAGTCTTCCACTTCCTTCTTTGTCTTCCTAGAAGATCGAGGGAAAGGTATCTTGGGCACGTAGACTCTTTCCTCGACAATCCTGGGTGTTTTTTAAAAATTTAGCTCAGTCTGCGGGGGGTATTGATCGATACTGCTCATCTGTGTCGTTTCTGCAGGTTGGTGTCGATCGACCCTGGTAGTGGTGTCGGTCGATACTGGGGTTTTTGAGGTGTCCCGTGAAAGTAGCTTCACTGGTATCGATCGACACTAGGGTGGTGTCAGTCGACATTGGGTTGGTGTCGGTCGACACTGGGTTGGTGTCGGTCGACACTGACGTATCAGGTTCAAAATCACTTCATGTGGTGATTGCATTGACGTGTTCATTGTGTGCATGAATCATCTTTGATGTGAGCATGACCAGCAAAGAACCTAAACCAAAGGAGCAGCTTGAACTTGAGCAAAGAAAAGCTACGAAAGAGCACCAAGAATCAGAGGACGATGAAGAAGAAAGCTTGCAAATCACCAATGGTCCCATTACTCGATCCAAGCAAGCCAAACTTAAGACAACACTACAACGCCTTCTCAGCACCATCCATGCCAGTTTAGTGTGTGCTAATCCATCCACTTTGGTTGTTATTCAAGCCACCTAAACCTCATCAAGAGATGTGCCTTGGATTGCACTCTTTTTCCCTCCTCTTAGTTTTGTCCCAATGGGTTTTCTAAGAGAGGTTTTTAATGAGGCAAGCCCAAGGTACTTTACCAAAGCCTCTTGATGAACCAGGCCCCATTTTTATCCTATCTAAACATTTAAATTTAAGTTTTAAGGTTTAGTCTTCTTTCTTAATGTTTTTGTAATTTCCTAGTTTTCTCGTAACTTGTTTTGGAGGTTTCCTAGGAGTATTTGTCTACTCCTATGCACCTCCTGGATTCTATATGTACTCTCTTGTATCTCCTTTTCTAGATCATCAAACATTTTAATATCAATCATCTTTTCTTAATCTCGTTTGATCATCTCTTGAATCCGAAATCTGGATCGATTCCCATTTCCTTCAAGAGCCGAAAGTCTAAGGGTTTCTTCACACCCCTTTAGAAGTTTCACTTCGTTCCACCTCTTGCTCAACATGTCTGGTCTTCATCATTCATACCGAGCAAGCTGATAGTCCAAGGATCTTCCACCATCCTTGAGAAGTATCCCTCATTCCACACAAGTTCTCGAGATCATCCATTTCAAGTTCACAAATCAATATTTCTTCACTTCCGCATCCACTTTCGATTTGCTGATGTTGCCACAGCCTCTTGGAGACGTTCAGGGACTTGATCCTATCTAGGATCACATCAAGTGGTATCAGAGCCCACTCCAAACCAGGTTGTATTCTTTCAACTCTTCACATTCTCGCAAATTCACTTTGTGTCTTTCCGTCTGTCATCTTGTTCGAATTTTCGTAATTATTTGGTGATAGATAAAATTGCGAATCCAACTGTGTTTGAATCGAAATTGAGTCTAGTATTTTACAAAATTGTTTCCAGAATTTTTCGCTGTGATTTGATAATTTATTTTGTCAGGTCTAGTCAAACAGTCAGTTTCGGGTTTAAGAGAGTTTGTTGTCATTTGAAGAGTCATTTTTGTGTTTTGATTTGTGCTTTCATATCTATGAACAAGTGACTTGTTTATTGGACTGAATTTTTCAGGTACCATGATGGGAACCGACAATGGAGAGGAATCCTCAAACTCTAACAAACAACTTCTCGATTCCTTTAAAGCCATGATGAATGAGAGTATGGCAACCATGAGGGCTGAGATAGAAAGATCAATCAATGACCGACTACGGGAAAACCAGCCACCTACTGATGCTGAGCAATACTATAGTCACTCCTCTAGGTCACACCAATCTAGGAGAAGAAGACCACAAGATGATCGGATGCCTAGGAACGTCCAGCTTAACCCTCGTGATCCTTTTGCCGGCCTTAAGATCAAAGTTCCGTCCTTCCATGGCACCAATGATCCTGAAGAATACTTAGAATGGGAGAAAAAGATAGAGATAGTCTTTGATTGTAGGGAGTACACCCAGGAAAACAAGGTTAGAGTAGCCCCAACCGCATTTAAAGACTATGCTCTAAGTTGGTGGGATCAATTGGTTACTTCTAGGCGAAGGGCTGGGGATTTACCTATAGAGTCGTGGCACCAGATGAAAATCATCATGAGGAGAAGGTTTATACCTAGTCATTACCATAGGGAGCTTCACCTTAAGCTTAGGAACCTATCTCAAGGAACTAGATCGGTAGAAGAGTACTATAAGGAGATGGAAACCTTGTTACTTAGAGCTGATATTCAGGAGGATAATGAAGCCACTATGGCTAGGTTTATGGGCGGCCTTAATAAGGATATCATAGATCGACTAGAGGTCCATCACTATGTCGAAATAGAAGAACTCCTCCATAAGGCTATTATGTTTGAGAAACAACTTAAGAGGAAGAACCCTAAACCCGGATTTAGTTCTACTAGGTTTAGCCATTCTAGAGAAGATAAGTCTAGTTTTGCTAAGGACTTTAAGCCAGCCGCTAAACCTAAGGAAGAGGATTTGAAGCTTAAAGGCATAGATAAGGGTTCTAGCACCAAAGCTAGAGAGGTTCAGTGTTTTAAGTGTAAGGGATTTGGTCACTACTCCAGAGAGTGTATCAATAAGAGGATCATAGTTATAAGGGCTAATGGTGAGATAGAATCAGGGGAGGACCAATCGGATGCTGAATCTTTAGAGGAGAATGAAGTCCTACCACACACAGGTCAGCTCTTAGTCACTATGAGAACTTTAAACGTGCAAGCTAGGCCTGAAAAGAATGAGCAAAGAGAAAACCTATTTCACACTCGCTGCCTAGTAAAGGATAAGGTTTGTAGCCTAGTGATTGATGGGGGTAGTTGTACCAATGTTGCAAGTCAGATTATGGTAGAAAAGCTAGGGCTTAAAGTTACTAAGAGATCTACACCTTATAAGTTGCAATGGCTTAATGATGAGGGAGAATTAGAGGTAGAGAACCAAGTCTTAGTTCCCTTGTCCGTAGGAAAGTACGAAGATGAGGTTTTGTGTGATGTCTTACCCATGGATGCTAGTCATATCTTACTTGGTAGACCTTGGCAATCGGATAGGAGGGTAATGCATGATGGGTTTACTAATAGGTATTCATTTGAGTTTAAGGGTAAAAAGAACATCCTAGTACCCTTATCCCCACAGGAGGTTCAGCTAGATCAAATAGCTTTGAAAAAGAACAAAACTCAAGCCGAACCAAAGCCCAAACAAACAACCAAACCGCCTACCAAACAACCGGCTAATCTCGTGATCCAGCCTCACCAAGGGAGTCACTTACCACATCTACTCTTTGTGCTTAAAGAATGCTTTAATACTAATCAATCTATGCAGGATTTGCCTAGCAAAATTCAACTTCTTTTACAGGAGTTTCGAGATGTGTTTCCGGAGGAGCATCCGCAAGGCTTACCACCAATTCGGGGAATAGAGCACCAAATTGACTTTCTACCAGGAGCTACCCTTCCCAACAAGCCAGCCTACAGAACCAATCCCTTGGAGACCAAGGAACTTCAACAGCAAGTCACCGAGCTCATGGAGAAAGGTCATATCCGCGAAAGTATGAGCCCGTGTGCTGTGCCCGTTTTGCTTGTGCCGAAGAAAGATGGTAGCTGGAGGATGTGTGTCGATTGTCGATCCATCAACAATATCACTGTAAAGTATCGACATCCTATACCTAGATTAGATGATATGCTTGATGAATTGCATGGTTCTAGCATCTTTTCTAAGGTAGATCTTAAAAGTGGATACCATCAAATTAGGATGAAAGAAGGCGACGAGTGGAAAACCGCATTTAAAACTAAGCATGGTTTATATGAGTGGTTAGTAATGCCTTTTGGATTGACAAATGCACCTAGCACTTTTATGAGATTGATGAACCACGTTCTTAGAGCTTTCATAGGTCATTTTGTGGTAGTTTACTTCGATGACATCCTAATTTATAGCCGAAGCTTAGATGAGCATATTGAGCACCTCCGAAGCGTTTTTGAGATACTTAGGAAAGAGACCTTGTATGCCAATCTTAAGAAATGTACGTTTGGAACAGATAACCTTGTCTTCTTAGGTTTTGTTGTGAGTACAGATGGCATTAAAGTCGATGAGGAAAAGATCAAAGCCATCAAGGAGTGGCCGAGTCCGAAGAATGTTGGGGATGTGAGAAGCTTCCATGGTCTTGCTGGGTTTTACCGGAGATTTGTCAAGGACTTTAGCACTCTAGCAGCTCCACTCACTGAGGTTATCAAAAAGAATGTGGGTTTTAAATGGGAACAAACTCAAGAGGAAGCATTTCAAACCTTGAAGGACAAGCTAACACACTCCCCGGTGCTATCTCTTCCTAACTTTGATAATACCTTTGAAATTGAATGTGATGCCTCAGGAATTGGTATTGGTGCTGTTCTTATGCAGGAGAGAAAGCCCATAGCCTACTTTAGCGAAAAGCTTGGAGGGGCCACACTCAATTACCCAACCTACGACAAAGAACTCTATGCACTTGTTAGGGCCTTACAAACATGGCAACATTATCTTTGGCCTAAGGAGTTTGTTATTCACACCGACCATGAATCACTCAAGCACCTCAAAGGGCAACAAAAGCTGAACAAGAGACACGCAAGGTGGGTTGAATTCATTGAAACCTTCCCTTATGTGATCAAGTACAAAAAAGGTAAAGAGAATGTAGTAGCTGATGCTCTTTCTCGGAGGTATGTTCTCTTGAACTCTTTAGAAGTTAAGTTGTTAGGCTTTGAACAAATCAAGGAATTATATGCTACTGATGCTGACTTCAAAGATAATTATGCTGTTTGTGAAAAATTTGGCGCTGGAAAATATTTTAAGAGTGATGGGTTCTTATTCTATGAAAATCGCCTATGTGTACCTAACTCTTCTTTGCGAGATCTGTTTGTTAAGGAAGCACATGCAGGTGGTCTTATGGGTCACTTTGGCGTGGCAAAGACGTTGAATGTACTACAAGAACACTTCTTTTGGCCCCATATGAGGAGTGATGTCGAAAAAGCTTGCCAAAGATGTGTCACTTGTAAACAAGCTAAGTCCACGGTTCATAAGCACGGTTTGTATACCCCTCTACCTATTCCCTTGCATCCTTGGCATGACATTTCTATGGACTTTGTAGTTGGGTTACCTAGAACTAAGACTGGAAAGGATTCGGTATTTGTTGTGGTTGATAGATTCTCCAAAATGGCTCACTTTATTTCTTGTCATAAAACCGATGATGCCGTTAATGTAGCTGGCTTGTTCTTTAAGGAAATAGTTAGACTTCATGGCATGCCTAGGACTATTGTATCAGATAGAGACACTAAGTTTCTTAGTTACCTTTGGAAAATACTTTGGTCGAAATTAGGAACTAAACTTTGTTTCTCTACAACTTGCCACCCACAATCGGATGGTCAAATCGAAGTGGTTAATAGAACTTTGTCTACTTTGTTAAGAGCCATAATCAAAAAGAATCTTAGGACTTGGGAAGATTGTTTGCCTCATGTAGAATTTGCATATAACCATGCTAGGCATTCAGCATCTAAGTATTCGCCTTTTGAAATTGTTTATGGGTTCAATCCCATCTCACCTTTGGATCTAATGCCTTTGCCTATGAGTGAAAGGACAAGTCTTGATGGAAAGAAAAAGGCTGAACTAATTCAGGAGATTCACAAGAAGGCTCGGCTGAATATTGAAAACAAGACCAAGTCATATGCACAACAAGCCAATAAAGGTCGCAAAAAATTAACCTTTGAGGAAGGAGATTTGGTGTGGATTCATTTGAGAAAAGATAGATTTCCGAGTGAAAGGAAGTCCAAGCTTATGCCCAGAATCGATGGTCCATTCAAAGTCATCAAAAAGATCAATGACAATGCCTACCAACTGGATCTTCAAGGTAAGTACCAAGTGAATTCAAGCTTTAATATTACTGATTTGGTTCCCTATTTTGCAGATGAAACAGATTTGAGGTCAAATCCTTCTCAACTGGGGGAGGATGATGTGAGCATGACCAGCAAGGAACCTAAACCAAAGGAGCAGCTTGAACTTGAGCAAGGAGAAGCTACGGAAGAGCACCAAGAATCCGAGGACGATGAAGAAGAGAGCTTGCAAATCGCCAATGGTCCCATTACTCGATCCAAGCAAGCCAAACTTAAGACAACACTACAACGCCTTCTCAGCACCATCCAGGCCAGTTTAGTGTGTGCTAATCCATCCACCTTGGTTGTGATTCAAGCCACCTAAACCTCATCAAGAGAGGTGCCTTGGATTGCACTCTTTTTCCCTCCTCTTAGTTTTGTCCCAATGGGTTTTCTAAGAGAGGTTTTTAATGAGGCAAGCCCAAGGTACTTTACCAAAGCCTCTTGATGAACCAGGCCTCATTTTTATCCTATCTAAACATTTAAATTTAAGTTTTAAGGTTTAGTCTTCTTTCTTAATGTTTTTGTAATTTCCTAGTTTTCTCGTAACTTGTTTTGGAGGTTTCCTAGGAGTATTTGTCTACTCCTATGCACCTCCTGGATTCTATATGTACTCTCTTGTATCTCCTTTTCTAGATCATCAAACATTTTAATATCAATCATCTTTTCTTAATCTCGTTTGATCATCTCTTGAATTCGAAATCTGGATCGATTCCCATTTCGTTCAAGAGCCGAAAGTCTAAGGGTTTCTTCCCACCCCTTTAGAAGTTTCACTTCGTTCCACCTCTTGCTCAACATGTCTGGTCTTCATCATGCATACCGAGCAAGCTGATAGTCCAAGGATCTTCCACCATCCTTGACAAGTATCCCTCATTCCACACAAGTTCTCGAGATCATCCATTTCAAGTTCACAAATCAATATTTCTTCACTTCTGCATCCACTTTCGATTTGCTGATGTTGCCACAGCCTCTTGGAGACGTTCAGGGACTTGATCCTATCTAGGATCACATCAATCTTTCCCTTGACAGCTGTTGAAGTCTGAGTTATTTGAGTTTCCAGCATCTTCTTATGAATGTTGAGAGCTTCAATCTTTCCATTCAGATCGGTGTACATGGCTTCCATCTTCCCATTAAAATAAACAGTCATCTTCTGTTGTCCCTCAAGTGTAATCGCTACTCTGCATCGGTTTTTGGGCAAAGGAATTTGCTGTGAAATCAGACTTAAATCCTCGGTTGTTGTTGAACTGATACTGCTGATTCTGAAAACCAGTACCACCAACGTAATTAACATCCTCTGCTTCAACCTCATCTACAATCTCGACCTTATCAGTAAAGTGTACAGCCTTCTGCTGCTTGCCCATCAAAAGATTATGCACCGAATCCAGTTTCGCATGTACCTCAGCAATCTGCGAACCATCAATGTTCCCGTTCTGCTTCTTCCGCTTGTAATCTGCATTCTTGGTGCTATTGCTAGATGCCAAGTTCTCAATCAGCACATAAGCGTCTTCGGGATATCTCATGTTGAAATTACCATTACTCGTAGCATCCAGAGCCATCTGATATCTCTATTCGATCCCTCAAAAGAAAATACCCAGCAACTAAACCTGTGTGAACCCGTGATGCGGACAATCTCTCTGACAAGATCTGAATCTCACCCAAGCAGCCTTAAACGCCTCAGTCGCACCTTGAGAAAACTGGGAGATCTTGTTCCTGAGCTCTTCGGATCTCACATCATCATAAATGTTGTTCAGGAACGTGTTCTTAGTCTCCTCCCAAGTAGTCAACAAACCAGGAGGTAACTGCTTCAGCCAGTAAGCTGCATCCCCACCAAGAGAGTATGGGAAAAACTTACAGAAGAGGAAATCATAGGACACTCCATTGTACTTGATGCTAGTGACCAAGTCCTCAAACCTCTCAATGTGATCCATAGGGTGTTCATGAGGAAGACCATGAAAAAGATGCTGACCCACAAGAGTGAAGTATGCAGGTTTCAGCTCAAAGTCATTCCTCTGAAATGCAGGAACACGAATCGCTGCTCGATTGGCATAGAACTGATCAGGCCTGTTGTACTCACCAATCGTCCTAGCACGATTAACCACAGCATTCCCCTCGTTCCCGCGCGCAGCTCGCGTGTCAATAACAACTTGAGGTACAATGACATTTCCTCCTTCGTCAAGACGTTGCCCTCTCTCATTGTATAAACGACCCTCTAGGTCTCTGTAAGCACCAGCCTCATCACGAACAAGAACCAATGGGTTGTTCATCTCTGTTGGCTCCTTTACTTTCCTGAAACACGAGAGTCGCAAACACGTAAGTAACAAAAAAAAAAAATTACGACGAGTATCGACCGATACCAGCTGGGTATCGATCGATGCCAACGAACTTAGTCGAAACTCTAATCTAAAATCTAATGGCGAATTTAGAGTCCTCGGCAACGGCGCCAAATATTTGATGTGCTCAAATATAATACCCTAAAGTATCTAAGCAGTAGCTGTAGTATTCTAGGGGTCGAACCACATAGACTCAAGAAATCACTCAATAGATATTAAGACTCGAATTAAGCTAAGCAAACAAAATAATGCAGGAAATAAACAGGAGAATATAAAGGTTGTAAAATTCAATGGAGGAAAAACGCTAAGCTTAGGGAAATTCTCCGGTAAATCAGAATTGCAGATCAAATAGAATGTCAGGAGGATATTAAGCACTGTTCTTGAACTTGAAACACAAATGTAAAATCAACCAACCGTCACTGCAAAGATTATCTATGTCTAAACCTAGAATTCCAAATTTCTTTGCAAATCCTATGAATCCTATGAATTCAGGTTCAATTGTTCACAAAATCCTAAACCAAATTTCTTTACGAATAGGTCTTTTGCTCATCTAACACTAGTTCAAACAATCAATCACACTTTCGTGCCAATCAAACAACCTAAGATAATATTCTAGGTCATGAAGCTAGAATCAGCAGTAATCAAAAGTCTAGATGAAGAACTCTATTGAATCTCTCCTATCAATTCAGATTAACCTAACAATTCATCAAACACCTTTGAATAACCCTAAACCTAACAAGGAATCTACTCTGACATGATCAATGAAACAGAAATCATAATTGAATAGAATTGCATAGAATAAATCAATAGTAAACAAGGGTTCAGAATTGTCTCCCAAAAAAACTCGGAACCAATCTCTCTCAAAGTATTCCTAAATATGAATAATAATAAGTGCGCCCTCTAAAAGTGACCGAAAACCCTAAATATCATGGTAAACCACGTTCTTGGCTTAATTGTAAATAATAGAATCTTTTGGGCCAAGTTGTAGAATCTTCAAACTTGTAAAATCGCGTGTTTTCTTTTCCTGCAGTCGGTGTCGATCGATACTGGGTTGGTGTCGGTCGATACCAGGATCCTATGCTCGACAGACTGGACTACCTTCACGAAACCTGACATAACTTTTGATCGCACCGTTAGAATGGCCTCAAACCACTTCCAAATGAAAGCTAATCCATAGATCTATCTTGTATCCAAATTTGAGCTCAATCCAACGGTGGGAAATTATTCAACGGATGCCAAAAATCTCCAGAATGCTCTAATATCTCCAATTATGCTCCAAACGTGCCAAACCCTGAAAAGACTCAAAAAGACTACAAAAACACTAGAAGAAATCTGAAAACAAGACCTATATCATGGCTAAAACGGGTAAAAACCATGATATATCAGCTAGGCCATTGTGTTCTGGGGTATGAGGTGGAGAAGTCAGGTGAGCAATTCCTTTACTTGCGAGAAATTCATTAAGAGGAATGAACTCTCCTCCGTTATCAGAGAATAAGGTACCAATTTTTGTTTGAAAGGTATTTTTAACAAGGCCTGTGAATCGAATAAATGTTTCTTTGACCTGAGATTTGAGTGTAAGTGGAAAAAGCCAAATGTATCTTGAGTAGTGATCAACTATGAGTAGGTAGTATTTGAAGTTATTTGTGGAAATGATAGGGGATGTCCAGACGTCGGAAAATAGATATTGAAGTGGTCGAGTGGATGATAGTGATATTTCAGAAAAGGATAGCTTTTGGCTTTTATTAGTTAAACAATCACTGTAAGTAGGGAGATGAGACATTGAATTTGAAAGAGGTAACAAGAAACGAGAGATTATAGTTTTTAGAATAGGATGAGCTGGATGGCCTAGTCTAGAATGCCAATCTGAGATGGTGGTTTTGAGATTGTTGGTGGTGGTGCGAAAGGTGGAGGCAGAGGACAGGGAGGCAGGCCACTCATAAAGCTCATTCCTTGTGCATCCTTGGAGTAATGGGACCCCCGTGCTCAGATCCCTCACCTGAAAACAAGATGGGTAAAATTGAATAGACACAACATTAACATTGCATAATTTATACACTGATATCAAGTTCTTTTTAATTTCAGGGACACAAAGAATATCAGTGAGCTTTAGAGATCTTGTGGAAGAAGGTAAGAGTGTTGAACCAGTGTGAGTTATTGGCAATGTTGAACCATTGCCTACAACCACTTCTTCTCTGCCAGTGTAGGGCTGATGCAAAGCTAGGTTTGCTAGGTCATAAGAGATGTGATGTGTGGCGCCAGAGTTAAGTAGCCATGGAGTGGGAGTGGAGGAGGTGCCAGCAAAATGGGCACGAGGCTGCCAAGACGATGATTGTTGAGACTGGGCATGAGGTGATGTAAACTATGGGCAGCGACGTGCACTGTGGCATTGGGTGCTACAGATCTGACATTTGCCAAGGTATGGCATGAGAGCACGGTAGTCTATTGGGGAGCGTTGTTGTGGCTGCCAGTTCTGACTACGGGATGTGTTCCTTTGTTGAGTACGAGGACGATTGGTTGCAACATGTGCTGAGACTGGAAATTGCTGAGAAGTCGGAGCGGCAAGCAGTTTGGCTTCATGATTAAGGAGTTTTTCATGAAGTTCATTGAGAGTGGGTGGAGTATCACGACTTTCAACTTGATCCACGATCTGTTTGTAGTCCTCAGGTAGACCATCGAGAGCAATTCAATTTGATCTTCAAGATCTAAGACCTTGCCGAGTAAAGCTAGTTGATCCACTCGAGTAGTGAGGCCTTGAAGGTACTCATCGACAGTTTTGGTACCTTTTGTCCACTGTTTGAGCTGATACTTCAGCTGTTTGATGTGACCACGGCTAGGTTTGGCATAGGTGGACGCAAGAGTGGCCCAGACTTCAGCTGCAATGTTGGCTCGGGAGAGGAGCGGCTGAATTGACAGAGAAATGGCACCAAGTATTGCATTGTAGACTAACTTGTCTTGGCGGTTGTACAGAACATACTCCGGGTTTGGTGTTGGCGTGTCTGCAACAGTGATTACTGGATCTAGAATTTGCTTAGATCCATCAAGAAACGAGGCTAGGTCGTAACCATCAAGGAGGGCGTGAATCTGACGGCTCCACATGAGGTAGTTTGCAGCAGTTAGTTTGGTGATGTTGGACATGTTGACATTGAGCAGGGGACCTGGATTGATGGTGAGAGATTCAGTAGTTGCAGTGACACCAGTGTTGAGAGGAGAACCATTGTCAGATGTCGACATGGCTTAAAAGCAAAGAAGAGAAAAAAAAAAAATTGATGTTCTAGGTTTAGGATTATAGGCTCTGATACCATATAACCTTGTAAAGTTGATGATTCTTATTATTGAGTATTGAGATACATTTTATACACAACATAGATTACAGAGATAGAAATAATATATTGTAGACATAAATGAGTATAAATTAGAGGATAGAATCAAGCTAATCAAATCATCCTTGATATAGGAATGATATCCTAATATCATATACCATTTTGAGATGGTGGACATTAGCAGAATTAGGAAGAGGATCAAATTGATTTCTGAACTGAGTGAGAAACTAGTCCCTCAAAAATCGTATATCTCTTCTTGCATCCCTCTTTGCTTGACCAATAGATTCTACTTGAGCATGAGAGTGAGAGTTGACAGATCCGGCTAGTGGGGAAATGTTTTCGTTACCAGAAACAGCACAAAGCTGATCAATACACTTATGAAGGATCATCCGGATCTCATCAATACGTTCAATTGCTTGCTGCAACAAAATATACCACCATCACCGTTTCCTTAAGATACACTAATCAAGATAATCATAAATTGTGCAATTTATATATACTCACCGTTACTCTTGTGTACGAAGAAATGTGTTTGGACCTTTCTTTGATCAGAAAATCAATGGTATGAACGACGTCATAGCCGCCCACCGTAAGATCATCGATCCAAGGAGCAATTGGCTTGAATTCAGGGGCTTGACCATAAACGAGGTAGAAATCTTCGTCTCAGCTGTCGCTGTTTCCTTCATTCTTGTCTCCTTTTTGGTTATCTCCTTCGTCGTGGTATCCTTCAAGATTAAAGTTTTTTCTTGTTCATAAGTCCATTTATGTCTCGGTGTGCTCTACAAATTTTTAAAATTTGTCCAGTTAGTTTAATATATTTCCAAATATTAAAATTTGTCCAGTTAGTTTAATATATTTCCAAATACTATAACTAATTTGGTAAATTGTCATTGCTAAAAAAAATTATAATAAAATTTTTACTCTTGTTGTTGTTTCAGAGGGAGCATTTGGGTCTCTTTGACTGAAAGAATTTGCGTTTGAACGATCCCTAGACGACATATCTGCATTTAACAATACATTATCATAAATAAATAAATCATGAAGATATTTTTATAATATCATATTATTGATAACATTGGTTTTTCATTGGTACGGTACTCATTACCATAATATTGTTATTAATTTTATCTGTCTGATCATATACAAATTTAATAAAATATTGTTTACAATTTAATATTTACAATTTTATGATATAGTTGTACACTATTATCGTTTTGATTTCACATATTTTTAACATTTATTTTTTAATTTAAAAGTTCAAAAAAAAAATATTCATGTGGATTTTATTTAGAATTTGATAAAATTTCTCATCAAACAGTTTTTTACTTATAGTTATAATTTAAACACTTAATTTTTAAATCTAATTATCTAAACTTAAAAATTGTTGCTATGTATCTCCTATAAGTTTAGATAACATTAACTTAAATTTCTATTATGTATATCCTAAGAAGAGTTTTTTTTTTTTTAAACTATTTTAAATGTTATCATGTTAATCAACCATATATAAGCATTATCTATCATATTATACTTACCAAAAAATAAGTGCTTACTTGGTGCAAACGTCGAATTTTTGGAGACTCCTCAAATTATAGAAAGTTTAGTTTTTCTGTTGAAAATGATATTAGAAAAACTGAAGAACAAAAAAAGGAAATTGAAGAACTGAAGAATTGAAGGATAGAAGAGATAATAAATCAGAACGAGCGGATGAATTTATAGAGGTTTTTTTTTAAATAATAATAATAATAATTCAATTACCTATAGTAGTTAAACTCACCTAATCCATTTCTTTTAGCTAAAGGTGTGGATCCTGTCTTAAAATGAAAACTGTTTGTTCTCGCACCAACTTTTCATTTTTTTTTTTTTTTTTAAGAAAAGTTAAACTAAAAGTTCATCGTGAATGGTGACCAAAAAAATAAACTACGGTGCGTTTTCCAAAACCACACTAAACATTCATTGCCTAAGTCAATGTATTTTGTAACGATTGACTGATATTAAAAAAAATAAAAAGAAAAAATGTTGACTTATATTTATAAATTAATAATATGGTAACAACAATATTTTTGGTAAGCCTAAAAACTAGATATCGCACTATTGTATTACAAAAAAAAGCATTTGCCACTTGTAAAGAATATCAATGAATCTTTGCTCCTAAGTTTTGTTAAGTTTAAACACTGTTAAACTCTCTAGACCTCCACGAGGTTCATATTTTCGAGGAGAAAGTAACGTCAAAGCTCGCTCTGCCACCTCCGGATCACCCACAACAAATCATCTCATTTGATAACTCCATTCAAGGTATTGTTGTTGACATCGATTTATCCACCAGTCAAATTAGAGTTTCATTATTGGGTTTTGGGTTCAATTTCAGGATTATCATGAATATACGCGGTATAGTTAACGCAATTTAGCGGTTTGCACAATGAAATCAAGGTTTCAATTATGCAGTTTGATAGATCATGGTGTTTTATAAATTAAAAAAAAAAAAAAAAAACTGGATTGTACATCGAAGAGGCAAAAAGTATAGAAAGATCCCGTTTGAAACCAAATCTCATTAATCCTTTGTTTTATGTATTTATTTGGATTTTGACTAATATTTAAAAAGCTCTGTAAAGAAAATTAATCGAAAGTTTAATGTTTTGGTAATATGGGACGTATAAAAAGTTTTCAATATCCGCAACGTAACCTAATATCTTATTTGATTTGTCTTTCTAATTCTTTAAAATGGTAAAATGATTGACCTAAACTTTTTTGTATATGGCAAGGAAACTGGAAAAGAAAAAACAGAAGAAAAGATGCCTCTATTTACCCACAATATTTTGGTGAAATACTAATTTCTTTTTTTTTCAATTCAAAAAAAAAAAACGTCAACGAATATCATTAAACGGAATATAAATAATACAATCATCCAACAAGGGTATTTGCAACCATGAAAGGGATCGGGCCATGTCTTGTGTCCTCAGTTCTCATGTTCTTTATCTGATTTTGTAAGAAAAGACAAGAAGTCCACAATAGTAAATAGAGGCCTGGAGTGATTGTGCCATGCATGTGGGACTACTCATTGAATACATGAGTCAAAGCTTTCTTTCACATTATATATGGCCACTCATTTCGTTGTATGGTTGTGGCCATACGATAGCACACGACATCGATAAGAGAGGTCGACACCAAACACTAGAACGCCTTTGAATCACTACATCTTTGACCTTCATTTGTTCTTCGCACGCAACTTATCCAAATCAAAAACATGTTACCTCACAAAACGCGGATTTCATATCTAGTATTTAACATGTATTAAAACAGAAAATATATTTTGAAATGTATAGTTACACAAAACCCGGTTTTGTTTCTAGAACAAGAAGTTAAAAGTAGTTGAAAAAATAATGTAGACAACAAAAACACAGAAACGATAAGTTGAAAAGGTTAAAAATATAGTTACTTTCCGAAAAATTTGACGCTAACAAAAGAGTGAGAGACAAGATGAGTCGTCCGTCACTCTCCTCTGTTGGTAACAAAGACGAGGAAGTTAGAAACACAAGCTTTTATAAAACTAGAGTTTTGTTAAGTCAAACACAGACTAAGTTATATCTCTTCCAAGTCTTAATTGAGATTTTATTTAATTGAAAATGCTAAAAGAGGCCAAGTCTTTACTTCTTATGCCACGTTCCACCCACGAAATTCTACTATACGAGTATAATAAGTTGAATGAGTATTCATATGAATTTTTTCCATTTAAAACAAATAAGTTAAAAAACTGATTCAATTCATTCAATTAAAAAAATTAAAAAATTAAACAAATTATGGAAAGATTTTTAATTCATTCATCTACTATTATATAGAAGAAGGGGTTGAATGATATTCAAATATATTTTTCAACTCTATTTTTTCCAATCATTCATCTGTACGTGTACAATCAGTTGCACCCATAGATAACTAATTATTTATTACATGTATAGCCTATATGCATATACAATCGGAATCTACTATTCGAGGATAATGTCACTTGGAATGAACATGGCCATGACGAGTTTTCTAAACTATACTTATCGGTGATTTAAGATACCCAAAACAAAATTTTATTATTATTCTATTTTAGTTTGGTTTGGTTCAGTTTAATTTAGATTTACCATTTTAAATACCCCAAAATTAACATACTTAAAAGTAAATTGGGTTGTCCGACCGAGGGTAAAAGTAATGTTTTTCAAACAATAATATTAATATTCACTTTTAGATAGTCGAAATTGTTTTGTTTATGGGTAATTTTTGTTGAAAGAAACTGCAATCTTGAAATTTATCCAAACTTGAAGCAAATCTTTAACATTAATAAACCAACTAGTTCATAAGTAATATTCTAGAATATTAGTTTTGTTTTCTCTAGTCAAACCGAAAAGTATTGGTCGTCACAACCTATAAAATTAAAACAGTTCACCATATATTTTTCTTTGGGGTGTATTTTTCCAAAATTCACAAATGATTCATTGATTCAAAAGTTGTAATATACGTACGTCTTCTTTTTCCTTTTCCACAACTCAGTACATTGTAGGGTACCTGCCTTTAATCCTTTGTCAGGGGGATCATTTAGTTTTATTAATGAGCCAAATTGGTTTTGTTTTACATAATATACTACTCCAAGAAAAACAAAAAGTAGCAGTACACTATAGACCAAGAATATTCAAACTAAATTTTGTACAGCTCCTAAATTACTAAACGACTTTATGGATCACACACATCTATAATGAACTATGAGCTGTCAAAATAAGAAAGCTTATGAAATATAGACCAAGAATCTTTAAACTAAAATTTGTAACAGCTCCTAAATTACTAAAGACTTTATGGATTACACACATTTATAATGAACTATGAGTGTCAAAATAAGAAGGAATATGAAATATGAATAAATTTTTTTGATAACGTTGGACCTAGACCTAATTTTTGTGAAGTTGAAAAAACGTGCAGAACAACTGTGGGAAAAACGCGGTGCAGTTCAAATAGTAACAAATATATATATATATATATATATATATATTTCAAAAATATATATATATACATATTTATAAGTGTGGTGCGGTGCGAGATAGTTACCATCCAGAACTTTAATTTACTCTATTTAGAAATATCATTCCTTTCAATTGGATTTGAGCCAATGAACTCTTTGTTAGTGTTTTTATTTTCTTCCAAAAAAATTTACTAGACCAAGAACCACTTGATAATGAATAACATTTTACAATAAGCATTTTGTTTGAAATAAAATATCAAAATTAGTACACGGTATACATATCTGATACGTACCGTATTATTCCATATCATTGAAAGAAAAAGAATAACTATATCTGATTTAGACCTTTAATATATAATTATGGTCAATCTTATCGGAAATTGTGAAAAGCTAACTTTGATTTGAATTTCAGCATAATCTTTTTTCAAAGAATTTGGTTAACTTTGCTCGACGAAGCTTGACGTACAAGTTTTAATATTGCAGAGAAGAAAATGGCAACCAATGAGATTCCGAAAAGCCTCCCGAGGTTACGGTCCAAACTCAACTTAGGACGTGGAACATCATACAGTCATACAGATGTGTAATCAAAGGATAACATGAACTTTCGACTTAATTTCACAATAAGTTAAAACCATGACTGAAATTTTGGTGCTTAAAATTGTCAAATCAAAGACATATTTATAGATATGATATATTTAATCTGTTGGTCAAGTTTCACCATTGAAAAAAAATGAGTTTTTAAGAATGTATTATTAATTATAAATTGATGTTGTCGAACGTTAAAGCTAGTACAAATAGCCCTTGACTCGGTCGTGGTTATGATGATGAATACGAACCGGGTAAGTCAGTGCCGTACCATCATATATTATATGATCATAGACTTCGCTCTCACATCAAACCGAGTTTTTTTTTTTTTTTATTCAGAAGTAGGTCCTATGCTTCGTGGGAAAGACCCAGACTAATCATCTGGGCATATATTATAAGATCATAGACTTCGCTTTCACATCAAACAGAGTTTTTTTTTTCTTTTATTCATAGGTAGGTCCTAGGCCTTATGGAAAAGACTCAAACTAATCATTTGGAGGAGGTGCAGCCCACGGATATACCCTCTTTCCGGGTATGCAAATGGGCCGAGAGCAAGGACCCATATCCGTTTATGTGAAAAGTATGGATTTTATGACTTCAAATAAATTCAATCTTAAAATTATATTTT
Organism: Crucihimalaya himalaica; assembly: GCA_004349715.1. NCBI lineage: Eukaryota > Viridiplantae > Streptophyta > Magnoliopsida > Brassicales > Brassicaceae > Crucihimalaya > Crucihimalaya himalaica. Next base: position 1,147,145 of record SMJT01000025.1, on the reverse strand, counting down.
TGTAAAACATGGTATCTAAATAGAATGTTTGATAGAAAGAAAAATTCCAACTATTTTCGAGAGAAAGGAAATAAAAATTCAACTACAGTATAACCTCTATAAATTAATATTCGATAAATTAATATTTTTATAAATTAATACATTTCTTCAGTCCTAAATTAATAATTCGAATCAATTAGTATATCGATAAATTAATAAATTGATAAATTAATAAAATATCACGGTCCAAACAATATTAATTTATAAAAGTTTTATTGTACTTAGCAACGGTGCAAATCAGGCAACTACTCCGGACTCATTACACTTCCCTTTCTTGGACTCTCTTGTCTCTTTGGATCTTCCTACCGACCCAATAAAAACCTTTGATTTATTTTTTTATTTTTTTATTTCCTTAATTCTAAATTATTTTGTGTATCTTTATTATTATAAGCACATGCATACCGAAGCTTTTTTTGACCGTCATGCGTGCCGTAATCTAAGAAAAGAATATCAAATATGAGCACGTCCATATATATATAGACGCCAAACACAGAGACTAAACCTCATCAAACCACACAGCTGTTCAATTCCTATCCCACAAAAAACAAACACGGACACAAAAAAAAACAAGAGCTGTGAGTTTGATCAATCTCGTCAAAAAGTGTAACACATGGATCTAACGAATGGTTCGAACAACGATGAGTACGTAAAGCTATTAGGAGCATGGCCTAGCCCTTTTGTGCTGAGGACTCGGATCGCACTTAACCTAAAGCATGTAGCATACGAGTATCTAGAAGAAGAAGATAGTTTAAATTCGGACAGCGTGTTAAACTATAACCCCGTCCATAAACAGATCCCTATACTCATCCATGGAAACAAACCAATCCGTGAATCCCTCAACATCGTCATGTACGTCGATGAAACTTGGCTCTCCGGTCCTCCCATTCTTCCCTCCGATTCCTTTGATCGTGCCGTCGCTCGCTTTTGGGATCTCTATATCGATGAACACGTAAGTCATGATCCCATAGAGAAACTTTCCTTTTATATATATGTCTCATGTTTGTCTTAGCACCCTTTGAGTTTTTTATTTATTTAAAAAACTTCATAAATTTTTCATATCCATAATTAGTTTTGAGTTGGAATTCTGACGAAGGTTTATATCTGTTACAAACACTTAATTTGCTTCTGGTTGCGGCATGTCTTTCCAATTGTTTAGACTTTTGTAGTAGAATATGCATAAATCATAAAATTAATCATTATTATATATCTTTCTTGATCTTTTATATAGTGTTTCACATCAATCAATGGAGTGGCAGTAGCTAAAGACGAGGAGGAGAGAAAGACGGCGATAGCGAAGCTACAGCAATGTATGGCTCTATTAGAAGAAGCGTTTCAAGAATGCAGCAAAGGGAGAGGCTTCTTTGGAGGAGACAACATCGGATTCATCGACATTGGTTTCGGATCGATGTTGGGCCCTCTTAAAGTTCTCGGGAAACTTACAGGAGTCAATTTCATACATCCCGAAAACACACCAGGTCTTTTCCATTGGGCAGACAGATTCTACGCACATGAAGCAGTGAAGCCTGTCATGCCCGATATCGAAAAACTGGTCGGGTTCGCTAAGCTCAAGTTCAACAGTACAATCTTTAAATGAAAACCAAGGACTCATAATAAACGTAACAAATTATCATAATCGAGTTCATGCAATAAGATGTAATTAAACTCGTTTAGTTCAAAGGCGCGGTCAAAAATTTCTTTCGTTTTTTTCTTCTTATGTATGCAGACTGCAGTGATAATCAATCGTGTGGGACGTAAAAATGTGTGTTCTTTTTGGCAATTAACCGATGTATAACGAGATTTCATTATGCAAACAGAGATATTTTTTATCGACAATATAGTATGAGCAAATGTCAAAGTTTTTATGACTAAAGCTAGCTAACTATCACGTGAAATCCATTGAGCGAAGCTTCACCACGTTTCACAATTGGAGGAAGAACTGTACGGAACAGCCTCATAAATAAACATAGCTAGTGGTGACATGATGAGGACAATTAATGTATAGGACCATCGATATTATTGGTCAATTCTTATTGGCCTACTAGTCATTGGACTAAAAATACAATTAACGTTTCCTAGAAATATAAAGCCAAACCCAGATATACACAAAATTTTAATAAAAATGACGTTTCGTACAACATTAGTCTTTTAGAAAGTATAACGATTTTTTCCAATAAATACGAAAAATGGAAATCGGAAAAACTCTGAATAAAGAGACACAAATATCATCGAAAATTATACACTAGAAATTTTATTCTCTCTATATTTGTTATGATTATTAAATTATCTGTAATATGTTCTTTACGTATGTACGCAAGACCGGCTCTAAACAATTACTTAAAACCGTAAAATCTCAGTTTTTCTCAGAAAATAACCATTAATAAGGTATTATCTAGAGATATATAGGCATATTAACAGTTCATCCTCACAGCTAAATCCAATCTAGAAAAATGTAGGAATGATACATGAATCTCCTAGTTCCAAATTGCTATTAATTAAGCCATACAACTTAAATTTATCAAGTTAAAGACTTAGGTTTTAGACTTTTTGTAAGAAAAATCATCAGATTAATATTTAGTTCAAAATTGTAACCACCAATTTCCGCATAAACTAGTTAGTACTGGTAGTTAGCTACTTAGTGTTATTTTATTTGGTCTGTCTTTGTTCTTTTAGGTCTTTTGGTCGCAAATTGGTTCAAAAGTGGCGACTAGATACTTCCAAAGAAAATAGTGGCGATTAGAGAGATCCATGTTATTGCTTGGCATCTTCATTTATTTCCACCTTTGCTAACCTTGGAAGTCATAACCTACAGGATCGTATTTGTAAAAAAAAATTGTATAAAACGTAGAATTCAACAAATTCTTGTTTCGCTTTGATTTTTCTGAAACCAATAAATTATAACCTAGTCAACATTCAATCCTGACACACTTCCAAGTAGAACAAGTCCAGTGCCGGTCAAACTAATCCATCTTATCTTCCAACAAACCATCTTTAAATACTTTCGAAAATCATTTTTTTTGGTTATTTTTAGTCAAAAGCAGATCCTTTGATATACTATGTAATAAAAACAGCCGCCAAAAAGGGTAGCCAAAGAAAGTGAAAGAGAAAGAAGAAACAAACAACTCCTATATATATATATATATATATAGTCAGTCACCCAAACTCAATCGATTTAAACAGACACAAACTCCTAAACTATCTTTAGTCAAAGAGATGTTAAAAAGCAAGAAAACAGACAACTCCTTGTCTCGAGACACATTACAAATCAAGAAAAGAAAAAAAACAACGATGGCTCAGAATGGTTCAAACACTACTGTGAAGCTTATAGGGGCATGGGCAAGCCCATTCGCTTTGAGGGCTCAAGTGGCTCTACACCTTAAGTCCGTAGAACATGAGTACGTCGAAGAATCTGATGTTCTGAAATCAAAGAGTGATCTCCTTATTAAATCCAACCCTATCCACAAGAAAGTACCTGTCCTCATCCATGGAGATTTATCAATCTGCGAGTCTCTAAACATCGTTCAGTACGTCGATGAATCTTGGCCGTCCGATCTTTCCATCCTCCCTTCCCTTCCCTCTGATCGCGCCTTTGCTCGTTTTTGGGCTCACTTCGTTGACGGAAAGGTAACAAACAAATTAGATATATTATTTCTAATTAGTGGAAATATAAATGTTAAGTTTTGAATTTTGGCTAACCGAAACGAGTTTTTAATATCTTTTAAGGGACAATTATTGAAAATAATCGAAATATCAATTTCTTTTGATTGATGAAAAGGAAACTAAAAACCCAAATAAAAAAGATAACGTTAGGGTAATTATGTCAATTTTAAGAAATTGTCATTCTTTTTTACCGAGTGTGAAGTTTTGACTAACTTTGGTCTATAACTTTTAACGATGATCGGAACAGTTGTTTGAATCGATAGATGCGGTGGCGGGAGCGAAAGACGACGCCGCGAGGATGGCGTTGGCGGGGAATCTGATGCAGAATTTGGCGGCGCTTGAGGAGGCGTTTCAAAAGAGTAGCAAAGGCGGAGACTACTTCGGAGGAGAAAATATTGGGTTTATCGATATAGCTGCTGGGGCCGTAGTTGGCCCACTCTCTGTCATCGAAGCGTTTTCAGGTGTCAAGTTTTTGAGTTCTGATACAACACCAGGTCTGCTCCAGTGGGCCGAGAGATTTAGAGCCCATGAAGCTGTGAAACCTTACATGCCTACTGTTGCCGAGTTCATCGAGTTTGCCAAAAAGAAGTTCAATGTTTAGTGATTACATCTCTAATGAGCTTCTCGTATGTGTAAAATTCTGATTTTTGTTTTTGATACAAAACGACCAAAAAAAATATAATGTTTCGAATGACGAAAGTATTCATAACATTCAGTTACGAAATATCAATTTTTAGATTAAACACTTACCAATTTATAGTTGTTGATATTAGTCTCTATATGGTGATTCAAAAACTGAGGTTTAGATGTGATATCCGGAGAAAATTGAATCAAGTAATAAAATACTGTTTTGAATAAAATTTCAAATCGAACCAAACCAAGAACTCATATTATCGTAATAAAACATCAATTGTTGTAGAATGAGAATTAATCTCGCTTTAGTTCTTTAACTTCTCTTTATAGCATATGTCAGAACATGAATTCACACAGACCGCAGCCTTCTCCACAGCTACCTTCATAGCTGTTCATGACACACAACACAAAATTATAATTAATAACATAGATATTTACGAAGAGATATATAAACATATAAACATCGTGAAAGTAGCTTAGTGTGAAGTAGAATAAGAATACAATTTTATATGAAGATTAAAATTTGTGTTTGTTTCGAAAAACTTACTCTGATCTTTAACAGGAACACATTGATGAGTAACACAACCAACTTCGCAGAAATAACCAATCTGGTCTATTTCCTTTAGTTTTATTTGAGAACTTTGGGAACATTCTTTAGAACATGTGAAAGGACATGCAAGTTTGTCTGGTGTTAATGGATTAACAAGACAAAATTCAAAACAACCTCCGTAACAATACATATAAGATTTTATTGAAGCGTTTGATTCAATCATAAGGTTTCCATCGTCAACATCGTAATCACAAATACAACCACTCTTTTGTTTTCCATTTTCTTCAAAGAAACAAAATAAAATAAAAAAATCTTTTGGAGGGGAGGAAATATTATAGAAGTTGATGGAACGTATTTTTTTTTATTGTGAATGTTGTTTGAGTAAAATTCGGTTTATTTATATAAAGACTGTGAGATTTTGCATATTCTTTGGATATATAAATATTTTTTAATATATAAATATGACACTGGTTTGTAGTTTATTACACTGGTAATGTCATTAGAACTAAGAGAAAATGATATCTTATATCATCAAAAACTTTTTTATTACATCATATACTATTTTGTCACAATTTTACCAAATCTACTATTTTTTCAAAATTTACATGATAAACATAACCCTAAAATTTTTCAAATAACCACATTGTCCTGTCCAAATAAACAACATTCAATTATCCATCAACTCTTTATTTCTCTTCGTTAAGATATTTAATTAGTCGAATAAAATGAGAATTATATGCGTAATTTTGTCCATAAAACATATATTTGTCCACTATAAAAATTGTTGTCATTCATGACTTAAAATAAGTCAATTAAAAATATATAAATGTATACTAATGTCTTCGTTGATAACTTGCAAGTAACTGATATCATTTATTGGTTCACAACATGTTATTTCAGTGTTGGTGTATAAACTTATGTATATTGTAATTGTGTTGGTGGACATATCATGTATTCGTGGACAAAATTTGAGTAATATATTGTCTACCATAAAAAATTTGTTGTCTATCTTATGTTTTTTCTAGTCATAAAAATTATATAAATGTATATTCATGTCTTCGTGGACAACTTGTGATTAATGACTATCATTTATTAGTCAACAATATGATATTTTGTGTATATTATAATCGTGTTGGTGGATATTTTCGTGTATTTATGTATCCGAATTTTGTGTAATGACAACATGAAGAACTACTGATCTACTTGTTTCTTACAAATTTATTTATCTAAGGAACAAAAAATAAAAATTTTAAATTATGACATTTTGTTTAATTATTTGACGTCTCCGTGGTAAAATTTTTCATCTATGGATTTTGTATTTTTGGGCTATTAAATTCCATGACTTTCATATGTAGGCAAAATAAATACTGTATTTTTTGAGCAAATCAAAACAAAACCAATACATTCATATTTTTTTTTTGGCCAAAATGTGTCTTTGAAGCTAGTGTTGTGTTATTTGTCGTCGTTCGCTTTCACTTTTAAAGCACAAATTTTTTTTTTAGAACTTTAGATCCTTAAGTTCAGAGTTGACTAATATGAAAACCTGCAAAGAGGTAAGTTCTTTTCTCAAAAATATTCATGAACATTTTAGTTAGAATCACCTAAATATTAAATCAGTTAAACATGTATCAATTTATACAGCAGTTTTTAACAAGTCTTCATACAGTGACTCAAAATTTGATTTATTGAATGATAAATCAAAACAAGCCAATGATTCATAAATATTTTATTAAAACATGAGTTTACATAATACAATTAAGTAATATCGCCTTTACTTATTTTTATCGCACATATCTAAACATGAATTCACACAGATCATAGTCGTTTTCACATCTACCATTGTACCTGTCCATAACACACAACAATGACAAACCCAAAAAAAATATAAAATAAATATTAACAAATAGTCATAATCTTATGTATCACATATAAAATATAAACATTGTAAGACTAGCTCAGTATAAACGAGAGTAAGAAGAAATTTTATATGAAGAATAAAATTAGAATTGTTGCAAAATTCTTACTTTGATTTTCAATTGAAACACATTGATTAGTGACACAACCGACCTTGCAGTAATAATTAATTTGGTCATTTTTCTCTGGTTTCATTTCAGGAAGAGATTTCCAACACTGCTCAGCACATCGAATGGGACATAAAAGTTTATTTCGTAAGAATGGAGTAGTAAAACAAATTTCAAGACACCAAGGGTAGCATAATTCATGATTTTGAGAAATATCTTTGTTTAACCCCTCCGATTTAACCATAAGGTTTCCACTCGTCAACATCATCACCACGAATATGGCCAATCTTTTGGTCTCCATTTTGTTTTTAGGATACAAAGATTTTATTCGTTTTCTGTTTGGAGGGGAAAGAATATTATAAAGGTTTATGGAAGCACTGTTTGTTGATTCTGAATATTGTTTCAGAAAGATACGTATTATTTATTTGTAGATGCAGATGGTTGACACAAACTAATTAGTTAAATATAAATTTGAATTTTGTTCATCCAAAATTCAAATTTAAAGATTTTTTTAAAATTTTTAAAGATTTTTTTAAAGATTTTTTTTGTTAATAGAAAACTTTTAGTTTGTTATCATCTACCCCCTTGTCATTAGAAAACCTATATGAATCATATATTTTGCTTACATTTTTTTAAAGGGTCTAAAAGTAAATTACACAAACATACACACTAATACATATTATACATACACACTAATACATATTATACATATTATACAAATTAAAAGTATATTTTTACAAATACTTTTAATTTATCTTTTAATTGATATTATTATGATTAAGTGATGCAGAATTAAATCTTCTTTTATAGCACTAAATTCATTATATTAAAGTCTCAGAATATCAATAACTTTGAATTTTTTATAATTTAATTGTTTTTCTTAATTGTTTTCTAAAAAAGTTTTTTTTCTTAAATTTTAAAGGCTATATCCTTGCCACCGAAACACAAAAACAGTTTCATGCAAAAAAAAAAATAACTAAGGAAGTAGAATGGAGATGAAATGATCTCAACCCGTTTAGGGTCTCCAAGGGTACTTCTTAGTGCACGGATTCACCTACGTAAGACTGCTGGTTTTATATGGAGATGACGATTTGAGTCTTTATCGAAAGCCTAAATTAAGATCCATGCTCTCTGATCCCCGAATGAGGCGCTTCAGCAATATACGCTTAGATCGTAGTATAGGTAAAGATACGCTTATGATTGACAGATTATATCACTAAAATCTGAAATATACGCATTGTACCAACCCCTAGATCGTTGTATAGGTAAATATAAAATTATGTATACATATTTACATATTTATATATGTATTTTGATTGAATATAATGAATTCACGACTACCTTCTCATCGGATATTCACTTTCCAGGTGTTGCAACTTATTGTGCTTAAATTTGCGGGCATTACAATCATAATTGTGTCTTGTTTACATTGTATAAATATGGGATTAGTCTAAAGAGCAATTCGATCTATAATGACAACTAAGATTTAAGACCTTAAAATACACATCAATCTTTATATGTTTGATCTCAATGAATTTTGATGCCAATATTATCTTTATTACTAACAAAATCTGTTTTCCTAGAAACCAGTTTCGATATACACTTTCAAGTTACGCACCCTAATTTATTTCTAGATAGAAAACACGATTTGATATGATACAATTTTAGTATTCCAATATTGATACCTTACGGTTACGGGAAACAACAAAATCATTTTTCCAGATCCTTAGTCTATTCTCACGCAGACAAAATCTCTTATCATAAAATACAAACTCCGAGTAATGTGTGTACTAGGTTTACGTCACACACACATGTGAGGCTCCTTCTAGCCGGTAGAAGGTTTGCAATTCCGGACAAAATTCAACACGTACACATGAGACCAGTCAACACTTTACTTTACATCACATTCACAACATTACGTCATCCGTAATCTAATCCAACAGTCAATCTTTTGTTACGTCCTCATCTTCCACCACACGTGTATGGCTCCTAATCCTCCTTAGCTCCTCAACAATCTCCTTAGCGTCCGGACGATCATCCTTATCAGCCGCAACGCACCGGAACGCCAACTCAGCAACCGCCGCAACGCCAAACCCGTCAGTCACCGCCGCCACATCATCACCGTCTAACGCAAGTAACGGGTCAATCACCTGATCCAAGAGACCCATCTGGATCTTGGAGACAACAAGATCCGCCAAAGCCATATCTCTCTTCTCACGTCGTTGGTCAACTGCTTTCATACCCGTAATCAACTCCATCAAAACGACACCGTAACTGTACACGTCACTCTTTTCCGTTAACCGGAAAGACCGGTGATAATCCGGGTCTAAATAACCGGGTGTACCTTGTGGTCCGGTACAAACGTAATCAGACGACGAAACTGAATTCACCGTAGTATCCGAGAACACCAAGACCCTAGAGAGACCAAAGTCTCCGACTTTGATCTTCATATCCTTCTCAACGAAGATATTAGACGAAGTTATATCTCTATGAACAACCGGTGGAATAATGGCGAAGTGAAGATACTCCATAGCTAAAGCTGTTTGTAAAGCAATATCTAACCTTACACGCCACGTCATCTTTGATCTCCGGCCATGAAGATGGTCGGCGAGAGTACCGTTAGTGACGTAATCGTGAACAAGAAGAAGCCCTCTCGGGTCAGAGCAGTAGCCATGGAGCTTGACGAGGTTAGGGTGGTTGATGGAAGAGAGAATTAAGATCTCATTGCAGAATGATTTCATTGAAAACGCTTTGCAATGCTCAGTGGCGGCGGCGGTTGCGCCGTGGTGATGGTGGAGGAATTTAACGGCGAGGAGTTGTCCGTCGCTGAGTTGGCCTAAGTAAACAGAACCGAAACCACCGTCGCCGATTTTGCGCTTCGGGTCGAATTTGTTGGTGGCGGATTCGAGCTCTTCGAAGGTGAAAACCGGAGGGAGAAGAGCGACGGAGCGGTGACGGCGGAGGAACAGAGCAGCCGGGTCTTCTTCGTTGACTGAAGACAAAAAACTTGCTCTCCGTGATCGGAAAATCGCTACGGCGACGGAGAAAGCAAGTAGGAGACAAGTCAAAGCGAAGATAAGAGACAACACAGCGATGTGATTGACTCGTTTAGTTACTAATTCAGATCTTGAATTGTTGAGGAAACAGAGGAAGTCTTGATTCGGGTGGGTCGAATTAAACCCGCAAACACCGTTCTTGATTTGACAATCTCTGCATTTGGTGAAGTATGGATCTTGAGATTCGTCCCATTCAACTTCAAATCCGAATCTAGTGAAGAAATCTTGAAGAAAACCAAGAAGATCTCCTTGACAGCCTTGTTCAGATAACGACCCGTGAGTTGATTCGCAACCGTGGAGGATCCGACCCGGATTCTTCAAGAGTTTACAGTCCCAAGGACAACGAGAACAGTTAGGGAGAGTCAGAGGAGAGCAAGGACGAAGAAGTGAGAGACGAGAGCAAGAAGAGTCCGAGACTCTGAAAGGTGAACCGGTTAGGTCGATGAACCGGTTTGGAGAGGAGGAGAACCGGAGAGAAGAACAGCTGTTGTTGTTGCGGTTTGAGTCTCTAATGGGAGAGAGGGTTAGAGAAGAGGAGAGAGATGAGTAATGTAGGAGAGAGAAAGTGAGGTTTTTGATTGTGATGGTGGCGCGTGGAGAAGAGCATTGGATCTGGAAGTTTGGGTGGCCACATCCTGGTGAAATTGAGAATGGGTACGGTGGTGAGGAGTTAAACGGTGGGCAATTAAATGAAGAAGAACATGAAGTAGATGCAGAGGAAGGTTTAACAATGGTGAGAACAAAGATGAGTAAAGAAAAGCACTGCCATGAAGAAGAAGAAGACGATGGTTGAGACATGTAATGGAGAAAGAAAGAGATCTGATTCTAAATCTGTTGACTGAACTTTTTCGAAGTGGACAGTGTTGTGACTTGTGAGGAAGAGGAATAGGAAGAAGAAGAGGCACGTGAAGGTTTAGAAACTTGGAACTGAACTGAATAGTTTAGTTTTGTATTATATTATAAAATAAACAAATATCTTAATAAATCTTTGTTTATTTATTTTTGATTTTGGTTTTCGACTCTCCCTATGCACTATGCAGTGAAAGTCGAATTCAAAATTTTTTATTTTTTTCGGATTTTAAAAAATAAAATGTCAAAAGTATATGAAGGAGAGTAAAGAACAATATTTTGAAGAGTCCTTTTATTTTTAAAAGTTAAGGCAAATTAAGTTATTGAGAAAGTATGTGAACGAGAGTAAAGAAGAAATGGGAATATAAGCGAAAAGAAAAGTCAAACAGCGACGATAGACATTGTAGACAAATGGAAAAATAGTTCAGATTAAAGTGGATGCTTTTTTGTCAATAATAATTTGGGTGCTTTTATCAGTCTTTGATTTATTTGCTGGAAAAATCTAAGGAACTCATACTTTTTAACAGTTTTATGCAGAAATGGTTGGTGAAGAGGCAGAAGAGCAAGTTGACAAAAAAGAGAGCCGAAAATCTACCGACGATATTTATAAAAAGTTCATATATAATTATATTTAAGGGTCGTCAGAATCTTATTATGTTGCCTTCATGTGTAGATAAATTTTACTCGAACGTTTTGGTTTCGGATTTTATTGGTTTGGTTACAAGAATAATTAAAAAAGCTTCCTGAGTTATGGAGGATTTATTTGGGGTGAGTACTATGTAATATATGTATCTGTTCCAAACCTCAGTTCACACGATTTGGCAAGTGAAATGCATGCAGGCATTGAGAGACCCCAATAGTGGAATGACATTATTAAAAATGTGGAATCACGTTCTGCTGTCAGAATTGCATCAAAATACTGTTTTAGGTTGCACGATTTGGTTTAAGAAACTAATCTCCGATGCTGCATGAAGACATCGGACCGAACATATTTATTAGTCTATAGTTTTTACACATCCGTTGGCTTGATCTGGCGGGTCCTTCTCATTGCTCGTATACATTAATGAAATTAAAATTGTAGTTCATTTGTTCACATATGAGTTTTGTCCTTCAAACATTAAAATTTTGCAACAAAAATCTAAAGAAGCAATGATACAGCCGTTGATTTGGAGCCTTTCCTCCAGTCATAATTCAAATAAAGGGGCAATTAATGCGATGCGACCGAATAAAGCTGACCTTTTTTGGGGTCTCACTCTTTAATAATGTCTGTGTGATTAAGTTTCCCCTCTCAATCATTAGACTTTTGAAACTTCAAATTGTACTATTGGGCTTGTACCGTTTTAAAAAGTAGTACTATTGGGCCTCTATCTCGACCCATACTTAGCAAGTTATTATTGATGTTGTTAAGTCCACACAGAACAGCAATGTTAGCCCATGCCACACCACGTCTCTGCAATATCCAAGTTTAGAAGCTTATGAAATGTAATAGTACATAAGATCTTATAGGGAGTAGTATGTAAGATCTTAGATTTTTTTTGTTAAGTATAATTAAAAATGACTGACTATAATTGGAAACGTCAATGTACTTTTGTCTCCTTAATTTTCAACATTTTGTTTATTTTTCAGTTTTCTTAACTTAAGACTCTTAACTATTAAGTTAAGCTAGTGTATTTAAGTTAATTGATTCTATAGTAAGACATTACGCGATTATTTATTTCTAGGACCAATAAATAGCTATTTGTGACCTATATATTCTTCCTCCCAAAGTAAAGTGAAAAAAAAAAAAAAAATCTATAAACATATCAAATTATACATAATAAGAGATTTTATACCATTTTAACAAAATATGAGCAAGTAATGAAATTATTTCCATAAATTTTCTTTTAATCTATTTTGTGAAACTAAATAAACTAAAATGTACATTTCATAACAAAAAATTTATTCTACAAATTTACCTTTTGGTCGAAGATCTTGTCATTATATATTTTATCATTTGGAGTTAATATATTTCAAACCTTATTATAGGTGAACACATATTTTATTCTTACCTAATCAAACCCTTAATTAAAAAAAAAAAGGAGGTTGACTTTATGTGTATAAAAAATCACAAACTACAACTAGTATCATAAAAAAAAAAAGTACATTGGCTGTGGAACATCTGGACCGAGTCACGGAGACTATAGAGATGAACAGCCTGGAAATTAAATTGAATAAATCATCCTTTATTAATAATAATATAATGAAAAAGACATAACTAAGAAACAAATAATCTCCAAACATATCTACGCGGAAAATTTATGAAATGGTAATATTTGGCAAACAAATAATATGTAAAAGGGCGTATAAATAATGTAGTCTCATACTATATGAAAAATCTCGCCGTGTCCTCAACGAGGAAGAAAAATAAAAATGGAGCTATTCAACAAAGGTACGGCCGTTAGATTACGTAGCTGTCACGAAAAATACATCTTCGCCGTCGACGACGAAAAAAACGTCCGTCAAAGCTCTGACGGTACGTCACGGCAATCTATATGGACGGTTGAAATGGTACCACGTAAGCCTAAATTCATTCGTCTCAAGAGTTGCTACGGCAAGTATTTAACGGCGAGCGACTCGTCGTCTCTTTTGGGAATGACCGGCGCGAAAGTCATCCAAACGCCGCCGTTTCGTCAGGCTGAGTACGAAAGCAACTGGGAACCAATCAGAGACGAGTCAACGGTCAAACTCATGTCGTGGAACGAGAAATATTTACGCGGGAACGGAGGAGCTCCGCCGTGGAAAAACTCCGTGACGTGTGATCGGGAGCCGCACATGTCGACGACGAAGAAATGGATCTTGTGGTCCGTGGAGCTCGTTGAGAATCCTGAGAAGGTATCGTTTGCCGATCGTTTTTCATCACCGGCTTCGAGTTTTAACTCGTCAGTTTCTGACGGGTCGAATCATGGGTCACCGGTTCATAAATTACCGACTTTTGGATCTTCTGAATCTATCGGGTCGGATCCTGGGTCACTTGCATCAGTTTCTTCCTCGAAACTTATGTTTACTCCGTCAAAGTCGGGTACATTGTCCCCAGAACCAACAGAGGTACGCGTCAATTCTAAATTCACGCACACGATACATTAAAATCTCTATAAATTAATATTGTTAAAATTATAATATTTTATAAATTTATTAAATTACTAATTTATCGTTATAATAATTTGGGATTGAAAAAATATATCGATTTATCGAATATTAATTTATCTATTAACATAAACTACTAGACTAGATGTCTTAGATCAATTTATTAACATAACAAAAGTATTGATTTTGGGGTATATTTGTTTTGGAACAGAGGAAAAGTTCGAAGAAGTTGACAGTAGGAAATGTAACAGCGATGGAAATATTCCGGGATGCGAAATCGGTGCGTTTACGAAGCAGTGCACATGATAAATATTTGACTGCAGATGAGGATGAAGAGAGTGTGATATTGGGCAAAAACGGGTCATCTAAAGAGGCTAAATGGAGAGTTGAAATGGTACCCGGATCCGAAAAAGCGATCCGGTTAAAGAGCTGCCACGGTGGATACTTGACGGCGTCGAATGAGCGGTTTTTGGTGGGAACGACGGGGCATAAGGTGGTGCAGTCGAGGAGGATTCGAGCCGGTGAGCCCGCAGGAGAATGGGAGCCGGTTAAAGATGGTTTAAAGGTGAAGCTAAGGAGTAGAAACGGCGGGAATTATATAAGAGCCAATGGGGGAGTGCCACCTTGGAGAAATACGGTTACACATGATTCACCGAACCGGAGTGTTACGCAGAGTTGGGTGGTTTGGGACGTTGATGTGGTCGAGATCCTCGAACGTTCACATGGGACCGCTTGATTCATTGACTTCAACTTGTTTCTCAACTTTATCATTTTGTTTGAGACATGATACTTTACTACTTTTGTTTGTTTTCATTTTTGATCAAAAAAGTATTACACTGATTGGAATTAATTAAGATGCGCGTGGGGGCATTTATACGAATCTGCAAACACGGTTGAAAACATTTGATATAAAAATCTTGGTATGATTAATTTTGGATCCATGAAAAATGAATGATCTACGCTACTTCACTCTATATGGGAATGAGGAGTAGGATCAATGAAAGCCAAATGGCCTTCAGGTTTTATACAAGTCCATGACCATGAGTGAACAAAAGAGACTAACGCCCCAAGAGCTCGTATTGATGATGCTCTGCATTTTGAGTTTTTAAATTGTCACAAGTTGATTATAAAAAAGTATATAGATGTTGCACTGGATGCTTCCACCCTTGAGAATCTATGAGTTCTAGTTTTCAACAAGTCTTCTATATATCTATTATATCTATTATGTAGGATCTAAGTTGACAAGAAAAGATGTCAACAAGAGGGATGATCTAAATCTATAAACTAACTAAACAACGTCGTTTTAACTTAATGGCTTTTTAATTTTTGTGATTAGTGAAATTATAACATTAATGTTTGGCTAATTTAGTTGTTGTGTTAGGCTTTTTTAGTTAATGCATGAATTTAGGCAGTCTATCCAAATGACTTCGTTTTTGCTTATCCATATGTAACATCAAATAACGCCATTCAAGTTAATATCGTTTCTGTTTAGTTTAAGTTAGTTTGTGCAAATTTTGGATCTTATTTTAGTATGTAAATGAAGTTGCATATTAGGTTAAATTCACATGCAAATTATTCTGAACCATCCGGTTCGATGTCTTTTATGGTTAACGTAAGTATGAGTAACGTATCACTGAGGAAAGTTGGTAGTAGTTACGATATCTTTGTCATGGGGGCATGCATGGCTTAAGAGTTAAGCCTTGAGGAGAGTCACACACTCGTCAATCTCCTCTCTAGTTGTTTCTTACGGGCAATACATTTAACATTTATTCACCTACATTTTTTTGGATAACAAATTGTGCCTATATTTTTTAGGATAACAAATTTTGCCTATATGCTTTATTAACATCGTACGTTTCATTTCTTATACATCCACTTTTTATTTCCCAGTATACGTGGCACATATTTAGTCATAGGATACCTTAATTGATAGATACTCTTGTGTTCTCTCGGTTACAAGTTACAACGGGAAAGAAGGGAAAACACACGTAAAAGGATGAATGAACATCGAATTATTATAGTTATCATATCTATATGGATGCTGACGTGGAAATATAAAAGTTTGTGAAACACGTCAATAAAGCACGACTATTCCATGCCTAGTGGCTTAGAACGTTTCATCACATGGGTATATACTTGAATAAATTTAAATTCATCGGTTGTAAAAGGTCCACGTTACAGCGCACCGCTTTGGACTTAGTCCCCTATAATAAATACAACACCAAACATAACATTCCACATTAACTTATCTTGTGAAATAAAAACATTTGAAGCTTCGACAAGAAGGAAATAGTAGTAGCATAGTATCAGAAAATGGATTTTTTCAATCAAGCTAAAGCGGTTAGGATGCGTAACGTTCATGGGAAGTATCTAATGGCGGACGAGGACGAAGAGACCGTGACTCAAGACAGGAATGGTTCCGACAAGAGAGCTAGATGGACCGTCGAGCCGGTTCGTGGTTCCTTTGAGGTAATTCGTTTGAAGAGTTGCTATGGCAATTACCTCACCGCTTCGAACGAGCGGTTCTTACTCGGTGCCACGGGACGTAAAGTGGTCTTGTCGAAACCGAGTCGACTTAACTCGTCCGTTGAGTGGGAACCGGTGAGAGAAGGCTCGAAAATGAAACTCAAGACGAGATATGGAAACTTGCTTCGAGCCAATGGTGGACTTCCTCCGTGGCGTAACTCTGTCACTCATGACACTGCTCATGAAGCAGACTCTTTCTTGTGGGATGTTGATATTGTCGAGATTTTGGTGGGAACAGCAACTCCAGCCCCAGCTCCGGTGACAACTCCTCCGCCGCATAGGAGACCGTCGTATTCTCCAATTTCCAGAACATCTTCAGAAAATTCCGAGGAAGAGGTTGGTATTACTAATTCACTATTATAGGACTAGGCAATTATCCATTACTGTTTCAACTTTCAATCCAATATTTGCTTGTTTTAAACATATATGTGTGGCCATAATTTTGAATATTCAAAAAAAAAAAATTTGAGTAACGCGAATAATAAGATATTCGTTCATTATTTTACTAGAATATTCATTTCATGTCCAAAGATTTACCAATCTCCAATTTACGGAAATAGCCTTATATTTGTCAAGATTGTTGTCTTAACAATTTCTTGGTTTTGGTTTTGACTAGTTGACGGTGTCGCCGCCGAAATCTGAAGGAAGGATCATTTATTACCACATCGCGGACGAAGAAGGACACGTGGAAGACGAATCAGCCGCTGGATACGCTTTGACTTTCAAAGGAAACAGCGTGGAGCAGTTGATGCAGGCGCTTCAAGAAGAGACTAGCATGGATGATATTGTGGTGTGTACACGCAGTCCCTTAAATGGCAAGCTGTTTCCTCTTCGTTTGCAACTTCCGCCAAATAGTGGAACAACGCATGTCGTTCTAGTACCCTCAAGTACTTAAACAACGGCAAGCTGTGTGTAGTTTCCCTTTATTTCGAATGTATTATAGACTTATAGTAGTGGACAAAGTCTTAGGCTGGTTTGGTCCTTGCTTCCATTAGAAAAGACTGGTAAATTAATATTAGTAAATCTAGATAGATTATTATTGTGGATTGGTATAATCTTTCATTTATTGTACATAAGTTTATTTTGTAAACGAAGCTACAAGTTTCGCCATTTTTTTATGTGAACATTCAGCAACCCAATCATTGAGCAAGTCTTCACCAACTCGTCCACTTTGATAAAATTTTAACAAAGAATAAACCATACAAAACACTGATAATAAATTTATATTATAGAGACAAGGTACATATATAGCAAATCCAACATCCAATTCCTTTACATCACATACAAGTTTTATTTTGTTGAATCTTGGTTCAAGCATTTATTTTTATATAATAGTATACTATTTATTCTTGGCATAAGGTGATGAGGAGTTTTGTTTGGCGTGCAAGTAATTAAAAGCTTCATATTTTCAGAAGGATTGTGTGTACTTGTGGAGCTTCCTCTCTAACTCATCAACCTTCACACCCACAACCCTGTCAACTTCTCGGCCTCTCCTCATGAATACAATTGCAGGCAAAGTGTTAAAGTTGTACTCCATCCACACGCTCTGTATCTCAACCAAACACTTTTTTTATTACTCAAAGCAAACCCAAAAGTTTGTTGAAATCTTTTCTATCTTTTCTTTAAACTTTGAGAAAGAAGATGAAGAAAAAGGGGTTGATTAATTATTACCATTAATACATCGACATCAATCTTCACGAATTCAACATCAGTGTACTTAGCTGCCAACTCTTCAAGCTTTGGTTCTAGGGATTTACACGGTCCGCACCATTTGGCTGTGAACTCGATCACCAGCTATATATATATAAACATGATAATTGAATGTTCTTTATGATTTATTTTCATTTTAAAAGAAAGTTTAGTTGCATTGTGTAAGAATTTTTACATTGGAAATAAGATGGGACCTAGAGTGATATGGTACATAAAAAAATGAATAATTTACTCATTTTCAATTGAATTGAGAATTAACATAATATCATAGCCTAAATTTAATTCAAGTATGATGACCTAAAAAGGACATGTTTCGACTTTATAATGAGATTTGGTAAGATGTGTAAAGAAAACCATCATCTCGTGAATGCGTGTTAGAAATCGCATATAAGATTTGAAATGTGACATAGATTATAATGGAGATAGACCAAGCTATTTATTAACATTTTCGTTTTGAGTTAAAAAGTTCATATAACTTAATGCGTCATCTTGACCCGTATAAATGTCTCGAATCTAATTTAAAGAACCCGTACAATGTTCGACAAATAATCTAAAACATTGTAGAAAAAGAATCTTACGAACAAAATGCTTTAGTTAGATGAGAAAGCCAATTCATTATTCATTAATTAATATTACCAGCTTGTTGGTATCTTTGAGAGCGTTGAGCCGAGATGTCCACTGATTCTTGTTTTTAATCTCCACAATACAAGGAGTGTTGACTTTGAAAGGATAAATCTCAGGTTGAGGTGTCCATGGCCTCACGGAACGGAAGTGAGTTACCTGAGATATCTGGTCTGGAGAAGAAACGTTAGCACCCATTGTCTCTTTCTCTAAGCTAAAATTAAAGAAGCAAATTGTTTTGAGTAGAATGAAGAAGCTCTTAGTTTGAGCATAAGGCGAGCGGAAGTGTCGGCTTTTATAACGTCAAATATTCTCTTTTTTTTTTTTTTTTGATAAAACAAAGTAGCCGTAAGTCGTAACCAATTATAACAATGCATTTGCTATCGGCTCTAAGTGGTAACGAAAAACGATTCTACGAAGTAAGCTAAACGTTTCAAGCAAATCTACTTTAAAAAAACTGTTAAGTTCAACATTGTTATCAAGTTGTGTAGATACTTAAATTTTGTAATTAGAAAGCTAAAGACGTCTACCAGTTTTGTTAATCGATTTGAATTGTTGTTTACATTATGTTAATCACATATCAAATATACTATTGAATAGATCTGGAATTGTATAAAATGTTTAATTTTATTGTTTGTTAACGTCTATTCACTCATCATGATACCATAAAATTAACGTGATAGTAACAAGGCTGGTGAGTTACGTTGTGTGGTTAAAAGACGAGTCCAAAACGAAACGTTATATATTTGTTATTTTCCCGAGTGCATCAAAACTTTAATCTTTTTTCAAACGTGTTAGTTTTGTTTCTCATTACTCGTAAAGGAGACAAAAAAAGGTGGCAGCAAAAGTATTTGACTTTTTAACAGCCGTGAAATTGTGGAATCCAAATCTAAACACAATATATGATTCCCTTGTAGGTTTTCATTTTATCTTAGTTTATATGAGTTTTGGATAACAGCTCCTTTTGAATTTATTATTTAAAAGTAAAATGTTTAAAGCATACACAAACGATATTCAATGTACGTGAAATGAATGCAACTAGGCAGACGCAAAATAACGGTGGATTCTTTCTTTCAAATCAAATATGTTTTGGATTTGTCTTTCTAGAATTCTAACATCAGTAAGAATAACAATAACAGTATTTTATTTTTGTCAAAATAGCTGGGTTGTGATATACAATCTTATAAAATAAAGTAAGGTTCGTTTAACCACAAGCTGACACGTGTCATCCTTCTTTCATTTTAACTATTTCTCTATTTTACCTTTTCATATTCTTATTTTTAAAATAAACATATATAAGAACAATAATTTCTATTAATTACACATTTAAAATCAATTATTACAATTTGACAATGATTTAACAAAAGAAATATTCAAAAAAAATCAATTATTATAATTTTTCATCCTTTATTTTAATTATTTCTCTATTTTACTTTTTGATATTGTCATTATTAAAAAACATATATAACAAAAAGACATATACAAAGATAATAATTTTTCTTAATTGACCATAACTTAACTCATTAATATAATTTAAAATAACTAATTAATTAATTAGAAAAATTTCAAATTGTTCTTCTTTTCAAGTTGATTTCCTCTTCTATATAAGCGATTACCTTTTCATATTCTCATTTCTAAAAGAAACATATATAAGAACAATAATTTATGTTAATTACACATTGTAATAATTGTATTACATTTGTTAGAGGTTATATGCTCGTACTACATCACTTATATAGAAGAGGAAATCAACGTGAAAAGAAAAAACAATTTAAAATTTGAATCAAGAGACATTATTATCTTTGTAAATGTGTTTTTGTTATATATGTTTCTTTTAGGAATGAGAATATCAAAAATTAAAATAGAGAAATAATTAAAATGAAGGATGACACGTGTCTTTGTATATGTTTTTTTTATGATGGAGAATATCAAGTAAACATCTTATATAATAAAGTAAGGTTCGTTTAACCACAAACTGACACGTGTCATCTCTTACTTTAACTATTTCTCTATTTTATCTTTTGATACTCTCATTTCTAAAAAACATATTTAAAAATAATAACTTCTCTTAATTACATATTTAAAATCAATTAATACTCATCTCTTACTTTAACTATTTCTCTATTTTATCTTTTGATATTCTCATTTTTAAAAAACATATTTAAAAATAATAATTTCTCTTAGTTACATATTTAAAATCAATTAATATAATTTGACCATAACTTAATCCATTAATACATTTGAAAGAAACTTAAACAACATAATTGACTATAACCTTTTAACATGTGTTTTTTCAATTTTTTTTTATTGTACCACTTGACATTCTCATTCATAAAAAAAACATATACATATGTTTTAATATATATATATATATATATTATCTTTAAATTTATCAAAAACTGTTAAATATCTATTTCATATTTAATATTAAATTTTTTTCATCTTATATAATAAAGTAGTGTTCGCTTAACCACAGTCTGACATGTGTCATCTCTTATTTTAACTATTTCTCTATTTTATCTTTTGATATTTATTTCTATAAAAATTATATATATAATAACAATAATTTTTCTTAATTTCATGTTTAAAATAAATTAATGCAATTTGACCCTAACTTAATTCATTAAAACATTTGAAATAATCTCAAACAACATAATTGACAAAAACCTTTAACATGTGTTTTTCAATTTTTCTTTATTGTACCACTTGATATTCTCATTGACAAAAAAACTGTGTCGTAGAAAATTTTCAGGTCCCAAAATTTGGAGGAACTTAAGAGGTAAAAATGCAATAATTGCCCATTTAAATGTATTAATTAGTTTCCCCTTAAAAATTTTTGGATTTAAAAACCAACTTTAAATAATTATCTATTTCAATACATTAGTCTCTCAACCCACAAAATTTTGTAATTAACACCAACTAATTCAAATGCACTAATTCATGATTCCATAACATACAACTATTAATTAGTATTAATTCAGAATATTCAACCAAAATCATCAAATTCTATATATGTTTTCATGTTTTATCTTGGGTAAACGGCTCCAAATTTCATATGCTCATGAATTCGAGAGCCTCAATGTCTACCTATAAATAGAAATACACACATTTCATTATTCATCATATTTCAAGTAGTACATAATTTTGTAAATTCTATTTCAATTTTTTTTATACAACTAATAGAGTTCAAATTGTTTTCTTATGTCAACAATGTAAGTTTGTACAGAAGCTGTGATTTCGATGTTATATCAACCTTTAACTGCTATCATCGAACCCACCAAAGTGAATATTTTTCATTAAGAATTTTTTTTTGAATAGTGTTAAAGAACAACAATGTTCTATTGGTTTTGAATTTTTTTTTCCAGATTCTTTAGTTGATTGATATGAGACACAATGGTGAAGAGTTATCACGTAACAAATTATGTTTTTATTGTGATTTTCTTTCGACGGTACCTACTCGAATTTAAAAAACTATGTTCGATTAAAAATATTTATTTGTTAAATAAAATAGACTCTTTAACAAATAAAATTACTTAAAAAATATTAGAGGACAAAATATGAAAAAAAATAATGACAAAAAGAGAAACAATATTTTTTACTGTTATTATTTTCAAACCAATATATCAATGTTTTGACAAACATAACCAAAATAACCAGTTTAATAAAATAATTATGGATTTGTTTCCATCCACTTTATCAAATTGTAGAGTAAAACTAATTTAACACATTGTTATATAATACAATAAATGAGAAAATTATAATATGAAATATGAAATATATATTTTAAAAGTTTTAATAAATTTAAAGATAAAAATGTAAGAAAATATATTATATCTAATAGATTTTTTTTTTAAAATGAATGATCAAATTCATTTTAACACATAACCACTACCTAGTTGGTAATAAAAAAATGGATGAAACATGTGTTAGTTGTATTTTTATTTTATTTTATTTTAGAATGTAATTTTTAGTTGTTTAATGTTGATTAATGGAAAATATGGAAAGTAATTTTTTTTAATTCATTGATTTGAATACAACACCAAACATAACATTCCACATTAATTTATCTTGTGAAATAAAAACATTTAAATCTTCGACAAGAAGGAAATAGTAGTAGCATAGTATCAGAAAATGGATTTTTTCAATCAAGCTAAAGCGGTTAGGATGCGTAACGTTCATGGGAAGTATCTAATGGCGGACGAGGACGAAGAGACCGTGACTCAAGACAGGAATGGTTCCGACAAGAGAGCTAGATGGACCGTCGAGCCGGTTCTTGGTTCCTTTGAGGTAATTCGTTTGAAGAGTTGCTATGGCAATTACCTCACCGCTTCGAACGAGCGGTTCTTACTCGGTGCCACGGGACGTAAAGTGGTCTTGTCGAAACCGAGTCGACTTAACTCGTCCGTTGAGTGGGAACCGGTGAGAGAAGGCTCGAAAATGAAACTCAAGACGAGATATGGAAACTTGCTTCGAGCCAATGGTGGACTTCCTCCGTGGCGTAACTCTGTCACTCATGACACTGCTCATGAATCAGAATCTTTCTTGTGGGATGTTGATATTGTCGAGATTTTGGTGGGAACAGCAACTCCAGCTCCAGCTCCGGTGACAACTCCTCCGCCGCATAGGAGACCGTCGTTTTCTCCAATTTCCAGAACATCTTCAGAAAATTCCGGGGAAGAGGTTGGTATTACTAATTCACTTCTATAGGACTAGGTACATTACCCGTTACACTGTTTCAACCCAATATTTTTTATTTATTTTAAACATATATGTTGTTGTAAGGCCATTAGATAATTTTCGAATATCCAAAATTTTTTTTGGAGTGTAATTATAAGATATTCGTTCATTTATTTTACTAGAATATTCATTTCATGTCCAAAAATTTACCAATCGGCATTTACGAAAGTAGCCTTATATTTTTCAAGATTGTCGTCTTGACAATTTCTTGGTTTTGGTTTTGTAGGAGTGTCAAAATAGGTAAACCAACTCAAACCAACCTATAAGCCAATGAGTTGAAATCTAAATGGTTTATGAGTTGAACTAACTCAATTAATAAATAGTTTGGATCAAACCATAACTCATTTAAATTAATGGATTAATGGGTTAAATGAGTTACCCATAGAATTAAATGAATGTATGACATGTTTCAATCTAAAGCTCTTTCTTGTACTCGTAAATCAAAACTGTAAATCAAAACTGTATGTGATAAACAGTTTTAATTTATAGTATTTTTTTTGTAATTGTAATTTTCATAATTATACAATTTAATTATACAATTTCCAGCTGATTGTCCAAACTCCAAAGCCATATTGAACTTGCAGTACGAAGTAGCAGCTCTGATGCATTTAGATCTTGTGCTGAAGAATATTGTGACCTCTGGATTTCAAAAAGCAAATATTTGAAAGTGTGGTTTATAATTTTTTTTATATCTGTTGAAGAGAGACTATCAAGACAATCATGTCCTCAGGATCTCGTTTCATTTGCTAATTTCGATTCTACCCTTTGTGATGAGCGTAATTTAGTAAGTTAAATGGACCAAACAATACATGGTTCTCACTAACAAAATCCAATGTTCGAGTAATGATTAGAAAAGTCCACTTCTAGCTGTGACAGAGAAATCGAATCTTATAGAGATTTATACATAACTCTAAATCAAATTAGAAATCACCATTGAAAATTCTTGAAGCAAAGGTTCATCATCTTACTCGAACATGAATGATCATACGGACAAAACATGAAGAAGATACTAAAAAATTTAATCGGAAACAGAGTTTAACAGAAGCACATAAGCGTGATTCCTACGGTTAAAACTAGATAAATTTTATGTAACCAAGAGATTGACTCACATATAGGAGGACAAAAAATGATATCTGTTAGTATAAGCAAAAGAAGCCACTAAAAAATTGAGATTGGATGTCACAAAAGATCAGTGCCTAGAAAATAATGTAGTTTCAAGAATAATAGTGTCTCAGAGCTTCAAGCAACCAATGATAAAAATGGAGATCTTAGAATACGTTTCAAGAATAAGGAAACATGTCATTCGGGTCCAACTAACAAGTGACACTACAAGCTACAATCATATGTTCGTTGGTAGTCCCAATGATCTTAAACTGGCTTAAACAATAAGAAGCATCTACTAACAGCTTATGAGCGATACAATTCTTCATGCTTGATAAAGGAATCACCTGGACTGGGTTCTCGAAGAAACAGGTTTGAGTTTTCCATCAAGCTTATCGAGAATTTCACGCTGCAAACACTCAGTAACTTGTCCAAATTCTTGAACTGCGCAGCGTAATTCCCGTCATTGCTCTCCTGAGATTTGCACAAAAAGAATCACAATCGAGCAGAAATAAAGAGAGAAGAACCATAAATTGATCAAAAACGAATAAAACCCAATACGAATTCTAAAACCCCTAACCCAATACGGATTTACAAAACCCTAGAAACAAAAAAAAATCAAACGAGAACAGACCCGAAAGAATCGAAAGTTTTTACCAACAACACTTGATTCAGAGGAACAAAAATGAATATTTTGCTATTAAAATGGATCAGAGGAACACAATCTGAGAAGGAAACAAAGAAGGAAACGAAATCAGAGGAGAATCGAAGAAGAAGATTGTGTTGGGTTGGTAATCGAAGAAGGAGTATTCGGTTTTTGTAATTTTGGTCGATTATTTGGGTTGGTTTTGGTTAACTCAATAACTCATTTCAACCAAACTCATTTCAACCCAATCCATTAAACCCATAAACCATTTTGACCCATTAACTCATTAAGACTCAAATTTCAAACTCAATAAGTTTATGGATTGGTTTGGATTGAATTAATCCACAAATTTTGATCCATTTTGACACCCCTAAGTTTTGACTAGTTGACCGTGTCGCTGCCGAAATCTGAAGGAAGGATCATTTATTACCAATCTGAAGGAAGGATCATCTAGTTGACCGTTTCTTCTTCGTTTGCAACTTCCGCCAAATAGTGGAACAATGCATGTCGTTCTAGTACCCTCAAGTACTTAAACAACGGCAAGCTGTGTGTAGTTTCCCTTTATTTCGAATGTATTATAGACTTATAGTAGTGGACAAAGTCTTAGGCTGGTTTGGTCCTTGCTTTCATTAGATAAGACTGTTATAATCTAGATAGATTATTATTGTGGTTTGGTATAATCTTTCATTTATTGTACATAAGTTTATTTTGTAAACGAAGCTACAAGTTTCGCCATTTTTTTATGTGAACATTCAGCAACCCAATCATTGAGCAAGTCTTCACCAACTCGTCCACTTTGATAAAATTTTAACAAAGAATAAACCATACAAAACACTGATAATAAATTTATATTATAGAGACAAGGTACATATATAGCAAATCCAACATCCAATTCCTTTACATCACATACAAGTTTTATTTTGTTGAATCTTGGTTCAAGCATTTATTTTTATATAATAGTATACTATTTATTCTTGGCATAAGGTGATGAGGAGTTTTGTTTGGCGTGCAAGTAATTAAAAGCTTCATATTTTCAGAAGGATTGTGTGTACTTGTGGAGCTTCCTCTCTAACTCATCAACCTTCACACCCACAACCCTGTCAACTTCTCGGCCTCTCCTCATGAATACAATTGCAGGCAAAGTGTTAAAGTTGTACTCCATCCACACGCTCTGTATCTCAACCAAACACTTTTTTTATTACTCAAAGCAAACCCAAAAGTTTGTTGAAATCTTTTCTATCTTTTCTTTAAACTTTGAGAAAGAAGATGAAGAAAAAGGGGTTGATTAATTATTACCATTAATACATCGACATCAATCTTCACGAATTCAACATCAGTGTACTTAGCTGCCAACTCTTCAAGCTTTGGTTCTAGGGATTTACACGGTCCGCACCATTTGGCTGTGAACTCGATCACCAGCTATATATATATAAACATGATAATTGAATGTTCTTTATGATTTATTTTCATTTTAAAAGAAAGTTTAGTTGCATTGTGTAAGAATTTTTACATTGGAAATAAGATGGGACCTAGAGTGATATGGTACATAAAAAAATGAATAATTTACTCATTTTCAATTGAATTGAGAATTAACATAATATCATAGCCTAAATTTAATTCAAGTATGATGACCTAAAAAGGACATGTTTCGACTTTATAATGAGATTTGGTAAGATGTGTAAAGAAAACCATCATCTCGTGAATGCGTGTTAGAAATCGCATATAAGATTTGAAATGTGACATAGATTATAATGGAGATAGACCAAGCTATTTATTAACATTTTCGTTTTGAGTTAAAAAGTTCATATAACTTAATGCGTCATCTTGACCCGTATAAATGTCTCGAATCTAATTTAAAGAACCCGTACAATGTTCGACAAATAATCTAAAACATTGTAGAAAAAGAATCTTACGAACAAAATGCTTTAGTTAGATGAGAAAGCCAATTCATTATTCATTAATTAATATTACCAGCTTGTTGGTATCTTTGAGAGCGTTGAGCCGAGATGTCCACTGATTCTTGTTTTTAATCTCCACAATACAAGGAGTGTTGACTTTGAAAGGATAAATCTCAGGTTGAGGTGTCCATGGCCTCACGGAACGGAAGTGAGTTACCTGAGATATCTGGTCTGGAGAAGAAACGTTAGCACCCATTGTCTCTTTCTCTAAGCTAAAATTAAAGAAGCAAATTGTTTTGAGTAGAATGAAGAAGCTCTTAGTTTGAGCATAAGGCGAGCGGAAGTGTCGGCTTTTATAACGTCAAATATTCTCTTTTTTTTTTTTTTTTGATAAAACAAAGTAGCCGTAAGTCGTAACCAATTATAACAATGCATTTGCTATCGGCTCTAAGTGGTAACGAAAAACGATTCTACGAAGTAAGCTAAACGTTTCAAGCAAATCTACTTTAAAAAAACTGTTAAGTTCAACATTGTTATCAAGTTGTGTAGATACTTAAATTTTGTAATTAGAAAGCTAAAGACGTCTACCAGTTTTGTTAATCGATTTGAATTGTTGTTTACATTATGTTAATCACATATCAAATATACTATTGAATAGATCTGGAATTGTATAAAATGTTTAATTTTATTGTTTGTTAACGTCTATTCACTCATCATGATACCATAAAATTAACGTGATAGTAACAAGGCTGGTGAGTTACGTTGTGTGGTTAAAAGACGAGTCCAAAACGAAACGTTATATATTTGTTATTTTCCCGAGTGCATCAAAACTTTAATCTTTTTTCAAACGTGTTAGTTTTGTTTCTCATTACTCGTAAAGGAGACAAAAAAAGGTGGCAGCAAAAGTATTTGACTTTTTAACAGCCGTGAAATTGTGGAATCCAAATCTAAACACAATATATGATTCCCTTGTAGGTTTTCATTTTATCTTAGTTTATATGAGTTTTGGATAACAGCTCCTTTTGAATTTATTATTTAAAAGTAAAATGTTTAAAGCATACACAAACGATATTCAATGTACGTGAAATGAATGCAACTAGGCAGACACAACTAGGCAGACACAAATAACGGTAGATTGTTTGTTTCAAATCAAATATGTTTTGGATTTGTCTTTCTAGAATTCTAACATCAGTAAGAATAACTTGTGTAATTGTATTTCGTAACGTCAAAATACCATGTGCTATTTCTTTTTTTAAGAGAAATAACAACTCTTCTAAAACTTAATTATAGCCAGTTTATAACTACCACAAACTACTTTTTATAGTAATATATATATATATATATATATATATAATCATCTAGAAAGGTGTCAAATCTTGAAAATGATGAAGTTTTACTGTTAAACGAAGAGGAAAAGGCTAAATATGGCGTAAAACTTATCATGAGTTCGGAAGAATCGAACAAACTGATCAAAAACCATTTTAAGAAGCATGAAGAGAGTAATCTACATACATATATTAAAAATGTAAAGTTTTATTATAGTTATATAATCTAGTTGATACGTTGATACATTGTCATAGTAATCATTTAAACAACATCGATCATCTTCTTGTTGTTCCTACTTGAGGCCAGACTATATATTAAAATCATTTCATCGGTTTCTTCGAAGTCATCTCAACATCATCGGAACACTTGTCCTCCTCAAAATCTCCAATCTGTAAACCGACCTTGTATCGGTATCCACGAGCACAATACCAGAAATAAACCAGATTAAACACACCCAAAACCGCAATCAGATAATAGAAGTAATCCAATTTTCCCGCGTTGAGATTCTTGTTGAGCCAATCCGGACGATCATGCCCTCCGGAGAATTTATGAACAACAGTCACCAGCAAACTACTAAGGTAGCTCGAACCGGCGAAGGATAAAGAGAAAAGGGAGTTAGCAATGCTTCTCATGTGCTCCGGAAACTGACTGTTGAAGAACTCAATCTGTCCGATAATATTGAATGCTTCGCATAGTCCCATCAGAATAAGCTGCGGAGAGAGCCAAAACACTGACATTGGAGTCATACCGTTTGGATCTCCAGCATTGATGGAGCGTATGCGTCTCATACGCTCCACGATACCAGCAACGATCATAGAAAAGATCGCGAAAACGATCCCTGTCCCTATACGTTGGAGGAGTGTGATTCCGGATTTATGACCGGTGATTCGCCTCATGAATGGGACAAACACGCGGTCGTAAAAGGGAAGAAAGATGCCGATTGTGAGTAGAGAGATGACAGAGAGTGAACCAGCCGGAATCTCGAATTTAGGACCTAAGTGTCGATCCATTTTCAAAGCTTGAGAGACTGTGAAAGTGCCTTGTTGTGTCATGGCCGCGAGTGAGATTATTCCAGCCGACCAAACAGGAACAATTCGGATCAAACACTTCACTTCTTCCACTTCTTGGACGCTGCATAACCGCCACTTGTCCGCCGGAGTTCCCTCGGGTGTTAAATCGCCTTCTATTATCACCGCCGCTTTGTCAAGAAACCTAATTTTATACAATTCCAATCAGATAATAGGTTAAAACAAATCATGTAATCAGTGTCGTCTCAAAACTATTTGTAGAACATGTTTGGTGCTTCAGATGCACATAACAAAAGACATTTCTTGAATTTAATAAGCGAAAAGAAAAACATATATAAAGTACCTGAATTGGTCACTACGGTGTAACTTGGATAACACGCTAGATTTGATGGAAGGGTCGTAATAGGTTACAGTGCCGTCATCTTCCGCCGGAACTTTCAGCTTTCGTTTCTTACGAGCTGCCACGATAACTTGAGCAATCCCAGAGAATATACTCCCTTCAGGTTTAACGTAGACATAACGGTTCATTCCGGCAAAAAATATAACCACCGCAACAGCCATGAGTCCGGTAGGGATACTAAAGCCGATAATCCAACTGACTTGGTCCTGGATATACACAACTACGGTCTGTGTAATGAGCAGTACTATAGTGAAAGTCATGTAATACCAGTTGAAGAAACTGGCCACTCCTTTAACTCCTTCCTCACTTCGTTGGTCAAACTGGTCAACCCCAAAAGGGATGCCACAAGGTCGTATTCCTCCACTCCCTATGGACAGGAAACATAGTCCCAATAGCAAAATTCCAAACTGGAGCTTGTTCGGACCGGCGCAACTGAGTGGGTTCTGGCTGTTGCATGATGCTGGGTGGAGTTGAGGAAGCGATGCTGTGAGTGTAATTGTTATTAGTCCCTGCATATTGTCAATGTTATTATAATCAGTCATCATTCATTTTGAAACCGATTCTTCATTAGTTGTCTGATTCTATAACTTAAAATTGAATTAGATACTTTTTAGTTAATATTGAAACAGGCAAACTATACTGTGGGATAGATTGAAGTTATGCGATCAAATACAAACAAACAATTGTAATAAAATTTACAATAGTCTTAATTTGAATTAGGTTTGACTTCATTTGATTAAAAGGTGATGTTACTTTGATTAGGTGAAACTGACAAATGACGTAGTACCTAATATCATTTATTTCTGTTGTAACCCTCATATAGTAATGTGAGTAGTTAGTTGTAACAGTTTAGCTAGGTTCCTTATTAACGTTTAAATAATTACGAAAAAGACAAAAAAGTGTAAGAGAAAACAACAAGTTGGATGCGATCATAATTCAATAATAGTGAATGAGAGAGACACTAGAAAAAAAGTAACTATCATTATATACGTAACGTCACTGTGAGATTGACCAAATCTATTAAACTTAGCTATATCATCAAGAAACTCAATTATTGGACAATCTCATTGTCAATAATCTATATCGATCACTTGAGTATTTTTTCCTTTACTACGCACATCTCTTTATCTCTAATTAAGACATAAAGCACGTTCTAATACGGAACTCCTTTATTGGAAGATGTTTTAACAAGTTGTTTATGTGAGATAAGTATATGGTTCTCTTATAATTGCTTAGGATGATATATTGAGTGAGTTCAAGTTAAATACCGACAATGATTTACATTATAGACCGACCCGATCGTGCTCGATTACGTGGTCCCTCTATAAGGTCATGCGTTATCGTACGATACAAAAGTAACTTGATAGCTTTTGACAAAAAAAAATAAAAAATGAGAAAGTAATATATAGGTAGAAACTACTATATAAAATATTAATATTGTATTATATACTTAAATACATATTTCTATTTAATATAATTTGTCTTTACGTATTTCCTTACCATGTCCACGTCGAGATGAAATTATGTGCCAAGTATCATGTATCTTCGCCACACACACACAACAACACATAAATTATATTGAGTGAATATATAAGTTTCTATTTAGAGTTGTATGTTTTTTGGTTGGACGCAACTATTCGAACAGTGGACGTAAAGCACTGATTCATGCTGGCACCACTAGGCCGCGAATAGTTGCAGATTTACTGTGCTATGAGCCAATAAAGTTAGTATTACTACGTACGCAAGTGTATATCTGTAGAGACATTAATTAGATTAAAGTTTCAATCAATCAAAGAGATGAATATTATACGTACGAGTAGAGTGGCGAATGAGGCGAAAGCGATGGTCTTGAAGCGGCCTACGTAAGTGTCTGAGATGAACGCTCCGACGAGAGGAGTGAGATTAGTGAAACCAGACCAAATGTTAATGACATTTGCAGCGTCGACTTGTTCTAAGTGGAACACTTTGGTTAGATAAACCATAAAGTTTGCCAACAACCCTATCGTTCCTAGTCTCTCCAGCGTCTCATTACCTGTTTCGACAAATTTTATTTTATTTTTTAAAAATAGTCCATATATTTCATATTAAATTATGTTTTACTTAATGCAGACATAATAATATGTTTTGCATAATATCTATTATACCCCAATCTATAGCAACTATTAGTACAACCATAGAAAGTTTAAATTATTTAAGGTTCATCAGAAAAACCCAATAATATTTTTAAGTAAAAAATGTAAAACAAATTTTTTGCTTAATTTCACTTAAAATTTTAAAATGATGCAATTTTCTTCCGTTTCAGTTATAAAAGTAGCAGATGGACGAGTGTCAAACATATTGACGACGGTTACAAGAATAAAATATGATATAAATAATGCTTCGTAAGAAAAATTAAAAAAATTAATATAATTCTTGATATGGTTGAAAAGATTATACGCTTTTTTTTTTCTGTCTACTATGTGCAAGGATTTAGGCAAAAACGTGAATCATGAAACGGCCAATTACATCTGTCACTATACTCACTGAATTCTCAAACTATTATATATCCAATTATGGAAACTGAGGAGAGGTCAAGGATTAGGTTAACGAAAAAGGTAAATTATATTGCCGAAGCCTGAAAACAAAAATAAAATACCTAAAATGAACGTGACGGCTCTCCATCCTCCAGGCTTTTTCTCAACCTTCTCGGCATCCAATATAGATTCCGGCGAACTTTTCCGGTTGTTTGGATCACTAACATCCAACTCCAACGGTGGTGACATGGAGAAACTACCGGACCGTCGTGGCAAAGAAGAACCGTCCTTTCTATCCTCCAAAACCATCTCTAAGATATAACTGTACTCGGAATATACTCACTTCGATTTTGGGTTGGAATTAATGTTGTGAAATATGTAATTTAATCAAGGTAACCACATGAAATGATTGATAAATGCAGAGGGTGGGTACAACATACACAGTTTCTCTCTCTGAGAAGCTTTTGGTTGAGTGAAATTATTTGTGGAAGTAGTATATATAAGGGAGTAAGTAGGTATTTATATGGTGGGTGTGGGAATTTGAATGGCGAACATGACGTTTGCCACTAGTAGCCTCCACGTGAGAAGTTAGAAGCGGAAAAAGAAAACTATTTTACACAAGATATAATGGAAAATAAAACCATTTTATACTAGTTATAATGGAGGTGTTCAGGGAAAAAATTAAACAGGTGAATTGATTTAGTGGAGGTTGTTTAATAAGGTGTTGAATCTATTTGAATTAAATGTTGAATCTATTTGGATTAAGTGGTGTTGAATCTATTTGGATAAAAAAAAGACTATCGACTCCATATATTGTGTAGTCATTGGCTGTTGGGATTTTTTTTAATATTTTTATTTCATCTTAATTTTTTAATCTAATTATTTTATAGTAAATGTATTTTTCTTAAGTTTTTATATCAGAATTTATTATTTTTACATTCTATAAACAAATATTTGTTTTATTTGAATTGGATATAGAAAAACGTATTTTAACTATATTCTTTTTGTTAGTCTCTAATAACTTTTAATTTATAATTCTAAACATTTTTTTAGTGAAAAAGAGTTTAATAATAACTCTTCAACGTCCAGAATTTTACTTATTATCTTTAAACTTCACAAATTGTCAACAATTATCGATATTAAAATATATCAAATTATAATGGTGTAGAGTGTTGAATTTTATTTAACAAAACCTGTAAAAATTGTGTTAAAATAATATGTTTTTTTTCTTCATCCGCCGTACGTAGTTTTATTGTTTTATTCCACTTTCCACGTATTGTAAACCTTCCATGTCTCATACAATTGTTTTACGGTAAAATACGATGTTAAATTAATGAACCATCTGTTACAGTACATTTGCATCGTAAGGGTTTGAATCGTTTGATGGATGAAAATACTCCTCACGCGGTTTTATGTGTGTGCCGTCGATCATATATATGGTATGATGGGTGTGAATAAGACATCTTCTTTTAACTAAAAATAATATCATATTTGAAAATAATATCATTAACGAAAGCATATTTTCTTTTCTTTTTCTTAAACGAAGCAAGATTGGATCCCTATTTCTGTTACATAATTCTACACTTTAATTAAAAAAATCTTAGAACCTTTTTAATATTTTATATTAAACTTTTTTTTTTTTTTATCAAATTTATACGATTCTCAACTCGTGGAGATAGATTCAAAGTTAAAATTTCATATTAATACATTAGAAATCATGAATAAGAGGAAAATCTACTTTATACAATTAACAGAAGACACAAAACGTGGAAGTTCCAATATTGTCAACTTAGCACACGGTCACTCAGTCATTGAGAGTCGAGCCAAGTCAAAACCACAGTTTGTGGAGTTTCGTACTTAAATCAGGTTCAATTCTACACACGGACGACTAGTGCGGATTTGAACTAATTGAAAGAGATGATCGGAAGATAGTGTTCTGCTCCATGTCGTCAATGGAATCTATTATGCACTGTAAAATAGTCAATGTAACATTTCTCATAATTTGTAATAGAATAACAAATTTGTGTTTAAAAATAAAATTTCCATAAAAAATTGAATGAAAATAATTAAAAGCATTATTATTCGTTATATATATGGATAATATTCAAACAGTACTTGAATGTTTATGTTAAAAGGAAAGATTAAAGCCAAGAAAACTAGTAAAATTCAAATTGAACACATACATAAAATCGGTATGTCAAGACAGAAACAGAAAGAGAAATACGAAAAGATGAGGTAGGCTTTTATCGCCTTTTAGGCAAATGCAAGTGCCTAACACTGTCGCTTGCGCGAGCCATAAAATTTTCTACGCAAACTCGCTTTGTCATCTTCTTCTTTATTAATTTTTTTTTGTTTGGACCTTTGAGTGGGATCCATACCATATCACCGTTCGATTTTGTGGTCTGATCTTCTACACCATTCGATCATCTTATCAACATGCGTCTTCACTCTTCACCATTCTCCATGGTCAAATGATATGAATACTGGGTGCCTAAGGTTTGGACCGCTTATAAAAACCTGTCTCAATATGCTGAGCTGTGTAGTGCGGGTCACTATCAAATATATGCATTTTATGGTCACGATCGAATAACGAAAAATGTATATGAAGTTTGATAGATAACTCCAACTCTTAGAAACGTCACATTTTTCTATTTTGTATTTGCGAGGATCATATCTACCGACTTCATATGGTTAGATTAATAGATATTTTCTATAATATTTTCTTATAAAGTATACCATAATTACTAACTAAAGCATGTTAAATGTGGGAATACATTTTTGACCCTGTTGAACGAAACATAACTATTAATCATTTCTTAGATTACTATCTGGAGTATGCTATAGCACTTGGTTTTTATATTAACAAATTTATCTAATATATATATTTTGTGTAGGATGGAATAAGTGGGACTTCAAGATCAGATCGATTCTTATATATGTATAGTCCTAAGCAAATCAAAATATAGGGTTGTATATTTATATAAAAACTATATTCAAGAGAATTGGTTTCAACGTGAGATGTTTGTCATCAAGTTTGTAATGAATTCATTTAGGCCTAAGACACATGACAAAATTAAAGATTTCGTTAACCTTAAAACAAATATATGAAAAATAAAAAGGTGAAGATTCTATGAAATTAAAGGGAGAAATATTCTGCAACTTAATTTCAGAAGGCAGAGCTACAAGCCTAAGAATTGAGACGTAAGAGCAATCAGTAAGACACCTTCGTTGACTTGTATTCTATTTCGAGTGTGTAGGAGACCATGACAAGGATCGGCGGGCCATCGTATTTGCATTCCAATTTGCACTATTGTGGTTAATTTCAAATTACATTAAATACACTGATCACATCATATTAATTTCAATTTGGCATTTTCATTCTAGTTTGAATTGTTATTTTTCAGTATAATTTAGGAAATAATTTTCTTTTTCTGGTCTGAAATATAGTATTTCCTATATTTTAAACCTTGTAAAATTTTAACGGTCACTGTTCGATTCTGTTCGTTTTCGTGGGCCTTTTTATGCTGATATTTCTCAAAAGAGCTGGCAAGATACATGTGACTTCAAAGGTTTTTGTAAAAGTAAGACTTTTGAGAATTTTTGTTTCCTTCTCTTCTAACATGTGATCTCTGTAAATATATTTCGTAAACATTACATGTTATAAATGTCATACTTTTAGTTTTCACTTACAAGTTCTTTAATTTTCTGATATGTACTAGTTATACTATTAGTAAATGGTGAACGAAATTAGATTTAGAAACATATGCATGTGAACTGTGCAGATAGACAACACATAGGGTTGATCAAATTGTCCACCTAGTTTTGAATATTCCACAATCTTTTGTTGCTGTCGATTAGTCGGTACTCCAATTATTGAAGTAATGACTTTAATTTTTGGTTAATAAGAATGGACAACTAATTACATCATCCAAATTCCAAAGTCAAAATTTACTTGAAAAGAAATATTAAAATTTAAACTAGCTACTCTATTCGTATATTATCTTGAATTAAGATTGTTATTTAAGTACTAAAATGTATTAAAAAATGAACAAAATTTTTGAAAAAAATAAAGTAAAAGACAAAATATAAACAGCACGATAATTTTGTGAATAAACATAGAATGGAATTTTTGGAATGAACTTTCCTCGTTAGTCGTTACAATGAGACTCTTTTTATACGGCTGAAGAACTCTCTAGACTTAATCCCAATCTGTAAGATTGATTACAAGTGTCAAACATCTAGGTATTCTCCAAGAATAATAGGGAAATCAAATTTGTTATACAAAGTAATCGAACAGCTCTCTCCCGTTGTTCTTTCCGTTTTGATTTTCTGAGTTATTAAAATGTCACGAGTCACTTTCGCAAGCACATGTAAGAAATTTACTGTCTACAACATGTCACTAGAAAAACAAATTTAAAATCTGAAATTTTCGTAAAACGTCAAACTATTTATGAGTTTTAAAAATGGCATGTGTCACAAGTGTTCATAATCAAATTTGCAATGTCACATGTTTCTGTAACGATACCTTCGAGCACAGCAAAAGAAGAAGATGAGATTAAGAGTGCTTAAAGAGGCAATAAAGTAATAGAAATAATCCAACTTGCTTGTGTCAATATCATCCGTTAGCCAGCTCTGTTGTCCTCCACGAGCAGTCACACTGTGAACAATGCTCACCATCGCACTGCTTAGATAACTGGCTAGAGACATACCTAAGTAAAGCAACGAGTTCCCGATGCTTCTCATGTTGATTGGAACTTGTTTGTTGAAGAACTCAGTGAGACCAACAATGGTGAAGACTTGATAAAGTCCCATTAGTACTTGTTGCGGGGTTAGCCAGAAAACGGATATGTTCACCCCGGTAAGCGATAAATCTCTTCTCTTTCGTTCCACAATACCCGATATGAACATCGTCGAGATGGAGAAAAAATTCCCAATGCTAACTTTTTGGAGTAGAGAGATGCCTCCTTCTTGTCTTGTAATGTTTTCGATGTGTCGGACCAAAACGGTTTCATAGAAGGGAAGCCAAATGCCTATGGTTAATAATGATATGACTGTTATAGAAGCAGGAGGGATTAGGTAAGAAGTGCCGGGAAATTGGAGGTCCATCTTTAGCGCTTGTGAGACTATAAAAGTTTGTTGTTGGTTAATAGCCAAAAATCCAATAATGCTCGAAGCAAATATTGGAATAATGCTGATTATAGACTTTATATCCTCTATCTGTCTCACCGT
Organism: Crucihimalaya himalaica; assembly: GCA_004349715.1. Lineage (NCBI taxonomy): Eukaryota > Viridiplantae > Streptophyta > Magnoliopsida > Brassicales > Brassicaceae > Crucihimalaya > Crucihimalaya himalaica. The sequence continues at coordinate 1,109,482 of SMJT01000025.1, read as the reverse complement.
GCAGATTCTCCACTCCTCATTTCTAGCTTCATCGTTGTTCATCACTATCACAGCTTTGTTCAAGAATCTGGAACCAAATTAAAGAAAACAAAATAAGAGTTTAGTAACCACATTTATTTACATATAAATACCTACACGTAACACTCACTATCTCCGTTTTATTATTAGTACTTTTACTCTTTTACCTTATAATTTTTGCTTAACATTTTTATCTCTATAATATATAAAATAAATTAGAAGAAATTGTTTGTCAAAAAAAAAATAGAAGAGGTAAAATTGGGGAGTTATTAAATTTTGCATTGCATATAAAAAATTTTGACAAAATTTTTTGCATTGCATATATAAATTGAAAAATATTGCGAAACAAAAATAAAGTTTTGTAAAGATACTTATAAAGTTATAATTACTCTTTTTGTTTCAAATTAAGTATCATTTTAATGTTTTTATACTACTTAACAAAATATGCTAAAAATTCTATTATATCCTTGCGAAAACAAATGATCTCATGATATGTTGTTCAATTTTAACTTGAAGTTAAATGAAGTGTTTTATGCCAACAAAGACAATACTAATTAAGACAACCATTAATCTAAAACGGAGAGAGTAATTTAATTTTACCTGAATTGATCAGTGAGTACGAGTTTATTTGATTGTAAATCTGCCTCTAGTAAAGGTTGATGATAATAGTCAATCTCAGAAGTAAACCGTACATTACGTTTCTTATAAGCAGCCACGAGAACCTTGAAGATCCCAGTGAACTCACTTCCTTCGGGTTTAACAAAGACATAAAACCGAGTTCCCACAAAAAGCAGTAGAAGCGCAAACAAATTGAGAACGGTCGGGATAGCGAATCCAATGGCCCAACTGATGTTGTTCTGTACGTACAACACTAGAGTCATTGAAATTAACTGGACAATTGTATGAGTTGTATAGTACCAGCTGAAAAAGCTTCTGCTTCCTTCTCTTCCTTCTTCAGTTGAATCATCGAACTGATCGAGACTAAAAGGAACACTGCATGAACGGATTCCTCCTGTTCCGACTGATAACAAGAAAAGTCCAGAGAGTAAAACGTATAACTGCAAATCGCTATAACGGATACATTTTCCGGTTATTTGATCGGCAGTGCAAGGTAGTGGTCGTAGATTAGGGATCAGAGACGTCAATGTCAACACCAACATGCCCTGTTGATGTTTTAACTCTTGTCACGTTCCAAACATTACAAACAAAAACATGGCTTTATTTTGTATCAAACATTTTTGTCTTTGCACTTGCATGTGAAAAAAGAAAAAAGCAACCAAAACATTTATATATTATATATATAATTTTTATAAAATATTTCTTGCCAAGCGTAAAAGCAAACCGAATACTTTTTTTTTTTTTTGGATAAAGAAAAGCAAACCGAATTTTTATAAAATGCTAAGAAAATGGTTTCACTCGAAAAAAAGACACAAGAAATGTAAAAGCAAACACAAACGTAAACAAAACAATTAAGATCATATGACATATCACATGAAGTATCAAACATCAATTAAAATATCAGGAAACTGTATTACGAAAATTAAGGAAAAAGCTTTACCAACAACTCAGCGATGGAACCGAAGACAATGGTATTAAATTTTCCGGCATATGAGTCGGAGATGAAAGCTCCAATGATGGGAGCAAAGTTGGTAAGAGCCGACCAAGTGTTGATCAAAGTCGCAGCTTGGACTTGGTCCATATGATATTCTCTTACCATATACACCATGAAATTCGCCATCAATCCAAATGTCGCAAGCCTCTCCAATGTCTCATTCCCTACACCATCAAATATCATTATAAGCCATATCATATATTTCACAAAAACAGGAAACACATATCTCAATTTGGACAGTGATTATAAGTACCTATGATATAAGGCATCGCTTTCCAACCAAGAGGCTTCCTTTGTCTCGTCGTTGAATCCTCATTATCCATGGTTTTTTTTATAAAACCTCTTCTAGTAGTCCTCGTTTTTTTGTATTGAAGCAGATGAGTTTATGTTCTAAGAGAAGTAAAAAGAAGGCCTAATAGTGGATTTGCGAGATATATTTGCACAAATTTCTTAATTACGAAACGAATGAAATCAAGATAAGTGTCAATTAAATGTTCAGTCAATAAAAATTAAGCTATGTGTCCCACAAGATCTGTTTTTGCTAAATAAAATATAGTATTTCAAAAATATTTAGCAATATAAAGACCATTAATTTTCAAAAGAGAAAAGCATTTACTTATACTAAATAATTTAATAATAGTATTAAATGTTTATGAGAACCAATAAATACAATTAATTAACACTAACAAAATTAAATAACTGACATATAAATCAATACACTAACAAGGCTTGTGTCTTTCCATAGACTGACACATCAGCATTTTCAATCATCCTCCATCTGACACATCAGCAAAAATTATTATCCAATCAGAACATTTTAATTAATACACATAAGCTAGATTTATTGTGATGGGCTTACTTTGTAAAATGCAAAAATAATTAGAAGGGCTACAGATTTTAAAGTATGAGCTTACTTTGTAAAATACAAAAATAATTAGATAATTATGATGGCTAAGATTTATTGTGATGGGCTACATATTTTAAAGTATAGACTTACTTTGTAAAATGCAAAAATAATTAGAAGAGCTACAAATTTTAAAGTATGAACTTACTTTGTAAAATACAAAAATAATTACAAAAATGACACTAGAAAGATGACATCTCAATTAAAACATGTAACCAATAAAAATATAATAATTAATACACATCATACTCAAATTTGACATATCAGTTTTTTACCTTTACTAAAATTTCAAATATTTGTAATAGCTAGATTTGAGGTTAATTTAATATTTTAAAAATAATAATAGTGTATTTATTAAAAGAACCAATTAATTTTAGTACAATTTAAAATAAGTCATATATAAATTCATACAATGTAAGTGATTAATTTAATTTAGTTAGAGTTGAAGTCTATTTGAAGTTTAAAAAAATAATATAGCGTACTCAATTTAACTATCCGGTTATTTTTACTACAAACCGAACCAAGAACATACAATTTCTTTTTAAAAAAATAAAAATAAATCATATATACAATTTAAACATTAAATCAATAAAATATTTGAAAATAATTATTAAAAAAATATTATTAGAAAAATACGCAATATAGAGCAGATTTTTATTTTCTTTTGAAAATCTATCTAAAGACATAAATCTATTGAAATCACGCTAAAATACTAATTTGAGCTGAAATTAGCATCTCAATCTCTTAAATGCAAATATTAAAGTTCAAGATTCTCCGATGTGAGATTATTGGTGAGAAGCAATATTTCAACAAATTCAAATTAAACTCCATAGGATACTCTTTGGAAACGAATCGAAGATGTTTTTTGGAAATACCAAAAACGTATAGCAAAGATAGAAAAGACAACGACTCAGAAATCACACAATTAAATTGTTGTACGTAAGAGTCGGAGATTTTGTAATGACCGGCAATTGTCTCCGAGCTACAGTGGGATCCAATATGTGAGTTAATTATGTGAATCAAAACTTTGTTAGAATTTTCTATCATTGATTTTTTTTGGAATCTGCTCACCAAAGTTGTTGTAAAAAAGATTCAAGCTTTTTTGTTGGCACGGTTGATAAGAGAGTAAAGATAAATCTGGAGATATTGTTTCTTGAAATATTGTAGGAGTAAAAAATAATAATATTTGACTGTGGATTGAACTAACGATGTTGTTGTAAGAAAGACCAATGATTCAGAGTTTGTTGATCTTAAGAAAATATTATTTTGGTAAATTTTTAATGAAGTTATTGTAAGAGAATCATTGAAATATGATTATGGTATTTAGGGAAAAAAATTTCACAGATGATTTCGATCAAGCAGATGAAAATATTTTTAGGTGACTAAAGCTCAAGGGAAGAAGAAAAAAAGAGATTGAGTTCAGAAAAAATAAATTTACAGAGATATTGAGAAGAGAGAGAAGGAGATACAAGAGAGGTAAAAAAATTGAAAAATAATTCAAAAGAGGATTTAACCGGAAAAAATAATCATGGAGGTTTTTTAATTAGGAAAATAATAATTTGTAGCGTATTTGTTTATGTATTTTTTTAAAAACAAAAAAAATATATTTTTTAGTAAAACAAAATATATTAATTTATTAAATACAAAATAAATGATATGAATAAAGTCCCGGCGCATAGCGCGGGTATATACCTAGTTATTTTTATTTATTAATTGTAGGAAAAATCAATCAATCGGCCCAAACATCACTAGAGCCAAGCAAAATAACGAAAGATTATATTAAGAAATTATTATAAGATTCACAATTATGACGTGCTGTACACAGATGGAATTTGATTGTTATTATTTTTTTTCTCCCGATACTGTTCTTTATTTATTTTGTTTTGAGATCTTCTTTTTCAAAATTTGAATTTTTCATACATCCATGTATACATACACATACATACATCTGCATACATACATACATGTATTCATACACACATGCATTCATACATCATATTCATACATCCATGTATACATACATACATCTGCATACATACACACATGCATGCGTGCATTCACACATTCATTTTCATACATCCACGCATACATACATACATATATGGATACTTGGATACTTTCAGGGTGAGTTTGTTTACTTTAAGATACTAACTGTTCCATTTGATGTCATTTTTGTTGTGTGAAAATGATGATTAATCATGGATGTTGTCTTTTTGAAAGGATTTGATAGATTTTAGTAAGGATGTTGGGCTGCAATCTAGTACAACTGCCACCAGAAATGCTACAATCAAACTTTTGGATGCTTTACACAAGTTTGTTGGTTCAGGTGGCTATGAATCCCTTTAAGCTGCTTCTGCTTTGTCTAACTTGTGTTTGTTAGAAGAAAAAATTTTAATAACTGAATTGAACTGTGTTATTTCTGTTTGCAGACATCAAAAAGGTTTTTTAAACCTGCACAACTAAGTGCAGTTGACGCCAAATATGGCAGAAACCCTTTTGAGGTACATTTGTGTGGACTGTCTAAACTTTTGGATTTTTTGTTTTTCTTCTTGTACTTATATTCTGTTAATCAGGAGACTTAGGCTCCAAAGAGAGTTGTTAAGACTTAGAGAAGTTACCAGTAGCAAGATTACCCCTAATCTTCTAAAGGGCTTTGACAGTCCTGATTGGAAGGTGCTTTACAAATTGGAAATCTTCTTTGTTGTCTAAATTTAACAATACTTTTATTGAAATTTGTAATAAGCATTGAGTTGAAACATATTCTTTTCTACTTTTGTAGATGATTTTGGAGTCAATGAAAGTTGTACATAAAATTCTGGAAGAGACTAATAAATGTATTCATCCAACTGGAATTGCTATGAGGTTATAAGTTTTTCTTTAATTCTCTGTTATTTTAGTGTTTTTATTTCAAATTTGGTGATACATGTCAAGCATTCAATATAATTTGTACATTTTAATATATCACTGCCTGCAGATTTACCAAATACTTGAGTGTCTACTTTAGCTAATTCTATATGATGTTCTGAAATGTAATGGTGACCACAAGAAGCACATGAGGGAATGTACCTTGGCTGCTCTTGTTTTGTGGCTTGGTGTTGTGCATCTTTACAATATGGTTGGTAATAATCTCCCTTAAGGCATGTCTTTTTTATTCTGTTAGTAGAAATTCCTTACATTATAATAGCTTTAACAGATGGGAAAATGGGAACCGAATGATGTAAATATCATTTTGGTTGGTTGAAAAAAACAGCTTGCTGGATTAAGTGACTTTGTGGATGCTATATGTTCCTCAAGCATCGAAATGATGGTGAGTCATTTGAAATTGTTATACCACCTCAGTTTTAATGATCGATTACGTCTATTTGTAATGATTTCAATTTCTATGCTTATATGAATCTTTCCAGAACAAATCAGTAGATGTGCGAAATACAGGCGAATGATGCATTTCCGTGATCTTAAAATGTCAGTGTACAAGAAACGATAAGTATCCTTGGGTGAGCTTGTTCTATTTATGGCTAGAACCTGAATGGTCGTGTGCCTTTTTTTCTCAGATTTGAAAGAATATCAAAAGATATCCAAGGCCCAACACTAGTTGTTATTCTTGAAAATGTAAAACCACGATTTTTTCAAGATACATGGTTGTCTGATTAACATGTTCTCTCCTCTCTGTTCCCTATTTCTGTTCATGCTTACAATGTTTTTTTGAGAACCATTTGGATCATCAAAAGCTTTGGCAGGGCCTATGGCGAAAGGTGTTTCAAAGATTTCAACATTGACTTCTAGAGGTATTTTGAAGCAAAGAAACAGAACAGTAAATTCTGTCTTTTAACATATGTTCTTTCGAATACAATTGTAATGTGTTGCCTAAATTGGAAACTTTACTTGCCACGAACACAACACAAAAATCTACAAAAACAAACATAACCCAACAAATTCAAACCCACATGAAACAAGAGTTCTCACGGGTACTTTTCTTTCTATGAGAAATACTTTTATAGATATATTGTCAAATAATTTCTTTCCAATTTACTAGAGCTTAATGCTGTCTATTTATAATGTCAACAACAATTCATAGAAATTTATGTACGATTTGTAATGCTATCTATTGGCTCATTTTTAATATCATTTTTTGTTATTTTTTGTTTAAAGTAGTTCAATTTTATTCTATTACGCAATATATCTTGTCGTAATTCTTTCTTTTTTTCGCCTTCCTTAATTTTTTGCCTTCCTCAAATTTTCGCATTGTATATATACAAGACCATGTAAACAACATTATTGTCGTATAACTTCTGCAATAACTATGTATCAAGATCATTCTAATACACATTTTTAATACATATTTCCACATTATTATTTTCTTTTTCTCGATGTGGTTCAGCGATTGTAACATTATTTTTTACTTTTGTTTTGTATATTTTAGTTGATGAAACAAAAATTGTTTTGCAACCTTCTTTATGTAAAATCTTTTTTATTTGGATGTAGGTGTTTGTTGTTGTTGTAATGTGATATTTATGAAACAACAAAAACCTTTAGACAAAAGGGAAAATGACTATTTAATTCTCCAAGTATTTGGAATTAGCAAATTTATTCCTCAACTATAATTCTCACACATTATTTTTCGATTTGTTGTTGACTTCGCAAAATTGGACTATTAGTTAATCAATGTTTACAAACTTAACATCTCTGTTAACTGGACGATTAAACCACAAATCGAAAATGCTCATTTAATTCATGTAGCAGTCGTAATAGATAATTTTATTCCCCAACTATAACTCGCACATATTATTCCTCAATTTGTTGTTGACTTATCAATTTTAGACGGAAATTTATGTATTAGTCGAGTCAATCCCACCTAGAATCGAATACAATCAATGGATAAGATGAATTTTCTTTCTAAATTATTATGTATTAATTGATGGGTAAGATGAATACAATCGCTGGACAAGATGAACCCTAAATTTTCTTTCTAGTTTTTGGTCTTAAATGAACGAAAACAGGTCATTCGCCACTGCCAGATTACGACTATCGCATGTCAATCACGAGAAATGCTCTGTGTCTTTGAATCAAATTTTTCTTTTTTGTAATCGAATCATGCCTGTATTATATAATTGTAAATGAGTTTTAATTCTCACTATCTTCGGTTTTTATTTAGAACGATTGATGTTACTTTTGTATGTTTTTTTAATCTAATTATTAAATCTTTCTAGAATTTTTTTTTTCCTAGGGTTTTATGGTTTGAATTTAGGAAAAAATAGGGATTTTGTGGGTTCGATTTGTTTTTAATCGACCACTTAACAAATCTGTTAATTCAACGAATGTTGACTAATTTTTTGTCCAAACTTAATAAGTCAACAACAAATTAAAGAATAATGTGTACGAGTTATAGTTGGGGAATATTACGAATACTTCTAGAATTAAATGAGTATTTTCTATTTGTGTTTTAATCGACACAGTTAACGTCTGTTAACTTAATCAAACGTTGACAAATTATTAGGCTTAACTGGCGAATTCAACGCAAAATTAAAGTTTAATTTAGGCTAATCATAGTTGGGGAATAAATTTACTAATTGCAAAGTATACTTGAAAAATTAAATGGTCATTTTCCCTAGACAAAGAGGTTTATAGCAACTTATATGTTTTTCTTACTAAATCTAAAAAGTAATATATGTCCTTAAAAAATAGCAGTTGAAAGACAAACCGAGATGAATCCCAAACGAAAATAGATTTATGGCGAGGAAGAAATCGAGTTTTAGTTTGAAACTCGGAGATGAGAAAAGACATACATGAACAAATTGAGAAGAAATTTTAAGCTTAACCGGGTTTGACGCTATGTAAAACATCCTAAACCAAACGCTATGTTTAGACGAAGATGAACAAACTGCGAAGAAATTTTCTAATTTCTTATTATAACACACATTTAAGCTTAAATGGCTCTAACATTATGCTAAAACCGTCCTAGACTATACATTATGTTAAGTGTTAAGTCGAAAATGAACAAAATGAGAAGAAATTTTCTGATTTCTTATATTAACACACTTTTATGTTTAATCGGGTCTAACATTATGATAAACCAACTTGAACTATACTTTATTTCGAGTCCCTAATCTGATAAACAGCTGCTTATCAGATATTAAACACAAACAATATCGAAATTTAACAATATATTTTTAAACATTGGGCTTCTTTTAACATTTATAATTAATTTAAAATTAAAATAGTACTTTCAAATTATGATTTATCTTCATCCTAAGATATAAAAAATATTAAAAAATTATCAGAATTTAAAACTAATAGTAAGATATTGGGAGAAAATGAAAGGAAAAAAACACTGAACAAGGATAAATATGTTAAGAAAACAAAAACAAAAATAACTATTAAATATTTATTATGAAAAATAAGAATTTGCCAATTTATTATCCCTTGATTATTTTCATGTTATTTTAATCGCCATGTGATGATAAGATATAATTTTATAAAGCAACATCTCCGATTGTGAGGGCGTGGGGGTCAAGCATAAGTAACCTATAAAACAAGGCCCTCAGTTCCCGAAGCCTTATTATTTCTACAGAGTCACAATGGGTCGCAAACGCTACGGTGGTAAATCTTCAGTTTCACAAGGCTTAATTTTGGATTCTTCCTTTTGCTAATTTTCAGTTCTAGGGTTCCTGATTTTATACATTTTGATACGAATATGTGGCCCTTGCGTTTCAATTTACCTCTGTTTCTCTCTATTTTGTGTTTTTGATTGAACCGGAGATGTTTGATTTGGCTTAAAACATCAGATAGTCCCACTAAAAGCACATTACCCTAATTTTTATGTTGATTTGAGACATAATCCTAATTTTTGTTGGTTCCTAATTAGTTATTAGTCTAAAAGTAATTCAATAACAATTTTGATGCAGGAAGAAGATCATATTCAACTGGATCAACATTGCCTAGGTTTCGCTCTGGGTCATCTGCTAAATCGTCTCCAAAGCCTGGTGAAAAAACACTTCTCAGTGACATTGAATAAAACCAAAAACATATATTATGACCTTTAATGGTTTCTGTGCAGCTAAGGATAAAGGTGAGAAAGCACCTCCTCCTAAAAAAGTTGAGACTACTCATGGTGGATCCAACTCGGGAAGATTTAGGTCATCCATAGCTGATGGTGAGAAAGCACCTCCTCCTAAAAAAGTTGAGACTTCTCATGGTGGATCCAACTCGGGAAGATCTAGGTCATCCATAGCTGATGGTATAATCTTAATTAATTAGATAAAGTAAATTATCTTTTGCATTTGAACTATTTCTTTTCAGTTTAGTTAATCTCTTTGGGGGAAACTAGGTTTTATTTGGGGGGCTGGAAATGCGATGGGACACAGATTTGTTGAAGCCATATTTGGTCCTCGAACCATTGAACAAGAAATTGTTCTACCAAAGACAGTTAAAGAAGTTGCTACTGTTTCTGCCAAGGATGATCACGAGAAACTTAAGGATTATTCTGAAACATGCAGTATCAGCTATAATGCATTTCAAGACGTAAGACTCACTTATAATATTTTTGGTGGAGTCTTCCTTAATTGTGAATCGCTTACAACATTCTTTGCTTAATGTGTTTCTTCTTGACGATATTGCAGTGTTTGAATGTTGAAGGGAATAATCTAAGCAAATGTCACCTTTTCATGGATTCGCTTTTCGAATGCAGGAGGAATTCGAGTTCCTTCAACTTCTAAGTTCTTCTTTCTTTATTAGTGTTTTTTCGAATGAAACAACGACCAAAAGATAACTCTTGGTTTCAAATCATTCTTTATGATGTTTGCTTTTCTTAGATGATTGATCTCCAAGTCTACGAATTATCATGTTTCGGATTAAAATAAAATCTTTATTTTTAGTCCAGACTCCAGTGAAAATATTTACTCGTAAATTTGGTTATTGCGAGTTGTTTGTTACTTCGGCTGGACTCTAGAGTATAGACCAACATTAGATGGAAACTTTTGGGTTGGGTCTGATTTTAATCGGCCCATCACAACATAAATCCATACCATTGGTAATTTGGTATACATAGAATAATATACTAGTTTCTTTTTTTTCCGACTAATATACTAGTTTCTTTCAATAATTAAATGCTTAATCTAATTGATACGTCTGAAACATTCCAACAATGTGAGTATAGATTTTGTATTTAAATTGTAGTTCTAAAACATTTTGTATTCCTTATACTAAACATGAATAGTGCAAAGTATCTGCCTTAAAGCGTGAGAAAAAGAAGTTGGCAAATTGATGATTAGTTCTATACAAAATTTAGATTGTGTAATGTTATTTTATTAAACCGAAAGCTATATTTAGAGCCTTTGCCTAATTACCCATAAGATTTGGTCAGATGCTGACTTGGCCTAATTTGTCAGTTACAAACCCAAAGCCCTTCACACTTTGATTAGAAAGTGACAAAAACAAAAAGATAAAGATAACTATGAGAGTTTCAAGATAGAAGTGTTGAGTCGTTATATCACATTCTTACCCTTTTGTCTATTTTTAAAATCTATTTTTCTTCTTTTTTTTTGTCGTCAATCCAGTCTTATGTTAACAGGTTGATATTTAAGCTAAAATAACATGAACTATAATATATTGACTTCAATAATACATGAACTATATTTGATCATGATCATTTCTTTCTTTTGTTTTTATTGCTAATGAGAAACAGATATGTTGTCTATTAGATGATATTTTTTCAATCTTAACCAAATAACTATGACAAGCATTGAAAAGTGTTTCAAATTCGTTAAAAAAATTCAAGTTGTTTTTGGAATCATTTAAAATTAATATACCCAACTGATGATGCACAATTTAAAGGTATACTCTGGCTTTTAAAACCCATTCGAGGACAAAACATATATGTGCGACAGTGTCAGATATAAATTGATAGAGAATGAAAATTCATAATTGGCCCAAAAGAGAGTGGTATATAAAACTATTCCAAGATTCACAGAAATTGTAAATCACTCGTAAAAAAAGTACCTTTTCTTCAACTTTTTCCTAAATTTATTAAATGTTTTTTGATAACATTGTAAAAAACAAGAGCCACGAACTGCGAGAATATCAAATCCAGTGGACATCTGGAAAAAATACATATAAAAATCCAGTGAAGATAACTAATCGTATATTTTGATGTCAAAAAAAAAAAAAAAACTAATCGTATCTTTTATGCAGCTACATATTATCTTATCTCCACCAATAATGTGTATATATTGGTGGTGTTGGTTTGGCAGTCGCTGGCGACTGCGACCAGCGACTGCTTGTTGTTCGTTTGGCAGTCGCGGGATCCCGCGACTGGTCGCAGCGACCAGCGACTGCCAAATTCGAGTCGCTGAAAAAACCAGCGACTGGTCGCGCGACCAGTCGCCGCGATCGGTCGCTACATCCTGCGACTGCCAAACGAACAACACAGCGACTGCGAAAATAATTTTATAAAAATAAATATTAATAAAAATATTTTATAAAAATTATAAAAACTGCCAAAATAATTTTATAAAAATTACATTCATAAAAATTTTTATAAAAATTATTTTGGCAATAATTTTTAAACATTTCTTTTAAATGAAGAAATTTGATTTATAATTAGTTTTCAATACTTTTTTATCATTTACTACTACTACATATATAAAAAATAAATATTAAAATTTTTATAACAAATTTTTAAGTCAAATATGATAAATAAAGTCCTAAATTTATCAATAAAAATATAAGAAAAACATAAATTTAAATTATTAGTAATTTTTAAACCTTTCTTTTAAATGAAGAAATTTGATTTATAATTAGTTTTCAATACTTTTTTATCATTTACTACTATTACATATATAAAAAATAAATATTAAAACTTTTATAACAAATTTTTAAACATTTTAACATACAAATGCATCCTAAATTTATCAATAAAAATATAACAAAAACATAAATTAAAATTATTTTGGCAGTCGCTGTGTTGTTCGTTTGGCAGTCGCAGGATCCAGCGACCGGTCGCAGCGACCAGTCGCGCGATTGATAAACAAACAACGACCTGCGATTTCTAAGTCGCAGTCGCAGTCGCAGTCGCCCGCGACTGCCAGCCGAACACGCCCAAAATAACATTCGTCAAGTTTCACATTTATACACATGTAATTAACATTACGGCCTTAAGATCGCCGCATGCGACGGAGAGATTGTGAATATAACGTGTCAATTGCAAAATAAGTTTTGTCGGGTAGTGAGGAAAAAGGTCCCACTCCCACGTTTCTTTTGAGGATAGATAGCATCCGAACCGAAGCATTGGACGGTGAGGATAGATTAAGCAGAGAATTAATTATGATTAGCTAATTTTATAAGTAGATTAATTAATTAATTTAGTATTTTTAGAAGTTAAAAAAAAAAAAACAAGAGGCAGATAAGATATTGAGAAGAGGTGGTTTGGATTCTGTTGCATGCTTTGTTTCAAGCGCGTACCTCTCTTACCTTTGCGACAGAATAGTTGACTTTTCTCGACTTGTCGGGTTCGTCCAAATCTTAAGCATATCTTACGGGTGTATGCGAAATTTTTTAATATTTGTGGTTGGTTTGATTTACTTTTTTTTTTCTTTTGTTATTCGGGTTTCTGTAGAACAAAATTTATTCTGTTTTGGATACGATGTTTTATTTTTAGTTATAAGTTTTAGGTACTGTATGGTAAGTTATTTAGATAAAAAAAAATTTTGAGTTTTACGTTGTTAAAATTTTAAAGTTTTATGATGTAATTTTTTTTTAGTTGGATCATTTCCCATATCATATCTTTTAGTAGATGTAAACTAATACAATGTCTATGTTCTGCGTCTAATAACCATTCAGAATTTCTTTCCAACAAACGTAGATGTTTTTGTAAGTTTGTATGCTTCTAGTTTCTTTGTTGTCTTAGTTTCTTTCATTGTTTGGTTATAGTTTGATTTGGTTGCTTCTTGTTTTTTTTTTGTTGAATTGCTTAGGTTATTAGATAAACAACCCAAAAATCTTAATCGCTTAGCTTAAATAGATTTTGTATTATTAGTATAGTTGTTCTAAACCTTTTGTGGATTTTGACTTTTAAATACTCAATTACTTGTGGTTAAGTTGCAATAAAGTTTAAAACTTACTCTCTGTCACCAATCCTTGTGTTTTTGTGTAGAGTCAACTTTGATTATCCATACATAGAATGTATTCGTTAGCTATACAAATTTACGTGGCATTATCTAATTGGGACTAAAGTCAATACGAATCCATGGGAACTCATCTCATCTTCACCTGAAATACATCTTGATATTCTTCTCATTTGATTATGTATTACGGTTGATTAGTAAAATCACAACTCTTTTCAAAACTTCTGCGAATGGTCATGTGTTAATATATATATAATGTCAAATATTTCGTTCTTTTCCCCGTTTGATTGAAACATAGTGATGATATAAATACGCATGTTTGCATGTGTAAACATATGTACATTGACATTTGTCATTGAAGTGGGATTATACCTCTTTGGATTACATATATTTCACATTATTTGGTTTACTAGGACTCTAATACTAGGTAAAATTTTCTATAAGAGTAAACGAATGGACAATGAAGGAAAATATATATTATATACAATATTGTATAGATTTTTTTTTTAACATAAGATATTTTTAATCTAATAATTTAAAAAAAAACAAAGATAATTTACGTCGAAATTAGAATAAACACTAAATTATTGAATTGTTAAGAATCTCACATTAGAAGTGAGATAAAACCTCGAATAATATTAAGGGATACAAATTAATCTATTTTTTAAGAATTGGTTTTGAGTTACGTAATAATTATTCTTAAACTCAAATTATTAGAAATAGAAACAATCACTTAAAACAATTTCCCATGAAAGCCAACTTTAGATATTACTCATTATACACAATCATAATGATCTTCTAATGTTTTTAGACAATGACTCAATGAGTGCTGACTAAGTTAGACCGTCCAATAATTCAGGTGCAATTAAATATATGCAAAAATTTTAAACATTATATGACTTTCTAATATATGTCATTGGTCATATGCAGTCTGCATAATGCATACCTCAGTAGGGTTGGCCCCAACTTTAGAACTTATAATATAAGAAATAAAAAACATTTAAAAAAGAAATCTTCCCAGCTTCAAGTAAGGTCCATGAAATGGAGAAGTCAGCGGTCAAACATATCACAGCTCATATACAGACGAGATCATAAAAGGGAAATAGAAAAAAGAAGATATAATTTCACGGGCAGTCTAAAAGGAGTTTGGTTATGAATATTTCGTGTATTTTAATGTCAATTTGTTGTATGCTTTATGAAAAGAGAGAAAGAGTTCTAAACAATGAAAAATAAAAAAATGAAAATGAAATAAATAATATATAGAAAAGAGAGGGTCGGTCACTACCACAATTAAGCGAAAGTGGAGAATGGTTGGTATTTGTTGTGTCCTTCAAACCTGAAAAAGCTTCAATTTCAAGATCTTTTTTTGTTTTATTTTCAGCACATTACCTTTTAAAATGATTTATTAGGTGCTTTATAATATTGATGATTTGAAATAATCTTTTCTAAGAAAATTTTAAACATATGAATATATAATTCTATCGATCTTGTTCTTGAAAAACCAAGAAATAATTTGCTCGAGTCTTTAGCACTTTAGTGCAGAAATTTATTTTTCTTATTGTGTGGTACGCTTAGCCAAATTCGATAATTTATTATAAATGAACCCACATGTTGAATATTGGAAAATTGATATTGCAGCTATATATTCAAGATTTATAACTTACTTATATATGGTGAATATTGTAATTCACATTGTCAACTGTGTCCTTGTGTCGAGTTTTAAGGTTATATCAATTATATATGGTGTGTAAATTCTGTAATTCAGAGGAGGAAAAAAAGAAAAAAAACAAATTCTGAGGAGAAAAAGTTTGTAATAGAGACTGAACCAGATTTATATATAAAATTCCAAAATGGAGGGGAAATAAATCAAGAAAACAAAATAAATATTGCATGGATAAGAGAACACAACACTTGTCTAAGCAACTTTTTCTTTAGTTGCATGAGATCACTTTAATGTTAAAGTCGTCCCAAACAGTATTAGATTCTTCGCTATAAAAGACCTCATGGTGGTTAAATAGAGCCTTATGAATTTGAATCATATACTTCGACATATGAACACGTACACGCATATACGTATTCATATATGGCACTGAAATAATCAAAATATTCAATTCTGAGAATAGTAGAATAGCACTGGCAAAAAAAACATTAGTTAAAATTTCAGCATATACTTGTATCTATGCCATGTCTATGAGAAATAGTTGTTTTCATTGTCTATTACTTTTACAAACTTTTGAATAAAATTTAAGACATTTTGATAATACAAATACAATTTTTTCTTGAGCCACTGTAGCTCCTCCCTCGTCCCTTAGCCGCCGGTCATCAACAAAAAAAAATGTGATAGGTAAAATACTAAAATACAAAATGATATAAAAATATATTATATTGAAAAAGTTTTTCTTCACACTGTGTGTGTGTTTGTGTGGTAACAATAAAGTTATGCGTAGTCTACACGTATCCAAAACCAATGGAGTTTCGAAAGCAAGATCTTTAGATGAAACCATCATAGAGACAACAATGCATATTATATTATAAATAAAAATACGATCACAAATACATAAATTGGTAAGAGAAAAAGTATACAGAATATGGTTCACGAATATAAGCCATAAACATATATAGTTCATTATCAACCTACAAACAAATATATAGTTTAGTTATGATTCTTTCTAAAATGAATTTAAAACGTCAAATATAGGCAATTAGTAACAACCGTATATTTGCTATTTTGCAAAGCCAAAATTGCCATGAATAGAAAGAGGATTAATTAGTAGGTCTAGATTACGTGAATGTTCAATTTCATTTT
Organism: Crucihimalaya himalaica; assembly: GCA_004349715.1. Taxonomy (NCBI): domain Eukaryota; kingdom Viridiplantae; phylum Streptophyta; class Magnoliopsida; order Brassicales; family Brassicaceae; genus Crucihimalaya; species Crucihimalaya himalaica. The sequence goes on along the minus strand of SMJT01000025.1, from coordinate 1,093,025 downwards.
TGTTTTAGTCAAAAAAGCTAATTTCACTAAATTTATTTTAATTCCATTAAGTGGAGGGTTTGATTCCTTTTATCACCTTTATCTTGCCCTCAACTTTTTTTTTTGGAATTACTTGCATCGTTCTCCATTAAACAAACCAAACACACATATATTATATTTTATTTGATAATTATGTACAGACAAATGTAGTAGACTAAAAGTAAATTTTACGTGAAACAAACTATGTTATCCTCTGAACTATCTAGAAGAATTAATTGTACGTTAACATGGAAATGTGAACGAATAATATGATGTGAGTGATCAATATTCAATCAATCCTTAAAAATTGTTACCATTACCTTGTAGAGAATAAAAGACAAAATCAATTCTACATATATATATTGGTATTGGAAAACCCCAATTCAAAAATCAACTTGCATATTAAGTAAAGGCAAACAAACATGATTGATTAGTCTTTATTCCACCACTATATTACTAGCTTTATAAATTCTTGGAATTAGTCTCATCTTTAGTGCCCTAAAAACAAAGAAATAAAGCTATTTTTCTCAAGAGAAGAAAAAAAACAATGTCATTTCCTAAGAAGAGCATATAGAAAACTATAGAACATGAAGTCATTTTCTAATAATAAAGAGGGCCCAAATTCTTCTTTCTTCTCCACCCAATTGGACCCTTCCTCAATCTCTTCTCCTCTCCTCTCTTTAAATTCCGCAAATGCCCTTCTCACTTTCACTCTTATATTTCATAAAACTTTTTATTTTATTTTTCCTCTACCTCATAGTTTGAGAGAAAGAAAGAGAGAGAGAATGGTGGGTTCTTGAAGCTTCTCACATTATTTTTGCTCCCTTCATCGTTTCAAGAAATCAATATATGATTTTGTGTGTGATGATGTTTCTTTTTATAGTAATATATGTCTTTTTCTCAAAGTTTAGCTTTGTTTTTTTTGTTCTTTGCTATATAATTACAGGAAGTGGAAGAAGAGGTCTCAAGATGGGAAGGCTACTCAGACTGGAGAAACAGAGCCGCTGTGAAAGGCCGTCACGGTGGCATGCTCGCCGCATCTTTTGTCTTAGGTCAGTTTCAAATTTCCAAATCTACCCCTCGATTCTCTGATGCATCTTTTTTTTCTTTATCAACCACACATTTACATTAAAAACGATTCTTTAATGGATCGTTGTGATTGATTTTTTAATATATTTTTATCCTATGAAGTGGTGGAGATATTAGAGAATCTAGCGTATTTGGCGAATGCAAGTAATCTCGTGCTATACCTAAGAGAGTACATGCACATGTCTCCATCTAAATCGGCAAATGACGTCACCAATTTCATGGGAACAGCTTTTCTCCTAGCTCTCCTCGGTGGTTTCCTCTCCGATGCTTTCTTCTCCACTTTTCAAATCTTCCTCATATCAGCCTCCATCGAGTTTTTGGTAAACCTCTCTTAATTATTCCTATAATCACTTGATTCTCTTACATTTGTTAATACTATACTCAACAATAAACAACAAATCAAACTCCACTTATAAAAAACTTTGTTATCCGTTAGATTACTTTAGTCTAGCTTTCTCTTTCGCTTAAGTTTTAAGTTATTAGCGTTGACTTTTTTTTGTGTGGCTAGCCACCACAATCATAAACCCGTTCACATTACAGTAGATCCACATGATCTATGGGGGAAAGATATATATATATATATATATATAACAAAATGATCACATATGAAAATATGGTTGTAGCAAAAATCCAAAGAACCATGCGTGCATTGGTATGCTGATAAAAAGGACAAAAGCAAAGAGGAGCGTGACTTTGATACGGTACCGTATCTATACGCAATGCTTTGTTTATGATCCTAACACGACGCATACGTGATAACATCTATAAAAATCGTATGTTGATGATACGGCCGGGACCTACTGTAGTTTTGTTAGTTTTTTTTAACTGTCACTATCTCAGGGTCAAAAAAGGAAACTTAAAACTTCTTTCTTGGGTTTCAGTAAAACAACTACTTTTTTAATTGTTTTTGTTATCTTGTCTTTACATTTGATAGGGTATGAAACTATAATGTCTACTTTATATATATAACATCTGCCACTCGTACCCTCGTGACTCTGCCACTTACTGGTACAAAAGACAAAACAAACTTGTAGTTCGAAAGTACAGTTGGGGCTCTTAATGCTTTGCGGGTAGCGTTTAGCGTTCTAATGCGGACGCAAACGCAAACACTCTTTTATTTGTCTCCCATTATGGATAGATTTTGATGGTTCATGTGCACATATATATATATATATATATATATATTTAAATATTGATTTTTTTTTTATCATCAAACTTCAAACAGATTACAAGAGTAAATACATATAGCTGACTTAGCTTATAATTTCCCTATCACTTCTAGTTTTAATAGATTTGAGTCATTTACTTATACGATAAGAAGTATTCATATTCCACTGAGTCATACATTTATCTATAATCAATATAATTGGATAATATATACTAGAGTCCAAATTTTTAAAACCCTGGTGTTACGTCAGTGTAACCGAAGTTATTACTTCAAGAAAAAGGCATTAGCCAATGAGACGACCACACGAAAATTAGGTCTTGTCCATACCTCATTTAATAACGACGTTTCATCGTTCATAACGGTTTCAATTATTTGTATCACGTTGCTGATCTGACCCTCACGAACCACAAGGGTTAAACTCTCTCACGTGCCCTGGTCCCATGACTCCCATCCCATACTGTTCTTTGTAACTCCCCAAAAAAAACAACCGTCGTCTCTAATTAATGATTTTAACAAATCCAATTTAATTAGCCAATATGATTAAAATGTGATTTGGGAGACGTGCAGGGATTGATCATACTCACGATTCAAGCTCGAACACCGTCCTTAATGCCTTCATCTTGCGATGGTACTACGTGCACAGAAGTGAGTGGTTCGAAGGAAGCGATGCTGTTCGTGGGATTGTACCTTGTGGCTTTGGGAGTTGGAGGAATAAAAGGGTCCTTACCATCTCACGGAGCAGAGCAGTTTGATGAGAGTACGCCTAAAGGTCGGAAACAGAGGTCAACGTTCTTTAACTACTTCGTCTTCTGTTTAGCTTGTGGAGCACTCGTGGCCGTCACGTTTGTGGTTTGGTTAGAAGACAACAAAGGATGGGAATGGGGTTTTGGTGTCTCCACCATTGCTATCTTCGTCTCGATTCTCATCTTTCTCTCTGGATCAAGATTTTACAGGAACAAGATCCCATGTGGAAGTCCTCTCACCACAATCTCCAAGGTTTGTTTTGACCTCTTTCGTTCATGACTTTGAGATTGAGAATAAGCGTGAGCCCTAAGTAATGTATACGATTTGTTTGACTCAGGTTCTTCTTGCGGCTTTGGTTATGTGCTTTGCAAGTGGAAGTTCAAGCAATGCGGTTGTGAATATGGCTGTGAGTCCCTCTAATCATTGTGTAGCGAAAGGGAAAAAAGAAGTTGAATCAGAAGGAGAAATGGAAAAGCCGCGTCAAGAAGAAGCCGTGCCTCCTCGGGCACAACTAACCAACAGTTTAAGATGCTTAAATGGAGCTGCAGATGAGAAACCGGTCCATAGATTGTTAGAATGCACGGTCCAACAAGTCGAGGACGTCAAAATTGTGCTCAAAATGCTTCCGATATTTGCTTGCACTATCATGCTTAACTGCTGCTTAGCTCAACTCTCTACATTCTCCGTCCAACAAGCTGCTTCAATGAACACAAAAATAGGAAGCCTAAAGATTCCTCCAGCTTCCTTACCGGTCTTCCCCGTCGTGTTCATCATGATCCTTGCACCTATCTACGACCATCTCATTATCCCATTCGCTAGAAAGGCTACCAAAACCGAAATGGGAGTCACTCATCTACAAAGAATCGGAGTAGGTTTAGTTCTTTCGATATTAGCAATGGCAGTTGCAGCTTTAGTTGAGATAAAACGTAAAGGAGTGGCGAAAGAGGAAGGCTTGCTTGACTCAAAAGATACCTTACCGGTCTCTTTCCTATGGATCGCGCTTCAATACCTTTTCCTAGGGTCAGCTGATCTCTTCACACTAGCTGGACTACTAGAGTATTTCTTCACAGAAGCACCTTCCTCTATGAGATCTCTAGCGACATCGCTCTCGTGGGCTTCTTTGGCAATGGGGTATTATCTAAGCTCAGTGATCGTATCGATAGTAAACAGCATCACAGGGAGCTCAGGGAATACACCATGGCTCAGAGGAAAGAGCATAAACCGTTACAAACTAGACTACTTCTACTGGCTAATGTGTGTTCTAAGTGCAGCTAACTTCTTGCACTATCTCTTCTGGGCAATGCGTTACAAGTATAGATCAACTGGTTCAAGAAGCTAAAAATCGAATGGTTCATTTTTGAGCCTTTTTAAAAAAATTAGAGCAGAAAATGTTTTTACTTGAGCGGCTGTTATATAAGAGATGAATGGGGGATGCAATTAGTGATGTTGTGGTTAAGTAAATATTTGGAGGTTTGGAGTTTTTAATCGTTGGACAAGGAATGTACAGCGCATAATGGATATTAACTTGCTTTAGTCTTACTTTAAATTGTTTCTTGTTCTGTACGAAATTGAGCCAAGCTGTTAATTTGAGAGAAATGTTATGGTTTTGTCATTTGTAGTGGGTGAAATTACTGAGAAGACGATGACTTACGCGGCCCAACAATTTTTAACATGGGCCTAGAAGATAATAAGGAAACCAAGACCATTTATATAGGTGTTTGGTCAATTTATTTATTTTTTATTTTTAACTCGCTTTTGGTCAGTCAAAATAGTGGTAAGTAAAGTTATAAACAAAGAGTTTTGTTTTTACGTTGTAGATGTTATAAAGTGTTACCTTTATTTACCTGTATTTGTGGTGAAAGAATTTATGAGAATCGGTGAAATAATTATACCCGTAGGAGAATAATAGAGAGAGAACTTCTTATGTTTCTTAATGATATGTGTGTATTACAAAAACTGATTCCATCACTCATATTTATAGGTGTAATAAAGAGAAGTTAATGTGCAAATAGTGACATTGTGGGTTTCCACTTTTTTGCCTAATTCTGCCGAAAGTTATTTCTTTCTAGAAGAAGAGGATGTTTTATAACACTCCCCCTTGGAGACCAATGTCACTATGTCTTTTGCGTCACATCTTTTGTTGCATGTAAGCTCCCCCTCGAATGATCAGGATGTCAACATACTGTCTTAAGTTTTCAACATCCCCGTTAACTCCTCATTACGTGTGTCTTGTACTGCCTCATTAAAAACCTTTTCATGGAAAAACCCAGTGGGATAAAAACCATGATAAGAGAAAAAGAGTGCAGTACTCCCCCTGAAAGATGGATATGATCATTTCTTCATAAATCTCGTAGATGACGCATTCCGATATTCTTAATATGTTTCTTGAACGTTGTGGTAGGAAGCGCCTTGGTAAATAAGTCTGCTGCGTTGTCACTTGAGCGAACATATCGGATATCCACTTCTTGATTTTTCTCGAGTTCTTGAGTATAGGAGAAAAATCTTGGCGGGATGTGCTTTGTTCTGTCGCTCTTAATGTAACCTTCTTTTGTCTGGGCAACACATGCGGCGTTATCTTCATATAAGATTGTTGGCTTTTTGTTGCCGATTATTCCGGCGGATTCTTGTATATGATGTGTCATGGACCTCAACCATACACATTCTCTACATGCTTCATGAAGCGCAATAATTTCTGCATGATTTGAAGAAGTAGCAACCAATGTCTGCTTCTGAGAACGCCACGAGATCGCAGTACCTCCCATTGTGAAAACATATCCAGTTTGTGATCGAGCTTTATGTGGATCTGATAAATAACCTGCATCTGCAAATCCAACTAGACCAAAATCAGAGTTTTTAGAATAGAATAACCCTAAATCAATTGTTCCTTGAAGATAACGGAAAATATGTTTAATTCCGTTCCAATGTCTTCGCGTTGGACATGAACTATATCTTGCAAGCAGATTAGTAGCAAATGCTATATCTGGTCGAGTACAATTTGCAAGATACATAAGTGCACCTATAGCACTCATATAAGGTGCTTTAGGACCTAATACTTCTTCGTTATCTTCACAAGGTCTAAACGGGTCTTTATCAACATTTAGTGATCTATTGACCATCGGAGTACTCAAAGGATTCGCTTTATCCATATTAAAGCGTTTTAACACTCTTTTAGTGTAATTTGATTGATGCACAAATATTCCATCTTGGAAATTCTCTATTTGAAGTCCGAGACAAAATTTTGTCTTTCCAAGATCTTTCATTTCGAACTCTTCTTTCATATGAGTTCTTGCATCATCAACTTCCTTTTGAGTTCCTATTATGTTCAAATCATCAACGTAGACAGCTATGATCACGAATCCGGTTTGAGATTTCTTAATGAATACACAAGGGCATATCGCATTATTGGTATATCCCTTTTTCATCAAATATTCACTTAAGCGATTATACCACATGCGTCCGGATTGTTTCAATCCGTATAGTGATCGCTGTAATTTGACTGAACAAATATTCTTGGATTTTTCTGGGATTTTTGATCCTTCCGGGATTTTGAATCCTTCTGGGATTTTCATATAAATGTCACTATCTAGTGATCCATATAGGTATGCAGTCACAACATCCATAAGGTACATATCTAGATTTTTTGATGCCGTTAGGCTCATCAAGTACCTAAATGTGATTGCATCCATAACCGGGGAATATGTTTCTTCATAATCAATTCCCGGTCTTTGAGAAAATCCTTGTGCCACAAGTCGAGCCTTATATCGTGTGACTTCATTATTCTCATTTCTTTTTCTTATAAAAATCCATTTGCATCCAACCGGTATTACATCTTCAGGTGTAATAACAATAGGTCCAAATACATTTCTCTTATTAAGGGAGAGTAATTCATTTCTCATGGCTTCTTGCCATTTCTCCCAATCGGGCCTTTCCTGGCATTCCGATACGGACCTTGGGTCTGGATCCTCATTTTCATTATCAATTTCTTTGGATACAGAAAAGGAGAATGTTTCATCCTCATTATCAATTTCATATCTAACCCATACTTTTCCATCTTGAGCATAATTAATAGAAATTTCACATCTTTCTGTATCACGCTCGACTTCAAGACTTTTCTCTTTCTCTGGTTCTTCTTGAACTTTTTCATAAATGTCTTCTTGACATTTTTCTGTAAGTGGTTCTTCTGGAACCTTTTCATTTTGTTCTCCCAACTTCTTTTTCTTTCGGGGATTTTTATTTTTCGAACCCATTGGTCTCCCCCTTTTCAACTGCATTTTGGGTTCATTAGCTTTATTCTCATCAATTTGTTCTTCAGGAACATTAATTCTTGATGGAGCATTTGCAGCAGGTATATATGATTTTGTTACCCTTTTTGTATCTGTGAATGCATCTGGTAACTGATTTGCCACTTTTTGTAAGTGCACAATTTTCTGAACTTCGAGTTCACGTTGGTTTGTAGGGGGATCTAGATGCAACAAAGATTGTGTGCACCATGTAATATCTTTTGGAACCTCTTTAATTCCTCCCCCTAATGCTGGGAATTCATCTTCATTGAAATGACAATCGGCAAAACGAGCCGTAAACATATCACCAGTTTTCGGTTCAAGATACCGAATTATACTTGGTGATGTATACCCAACATATATACCTAATCTCCTTTGTGGCCCCATTTTTGTTCTTTGTGGTGGCGCTATAGGAACATAGACCGCACAACCAAAAATACGGAGATGTGATACATTTGGCTGCTGACCATATGTTAATTGCAAAGGAGAATATTTATTATATGCACTTGGTCTTATTTGGATCAAGTTTGCAGCATGCAAAATAGCATGACCCCATATAGAAATTGGGAGTTTTGTTCTCATTATCAATGGCCTTGCAATTAATTGCAGTCGTTTTATCAAAGACTCAGCCATGCCATTTTGTGTATGAACATGGGGGACCGGATGTTCCACATCAATTCCCATTGACATACAATAGTCATTAAAGGCTTGTGAAGTGAATTCACCAGCATTATCAAGCCTAACTTTCTTTATGGCGTAATCAGGGAATTGTGCTCTCAATCTGATTATTTGAGCAATAAATTTTGCGAAAGCCGTATTTCGTGTTGTCAATAGATACACATGTGACCATCTGCTGGATGCGTCAATCAATACCATAAAATATCGAAATGGCCCGCATGGTGGATGGATAGGTCCACATATATCTCCATGTATTCTTTCTAAGAATTCAGGAGATTCATTCTTAATTTTGGCTGGCGATGGCCGAGTTATTAATTTTCCTTGAGAACAAGCATTACATGAAAATTCACCCGATTGAAAAATCTTCTGGTTTTTCAATGAATGGCCATTAGAATTTTCCACAATTTTCCGCATCATGACTGAACCTGGATGTCCAAGTCGTTCATGCCAAATTTTAAAGGTACTAGTAAACTGCGGGTTTACGGTAACATATGATTCAATCATATTTATTTTTGTGGAATATAATCCAGAGGATAATGCTCGTAATTCCTCTAATACAACTTTTCTTCCAGAAATTGTTGTTGTGATGTAAAGATATTCAATGCCATTTTTGTTCATAGTTTCTAAATGATATCCATTTTTGCGGATATCTTTAAAACTTATTAAGTTTCTCTGAGATTTTGGGGAATATAATGCATCATTTATTTCAAATTTTGTTCCCCTTGGCATTTGAAAACTGACTCTTCCAGAGCCTATAACAATCTTTGCATTTCCAGATATTGTATTCACGCTTCCGGCGGAATTATTTATTTTGAGGGAGGAGAAGTATTTTTTATCTTTAAGTATCGTGTGCGTTGTAGCACTGTCTGCTAGACATAAATCTCCATCCCGAATTTCAGATCTTGACATATCTGTATTTGTAATATTCATAAGGGATATATTAATAAACACTCAAATAAAGCAAACACTGATATTATAAGAAATATTTAAAAAAAATATATTTTACAACACACTTTAGAAAATGAAAAAGCACATACAACATTATTTTATATAATAAAAACGATGGTAGTTTTAAATCATCTTAATCCACATCTTGTGCGTTGATGTCTTCAGGACCAACGAGGAAATCAGAAATATCGAGATGTGCATCATCATTTAATCCATGGAAAGAGGGTCCGGCTTCATCAGAGACAAAGTTGGTTTCACTATCTCTTTCTTTTCTCTTTAGAGATTGCTGATATAAATCAGCCAAATGTTTCGGCGTACGACAGGTACGGGACCAATGTCCTTTCATTCCACATCTGTGACAAACATTCTCAAAATGTTTGTTTGTTGTACCGCCAACTTTGTTTTTCTGAGAATTTTTATTAATTCTTCCGGAATTAATATCATTTGGGCGGAATCCTCTTCCTTGGCCTTGTCCACGTCCTCGTCCTCGTCCACGACCACGACCACGGCCTCTACCGTGCCCATGTCTTTGCAAATTATTGTAGTTGGTTGTTGCAACATTCACTTCGGGGAATGGAGCAGATCCAGTTGGACGAGTCTGATGGTTTAACACCACAAGCTCATTATTTTGCTCTGCAACTAGCAGAGTTTGCATCAGCTCCGAGTAAAGAGTGTACCCTTTTGCCCGGTATTGTTGTTGCAGGATTACGTTTCCTGGATGGAACGTTTGGAGAGTTTTCTCGATCATATCATATTCTTCTATTTTTTCTCCACACAACGCCATCCTGGAAGTGATTCCGAACAAAGCGGAATTATATTGGCTTACACTTTTGTAATCCTGAAACCGCAAATTTAGCCACTCATGTTTGGCTTTAGGTAAGATCACATATTTTTGGTGATCAAACCTCTCTTTGAGCGATTTCCAAAGATCTGCAGGATCTTCTTTTGTGATGTATTCATCTTTTAAACCATCATGAATGTGGTGGCATAAAAATATCATGGCTTGTGCCTTTTCCTCCTCCGATGTCGTTTTTATCGATTCATCGATGGTATCGAGGAGTCTTTTTCCTTTAAGATGTCTTTTTGCTGCTACTGCCCATGTCATATAATTTCTTCCGGAAATATCAAGGGCAGCCATCTCGAGTTTTACCAAGTTTGACATTATAACTGTAAACATAAATTAACAATTTTTATTAATCATAAATTTTAAATATAAGATATTGCGATTATTGTTATTTATTTATTATTATTATTCATAACAGGATTTTATTTAATTTATTTTAAAACATACATAAAACATAAAACGCTTATATAAAAAGCGCAATAACAAGAAACACAATTACATAAAATATTAAAACAATATTTATGATAAATTCTCCGGGAGTATATTCTCCAACGGAAATTCCATAAATAGAAATAATAATAAAAATTACACTTAAAAGAAATAATAGTCGAGACATATTTCTTGAAATCTTGAAAATTCTTCTTTCGAAATCTTGAAAAATCTTTGAGAGTAATTTTTGAGAGAAGATGAAATTTTGTGTGAAAGGATGAATGAAAAAGAGTATATTTATAGATTGTAAAAACTATTCACTAGCCGTTATATAACCGTTGGAAAAGTTGAAAAATGATTAAAATTTTATGTTATTTTATAAATATATCCGTTGGAAATAACGGTTCTAAAATAATTAATCTGAAAATATTTGAAAATTAATTAGAAAATATTTATCAGTTCAAATATAATTTTATTAACATATGGTGATAGAATTAGTCATAACATAAAATAAACAGAGATTTAACAGCATAATTATGATGACAGAAATAACCATATTAAAAACAATAAATTATTAAGGCGGCAAGCCGACCATGAATTTAAAAGAACAATTAAACAAGTAAATAATTTTTCAGGCGGTAAAACCGACCATTGAGAAATAATTATGGTGACGGAGTCATCCATATTAAAACAGTAAATAAACAGTAAGGCGGCAGAGCCGACCATGAACAGAAAATAAATAATCAGGCGGCAAAGCCGTCCATTATAAGGTATTATAGTATACATATAAAAGTTAAAATTATAAACGCTTATCGTGCTGATAACGTGTTATAAAGTGTTACCTTTATTTACCTGTATTTGTGGTGAAAGAATTTATGAGAATCGGTGAAATATTTTATACCCGTAGGAGAATAAGAGAGAGAACTTCTTATGTTTCTTAATGATATGTGTGTATTACAAAAACTGATTCCATCACTCATATTTATAGGTGTAATAAAGAGAAGTTAATGTGCAAATAGTGACATTGTGGGTTTCCACCTTTTTGCCTAATTCTGCCGAAAGTTATTTCTTTCTAGAAGAAGAGGATGTTTTATAACAGTAGACAAATTGATCCCTTATTTATTTCTAGACGTACCGTTATTTACTACTAATTTTGAGTTCCGTAAATCTCTCTAAATAAGATCGACTTTTATCTTATTTTTGTCCCTATTTGTTTTGATAACGTTAGAGTGAGTACTGCTAAATATTGGAAAAGCACTTAAATAATTATATAAAAATTAAAAAGCATAAAAAATAATCTCACATTCATCTTTAAAATGGTTGATTACATGTCTACCCTTAATTAATCTACGTATTTAAATTTTTTACCATTTAGATTAAATAAAATATATTTATCTAAATAAAATTTAATTTACAATAAACATAAATTAAAAATCAAAGATATTAAATGAAAATTAAAAAAAGTTATTTTTTTAATTAATCTGAAAAAATTATATTTTTTTGAAAAAATTCTTTAGATAGGTTTACTTAAAATTATTGCCATTTAGTTATAAAAAAAAGAAACTAAATTTAAAATAATCAAGTAAAATTTAAATTACTATAAAAAATATTTTTTAAAAATTTAAATATATTTAGAGAGAAAAATTACTATAAAATTAAAAAATAGAAAATATTCGAGTAAAAATATTACTATAAATAAATAATTTTAAAATTTTGAATAAATTAAGAGAAAAAATATTATTAAAAATATTTTTTTAAGAAAATAAAAAGTAAAATTACTCTATAAATTAAAAATCGAAAATATTATACTACTAAAAAAAGTAGAAAATAACCAAAAAAACTATTTAGAGAATTTTCTTATAATTTGTGGCGATATGATACAGAGATTATATGTATTTTAACTATTAAAAATATTTTGTTAAATTTCTATTTTATACACAAAAAATATTAAGATATATATGAAAGATTCTTTAAATTTTTTGAATTAATCTAAATTCAAATTAAGTTAATATTCAGCTTTATATAAACTTTATTAAACAATACAACTTTTCAGAAACAAAAATTTTATATTCTGCTACTACTTTTTCAACTCTGTCCTTAATCAATTTATCTATTTAAATATATTTTTTTAAAACAAATATTAAAAACAAGTAATTATCATATTATTATAATGGTTTTTAAACAAATTCGAATATATTAAGAGAAAGAATTACTCTTTAAAAGTTTTAAAATTCTTTAAAATTTGAAAATTAAATTACTCTTTAAATATTATAATAATTTTTTAAAAAATTCAAAAAAGTTGAATTACTCTTTCGAATTCTTTTAAAAATTGAGTAAATTTTAAATTACTGTAAAAAAATATTTTTAAAAATTTTGAATATATAGACGAAGAAAAAATAAAATTTGAATGTATTATGAAAAGTAAAATTAACATAAATGAAAAGATATATTATTACTTATATTTTTTTCTACAAATAAAATTTGAGGTTTAGATTTTAATGTTTTTAAGTTCCTATAAAAGTTTTTTTAAATTTTTTTGTTAATATCTTGAACATTCATTTTCCTTGGTTGAGATAAAGTTTATTATATCATATATATTTTGCTTTTCAAAATATTTTAACTTTATTGTACGATAATTATATAAAAATTATGAAATTTTTTAAAGAAAAAAAATTTATGTTTCCACCAAAAAAAATACGAAAATTATAATATAGTGATATAATGTTTTTTAAAAATCATCTGATATATATATTTGATATAATAAACAAATAAAATATATTAAAAATTTAAGAAATATTAACTATTGTGTGAAGATAATTGTAATGTATAGTTGTCGTTATTTATAGTAGATTTAAAATGTCACGATAATAACATGTAAAAATATTAAATAAGAATAATACCATATATAAAAAATCATGAACATCATTTGTTATACTAAAACTAAACATAACACACAAAAATTTGAATCAATAAACAATTGCTAAAATTTCTTAATCTTTTATCAATTACGGATGAATAGTCAGCAATAAAACAAATTTGAAAACGTGAGATCTCACATTTACTACCCTCAAAATCAAAATTGTCATCATCTCTTAATATTTTTTTCCCCGCACCATGGTAATTCTTCATTTCTGAAACTTAATTTATCTTTCAATTTTTTGTTTTTTTCTTTTCACTTATTGTAAATTCAAAGCTAGATTATTTCTCAGAAGGGCTTTAGAGTTAATTTTTTTACATATAATCCAAAATTTTGATAATTAATAAACTAAATATAAAATAAAATATCGTCTTAAAAAAAATATTGGATAAGTACGAATTTATGTTTATATTCTCTCATCTAAAATTCTATTTTTAACAGAATTAAAAAGGTAAAAATCCAAGGAATTGTGATAATGGTTTTTTTTTTGGTAATGGTTGACTGACATAATTTTCCTTAAATATCAAAGTTTGCTAAGCACTATCGCCGAACCTGCCTTTGTAATTTCCTGCAACTTTCTCTTTGTTCGGCTTTGCTTATAATTTGCGTCTCTTTGCTTCCTCCTAAACCTTAACCTTACGCGGCGTACAGATTATTCTTTCCCTGTGAGTAATTTCTCTAATTCCTCTGTTCTTCTCTGTAATCTAATTTTGTTTTGTTTCTGTTGATTTTGTGGCTTTCTTCTTCGTTGACCCCTTTGGACTCCCATCAATTTTAGGTTTTCATTCTTCGTGTGGTGGGCTCTGTGACAGTTAGGGTTTTGGGTATTTTGTTCAATTATGACGAAACCTTCTGATTAGTTTAGTTTCCGCTGATATTTTAGAGCAGAGTCAATTTTTAAGGTCATCTTATAGAATCTGAGTCAACTTTTCGTTGAAAAATGCTTAAAGAAATGATTTTTTAATATTTTTCTCTAACTGTTTAGAATCTTGCCTTGTTTCTTACTTCTTGTTTTATATCCCATAAAAAAACTAGTATTTGATGATTGGAGTGGTGAAGTTTTGTAATTTTCATGCTTTCTAATGTTTTGTTTGATTAATTTAAGGGAAAAAAACATGGGTCAAGCTTTGGGTTGTATTCAAGTGGATCAGTCGAATGTAGCAATCAAAGAGACTTTTGGGAAATTTGACGAAGTTCTTGAGCCGGGTTGTCACTGTTTGCCATGGTGCTTGGGAAGTCAAGTCGCTGGTCACCTTTCCTTACGTGTTCAACAGCTTGATGTACGCTGCGAGACAAAAACTAAGGTCTATTGACACTTCCTCCTTTATCATGATCTACTGTTTTTTTTTACTGTTGAAATGCAGGTTGTAATGGTTTTGGGTTTCTTTGTTATTTTAGGATAATGTGTTTGTCACCGTTGTTGCTTCCATTCAGTACCGTGCCTTAGCGGAGAGTGCTCAAGATGCTTTTTACAAGCTCAGCAACACGAGGAACCAGATTCAAGCTTATGTCTTTGATGGTTTGTTTCAATATCCTTCCTTTTTTTTTGCTTTTTATTGTTGTTGTGTTTGCCTAATTATAACTAATTGATCCACCATTTTTGCATAGTGATCCGAGCTAGTGTACCTAAGCTGGATTTAGACTCAACCTTTGAGCAAAAGAATGACATTGCAAAAACCGTCGAGAATGAGCTCGAAAAGGTAAACTAGTTTCCAGCCATCTCCATGAGTAACAATTTTGAAATTTCTGCAGAAAAATAATATACAGGGGTAAGACTCTAACTGCTGTAGTGTATAATAGGCTATGTCTCATTACGGGTATGAGATTGTTCAGACACTTATTGTGGATATCGAGCCTGATGTGCATGTCAAGAGGGCAATGAATGAGATCAATGCTGGTACGTTCAATTGGTGATATACAATTTGGACTTTTATTTGCTGAGAATCTTACATATGTTCTGTTCTGTTCGTGGCGAAACACAGCTTCTAGAATGAGAGAGGCGGCGAGTGAGAAAGCTGAGGCAGAGAAGATTCTGCAGATCAAGAGAGCCGAGGGAGAAGCTGAATCGAAATACCTTTCAGGTATGGGTATAGCCCGTCAGAGACAAGCCATTGTGGACGGTCTGAGAAACAGTGTACTCGCCTTCTCTGAGTCTGTTCCAGGGACATCTTCTAAAGATGTTATGGATATGGTTCTGGTGACTCAGTACTTTGATACATTGAAGGAAATTGGGGCGTCTTCGAAGTCAAACTCAGTGTTCATACCTCACGGTCCAGGTGCTGTTAAGGACATTGCTTCACAGATCAGGGATGGTCTTCTTCAGGGTAACGCAACTGCTGAGTAGAGAGGTCTCAAAGTACAAATCTTTTCAATGTTTAGAGTTGTGATGCTACTTATAGTTTCTTCTTTAGCGTTTGGTTTTCTATTTGCGAAGTCTATATGGAGTTGTTAAAATACTTACCCTTGATCTGTTCTAGGCTTGTGAAACTGGATCCTCTGTCTTCTTTTAGAGGGTTTGTGGATATGATTTGCGCTTTAAAATATCTGACACACTTTGGGTTTTAGTGTGATTTATCTTTTTTCAAGCTTGTTTTGTATTGAAAACATGAAATTTAGTGTGATTTATCTTTTTTCAAGCTTGTTTTGTATTGAAAACATGAAAACATAGTCCATCACTCATCATAGGATTACACATGAACATTTCTCATTCCATTTTGATATGTTTTATAAAGAAATAAAATGAAATTAATCAAATAACTTGTAAAACAAAAAGTAGCTACTTTTTAAATCTTTACGATACCAACCACTGAGAGATCTGTGCTTCGCGATTTCGGAAACAACCATCTCAACTTTCCACTCATTGATCGTAAATTCGTAATTACAATAACAGCGTAATAATAATATATTCAACAAAACACAAAATCGTATTTAAGAAGAAAAAAAAAGCATATTATATATAAAGTTTACTGACGTGGCAAAGACCGCGAAAAGTATGGCCCACATGAGCTTACGTGGCTTGTGGGTGATTATTATTTAGTCCACGCATTATTCGAGCTCGAATCTCGATAAAGGGATCTTCCCCTTCACCGAAACCAAAAGGCTATTTATATATTTGTATTTTTTTTTTTAATATAATTTCAACGACTCTTAACCTCTTCTTCACTCTCTCGCTGCAAAAAAATATCTTTCTCTCTCGTTCACGAAGCTGCCATGTCCACTGTTCCCATTGAGTCTCTTCTACACCATTCTCATCTTCGTTACAACTCGAGAACCTATCGCGGGACTAGAAGCTTCTTGCCTTCCTCGTTGAATCTCCGTTCTCGTTTCACTTCCAATAAACTACTATACTCAATTGGTTCCGGCACGAGCTCAGGTTTTTGCAGCTCAAAGCATAGAAGCTCCGTCGCGATTCGTGCTAGCTCTTCCGATACTGCTATTTTGGAGACCTCTCAATCGGATGATGTTGTATTCAAGGAAAATTTCCCTGTTCAGCGAATCGAAAAGGTTTTCTCAATCCCCTGTACACAATTCACATTTATAGTAATTTTGATTGAATATAGTTCTCATGCTGTTGAATATAGATTCATTGATTTGTGGAATCATAGGTTTTGGTTTGTTTTTGTGTTTTGTTGAATTTAATGGATTTGATTTCAATTTGGGACATTAGGCAGAAGGAAAGATTTATGTACGATTGAAACGAGTGGAGGAGAATAATTGGGAGCTGATTGTTGGATGCAGTATTCCTGGAAATTGGATTTTGCATTGGGGAGTTTCATATGTGGGTGATACTGGCAGGTTCGTTTCTTTTCCTTTCTACATTTTTTTTTTGGTTATAGTAATGGACTAATGGGGAAATTTTTATTCCCTTGATGTTCTCTACTTATTCAATTTGACAGTGAATGGGATCAACCTCCGGAAGATATGAGACCTCCTGGCTCAATTGCCATTAAGGTACTACTCGGCATTTTTCTCATTTTGGTTATCGTTACTTTGGATACTTGTAACACTTTTTATGATGATGTTTCAGGACTATGCCATAGAGACACCTTTGAAGAAGTTATCCGAAGGAGATTCGTTTTCTGAAGTTACTATTAATCTAAATCTGGAGAGTTCTGTAGCAGCTCTTAATTTTGTTTTGAAGGTTGTGTTAGTTTGACTCTTTGTAACAAAGCTGATTATTCGTTTGCCTTTAGTTGTTCATTTATTTGGGACTGTGTGGGCTCCAGGACGAAGAAACTGGGGCATGGTATCAGCACAAAGGGAGAGATTTTAAGGTTCCTCTTGTGGACGATGTTCCTGATAATGGAAATTTGATCGGTGCAAAGAAAAGTTTCGGTAAATGGCTAGTTGTTTTATATCTTTCAAATGTGGAATACTTTTAATGGTTGATATCTACAACTATTGTCCGGACTACAGATTTGCATTCTTATAGTTAGGCATTCTTTCACCGTTGATATCTACAACTATTTCCTCATTCTTTTTCAACGACGTATGATGACGGGAAGTTAGTATTGCAACTGACTTTCTTGAATCTCTAGACTGATTAAGACTTGCTTTCTCTTGGATCTCTAGGTGCCCTTGGGAAGCTTTCAAACATCCCTCTTAAACAAGAGAAGTCTGGTGAAGAAAAAAAAAAAAAGAGCAAGAGCTCATCTGATTCTACAAAAGAAAGAAAAGGTCTTCAAGAGTTTTACGAGGAGATGCCAATCAGTAAACATGTTGCCGATGATAGCTCAGTCAGTGTCACTGCACGGAAATGCCCTGAAACATCTATGAACATCGTAACAATTGAAACTGATTTACCGGGTGATGTTACTGTCCACTGGGGAGTTTGTAAAAACGGCTGTAAAAAATGGGAAATTCCATCTGAACCTTACCCAGAAGAAACATCATTGTTTAAAAACAAGGCATTACGCACTCGTTTGCAGGTACGTGTGAAAGTATGTTCCTTGGCAAGATTCACATGTCAGATTTGAAAATCTGGCAAGAATCACTTGTGTTGTGTCTCTCTAGCTTTAGTCTGTGAGATTCAAAATTAGTTCTTGGTTAGCATCTGGCATATTGGCAACTGTCTTAGCAATTTTCCGGCTGTGCAGGCCTGGGTTTTAACTTAGCATTAGGATGGTTAGGAACACAATGTATTCAGGTCATCTTTTTATTTTCTGGTAGACATTTCCTTCATAGTTTTACGACTTGATGCCGTCACTATGTCTTTGCTGCTGCTTCCAGATATTTTTGGGCACCTAGAGATCATTTTCATGGTGGCACCTAAATCTTTTGTTTACCTTTCCTATAGAGTATTTTCTGTTTCTATCAGTGACATTACCTAATTATTTATGCATATGAACATTGTGCAGCGAAAAGACGATGGAAATGGATCGTTCGGAATATTCTCTCTGGATGGAAAACTGGAAGGGTTATGTTTTGTACTTAAGTTAAATGAAAATACTTGGCTAAATTATAGGGGGCAAGACTTCTATGTCCCTTTCCTTACTTCAAGTAGCTCGCCCGTTAAAACTGAAGCTGCTCAAGTGAGTGAACACACAGCAAAAACAGATAAAGAAGTGTCCGCTAGTGGATTTACTGATGATATCATCACTGAGATAAGGAACTTGGCAATCGACATTTCCTCTCACAAGAATCAGAAGACAAACGTAAAAGAAGTGCAGGTAAACATTCTACAAGAAATTGAGAAACTGGCTGCGGAGGCATATAGCATATTTAGAAGCACAACTCCAACTTTTACCGAGGAAAGTATTTTAGAAGCAGAGGCTGAAAAGCCTGAAATTAAACTCTCCTCAGGAACCGGCTCAGGATTTGAGATATTATGCCAGGGATTCAACTGGGAGTCCCATAAATCTGGGAGATGGTACTTGGAACTTCAGGAAAAAGCCGATGAGTTGGCTTCACTTGGATTTACCGTTATATGGTTACCTCCACCAACAGAATCTGTGTCACCTGAAGGGTACATGCCTAAAGACCTGTATAACTTGAATTCCAGGTGAGCTCTAAATTTTTACTAGATTGTCTGCTGTCGCTTTGTTGCTTAATACTTCATCCTTATGGGGTTGTTCAATAGTCAAGTGGGAATAAATGAACTTCTGTTGAATGCTGTTTTTGTTGTCTTAAATGCTTGTTCAGCCAGAGTGGAAATGTTTTTGTCTTAGGAGAACAACAATACTTATGACAGTTACATGATGCAGTTGGCAGTGTGTATCAGATAAGAAAAAATATAACAGCATGTATCTGAATACCAGTTTACCCACTCGTTTTTGTTGCTAACTTTCAGATATGGAACTATTGATGAGTTAAAAGATACCGTGAGGAAATTTCACAAGGTTGGGATCAAAGTTTTAGGTGATGCTGTTTTGAATCACCGCTGTGCACACTTCAAGAATCAAAATGGTGTATGGAATCTATTTGGAGGACGTCTGAACTGGGATGATAGGGCAGTAGTTGCAGATGACCCTCATTTTCAGGTATATTTTGCTTTCTTTAGATATAAAATAAATAGAAATTTGATCTTATTGCTATATAACAAAAAGCAGTCAAATTCTTTGATAGATGAAGGGCCTAATTAATTTCGAGTAATGTTTTTGAGGGAGATAAGGTGCTAATGATCTCTAATAGCCTTGATGGTAACACATTGATTCAGGGTAGAGGAAATAAGAGCAGTGGAGATAATTTTCATGCTGCTCCAAACATAGATCACTCACAGGACTTTGTTAGGAAGGATATTAAGGAATGGCTATGCTGGATGAGGTTATTTCCCCTGGTATTTCTTTAATATTTGCTAATTGGTTTTCGTGTCTGATTTCATTCGCCATTTCGATTCACCTGCAGAGAAGAAGTTGGGTATGATGGATGGAGGCTTGATTTTGTAAGAGGGTTTTGGGGAGGTTATGTGAAAGACTATATGGATGCTAGCAAACCGTACTTTGCGGTTGGTGAGTATTGGGATTCCCTAAGTTACACGTATGGAGAAATGGACTACAATCAAGACGCACATCGTCAAAGGATTGTTGACTGGATTAATGCAACTAGTGGAGCTGCCGGTGCCTTTGATGTCACTACCAAAGGAATTCTTCATGCGGTACTAATAATATCCAACTTGAAGCGTTTGGTACAACATTGCGTTTTGGTGTATTAAAAATCTGGTAACTTTCTGTATGTAGGCGCTTAAAAAATGTGAGTATTGGAGACTCTCAGACCCAAAAGGGAAGCCTCCAGGTGTAGTTGGATGGTGGCCTTCTCGTGCTGTAACATTCATCGAGAATCATGACACTGGCTCTACTCAGGTTCTTGTTTTTCACCATTTTAATCACCCCAAGTTTCTGATTAAACCGTCCTAATGATTTTTTTCTCTGTTTAAACAGGGTCATTGGAGATTTCCGGGAGGGAAAGAAATGCAAGGATATGCTTACATCCTGACTCATCCAGGAACACCAGCGGTTTTCTTCGACCATATCTTCTCGGATTATCGTTCTGAGATTGCTTCTCTTCTCTCTCTCAGGAACAGACAGAAACTCCACTGTCGGAGTGAGGTAAAACTACTTTCAGAAACTCACAATCTCTCAACATATGTTACGAAATCCGACGGATCTTGAAACCAGCCTCCTTTGTTTTCTTGTTTATTGGGATTTATAAAGGTGAAAATAGACAAGAGTGAGAGAGATGTCTATGCAGCTATAATAGATGAAAAGGTTGCCATGAAGATTGGACCAGGGCATTACGAACCACCAAACGGATCCAAAAACTGGTCTGTTGCCGTCGAAGGCAGAGACTACAAGGTGTGGGAAACATCTTAAGAAGCAGGTAATTTGTATGTGTGTGAAGTAGTAAATAAAACTGTTCCTGGAGGAAAATGTTATATATATTAATTTAGGGAAGAACCAGAAATAAGCTTACCTGGAAATGTAAAGTAGGGTGGTGGGACTAAAACCAGATTTAAGAATTGTCCCAATTTTTACAATACTGAGAGGAATATTCATATTGTTGTATTGGATTCTTGTAAACAATGTAAAGTGTATGCATGAAGAATATGTGTTAAGGTGATTAGGTGAATAAAGTAGTCAAGAATATATAATTTGTCACTGTAGATCCGTGGTATATTTCTTTTTCAGCTTCATAGTAGTAAAAGATTAAACATTCAACCAAAATTCTAAAAAATCAACGTTAAAGAGTTTCGTTAATGCAGTTGCTTAGTTTAGTTATTTTGTCTCCATGTGGTTTGACCCTTAATTATTACAATAACACGTCATAGATTTATGGTAGAATGTTATCGAGGTTTATAAAACTTTGAACTATCAGTTATTAAAAATGGAATTGGTTTTAGAATCCAATGAAAATCGAAGCAAAGTTCGGAGATGAAAAGATAAAGAAAAAAGGTAAATAGTTCTCACTGTTTAAAATATGTGTTTTGTGATTGACTAAATGATTACATTTGTAGGCTTTTCTGTTCCACATTCTTCATAAATACCACTAGTTATTCTTAATATTACGATAAGAAATTGACAAGAACAAGTGTCCAAGAGTAGAGTAACATGAGATGTTTGTTTATCCTACATAACACTCACACATATAATGGTTGGTGTAGCCTTGACAAGAACCACCGAGATAACCTTGTTCAGTACAGTAAATATAACACTTCGCTTTTATATCTTTGCCGTTTGGATCTTCGCATTTTCTTCCCGTTGGGTTCTGTGCTTCTCCAAACTCTATCAGTTTTAAGTTAAAAAGAAATTTAACGGTTATATTTGCTAAACCCATAAATAAAAAAATAAGAAATGATATTTTCTATGATTAGGCGAACACGTCAACTTTGGGTGTTTATTATATATTATGAATAATTCCAACTAAAAATAAATAAATCCAAAGAATATATGATATTTGTAAAGTTATTTATAGAGAAATATATGTCGAAGACATTGATTACCTGCGGTTGAGAGAACACATAGAAAAAGAATAAAGAAGAATGAGACTTTGTTAGATTTCATTTTCCTATATCTGAAGTTTTTTTTCTTACAAATATGTGAATTGGACAAGAAAGTAGACTTTGTTAGACCCCAAATATATAAGTTCAGTGGAGTCAATCGGACTATACAGTTTTAATACATTTCCAAATCTATATGGATGTTTTCTGGAAAACATGGATATTTTTCTAGAAAATTAGTATAATTTTACAACAGATAGAAATCTATCTAGAATTGACGTTTTTGGCCAAGTATTATCATAATTGTTTGGCTATTTGGACTTTTAGTCAATCTGACTCATGACCGGCATACATTGAATCTTTGAACGCGAGATTGTTCCGTATCGTCATTCTACTTTGTTATCCGAAACTAATGTTACCATTTCAGCAACCATACCATTATACACGTTAAACTAAGTATTATTTCTATTAGGGATTAATATCCTACATCGAAAATTAGAAAAAATCATGACTATTATATAAAGTATATGGATTAATCCATTTATTACTAATTTGAGTTGGAATCTCATAATTGAACAATCTCATATATAAAGCTCTTAATAAAAAGAAAAGGTTGTTAATTACATTTAAGTTTAGCAGAGAGATAATTAAATCAGGAATAGTATCTAAGGTAGAGAAAGTATTAATTGGTTTCAAATAATGATTACTCATAATTACAAGGCCCATCAAATATGAAAAATACTGTAATAACTAACAACAAAATGCCAAAGTCTATTAACAAAAGTATACGGTCCATCAATACACAACAGTTAGAAAAATAACAACAATCGAAAAAAATGAAGCCAACTCTTTCTTGGTCAAAGTCGGAATATCATTCACCAAGCTGCACCAACCTTGCCTAATAGCTGACTTTCGGATCTACACACATTCAATGAAGATTGGACCAGGGCATAACGAACCACCAACGGATCTCACTGGTTTCAACATTCAACCAAAAAAATATTAAATAATGTCGCGTTTGGTTTAAGAAATTTACAATTGTAAGCGTTTAAGATCCGACCGGATTAGATGACTGGTCAGTTTTTGACCAATTTTATAGGCTGGTCGGTTCCGAGTTTAAAAGAACACTTGTGAGATTAGTTTACACAAAATTACTCCAAATAGTAAGGTAACATTAAATAACTTAGCCATTATGATAGAGGATTTGATTATGCGATAGATTCTGAAGCACGATGTGAGAGATCATTGACTATAATGTCATTATTATGTAGTAATATAAAAGTACTAGAGTATTTCGCTCTCTATTACTAATTATAAATATAGCAACCATCTAGATATATTATTATCAATACCACTAGATTGTAATGACAACATATATAAGGTAGACTAGTTACCGGATCATGCGCTCCCTTTTCTCCTTATCATTGGTCGACTTTAAGGCCATGAAATCGTATATTTTAAAATTGTATGCAATGAAACTAAAATGTTTAATTAAAATAAAAGTATACTCCATTTGAATTGGCACAAGTTTCAGGAAATCTTAGAAGTTAAAAAACGTCAAATGTTTGTAAGTAATTTTAATGCATATGAATTATAATGATAGAGAAGAGTCAATAAATATGTAAACATCGAATTCAAATATACCCCGTAAAGATGTACACTATATTAAAAAAAAAATATTGCCCTATAAAAATTTGGATTTCCGGATTTCTGAATTTTTAGTTGATAATGTTTTTTTCCTGATAAACATTAAAAGAAGCAAGTGAAGTTTTCCAAAAAAAACTCATCTTACTTAAGAACTTAAAGCCAGCCTAATAGCCCACTCCGATAGTGGAAGATGAATTGCAGGAGTCAAACAAGTGACTAGTCTAGAGAGAACCAATGTTGCATGATCTCGCTTGCAATAGTTGTATTACATGATCCGAAAAGGTATTCGATTTCTAATGATCTCATTGATGCGTGTGAAGATGGTTTACATAAAGAATCCATAGTCTTATTTTTTTTGGATTTACAGCTAATAGTAAAATCCTACCACAAATAATTTATAATAGTGGTCCAACCAATCATCCACTTAGCAAAATTGTAATAAATTATTACATTTTTATATAATTAATTGCAGTGTACTCCATATTTTATGGTTAAAAAACTTTTCCTTGACATTCAAAAATAAAGGTTATTCTATTAATATTCAACTACAATAAAATATGACCATTCGTTGTTTGTATTATTCATTCCACGAGAGCAGCCTAATACAGTATACTTCTATAATTCGTTGTTTCTAATTAAACTTTGTATTATTCATTCCACGAGAGAGTAGCCTTAAATCTAAATATCTAATACAGTACTGTATATTTCCATAAATAGAAAATTCTTGTACTCCATGTATTCATAAATTTAACATTTAGTGTAAATTTATTATCTTAAGATATTCGTACGGTGTCTATTAATAACATGAAATTAGTCAACTACGCCAACTGGTCAACGTAAATTAATTAGATGTAGGTCGATGACATGTCATATTTTCATTGGACGGAAGCACACAATCGACCCCGCACAAGGCGTTGTACGGGTAAAAGTTTATTTTACAAATGCATTTTTTTTTTCCAACATTATGACTAAATAACAATGGCCAATCCAGTAACACAACCCTCCACAAAAAAAAATATATATATTTCATTAGTCAAATAATTCTTGAACTATAGAAAACCACTAATCTTACAAATAGACTCAATTCATGTTGGATTATTATAATAACAGTTTTTGATTGGTTGCAGCTCGCTTTAATTTGTATTTAAAATCTTAGAGAACCGTAATTAAGTTTAGTGAACAAAAGATCCGCTAAAAAATATACCTTATAAGAACATTAAAATTAATAATTAATAATATTTGTTCCGATCGAGAGCTATAAATTAATCTATATGTGTGTATTTCTATACGGTTATATAAACATATAAATTTTACTAGCAAACATATAAAACTAAAAATTATAAGCTGAATATGATCTTTTAAAATGAATATTGCAATTTTGACCCAAAGAAGTGAATTTTATAATTAATTTTCTTTAATGCATATTTTCAGTTCTAATTATTGTAACAGTATTTATGGATCGCTTTTCATATATGCGCTTAAATATCTATATTTTAACGAACATCCGGATTATATATATATATATGAAAATTTTGTGAATACAAATTAGATAAATAATAATAAAAAAATATAAAAAGAATCACGGAGAATGGATATATATGTTTTGCATCCATGGTCCACCCCTAAATTGTCTATATATACCAATTTTAGATCAATTTTTTCATATATTAGGCCTTGTATTAGAAAAGAAAAAAAAATCTGATTCATACCCCCTCAAACTGATGGGACTGACCATAAAGAGAAAGAGAAAAAAAAAAAGAGAAAATATTGTTTTTCTTCTCTTAAGGCTTCACTTATTTCGGTAATTATGAACTACTATACTTTAATTATGATGCAAATTTAAACAATATTTAAATATTCCAAAGTATTGTTCTGACCAGATTCATCTGGATTGCATTACAATTTGGTATTTATTTAAATGAGCACAACTATAATATGATTTTTTTTTTTTTGACATCAACACAACTATAATATGATTAGAGGCATTATCTTATTATATATTGCTGCTGAGTCGTCTTTTGGGGAGCTGGCAAGAATGGTGGTGGTGGTGATAACCATTATAAACAAAAATTTAGTCTGTATTTCCTCTTATTATAATGCAAAGTCAAAGACTATAGGCTTTGGGTCCCTATAAAAACCTACTTAGGCAAAAAAGAAAATAATTTTTTTTTTTTTTGTTGCAAAGAAGAAAAACAAAAAGAGCAGATCCATTTGATCTCAAGATCGCATCTGAATCATAATATATAGCATGATCAAAGAGGAGACCATTTCATGCTTCCAACCTTTCGATGGTGTTATGGGAGAATCAAACAAGGTAAAACTAAAAACTTTTTCTTGATTTGGGTGTTAAAACCACAGATTTTATCTAATTAATTAAGTTGTTTTCCTCAATCTCCTTCTGTTGTCAATCGTTGAGATTTAATCTCATGTTCATATGATTCTGTTTTTTGCATACATATACGTACTTTCATATAATTCTTATGTCTGAAATTACTGCATCTAATAAAAGTCAACTTGCTTGTTAATTCGGAAATGATCTCGAGTTCTTTATTTTGTATCATGTTTTGCATAAACATATAATGCATGCTTTCAATTAATTTGGGTCGGTTATTGAATGCTCAAGGATACCAAAATTAGTTCCGGTACTAGAAAGCCAGGTATTAAAAAATTTCGGATGGAATCATGTGATTACATAAGATCCGCGCAAGCCTCTAACTAATTATAGGTTGAATACAATTTTTTATTTCTTAGCATTCGATATCTGTTCATTGCTATAATACTATTCACTTTTGTGTGTGTGTGTATTATCGTCAAGTTTAGAAAATAGCTGGTACAAAAAAGCTAGATAAATGTAAACACATGCATGTAAGGATGGTGAATATAAATGCATGTGTGTGGATATTTACAGGACGAGGAGCTTGATGCAACAAAAGCAAAGGTGGAGAAAGTTAGAGAAGAAAATGAGAAACTAAAGCTCTTGCTATCTACGATTCTTAATAATTACAACTCTCTTCAAATGCATGTCTCTAACGTTCTCCGACAACAAGAACGAGCTTCTATGGAGATAGACGTTGATCCTCAAGACAAAGATAACGATCTTGGTGTAGATATATCACTTAGGCTTGGAAGAGCAGAGCAAAAGATCTCTAAAAAAGACGAAAAGGTAGACAAGGTTTCTGATGAGAACGAGGAGGGATCAAAAAAGAAAAGATCTGCACTGGGCTTAGGATTTCAGATTCAAAATTATGAAGCCTCGAAATTAGATGATCATTGTAGAAACGTTAAGAATGTAAACGCAGAGAATAAATGTGTATCTTCGAGGAAAGATGTCAAAACAGCTAGAAATGAAAATCATCAGGATGTTTTGGAAGAGTATGAGCAAGCAAGTTTGAAGAAAACTAGGGTTTGTGTTAAAGCAGCATGTGAAGACCCATCAGTACGTACCAACCAAAACTATACATTACATATATGTGTTTATTTAGCATGTAACATCTAATATAATTAGTTGATCATATTGATATATATGTTACATGAATGTACAGATAAACGACGGTTGCCAGTGGAGAAAATACGGTCAAAAGACTGCGAAAACCAATCCTCTTCCACGAGCCTATTACCGATGCTCCATGTCCACAAATTGTCCCGTCAGAAAACAGGTATAGTACACTCTACAATTTCACATTCAAATATTATTCGTTATGAATTGGTTTTGAGTTGAAAACTCATAATACGTACTTAGTTTTAACCCAAATATTTCTATAGGTTCAGAGATGCGGAGAAGAAGATACATCCGCTTTTATGACAACATACGAAGGAAACCACGACCATCCTCTTCCCATGGAAGCAACCCACATGGCCGCTGGAACTTCCGCGGCTGCCTCTTTATTACAATCTGGCTCCTCCTCTTCCTCCTCCTCCTCCTCCACCTCCGCGAGTCTAAGCTACTTCTTCCCTTTTCACCACTTCTCTATCTCCACCACTAACTCCCACCCCACCGTAACACTGGACCTCACACGACCAAACTATACCAATCAATCACCAAACTATCCTTTATCTTCCTCTTCTTTCAGTCTCAACTTCTCCTCCTCTGATCCTCCACCTCCATCATCTTACGATCACACCTTGAACTTTAGTGGCTTGCGAACACAAGCTCCTTTGAGTACAGAATCCCTAATGGCCCGTTATCGAACGAGACTTTCAGGACAGCAGTAACTATATCGGTATAGATATAAGTCCGGAGGGTAATTGATTTTCGTTTCCTTGTTATTCATTTGATTTTCAGCCTCAGAAAGAGAGATTTGGTTTTGGCATGATATGCAAATTGCATATATACTTGTAGATATCCAAGTGTTTAAATTAGTGGATTACCAATCATATCATGGAGCATATGAAGCTTTTGTAAATGTATACTGTCCTACAAACAATTTGCTACACAAATATAAAATAAAGTGATGTATATATATATATACATATATATATATATATATATGGGTGAATTAGGTAGGTAGTCTAATTTTGAGCATTAAGTGAATGACTATATATATGGTCACAAAATGGTAAATAAAAGAGGGTGGTTTTCATGCGGATTGACAAAATCTCCCTTATTATTTCACTTTTGTGAAATTGTGTGAATTTACAAAATAGCTCAATTTGAATCACGTAAAAAAAAAGAATAACCTTACTATTATTTCTCGTTACTGAGCTGATTGTTTACCTCGTTTAGTAAGAATCATATTTGTTATTTCATGTACATTCTTCTCTTCCGATTGGACAACCAATTATTATTATTTTTAAAAAAATCGTATCCCATATATAAAATAATGTGTTATTTGACCAAAATATCCTCGTCAAATCGTTAAATAATTTGTTTTGGACAGAATTATTTACTTCATTGATAACTTTGAATATTATGGTACAAACATGGTGTTAACCATGGTAGAGGGTAATTACAACCTGAATTAAAAAAATTTGTTATAAGAACCTCTTCAAGCGAAAGTATGTGCAACTTGATTACAAGATCATATTGATTGATCTGCATAAAGTGAATAAATTGAAATTTAGATGCCCAATGTCTGATTCTTTGCACAAGTTAAAAATAGAAAGTCCTCTTCCAATCCTTAAAAGCATCTTCGTAAAAACTTTTGAAACTTATCGATTTGTACCCCATACTCCAAAAGTTTTGAATTGCATTTAACAAAGCCATTTCTTATGCCTCTAATATTGATGATCTCTAATTATCCAGCTATCACCGGCACGTCTTGATATTGGGTTATAAGCAGCATCGTAATTGCACCTCTTGACTTCACTTCATTGTGGTTTAACCCATTTGCTTGTTGTTTGGATGTTTGAAGTAATGCCTACACCATTCTTAGATTACCCATCACGTTTTATTAGCGTAAGCTATTGCTTTACATCGGCATTTGTTGAGTACTCCACATCTCTTATATGATCAACTTGTTCTCTTTGAAAAATCATATCTTTCTTGATTTTCATATTCGTCATAACAACCACAAAGGTAGTAATTCGTGATCATCTTTTTACGCCATGAACGTCTTGCAAGTTCAATAATATATATTTAATATTTGATGGTTCAAAAAGATGTAAGAATGGAACTTGTGAGGCTCGCCAAGTCATACGACTATTTATTGTCGATACAAACATTTTTTTGGCAATTTAAAACATGATATTGAGTATATCGGCATTGTGATGGCAATGGATTTCAAAAAAAAACTTATTGTTCTGCTGGTGAAAGAAATTTTGTGATCCAAAAAGACAAAAATAAACATATGAAACACTATGATCTTCCATATCGTTATCAAATTTTCACCTCTAGCGATCAAATTGGCAGTTTCCATTGTGGGCTCAAGCCCATACCCAACACACTCTCTCTCTCTTAGAAATCGGCCCATCTACGTCAGAGGCTCCGATTGTGGCGCTGTTAAACTCTTTGACACATGACCACTTGATAAAACGACACGTGTCAGTGCACTTCATTAGGGCGCGTAACCGCCAGTAAAAGCGAAACCAAAGGTGCCAACTTCAGACACGTCGCTTATCCGACCACGAAACACTCCTCTGTTCTAGATTCTCTTCTTCGTTTTTTTTTTCTTTCTTTTCCTGGGTTTCTTCGTTTCCATTCTGGAATCACCGTAGATTGCTTTACGAATTTTTCAATCGAATCGATCTGTGCTCGTAAGCGGAACCAAGATATGGCGGGAAATGAAGCGGTAGATAAGGAGATAAGATCGGCTGTTTCAAGCTGTGAGGCGTATTTCGAGAAAGTACAATCGAGGAAGAATCTTCCCAAATCTCTTCAAGAAACCCTTAACTCTGCTTTCGCCGGAATCCCCGTCTCCTCCTTCCCCCAAGTTCCCGGCGGCAGAGGTAATAAAAAGATCCAATTTTTGAGATTTGATATGGTTTCATTCTGTGAATCAGTGTTGTTCGTGATTGTAATTAGCCATTTGTTTAGATTCTCTATGTTTTGTTTGATCACAGTGATAGAGATACCAGCGGAAACACCTGTGTCAGAAGCAGTAAAGATTTTATCAGAGAGCAAGATTCTTTCAGCTCCTGTGATAAACACAGATCATGAGAGTTCCTTAGATTGGAGAGACAGATATTTAGGAATCATTGATTACTCTTCGATCATCTTATGGGTACTAGAGAGTGCAGAGCTCGCTGCAATCGCGTTGTCTGCCACCTCGGCAACCGCTGCTGGTGTTGGCGCAGGAGCTGTTGGAGCTCTTGGTGTTGCAGCACTCGGTGTCACTGGTCCAGTTGCTGCTGCGGGGCTAGCTGCGGCTGCGGTTGCTGGTGGTGTTGCGGCTGACCATGGGATTGGGAAAGATGCTCCAACCGCTGCTGATAATTTGGGGAAAGATTTCTATCAAGTCATTCTTCAAGAAGAGCCTTTCAAATCAACCACTGTAACTACTAAAATGCTTTGTTTGCTTAGTGGAAACCAAAAATGTCGAATCCGTGACAGTGTTTTGATTATGTATATGTTTATATTGTTTTTGTCAGGTTAGAACGATACTTAAGTCGTTTAGATGGGCTCCTTTTCTTCCGGTTTCTACAGAGAGTTCAATGTTGAGTGTTATGTTGCTACTCTCGAAATACCGGTTAAGAAATGTGCCGGTTATTAAAGCAGGAGAACCCGATATCAAGAACTACATTACTCAATCTGCAGTTGTTCATGGTCTTGAAGGTTGCAAAGGCAGAGATTGGTTTGATCACATTTCGGCTCTCCCGATTGCTGATCTTGGCCTTCCTTTCATGTCTCCCAACGAGGTAAGAATATAAACTCTTAAAAACTCGACATTTTCACGGCACTTGGCTCGCAAACTGGTGAAATCAAACTTATTGGGTTTAGGTTATTAGCATTGAGAGTGAAGAACTTATTCTTGAAGCATTCAAGCGGATGAGAGACAACAACATTGGTGGTCTCCCTGTAATCGAAGGGACGAATAAGAAGATTGTTGGAAACATAAGCATGAGAGACATCAGATATTTGCTTCTACAACCTGAAGTCTTCTCCAATTTCAGGTTTATTTACTCGCTTGTTTCACATCACATCTTCTGGTTACTGTGAATTTTGTCCAACTAAAATGATCTCATTGTTTCTAATGAAGACAACTTACAGTGAAGAGTTTCGCGACAAAGATTGCTACCGCGGGAGAGGAATATGGTTTAGCGATTCCTGCGATAACATGTAGGCCTGATTCGACATTGGGGAGTGTTATAAACAGTTTGGCTTCGAGGTCGGTGCATCGGGTTTATGTAGCGGCTGGAGATGAGAATGAGCTTTATGGGGTTATAACACTGAGGGATGTGATCTCTTGTTTCGTATCAGAACCTCCAAACTACTTTGAGAACTGTCTAGGGTTCTCAGTTAAAGAGATACTTAATCGATGATGATCTCTTGTTTCTCAGCCTTACTATTTGTCTTTGTTTGTTTGTTCGTTCTTGGTTTAGATTCTGAAGTTGTTGTCTTTACATCTAATTTGTAACCATCTTGAGTTTCAAAGTTCTGTCATTTGTGATTTATCTTTAGGAACTGCTTATCAAGTTGGAATTTTGACTTTTGATAAAAAAGGGATTTAGGCTGAGACTTTCCATCCAACTGGCATATGTGTGTACAAAATTGGTTTTCATGTGAAATGATCATTGGCAAAAATTAGGAGATTTTTTAAAATTGGGTTAGAAAAA
This sequence comes from Crucihimalaya himalaica, assembly GCA_004349715.1. Lineage (NCBI taxonomy): Eukaryota > Viridiplantae > Streptophyta > Magnoliopsida > Brassicales > Brassicaceae > Crucihimalaya > Crucihimalaya himalaica. The sequence goes on along the minus strand of SMJT01000025.1, from coordinate 1,061,120 downwards.
AAAAAGAATTAGTGACAAATGTGGTGGTAAAGACGTTTAAAAAAAAACTGCGTGTGATTTAAGCAAATAAGGTGATATAATGTAATTTAATATCAAATAAAATAACATACTATAATATTTAGTCAAAATTCGTGCGAAATCTATATTATTTTTAAAAATACATATATAAATAACGTGATACATTCATAATGTAATCAAAATGTTATAAGTTTTTTAAAATTAGAATTAAAAATACGTGATATCATGTAATTTAATTTGTTCTCGGATAAAAAAAATTGCTTAAATCTGAATCTATATTACTTTAAAATATACTATCAAATTTTTTATATTTTTTAAAATTAACATATTATATAATTATTTTCATTGGTCAATACACTAAATAAAAAAAAAAAATTACAAAGCGACATATTTTTATAAAAAAAAATAAAACTTCAAAACGATATTCTTTATTAAACGAAAGGAATAATAACTTAAATAATTTATTAATAATTTTGTCTGAAAGTTAGTTTATGAGTTGGACAATATCTTTAAAATTGTCGACCAAAAACAAAAAATCTTTAAAATTTGGAATTTTGTTGACCAAGAAAATACTGTATAAAATAAAGTTTGGAAAATTGTGAAATGTATTAAATAGAGAAGAGCGTTTCCTCAATGCATGGTTTGGTTGTCACCTTCAGGTGCCTCGGCGACCCAATCACATCCTGTGACCACAAAAACCCTAATTTCCCGACATCTCCTTCTCCTCCGTTGGTTCATATTTCCTACCTCAAAGTGTTCAATCTCGGCTGATCTTACGAAAGTTCATCCCTTTTTCATCTTGAGAACCTCAGGTTTGTCCAATTTTTGGATCCTGTTTTGGTGCTCTGCTTTGAGACAACATTTTAGAATCTGATATGGATGATTCAGGGTTTCTTACAATTTGAGAGATTCTGCTCTTTTTGTTAGTCTTTTTAGACCCTTATTCGTAATTCTTGTTCTGGGTTTGATCTAGAAATCTATGCTTTTCCCTGTTAAATTTTGCAATTAAGACATCCTCGGAACCTTTGATTGCTAATCTTAGTTTTGTTCTGTCTTTTGGCATCATTTTTTTAAGACATCGAGAGAAGATGTCAACTCCGGCAAGGAAGAGGCTTATGAGGGATTTCAAGAGGTTGCAGCAAGATCCTCCTGCTGGAATCAGTGGTGCTCCTCAAGACAACAACATCTTGCTCTGGAACGCTGTTATCTTCGGGTAAAGACATTTGCTTTTATTGCTAATAACTGGTTTTTCCTCTTCTTGTCTTGATTCTGATCTGCTTCATGGAATCTGCAGTCCAGATGATACACCTTGGGATGGAGGTATTATTTGTACTGTTAAAGTGTATTCCTTTTGCATATAGACTAGAGAAACATGAACTTATATAGATCCAATCCTTGTTAAGTACCACCAGTATATGTTTATCTTTCAGGTACTTTTAAGTTGACCCTTCAATTTACAGAGGATTATCCGAACAAACCACCAACTGTTCGTTTTGTTTCTCGGATGTTTCACCCAAATAGTAAGTTAGAGTAAACCGAGAAACTATGCTCTTCTCACTGTTTGATGGCTGAATCTTTGTCTCAGTTGCTTGATCTTGTCGTTTCTCGCGCTCTCTTGTTCAGTCTATGCAGATGGAAGTATTTGTCTCGACATCTTACAGAACCAATGGAGTCCCATTTATGATGTTGCAGCAATCCTTACATCTATCCAGGTATATGAATCCTTGTGTATCATTTCATCTTTTGAGATTATCCATCTCAATGTAGAACCACTTGATCATAACAATTTTTGCGGTTCTTTTTCAATCTGCAGTCACTCCTCTGTGATCCCAACCCGAACTCACCTGCCAACTCAGAAGCTGCCCGCTTATTCAGCGAGAACAAGCGAGAATATAACAGACGGGTTAAGGAGATTGTGGAACAGAGTTGGACCGCTGATTAATAAGCGGTATCGGTAATGGAATCTTCTGCGCTCAGTTTTTACAACACTAGAAGAAGTGGAGGTGATCAAATTGGTAAAAACAAGCGACATTTATCAGTTTTCCAAAATTAGCTGTTCCATGCCTTCAATTCAATATATATGCACTGTAATGGTTGGATAAACCTCATATATTTCCTGGATGGGTGATCAATTTGTATCTGTGTTTGTAAGTTTCTCCAATTCAATATAAAGTATGATTCTATAGTTGATTAGATTCGTTTTATAGGGAGGCGAAAAGGTGAAGTCAAATCGAGGAATTTTAATCAGCTATTGATTAAGATGAACAGAACACATCATTTAATGTTCTGTCTCAAGATCTTAGTTAGGTTATTATGTTTTATCGCAAATGTTTGGGCAAACTCATAGATAAATGATTCTTACTTTTAGCATAATTAATTTGATATTCAGTCACCAAGTTAAAAGTATAGTTGAAATCATATATTCATTTGGGTGGTTTTATAAAAAGCAATAATTAACTAGTTAAACTCCAATGAAACAAATTATTAGTTGCTCTCTAAGAAATGAAATGAGTCATTCATGATAACGATCACATTACTTTTCGTGTACATGAAAGAGCTAATTAACTAACCTGACCGTTGAAAAAACCGCTCAAACGTGTGGGTGCCAGATGCCACCTAGAGTCCCCCCAAACACTTCAGTGTTCATTAGCTTGATCTATTTGTCGATATATCTCAGAAAACAAAGTATGAACAATGAAGCGTTTAAGGGAACTCAAGGGGACACTTGACTTTATATTATGTCTCTTTGCTAAAGCTTCTTCTCTTGCTCATTGGCCTTTATGGCAACCCAAACTGCATATTTATATATACTTCTGCATGTCATGTTTTGCCCTTTTGCAATGGAATTTTGGGAGAGGGACCATAGATTATATATTCTCCATTGAATAACAAAACATGCGGGAAATATGAAAATGAACCAAGTCGGAATTTTGGTAATAAGGAGCCAAGAGAATATTAAATATCGCCATAAGTTTGCTACAGAAGCACATTCTTCACAAGATCTTTCGTCCCGTAGATCTTATTCTACTCTTCTTCTTTTCCCATGTAACTGCGATATAAATGCATTAGCCAAGAATATTTCAACGGAAATGTAAAAATAATGAAAAGTAAATGTCAAAAATTTACACAAAAAGTTATGAAAGTATTTTACGAATTTCTCAATAGTTTATTTGATTATAATTATATAAATTAAACGAAGAAAAAATTCCCTATAAAATGTCTTTAACGCGATACGATACATATTTATGTTTTCAAACAAAATATGCTCACACTACAAGAAAACAGGCCTTTTGCGATGGAAGTATACCTCACAATTCCGTCCCAAATGGCATTTCGCGATGGACTTGTGAGACACACCATTCCGTCGCAAATTCCGTCTCGCAAATCAATTTCCGTCTCGCAAATCAATTTCCGTCGCAAATTCCTCACAAATTTACGAGGGACAAACGTGGTTGCTATATCGTCGCAAAAATAACCCCGCAATGTCGTCGTAAAATTGCGACGGAAGTGCGTGAATGAGTCATTTATCGCAAAACAATTCATCGCAAAATCGAAGCAAATTGCGGTAGTAATCTTTCGCGCAAAAGCGTCGCAAACCTTGCTTCGGATTTGCGACGAAAATTTGCGACGGCATTGCGTGGGTATAGTTCTTAATTCCCTCGCAAAGCCGTCGCAATTTGCGAAGGAATTGCGTGGGTATAGTTCTTAATTCCCTCGCAAAGCCTTCGCAATTTGCGAGGGAATTGCGTGAGTATAGTTCTTAATTCCCTCGCAAAGCCGTCGCAATTTGCGAGGGAATTGCGACGTAATTCGATTTATATTAATTAAAAAATTTAATTATTAATAATAATTAATAATTAAAAATTTATAAATTATAATTAAATTTCTTTTTCAAAATTAAATTTTTATAAAAATAATTTGTTCAAACATTAAAAGAAACTAAAATTGTAGCATACATAACCGAAACTAAAATTGAACCGATGGTCTGGATCCAGTTCCGGTCTCGGTTCCGATCCTATTGGTAGATGCGTCTCCACGGTCCTGATCGCGAAACATCTCTGCTAGAACCGGATCCTTTGTGGCCAAATAGTTGAACATTTGATCGAACTTCAAAATCTTCTCAGACTGAGTCACGATCAGCTGGGCCTGCGATTCAATGATGCCCTGGAGGTAGGCGGCGGACTCTGCTTCTGCTGCTCCCGATGAAGAAGAAGTACACGATTCGATATGCGATTGCAGAGAACCGACTCCGTAAATTCTCCTTTTTTTACGGGGAGCGACCTAAAAATTAAGAATACGTTTAATTAGTTGAAATTACTGTAAAAAATAAATATAGAACATCAATATTCATACATCGGTTAAGATCTTGTTCTTCACGGCGGGAGTCAAAGGGGTAGATGCGCTCTCATCGCCCTCAGAATGCTGAGTCAACTCCTGCATCTTGGAAGTGACGTCATTGTAGATCCTTTCAGACTTCTTGTCGACAAAACTCCCATCTGGTTGCCTTTTTGTCTCCTCCAGGATAGCTAGCAAATTCGGGATCGAATCTCCTCCGCGCTCCTTTGCCTGATTTGTTTTTTTATAAATATCACAATAAAATTTAATTAATAATTAGAATTTAATTAATTAAAATAAATGAAAAATTTACGATTTTCCGTGCGCGGGCAATATAGGAAAGTTGTCCAGACCTATTCTTGAAATACCCGTCCCCATCAAGATCAGCGTACCGGGCCGCCCGACTGTTAGCGCTCTTGATCTCGCTCGTCGGATCCTGCCAATACGCCACAAGGCCTGCCCAGACAGTTGGATCAAACCACCTAGGCATCGCTTGGTCGCCTTCTTTCTTCCACTTCTTCTTCCACCGTCCCACCTGGTCGGCCATGCGTTCCTTCAACTTCGCCTCAAACTCCTTTCGGACCTTGATTGTAATATTGTACTCCCAATGATAGGTTTGCTACAGGAAAAAAAAATTATCATGAAAAATTCAAACAATAAGTGATATAAATTATAAAATAATTAATTTTAAATATTAAAAAACTTACGGCAAAAGTTTGAAACCACCGTTTAATGACATGGTCCGGTATTTGCCTCCAATTGGCATGAGGCTCTTTGAAATCTCTTTCAAAGATCGATCGGACCGAAGCGGCCACGCATCCGTCTTGATCAAACCTGAAATGTAAAATAATAAAAAACAAATAATATGACTTTATTTGTTTTAAAAAACTTAAAATTAAATTAATAAAATAAAAAGTAAAAACCTTACTAATACGTATTATCATTGTCGTTATCATGGTGTGCGGCCGGTAGGGGTTCTAAGAATGCGGGTGGAGGCGGTAAATAGTAATGACTCCCGGGGTTGTCGTCCTGTCCAGTCTGAGAAGTGAAACTCGTCCGAGGAGTTTCTGGAACAGGCGTGCCACTCCTCGAGAGATAACGAGTGTACTCGTTATTAACTCCAGACATCTGAAAAACAAAATTTAAAATATTAGTAAAATAATTACAAACGATATCATATTAAAACTTATAAATTTTAAAAATCAATTACTAAATGAATTATAAAATTACAAAACCTAAAAACTGAAAATTTTATAAATTCTAAAAAGAAAACTAACTAAACTACAAATTCTTAAAAACTAATCTAACATTTAATATAAAACTAACATTTACAATTTCACTAATTATTTAAAAAATTAATTATAAAATTAACTTAACCTAAAATCTAAAAAATTTCTAAATTCTAACAAAACCTAATTCTAAAAACAAACAAATTGTAATCTAACAAATCTAAATCTAAAAAATCTAAATCTAAAACTAACAAAACCTAATTCTAAAAACAAAACTAACTAAATTACAAAACCTAACAAATATCAGATATGAGTAATGCTTTAGCTCCCTTTGGCTCGTGGAGAGTGGAGTTGGAAATCAGAGCCACTAATAGAGGTCTGTATCTCATCGCACAAAGTGTCACTAAGACGGATCGATGTCATTCTTCTGTTCAAATGGGACACCCGTTTTGGCTTAATAGCATCTTTGTTAGTGAGATGAGGATTTTCCCTTGTTAGTTTGGTTTCTTTTTGGTTTGAGTTGTCAACTTTTGACTTCATTTTTTATAAATTTGACTTCTTTCCTTACAGGATAGAAATGTCAGGTGGTAGAAGAGCTTTATGCCTTGTACATTGTAATCTCTTGGTTTATCAATATAATATCTAGATGAAAAAAAAAAAAATCGTGATATAATCTCCATTCCAAGCAATTCACTAGCAAATTGCCAGGAATTTGCGTGGAATTAGACGCTTCCCTCGCACTTCGATCGCAAATTTGCGTGGAATTTGCGTAGAATTAATCGCTTCCCTCGCAGTTCGTTCGCAAATTTGCGAGGGAATTGCGACGATTTCCGCTAGTTCATCGCAAATCCCTCGCAAATTTGCGACCGAAGTACGTTGAATTAAAGTGATCTCTTGCAACTCCGTCGCAAATTTGGTAAAATTTGATTAAAAAAAACTTTATTTTAAATCGAAATTGCTTAAAAACATGAAAAAATTAATCAGATTCATTGGAGTGTTCACTATGATCAGTGCCTTCTTCATCATCAGTCTCCTCGAACTCGTCAGATTCTTCATCTTCCTTCGTCTCATCAACTATTATGTCTTCCTCTTCTCTGGTTTCTGGATCAATATGTAAGATATTCTCGGTTGATTCGATTGCTACAAAGACTTCTGGTGATCTTTCATGTTGCATAGCCACATCATCAACTTCCCCGACTATACGACCTCTCGGATTCACTTTTATCACTGATAACCACGTCTCCCGCATTTGCCTTTTCCGAGGGTAAGGAATATAACACACTTGTTCTGCTTGACATGCTAGGATAAAAGGTTCGAAGTTAGAAAATTTTCTGTTTGCATTGACATCGGTTACCCCTAATGTGTTTGTGCGGACGCCTCGACCGACCGTTGGATCGTACCAATGACATTTGAATAAAATGCATTTCAACCCAATAATTCCAGGATATGAGACTTCCATAATTTCTTGCAAGACGCCGTAGAAGTTTAGATCACCTGGCACGTGGATTCCATAATTTGCGGTTGACTTATTGGAGCCATAATCATACGTGTGAAAAGTGTATCCACGAGTGAAGTACATTGGGGCAGTTTTGATCTTCGCAATTGGTTCGTGAATAATCTCATGCAACCATAGTGGCAAGGGCTGGTTTGCACATCCATTCATCACCTATATATATAAACATAAATTTTTAATTAACGAATTAGATTATTTAAATATTGTTGGAATATATCAAATATGTATAATATCTTACTCTACTTACATAATATCTTAACCATCCAGCAAAATTATCTTCTTTGGACTTCTCATACTCTTTTTCTGGTAAACCGGGACAAGCTTCTCGCATCTGCCTGTCGAATTCACTGTACAAACAAAATTAAATTAAATTCGTGAACTTCACAATGAATAATATTAAATAATTGTTAGTTAACAAATTTAAATAATTAATTAAGAGATATACCTCTCAAACGGTTGCACTCCTTCACAATTTCGCAATATATAATTGTGCGCCGCACGAGTAAATTTGTGGTCTTCCCACCAAACTTCCTTAACCTTTCCACCAAGTCTCCCTATTTGGGTGAAGATATCTGGGACCTCTACGTTATATGTTGGTGCAACACCTCCATCGTCATATCGGCTTAGACGAGCCTTTTTGGTTCGAACGGTTGGGCTAAAATAATATGACGTGAAATGAGAGGTTTCTTCAGTCAAACTTCCTGCAACGATCGATCCTTCCACTTTTGCAAGATTTTTGGCCTTTCCTTTTAGATGTCCCATGAATCGCTCGAACGGGTACATCCATCGAAATTGCACAGGCCCTCCAAGAGCTGCTTCATGCGGTAGGTGGATTGGAAGATGTTCCATCACATCAAAAAAAGATGGTGGAAATATTTTCTCCAAATTACAGAGCAACACTGGTATATTATTCTGTAATTGCACAATGCCCTCGTCTGTAAGTGTTCGTGTGCATAGATCCCTGAAAAATGCTCCAATGCCTACACGTTCATAGTTATTATAATCACACCACTGAAATAATTTAATAAAATGACAAAACTATTTCAATAATTAATGTAATTAATTAATATGTACCAGCAATTGCTTCGTGGACGGTTGTCGGTAAGAGCTCAGCCAATGCAAAGGGTAATAGTCGTTGCATGAAAACATGGCAATCGTGGCTCTTCATACCGGCAAGTTTTTTGCCTTGTTCAATACATCTTGAGAATTTGGACACATAACCATCCGGAAACTTCACTTCTGAAGCAATCCAGTTAAACAACGTCTGTTTCGCATCCCCAGACAACCGAAAGATCGGAATCGGTAATTTACCATCTCTTGTAATATGTAACTCGCTTCTTGAGCAGATTTCGGCCAAGTCCAACCTTGATTTGAAGTTGTCTTTACTCTTTCCCGTTCCTTGCACATTCAAAATCGTATTCATGATGTTATCGAAAAAAATTTTCTCGATGTGCATCACATCAAGGTTGTGCCGTAGTAGGTGATCTTTCCAATATGGGAGTTCCCAAAAGATACTCATTTTGTGCCAATTGTGAGAACTCCCATATCCGTCAGGCATGTTCGCTGTAGTGTGCCAATTTCCCCCACGCTTACATGTTTCCTGAGCACCATAATAATCAATCTGCTCAAACAAATCATTCCCTGACATATAAACTGGGGGAGGAATACGCACAACCTTGTTCTTTTTGAACAACTTCTTGTTCTTCCGATACGGATGATGCAAGGGAAGAAAGCGACGATGACAATCAAACCAGCACGACTTCCTTCCATGCTTCAGTTGAAAGGCATCTGATCGATCCATGCAATATGGACAAGATAACCTTCCGTGCGTGGTCCATCCCGATAACATCCCATACGCTGGGAAGTCACTAATGGTCCACAATAGCACTGCCCGCATTGTAAAATTCCGTTCCTGTGAATAATCAAATGTGCGTACACCTGTATACCATAATTGTTTCAACTCATGAATCAAGGGTTGCAGAAATACATCAAGGGATCGTTTTGGATGCTTAGGACCCGGTACCAGAATACTCATAAACAAGACTTCCCTTTGCATGCACATTTCTGGTGGCAGATTGTATGGCGTCAATATCACAGGCCATAAAGAATATTGTCTCCCAGACAAACCAAATGGACTAAATCCATCAGTGCATAAGCCAAGATAGACATTCCTACTCTCGTTAGCAAAGTCAGAATGTACCGTCTGAAAGTGTTTCCACGCCTTTGCATCTGACGGATGCGTAATCTCCCCATCATTCGTTGTATGTTCTGCATGCCATCTCATTGCCGCCGATGTCCTTTCCGATTGGTATAACCGTTTCAATCTATCAGTGATGGGCAAGTACCACATACGTTGGTATGGGACACGGCTCCTTCCGGTAGTTGGTTGATATCTTGGCTTCCCACAAAATCGACATTCCTGTAGCTTATCATCGTCTTTCCAGAAAATCATGCAATTGTCAATGCAAACATCAATAATTTCCGAAGGTAGCCCCAGACTAGCAACTAATTTCTGTATTTCATAGTAACTCCCTGCAGAAATATTATCTTCTGGCAAATACTCTTTAAATAGCTCAGCCCATGCGTCCATGCAATTCTAAGTTAGGTTATTATCACTTTTAATTGTCATCATCCTAGATGCCAATGAAAGTTTAGATAACCCCTCTCTACATCCCTCATAGATAGGTTAATCTGCAGCGTCTAACATATCATAAAAATGTTGTGCTTCAACATTGGGTTCTTCCCTAGTATCATCAACAAATGCAGGAATAGATTCATGAAATGCATTAGTAACCATATCATGAAACCTATTTCCCTGTTGATCTCTTTCATAATATTCAATCATATTTTGGCCATAATTATAATTATCATTATAATTCGGTTGATCAACACCATCACCCGTACTACTACTTCCGGTAACAAGACTATAACCCTCCCCATGTGAAAACCAGACATAATAGTTCGGCATAAATCCTCTATTATATAGAATAGAAGCCTCTTCACAATATAAATATCTAAATATTGAGTGTTCTTGCAAGTTTTACATGGACAGAATATGTTACCGTCACCCTTCGCATATGGGTTGTTAGTGGCCTGGTGGATGAATGCTCGCAACCCAACACGATACTCTTTCTTCACTTCTCTGGTCTCCGGATCTTTTCGATTATACATCCAACTTCGTAATGCATATACTTCATTTTGTGACGCCATTCTTTCTTAGCTCTCACAAAACGATATCTCGTTTTTTTGTTAAGTATTTTCTCGATTTTTTTTTGTAAGCTAGTTTATTTTTGTTGTGAAATGAGAAATCTCACGTTACGGTATTTATAGTGTTTTTGCAAAATTTTACGAGAGAATTGCTATGGAATTGCATCTAATTTGCGACGTATTTGCGAGGAAACCGGCCCTCGCAATAATTAGGTACAACATTTAAAACGTGTTTCACCTAATTTTCTACCCATTTTTACTACCCATGCAATAAAGTCGCAAATCCGTCGCAATTTTGCGAGGAAATTGCGACGGAAACAATTTACCCGTGCAAAATATTCGCAATTCCCTCGCAAATTTGCGATTTCAAATATTTGTCGCAAATTCATCGCAAATAGGAGGCTATATCGTCGCAAGTTACTCGCAATTAGCGAGGGATATGTTCCTCGCAATTTTGCGAGGACTTTGCGACGGAAACCATTTTCCTCGCAATTTCATCGCAATGCCGCTGCGTTTTGCGACAAAATATTTTCGTCGCAAATCGCCTGTTTTCTTGTAATGTCATTATGTCTTTTCAATTAATATATGTAATATTATGTTAATATGGTAAAAAAATTTGGTCACGAAAATTATACAATTGCAGTGTGTATATGTGCACAAAAGAAGCAAAAAAAAAAATCATGTGTGCATTTGCATGTATATATGTGAGTGTACATGCACATTCATTGGCATCTATGCGTCATGCGTGTATAGAAACGTCTTTCGTATCTTTGTAAAAAGCTGAAAGGAAAAAGTATTTTTGCACTTTTCCTGAAAAAATTGATTCCCTCACCTAAAACCCTTAACCTGAATTCACGGCTAAGTTCACAATGCTTCCAATCGTATATATGAAACGCTAAACCCTCATAGTTTTTTCAACCCTTACACTCTTGTAACCCCAATTTGCCTATTCAACCGAAATATATAATTCAATACATAGAGAAACAAACATTGTTTTGGTCGGATGTTCCCTAGAGTTCCTCTGAGCACTTCATTGGAGATACCATTTTCTATTAAAAGATGTATTCTACTGAAGTGTTTGGGGGAACTCCTGGACTCATTCGATATTTTAAATTCACTAGACTAAGTATGTTACAATATTGGTTAATCGATATATATTGGTAAGGTAAGCGATCCATTAATATTGAATATCCAATTAATTTCATCTGGCTTAACTGCTTCTATTTGTTCGTTTTCTCAGGTTCATCGGTGCCTATTGTAAAGAAATGTTGTCAGTATGAGGCTTGTTGAGTTGTGAAATTTCATTTTTTGATGATGTTGCGAAAATCCAACGACATCTTTTTGTTAATATTCTCTCTGTTTTATTTCTCAATTTTCGCTCTTTTTAGCTAGAACGCCTTATAAATCCTTGTGGCTTTTTTGTTTTTGATAGATGAATCATCCTCAGGATTAAGGGCATGTCTCCTTAGAAACCAAGGATACTGAGGTACGAGCCTATACAACACATTTTATTTTTGCTCTACTCGTTTCTTAAATGTTGGATGGGATTCAAATCCTAACAATTGTACCTCTAATTACTGTTAGCATATCTCGATCGGGGAATTATTTGTATTTTTAAAAGTGTATAAGCAAATGTGTATCTTCCTATGTAGTTATTTTCAGTGCGTATTTGAGATAAACAAACGTAATAGTTCATTTTTATATAATTTGAGTTCCTTCATCATACCTAGCTATAGGACGAACTAAAATAGCAATATAAATTACTAAACTTCTAGGTGTCATAGTTACACCAAATGACTTCAACTGCAAATGAAATATGGAAAAAAAAAACACATTTAAGTTGTATATGGAAACTCTACCGACTATGTGATGGTGTAATTTGTAAATATGGAGAACCAAAACATTATCGGCCATAATTATAAGCTTCACAATTCTCGTTTATATGGAAATTCTGTCGGAAATATATATATAACCTTCTCAATTTCACAAGAAGAGATAAAAATAAAACACAAAGAAACCTTACCTTAGAAATGTCTTCCACTATCTATCCACAAAGTGCGATAACACTTAATCTCTAGAACCCTGGAAATATATAATCCATGAACTTCTCCACTACCGGTAAGACTTAATTGTAAGCTTAGCTTCATACTCGCACCACACAGTCATACAGTTTAGTTCATTGTAGACATAGACCAACTTTTAGTGTTGAACTTACTTCTTTATTGCGCGATCAAACCATTTAGAATTATATTGCGGCATAATAGTGCACTTGGCAATCATTTCAAGCTTCGTAAACTTAAAGATACTTGATTATTTAGATTTCTCTAACTGTACAGATCTGGGGACATCACATGGCCCATGAGTTTTTGGTCAGCCACAACAGGCTAGCGGTACGAGAAAGAAATATGGTAATGTGCAATGGTTTTCCTAAAGAAAGCAATGGACACATCATTCATGACTAAGTGATGATTTGCCGAGCACCGTAATTATTTATAGAAATAAAACGAAAATGGTGTTAATATATCTGCTGGTAAGTAAACTATCCAAGACTAGTATAATAGGACAACATTTAAAGATGTATGGAGTTGTATTGATTAATTATATGTTTTGACGTAAAATTGTAAAGAAATTATGGAATTGCATTAGTATTAAAATGAGGAAAAAGTACCATATACATTGAAGGGCAAAGGGACATGTGACTCTTGTATTTCTTACTTATCTGTATGTCCAATAGCCACCATATATATATCATGAAGCTTTTTCCTTCAATTCTTGTGGAATTCAACACTTGGACCATCATAGTTTAGATTCTTATCAAAACATGCACAACTTTTCTATTACCAAAGATGAACCTGGTCCGTGTTTTCGACGTGATGAAAAGACATTGAAACTAAAAATAACATGTGTCAAACAAGTTGCTCGATACCTTCTATATTTTCATAAGCACACTCCAAATCTGGACAAATTATTTGTTAGATCCGCTCCAATTTGGTATTTATTTCAGTCCTAAGAATTTGGATTCCATATGTAGTGCTTCAAAAGCAAAAAAAATAATAAAATATAAAAATTGTTTGAAAAGGAGCAAATTACTACCAATTTTAAGCAATCCGGGTATCAGCTTCGTTTCGTATCCTCAATTATACAAGTAAATTATATCTTTGTTTCCAGGGTATACAGTCATTTACTTGTCTTTATTTATTTTATGATCCTCAATTATATAAGGGATATTAATTAAGCTGGACATAAATCCGACAATAATAGTTCAACCGGTAATTTGTAGCAGAAAAACATTAAGAGGGTAATTGGTGAAGACAGCAGAAGTTTTTACTATTTTTTAAAGTTTTAAAAGTCTAATTTTTTATCAGTCATAATTTAATCAATTAACAGTTTTAAAAATATTCTAACTAATTTTTTTCACAATCTATTTTGTTTTATTTGTTTTTGTTACGACTTCTAATTCTTTTAAAGTCACAGACTTTAAAGTTTTTTGCTTTTTTATTTTTTTTTTCTGAAGTCTGTAAGTATCCGGACATAGTGAATTTGAAGAAAACTAGGAGATAAAGGTAAACGGACATGAACTTCCTAACTACAAAAAAAGAACATGAAGTTATAAACTCAAGCTAGCATTAATTTAACAGGCTGTTAAAAATACCTTTTTGAGTGGGTAAGATTAGTTCTTTTTCAGAACATATATATATATATATATATATATATATATATATATATTTGTGTGTGTTCTGGATTTGAAGCTCAGCAATAGAATCGTTTAATAATTGACTTATTTAAACCAATCTAGATTCGACCACCCAGAAGATCGTGTATGTTCGTATGTTTCGTAGAATCACATTTTCTATCTCGTGAAAAGACACAAGGAAATTAAAGACTAATTCTCTTGTCACAACTCTTGAATCCAAGTTTACGTCCAGGTTCACACACTCTCCCCTCACACTAAAGTACATGAGATTCTTTAGTTCTCACTATAAATTGAAATGCCACTCCTTCCATCTTCCTCAAACCCAAAGAGATCTATGATCTTTTATATTATATCTTCTTATTCTTCTCCTCCTAATAATATACCTATATACGAATAATATTTATCTCCATGGTGGTAACACTACAACAACACCATAATAAGTTAACTAGATGTCCTCTAGAGTTCTCCCGAACACTTCATTGGAAATTTGTTCTTCGGGTAGCAAACAATTAATTCCACTGAAGTGTTTGGGGGAACTCCGGATGTCATTTGGTGATGTCAAGAACTCCGGGTAGCTTTATATATACTTTTTAGTTCTTACTACTAACATTATTTTTGTTATATATACATTTTAGTTTTGATATTAGGTCCGATGAATAAATTGGGTACTGTGCAATGGTTTTCCTAGAGAATAAAATGGACAGCACCCATGACTAAGTGATGATTTTATCTAAAAACGTAATCGTTTATAGAGTCATAACAAAAAAAACTGGTGCTAATCATTGCTGGTAAACGAATGTATTTTACTCATCCAATAAACAAGAAATGCTCATCGTTACCCTGTTTCATTAGATATAATGGTGTACTAGGATATATTCTAAAGAGAGTGCACTTCAAGGTCTGAGAAGAAAAGAGACTAATTATTCACCTTTTCATTACTCAAAAATATATAAATGTTTATCTATCACACTAATCCTATTATCATATTTTCTATAATATGTACATCTACATTTTCAACCAGAAATTCTATAATCTCAAGAGAAAGTACAAAACTATTCAACACATTTAGCAAAAGTGTATATACAGACTCAAAAGGGTCGCTAGATCTCCTACTTTCCCACCTTAAACGCAGAGGTCTCTCGAACCTTGTGATTCTATGAGATATGAGATGAAGGAGACATGACTGTATTTGGAGTAGAACCCGTGATTTTTGACGAAGTCTCAAGCTGTTGTAAAGTGGATAAGACATCAGACATCTCCGGTCTCAGCTTAGGTTCGGTGTTGAGACACCGCAATGCGATGTTGGCAGCTGCGAAAGCCCCTTTGTGAGGGTACTGTCCTCCAAGCTTTGTGTCCATTATTCTAAAGACTTTTCTTCTGTCGACCAAATAAGGTATTGCCCAATCCACCAGATTACGTTCCACTCCTACTTTCGATTTGTCTAGGGTGGGACGTCCTGAGAGTAGTTCGAGCAACACCACTCCAAAGCTATAGACATCACTCTTGGCAGTCAACCGGCCGGTTGCTATGTATTCTGGAGCTGCGTAGCCTTGTGTGCCTATCACTTGAGTTGTCACATGGGTTCTATCTCCTGTTGGTCCAGCTTTTGCCAATCCGAAATCAGATAGCTTTGCAGTGAAATCCTACATTTACAAGACAATTTTAATATTTGGAGAAGCAATTAATATGAGTACATTAAAAGTTAATATGAGACCATTGTACACATCCGTAAGTGGCAAGAAACTTGGATTTTTATTTTTTGTATAGACTTACGTATGTTTTATATTTTTTATTTAGAAAGGATACGTTTAGGATTCTGATTTCACTATGAGTATTTCCCATTTATACTGGTTTTTCTTTTATATTTTAGTCCTTTAGAGATGATGGCTCTTTGACTAATCTCGAATTGAAGCTCGCTCTACGATCGACAAACATATTCTACTTGGGTTGGGTCACTCTACTTTGGTCAAACTCTTATATCATGCTAAGTTTTATGAACGTTTACATTAATTAAAACCAATTGACAAAGAACAGAATCATTCTTGTCTTTTATGAATTACCTAGGTTCATTTTTACTTCCAATCCAAAAGATGGTAACGAATAATTATTTAGATTTTAATAAGAGAGCATTTCTATTTTCTATGCTTTATACAACTTCCGTCGAAGATTCATCCCCGGTATTAAAAAATGAACAAGCATGGATAGATGGTGTACCACATCCAGTAGAATATTGGAGGCTTTGAAGTCTCGGTATATGACTTTAGCTTCGTGGAGGAAAGCTAGTCCTCTCGCTGCGCTAATCGCCACTTTCATCCTCGTCTTCCACGGAATTGGCTCTGCGCTTCCTACTCACACAAGCAAAACAACCAAGAATGAGAACAATATAGCATAACTTGAATGTAACTCTAGCTCAACCCAAATTGATCCTAACTTACTTCGAAACAGATGATTCTCCAAGCTTCCTTTGGGCATGTACTCGTAAACCAAAAGTCGTTTCTCTCCGTCTAAGCAATATCCAATTAGCTTCACAAGATTCATATGATGAAGTCTCCCAAGATAGTGAACCTCAGTCTGTAAAAAACACCCACAATATTAATTATTTTATTTGGTTCGATGGATTAAGGATGATGAACTTACCAACCACTCTTTGTGTCCTTGAAACCCTTCTGATTTAAGTTTCTTGACTGCAACGACCATACCAATCCCTGGTTTCGAAGGTGACAACGAGCGTTCACAGATCCAACCCTTATAGACAAAACCAAAACCGCCTTCACCAATCATACTATTGGGCTTGAAGTTTCTAGTAGCGGTTTTGAGCTCGTTGAATGTAAAGGCCTTAAGCGTTAGAGATGGTAAGAGCTCTCCTTCACTTCTTGGTGTCAGATTTGACCTTGATGAAGTACTGAAGCTATTGTTTCTGTGAGAAGGTATGGTGAGGCTTGAAAGACAAGATGAGTGATTCGGTATAGGGGAATTTCTCGTTGACCCTGTTGTCCAATTTGACACCAACATAAGTATAAATTTTAGTTGGGAATTAAATGAAATTTTTGATAGAAGCTTTAATGAATAAAAGGTACTTATACCGGGACCATATGTACAAAGAGAATCAAAGTAACCTAGTATCAAATATCCATCATAAGTGTTTCTTGTTTTTTAAAACTCTAAAAGGTCAAATTTGAGAAGACAAGTGGGGTTTGATCCTTACCTCCAAAAGTGCTTTCTCTGTTATCTACTCTTGCAGAAGAATCGAAGCAATTACCCATTAGAGAGATCAAGAAAACTAAATCGAGGTTTCTTGTCCGATGAAACAATAAGAGATCAATCTTTGTGGATCTCAGAGGCAGAAGGAATGAAACAGAGAAAATTAGAAGAAGAA
Source organism: Crucihimalaya himalaica (assembly GCA_004349715.1). Lineage (NCBI taxonomy): Eukaryota > Viridiplantae > Streptophyta > Magnoliopsida > Brassicales > Brassicaceae > Crucihimalaya > Crucihimalaya himalaica. The sequence goes on along the minus strand of SMJT01000025.1, from coordinate 1,043,748 downwards.
AACAGAGGATCTAACAAAAAAAATTAGAAAAGAAATAAAAGACAAAGCAAAGAGTTTGTATAATGAATTTTTGTTGTCTGTCGTTGTCGTTGTCTTTTGGTCAACACCTAAAACGTGTGCACCACCCATCACTACTTTGGTCTGCTGCACTTTCAAATCTTCCAAGTTATCTAACTAATTTCATGGAATTTTCTAGCTAGTAATTAATTCCCAATATTATGTCAAATCATCATTTCTCTAGCTAGTAATTACGTCATTCTATGTAAATTGTGAAACTCGATATTACAAAACGAATCATCTACCCATTTGAACTAACAACTGAGCATAAACTCTTGATTAATGAAGACATAATTTCATGATCACAGTAATTTAATCTACAATAACTAAGTGGTGGTGGTTTAGTGATTTCCACCCGATCGATGAGGAATTGCCATGTTGGTTCAGGTTAGGAATCGATTCCCTTGAATACGAAATTCATTAAATCAACTTCCGATCCTCCAAATCCAAACGCACCAATGATGTTGACGGCAGAGCTCCCGTAAGCGTCAAAAGCCCCGAGCTAAACCCCAAAATCACCGGCGATGGCAAAATTCTTGCAAGCAAAGAAGTTCTCCGATCCTCCAAATCCAAACGCACCGATAATGTTGACAGCAGAGCTCCCGTAAGCGTCAAAAGCCCCGAGCTAAACCCTAAAATCACCGGCGACGGCAAAATTCTCGCAAGCAAAGAAGATCTCCGATCCTCCAAATCCAAACGCACCGATGATGTTGATGGCGGCGCTCCCGGAAGCGTCAAAAGCCCCGAGCTAAACCCATAAATCACCGAAGCCAGCGACGGCAGAACAACCGCAAGCAAAGAAGATCTCTGATCCTCCAAATCCAAACGCACCGATGATGTTGACAGCAGAGCTCTCGTAAGCGTCAAAAGCCCCGAGCTGAACCCTAAAATCATTGGCGACGACAAAATTCTCGCAAGCAAAGAAGATCTCCGATACTCCAAATCCAAACGCACCGATGATGTTGACGGCGGCGCTCTCGTAAGCGTCAAAAGCCCTGAGCTAAACCCCAAAATCACCGAAGCCGGCGACGGCAGAATTCCCGCAAGCAAAGAAGATCTCGGATCCTTCAAATCCAAAAGCACCGATGATGTTGACGGCGGAGTTTTCGTAAGCATCAAAAGCACCGAGCTAAACCCCATTGCCGAGAAACCCAACTCCTCCTCCTCCTCGACTGACAAGCCCCTTAGAAGGAGGAGTAGGCGTCTCGCGGCTGCCAAAAATAAGTAATTTGTTTCATTCTCATGGATTTCTGAATTATTATAGTTAACAAGCTCATTATCATGATTTAAGTTGTTGTTGCTTATCTATGTTGCGTACAAGTAATATAAACTTATTAAGTATCAGTGCTCTACGATTTGTAGTGGATGTTTATTATATTAAGTTTGATTATGATGTTTCTTATGGATTTATTCATTATCTTTGACACTTGTGTTAGGTGGGTTAGGAGCTTGATACTTAATGGTTTGATCATCTTGGGAACCAATGTTGAGAAGTTCGTTTCTTTGTTGTCTTTCTGACTTGCTAGTGGTCGCAGAATATATGCGTATGGTTCTCTCGTTGACCCCGATTTTTGCTTTAACAGCTTTCAAGGATTGTAAAATTTGGCAGTGTTTATTTTAGGAGCTTAATACTTGATGGTTTGATCATCATATGAATCAAGGTTGAAAAGTTCGCTTGTTGTTGTCGAAAACTCTTGGCAGTGTTTACTTAAGGAGCTCATGGTGTGATCATTAAACGAATCAAGAGTGTTCGGGTTTTCTGTTTTATTTCTTGATGTCTTGCTAGAAGTTAAGTAGGTCGCAGGATATGTTTATGGTTCTAATTGACTCCAATCTTTGGTTTTACAGCTTTCAAGCATTGACACATTCTGGTCGTGGTGCCTAGTTTCTATTGCTTATGGTCAACTTTGTGTATGTCTATTGCTTAAAGCTTGATGTTTTGGATGAGGATGAACAATTAGGTGCCTTGTTTTCTTCCGGTATATGACTCTATCCTTCGAACTTTTGGTTTTTGGTTTTGCAAGTCTAGCGGTGATTTGCCTAGTAACAATGATGGTAACTAAATCTAAACTATGACCTTGGTTAAATATGATATTATCATTTCTTTCTTAAACTGAACAGAAATTGAACATGGTTAGATATAATTAAGTTAATGGTACTGAAAATGATTTTCTTCATAGAATTCACTTATTACAGGATTAGTCGGATCTCATGGTTCGTTGACCCGATAACCAGCTAAGGAAGAAATATTTCCCACGACCTAACTCGAAACTCATGGTGTCTGTTGAACCGGATCACCTGATTTATCAAAAAAATAAATAAATAACCTACAATATATACCGTAACGTATAGTTTTACATTCATGATTTCGAGAAAAAAAATTATGTCAAGATATTATATCTTAAAACCAGTGTAAATCACTAATCGTTTGGTCGATCAATGACGTACTCTTCGCACAATTTTTTGGAAATAATCAAAATATTTAAAAAGAGATAAGGAAGCGTGAATGATTATGATATTTGTTAAAATTCAAGAATGGTGCAAGAAGTTTTAACGAAAAGAGCTAATGAAGAAGGTTGTGAAGTCAATTATCATTACCAAAAAAAACGAATTGTTGCTTTTCCTCTAAGTAAAGCTTCCTATTCTTTTATCCTAAAATTGCATTTTTCTGAGTCAAACATCTTTTAATCGATGACTTTTCTTCTTTCTTTCTTGCAGCTCAAAAGCCTTTTAAAAAAATTAAAAGGTATCGCTTATCTCTCCTATTGGGCTAAAAATTCTCAGATCCAATAGTGCCTTATATATATATAAAAGCCCATCAATCGACTTTGAACAAAATGGTATAAAAAGTATTCCATTCCGTTTCTTTTTTTTTTTCCGGTTCAAACACTTTTACGTTTCTTTGAGAATGTACGTTTAAAACTAAAATAAAAAATGACCTCACAAAACTCAGTTCTTTCTTCTGAAAATTGATTTTGTAAAAACAAAAGTTATTATGCTAAATGCAAAAGATAATCATAGTTAAGTGGTTCCGTTTCGTTTCTTTCTTTTTCTTTTTTTTGGAACACATTTCCGTTTCTTTGAGAATGCACGTTTAAAAATAAAAAATTGAACTCACAAAACTTTCATAACCATTCATTTTTGAAAATAGTCAAGACCATTTTTGAAATGCGTAATCGAGTCTTCTTAATCAGAACACAAACCAGTATTGTCATGCATATATTCCGGAAATTTATTTCTGCATTTATTTTAAGGGAAATTGAGTCCTGGAATGCCTGAGTTTTATGGTCTAGCCATTTGAATGGAATCAAATCTTGGAAGCACTCTAGTTAATTTATGATAGTAATATACTAACAAATTGATACTCTTTCACACGAGCCAATCAAGCCGGATTGAGAGTTCAAATGTCACATATATCAAGGAAATTTATATATACATGTTTAAAGCCACATACGCATATATGTAGGCCTCTACCAATCTAAGCATTAGTCTCACCTTGTTTTTGGATATCGAACTTATTATGTTTTCTATTTAGTGGTCACTCAATAAGAAGATCCCTCACGAAAGTCGGTCACAAAGTCCAACTTGAGTTTTGGTATTATAATCTATATTATTATATATGTGTGTACATAAAATACCGTAATTCGACCGTTGACAAAATAAATTAAAAATATTGAAAAAGGTATAAATATATGTGGCAACGTGAAATGGCAACGAAAGATCGTTTGCTAACACTTAAACAAAGTCCAAAACATCGAACCACTATCCTTCATGTCATTGCCAGTCACATGCATCCCATCTCTCTTTTCCCCTTTATCATTCTATATATTTTTTATTTACACTAATATAACACCTAAAGACAAATACAAAATGTATACTTATGCGTTTATATAATACATCAACAAAAATATTATTTATATTATCTTGCTCATGGTTTTGTATCTTTTGTTGGGAACTTGGGACTTACAGCATATAACAATTTAAACATTTAGATGTACACTGTTTAATGCTGTATTTTATTCCACGTATCGAATGACATAAAAATTATTGATTTTTAATAAAGTTCGAATATACAAATATAATACCCAATTTCATGAATACATCTCTCCTAAAGTGATTATCTTTGAGGACATATAACATTCCTACACGTTCAACCGTATATAACACACATATATACAACAGTGTAAAAACAAAATGATAAAACTTATAACAAATTGATCGTTGTAACTTGTATGTAGCTCAAAGACAATATATCGTGATCTTATCTACTTTTAGCTGATATTGTTCTGAGCCATTTTTCCATTGGAAGTGAGTAGTTAATAAGGAAATTGAAGCAGCAAGCACATGGCCACATAGCCAGCTCTTCTTTACGAGTAATTCTTTGTTTGGTTGTAGCAACACTATAATTATAAAAATAGTTGAAAATGCATGTTGGCATCTGATACACTGTCACCAAAAATGCCAAGGAAATAAATAAACTACAATTTACAAAGAGATTTTATAAAATAAAATGAGGAATTAATATCCAGCAAAGCTGCAAAAGATTAGAATAAGGAAATGCACATGATCCCATAAAGATTCTTGCATTAATTAATGCATAATGGCGCATTTTACAAACTTAATATCTCTCTCATCATTTTATTGTCACCACATCCTCTAGGGTTTCAGATTCTGTCACATGCTTGCTTCTTCTACGGTATAAATTCTTATAATTTTCAACCCTCCATTAAACAAATGAATAAGAAATTATCCGGATTATTATATTCTTGTAACTGTTATAAAACCAGACATTAACTAAGAATCGTAAAAAAGGGGTTCCAGTTTCTCGCAGTCAATTTAAAGTATAGCGACTAGTTAATTATAGCTTCTTAAAGTGTGTTAAAAACAATATGGATTAACGTCATAGTATTATGGTCGTATTTGTTGAAGTTGAGTTTCATTGGACGACCAGGTTATCGCTGTCATCTGAAGACTGAATTAGTTTAGACTTGTAACCTTGTACGTAACATGTCAGAGATATTTTGCTTCAGTTTGATACTCGATTATAAGAAAACGTTGTGAACTCCTAAAATATATAACCACCAAATATGATTGTACGAATAACTGTCCTGTCGATATAATTACGCTTCTGAATATAATTGATGGATTTGACCCTTGAATTGTGTCCACACACCATTCTTGTCTATATGAAGTCATGACTAGATTTACAACTTGAAAACTTTGAAATATTATTTTGAAAAGTGAAAATTTAATATGTGTTTTTACTCACATATGGCTATAGCTAGTTTCCCACTTCCCACATCTTCATGATATGGGTTTAAACAATTTCTTTAAATTATATTAGTAAGTATATGTTTATGTATATTTGATATTTAGTATTGAAATCATGGGTGGACCTAGGTAGGGAGATAGCGGGTCCTACAACCCAGATTAAATATTAATATAATTTCAATAGTATGTATATATTGAAAGGATATAATTAATTATCTCAACTTTTATTTTTCTAAAATTTTAGATTAAAACCCGAAATGATAAAATAAATAAAATAAATATCTTAATAAATTAATAAGTGTTATTTTACAGTATACACTAATTTATAGATAATTTGATATCACTGTAAATTAATAAAATATCATACTACCAACATTAATAATTTATAGAAGTTTTACTGTAATACTCTCCGTTTCACAAAAACTGTCATTTTAAAACTTTTTTTGTTTCACAAAAACTGTCGTTTTGTATTTTCAATGCAAAATATTAAACAAATTTTCAATTTTAACCTTATTTTTTAGTGTAGCAATTAGAGAGAAAATATTTTTAGTGTATTAATTTAGAGGTATTAAAGAACTTTTAGTATTTTTTTTAATATCTGTGAAATGTGTCAAAATGACACTTTTTGTGAAACAGAGGGAATAACTATTTATAGTAATAGTTTTATATTATGTATTCGGTGATAAAAGAAACTTTGGAATCCGCTATTGATTGAAATTTTTTTCTACCCAAAACATATAATTATTTAGGCAATATATAAGCTTTGAACTACATTCAAATATTAAATACAGAATAAACCAATAAAATTTATAAGTAGATAACAACCTTAAGGAATCTTTTACCCCATGTATGATTCTACGATGATATAAGATTTATCATAGAGACATATGCACACAAGGAAGTTCTTTCCTAGTCGTACAAGTTATAAATTTATTACATGGAAGTGATGAGAGTGAGCAAAGCATATAAGTGTGGTTGAAGCATCCAAGTTTACAAAGGGTCCATTAACCAAAAGAAGCAAAGCAAAGCAACCACGGTTAGCTTAAAAGAAACTTGTACTTTAGGAAAGAAGTGGGTGATTCTAGTGGGTCGCACCAACTCATTTCGTTTTATTCTCTTATATAAATATTCTTATAGTCATATTAGAGACTGGAGAAATCGTAATGAATTTGGAGAATATAGTATCACATTTGCAATGTATTTTTAGTTAACACCAAATATCTGGATATATTCATCTGGGTAACCAATAAATTTTGGGTTTTACACCAATAACTTTGAAATGAGAGTTTGAAGATGTTAAGTTTCTGTAATGGGTATTCGAACTCGTGATCTTTAAAACTCCTTTTTTTCAGGTAAAACATACTTTCAAATAATGTTATATTTACTTAGGTTAATTAGTAAATAACATGTATATAATACTGTATCATTTTGTTATATCTTGTTTAGGATTCCGTAGCTAGCTAGACGGTTCAATTCCCTTGGATCTTGGTTTTGAAAAAGTTGCGGTGTACGAGACTATAATCGCTTTTATCTATGGGCAATATTTTTTTGGTTCAACATTGGCTTTAATTAGTCTCTCCACATCTTTAGGTCTTAAGCAACTTTTATTTCTAGCTTTTCTTGTCGCATTCTTTTGTCACTAGCATCTAAGTTCCGAACAAGCTACTTCTTAAAATGACATTATACAAAGACATGTAATTTGATTGACGTCCTTTATAATGATTGGTGCAAATTTTTTTTTAAAAAAAATATACATGAAAAAGCAGTGAAAATTTAAATTTATCACCAAAACGAAAACATCGATTTCTTTAAGAGAATTCGAAAAGTTCAAAAGTGTCGGCCATTTGGTTGTGGAAGAGGAAAAGGGGTTAAAAGGAGAAGAGTCGATTAAAAAGGAGAGCGACAACTTTCCAACCCCAAATTGTTTGCTTGCTTTCTTCCAACTCTGTTTGTCCGTTTCCTCTATCTCCCTTGGAATCTGTGTGCTTCCTTTACTCTCATCACATTTAGAACCTCTTCTATTCGAAATCAGATATCATCTTAAAAAACTATAAATTGAGTATACGTGGATTTTATAATGAATTTGTGTTGATGAAATGTAATGAATAATTGAATATATGCATTGGATTGTCAAATTTTAAGAGTTTAGTTTCAAAATAACTTTAAGCTTTTTAATTTGTTTGTAACCAGTACGACATGTTATTATTTGATGACACTATATTTTGTATATCAAATGATATATTGTTACGTATAGTATTGTCATTGATAGATAAGTGTTGATTTACACGATAACACGTTAATTAATTTCATTATATGTAGTTTAATATTCATGTGCGAGAATGAATGCCACTTTTATTAAACCGAAAAAAAATGATTTTAAATGCTTACTAAAGTCCAGATTTTAGCTATTGTAGCGAGTATTAAACAAAGTACATTTTGCTGGTGGGATTTAAGATTTTTTTAAAAAAAAAAAAAAAGCAAAACACACGGTGAAATGAATAATGTAACAGTAGAATAAAAGACGAATGGTTATGAAATTGATGGTCTGCTGCATCATCAGATTTTAATATATCGTACGTCTTTTGTAAGGTCTCGTGATTACAAAATTCACTCCTTTAGATTTTGTCCCATCATTTCTTTTTTCTTCGGTCTTTTAACCCGCTCGACCAAATCATGACATATGCAGAATTTATTTCATGGATTTAAACAAAAATATAAATGATTTGTTTCATGGAAAATGTCCTTTTCATTTATTTCTTCCCACTTCTGAATATGACGACTACGACCACATGGTGCCAGTACCCACGACTACAATATAATATACAATATATTTTATTTTTCTCCATATAGTATTATATTGGGCCATAATGAGATTATTTTATATATAATAAGATGACTATTACCCATCTTTTTACATCTCATTACTCAAAAGATACACAAAAAACTCGGTGGTATTTGGTTGCATATTTCAAAAGTGAGCTAACGATAGATTCCAATTCTTGAAACATGCATGGGTTCTTTCTGATCAAAATTCAAAATACAAAATATATTTATAATAAAAAAATAAAAAGAAGGAAAAAAAAAAACAAGTAGACCAAATTCAATTGTACTGTTGCTGATCAAGCCATGGCCAAAAACCAGAATGGTCATCCATTGCACAGAACATGTTACTGATACAATTCTCTTCTTTCACCATACTCTGTCCCGAAGACGAGTTTTGAAAGAACTGCATTGTTGTATTAGTCGTTGTTGCGGTGGCTGGCGACGGTGGGAAGAAGTGTCTGCCGAGTGTCTGCGGCGGCGGTGGTGGTTGGCCACCGGTTAATGTGCTTTCGATTGATGGCGGTGCAGTTGAGATGTCGAGTCTGAGATTATCTGAACTGTTATCACTTCTGTTACTGCAAGATCCTTCTGTTTCTTTGTTTAGGTTTATCGACTCTGTTTGTTCTCTGCTTTTTAATCCCATTATCTGCGTTAATTAGAGAAAATTAACTATTAGATTCGAATTTTTAAAAATAAACAGAGTACTGTATATTGTGATAAGCATAATAATAATTAAAAAAAAAAGTTATTGTTTTCAGATCTCTTTTCAGACAAGAGTGAAGAAAATAAAGAGATAATGATGTTTGTAAAGTCATGAATCATGTCCAGTTTTCTAACCCTACCTGAAAGCAACTCCTGATCTCAATAATTATTAACAAAAAAAAACTCAATCTTTAGCCTTTTCAAAATGGAAAAAAGTATAATCTTTTTACATGTAGAACAATTGAATTATGAGATTATTAACCCCAATAACAAAAAATAAATAAATAAACCATCTTTTAAAACACAAACTGAATTTAAATTAAAGTTTTTTTTTTTAGAATTATGAGATGAATTACCTCAGCTTGGAGTTTTTGATTATGAGTTTGAAGAAGATCGTTTTCAGCTTTAAGTGCATCAAACTGTCGTTTAAGAGCATCATAATCTTTCTCAAGCTGCTTTGTTTTCCAACGAGCTCTTCTGTTTTGAAACCAAATTGCGATCTGTCTTGGTTGTAAACCTAAGGCACGAGCCAGCTGCATTTTTCTCTCTGGTTCAAGTTTGTTTCCTAGCTCAAAATTCTTCTCCAATGTCTTCACTTGTTCCATGTTCAATCTTCTCTTTTTCTCTCCCATCTGAGACCCATCATCTGAATAATCCTCTTCTCCATTCATATTGTTCCCAGGTTCTATATCACAACACCCTTCCATTGGAGATATCTTACCTAGAAACGAAGCAAACCCTGAAACAGAACAGATCATTAAAAACAGAGAGATAATACAGAGGAGATGAATGTATTAGAGTGTGTCTGTGAATATATACCATGGAGATCTTGAGGTAGAGAGCAAGAAGGAAGGAGAGGAGCAAGAGAAGGAGATTGTTGAGGATGATCGTCTTCATAAGAGGTTTGGATCATGAAATTTGAAGGAAAAAAAGACATTCCATTATTACAAGACATCTTCTGTTCTGTTTTGCAACAGAAGATAAGTTACTGTTTGCTTGAGATTTTGGTCGTTTCTCTTTAGTTTTTTCTTCTTACCAATCTTTGTCTCGAAGACATCATCACGCTCTTACAAATCTGAACCTGTTTTGTGTGAGTAGGAGAATCTAATGGGATAGAGAAAGAGGAAAAAGAGAGAGAGAGGAAGATAGTGAAATGTATCGGCCTAGACTATACCACTTCTGGTATTTATTTTCTTCTTTTTTTTTCTCGTTTTATATAGAAAGGGCTGAAAGAGAGAGGACCTCTCTAAGCTGTGTAGAGACCGAGACGCACTCAAGTGATTCTCGTTAAAAAAAATTAACTCGATTAAATATCTTAAACTTCATTTATATTAAGCCAAAGTTGTATCTCTAATTTAACTCCAATTTTTATTTAACTCCAAGTGGTGGTGGAATCCAATTTAATTGACCATGGTATACGTACTACTCTTTAGGATAGTAAAGTGCTTCGTGATGCGATTCAATGATTAACCAAATTTAGATCAGACCAAAAAAAGGATACAATTTGAATATGAATCGAAATGTAATATCTACTTCGGAATGAACAAAAAAAAAACCATTCAAGAGATAGAACAAGCTAGTTTAGTGTGCTAATATTTTTTGTGTTACCATTCATATCAAATTCGCATAACATGTATACATATTTTTGATGATGAAAAAATGAAAGAAATTATAAAAGGGTTTCAGCTTGCGTACAATGTGGAAAATGAAGAGACGAGAATCAAAAAGGTAAGAGAGGAAAGGACTCTTCTTTTTCCCCTTGGGAGAGACATGCAGAGAGGTGTTCTCTCTCACTCATCATGCTTGTCCTTTAATCTTTATCTAATCTCTCTTTTTTTTTTTTATATTAGATTTGTCCTTTTTTTTCTTCTGTAAACCAAATGAGATGGGTCCAATGCTCATCTTAAATCATAACTATGAAAGTTGTGAATCTCTCTCTCTTTTTATACTCCAAATTTATTTCTAAACAACTTAATTGATCATTTATTTATTTCAAATCAATTGCTTAGAACGAGAACTTATCTATTAAGTAAATAACTAAAGTCATTTCATACTAATATTGATGTAAATCAATTTCATATAATGTAGTGATATTGAGGTAGGGAAGGTGGATAGTGAATGGGTCCAATGTTGAATCTATTTACACACGCTAGTAGCCTAGTACGTATAGACTATAGACCCACCACATAACCGTATTGTGTCTACATGGATAGACCTAGACCTGTAGAACTATATATAGACCGTACATAAACAAGAAAATACTTAGTATTTCTTTCGTTTTTCTTTTTGGGAAGAAGAGAGAAGTGATATCATTGATTTCAGATGTTTTATGATGCTAGTTCGATTACTTTCATTTTAAAGAAAGAAGTAAATATTTAACAAAAAAAAGAAGAAGAATGAAATAGAGATGCATTTGTAATCCTAAGTAGACGATGGTATTAATTTCTTTCAATCAATATATTTACTCTTAACTTTCTTAATTTTTCAGGCTTCAAATAGAGACTAAATGTGGTGTACTGGAATGATGCAGAGCAGTCAGAATAATATCCAAATTCATGAAAAATATTATTATGTCCGCCATACACCATTATATTTTGTCTCGTACCATCTTCATTCAGAACCTTAGTTTAATTGTTTAGTTAAGGGTACAAAACATGTTTAATACCTATAGGCTACTGCTAAAAATACATCACTGAAAGTCTGAAAATGTCGGAAAAATCTAATATAGTGTATGAGTTTCTCTATTTGTTACTTAAATATTTTAGTTAAAATTCATCATTTTTCTATGATATTAAAGTTTAATAAATCCAAAAAAAATATGTTGATCCACAAATAAGTTGGAATTCAGTCTGAAATAGAATGGAAAAGCAAATCATCATCTGAAAAAAGTTTTTAAAAACTCATACTAACTGGGAATAGTCTTACAATCAATACAATGAAAACAAATAAGTCTCTCTAATAATGACACATCAACAATTTTGTGTTATAATAAACTGACATATCAATAAGAAAACAAACTAGTCAAAACAAAATAATTAATACACATCAATTTATATTGATACATGGAAAAAAAAATATTTAAATGGAGTTTATCAATTAAATATCTAAATGATTTTTTTTTAATCTATACTGTTAGATCAGCATATTTATATGATTTATATTTAAGACATTTATCATAAATGTTTATACTTACTTATATAACTCAACAATCATCATGGTCCAATTCAATTTACACATTTTGCAACTATTAGAAAGAGATTATCTACAAAACAAAAAGATCTTATTTTAAAGATGTTACATTGCAACTAATTTTAAAAATTTTCCTATGGAAATTCTGAAATTCAAATTCACCTTGCAAACCATGAAATAGTATTTTTATTTTCTGCTAGATTTTCTTTAATTAAACGTCGAAGCAGATAACTGATCATTTCAATGCTAAATATATAATTATCTGATTAATAAGATTTTTTATTTTATTTGAGCACTTAAATTGGTAATAATTTACTGATTATATCCATACACTTAAATCACGGTTGTAGCACATATACCAAATTGCATAAGCTATATTCATCTAATATAAAAATTTATGTTTCATTGCAGAAAATTAGATAGAGTCCGGTGTACCGTGGATTTTCACCTGATATATATAAATACATATGGATTCTAGGTATATCTTTTTTTGTTTGGACGAATGATTATAGGTATATCTATGGTCAACATGATTGTAATATGTATTTGAAATTCCAGATATTGTCTATGAGATCATGGTACGTCACATCTGATCTCAAACCTATGAGCTTCAACCTTACCTATCAATAGCAAGACAGATACCAAAACGAAACACGAAATCAATCGAATACTAGTTATGCTGGAGTATTATTAGTTGAGCAATCACAAATTGTATACGATTTGCGAAATAACCATAATAGGCATAGTCAATAAATATCACAAACATAATTTTCTCGCTAAGAGAGAGGGTTTCATTGTGAGCTTTTTTACATATAAATCGGAAGTGATGCAAACTTTTTCCAAATGCATCAGAGAGTTACAAATATAAAATCTAATGATGCAATTCGTTTCAAATGTGAAGAAAAAATGACGAAATTAAGAAGCAGAAGTCTAATTATATTTAAAATTTAAAGCGAAAACGAAAGTATACAGAAAAAAAAAAAAGATATCTAGTTTGTATAGCAGACGACGTGTTATAATTTGCATGGCTTATGTACACATGAGTACATATGTGCGTGTGTATATGCGCACGTATAGACAGACGTATAAAGATGGTGCGTTGGGTATTTAGGTTAAGGAAGAAACCAAACAAAACTACTGTTTGATCAACCCCACATAAGAGCTGTTCTATCTTGTCCCTCCCTCTTTTCTTATTTCCATAATCAATCTTTCTTTTTTATTTATTTTTTTCTAATTTCTCTTCCCAACATCCCTTGTGCCATATTCATCCATCAATTCGATCAATTCATGATTGATGATGTTTTCTCAAACATCATCAACCACATGATTATTAACATTTTACGTTCATTTTCACTTTCAATAAGACTACTATTCATTACTTTTTAGAGTACTTATCCGTCTCTAACTGATATGCACGCATCACTTCGTGCCGCTCTGCAGTTAAAACTTTTTATTATAAGTACTTACTTATCCATGCATACATATGTTTTCATAAATCACAAATACTCGTAATTGAATAATTATGATTGAATTTTTCTTTGGTATGTTAATTATCATTAAAGCGTATCCTTATGAAAACTTTTTGTTGTTATAAGAAATATACATTTGCGGTGAGATGATATCAAAAAAAAATTGGTTGATAAGCAATGCTTTTAAAACCGGACCGGTAACCAAACTAGAAAAACTTTTGGGTCATGGGTCAATATGGTCCGACCGGATTCGACCGGGTTTGATAATAATTTAAAAATAATATGTATATAATATGTTATTAATTTGAAAATATGAAATTAGACACTCCCTTTTTTTAAAATATAGAAGACACTTCGAAAGTCATAATTTTCTGAAACAAAATTATCAAACCAAAGATATAACGAGTTATAGAAATCACAAACAAATTTGAAAATTGTGAAATTTTCCGTTTCTCTATTAAAAATTAAATATAGTGACACCGAAAATGATGAATGAAAGGTAAAAAAAGTAATGTAATATATGTTAAATCTCATTAGCTGATAAGTTAATCTTCTTTCAATAAATAACTTCATAAAATCTAACCTAAATATATCGTTTTAAAAATTCAAATTCAATAACAAAACTAAAAAATAACAATTTTTCATAATATCCGGTTTGATGCGGTTCAATGCGTCACATGTTTTCGGTTTTTTGGCGGTCTAATTCGAGTTTTTTACCGGTTCAACTACCTTTGGTTTTATGATCAACTCAACCCGGATATGCTTCCGGTTCATGTTCCAACCCGGTCCGACCGTCGGTTCGGTCCGGTTTTAAAAACATTGTTGATAAGATACGCAGTGATAAAATAGTTAATTTCAACTAATTATTTTGTACTCAAAAATATATAGATCTTTGTTGACAAAAAAATAATATAGATACATTCTTATTGTACACACATTTATATTCGTTTGACCAGCTTAAAAAGAAAATTTCATAAATGAGTAGTGTGACTGTGTGAGGATGAGAAATGCTCATAACCGGGTGAGCCACTTGCACGGTTGCACAGTAGGTAACCAAAAAATTTCCTGGATCTTTTAGCTAGGTATGTGTTACACATCCCTTGGTCAATCAATTTGAAGATCACTAGCAAAACAGAGAGACTTTGTAAGATTTTGTAACTGTTTCATATTGTTGTTTACTGTTATGAACTTATGATCCATATATTCTTCACAAGATTTTGACTAGACGCGATATATATATGCACTTTTATCATAAAGAAGTGAAAAACATATATAGCGTATGATAAGATATGTGAAAAGGCCAGTCTCACAAGTTGCTTGAAATTTGGAAAACTTGTAGTCGTGTTTTTTTTTTTTTGGTATGAGCTCTAACTTTGGAATATCTTTTAAAGACAATATCAAAGCATATGTTTCGATTAATGTCTATCCATATGAAAAATGTATAAATGGCCTAAAACTTCAACATCAAATTTAGGAAAGTCCAACAACGTAGTTTTCAAGAAGTCACAATATGTCCCTCCTCCAGTGTCACCCACTCGTATCGAACTAGCTTCACAGTGTTAAATACTGTATACCTGACACTTACTTTTACATAAATATATAAGTGTGCGTGTGTGATGTTCATATCATCGTGATGTTTTATTTATTGTTTTTTATTCAATAATTATAAATCGAAAAACATCTCATCAAATTTATAGAGACCGAAAAAAAAGAAAAAAAAATACATATATATATATATAGAGACCAAGTTATAAAGGGTTCCTTCTTCTTCATTTAAAAATCAGATTTTGCGCAGTTTTAAAATTACATCTTTTTAATATTTAAACGAATATTTACGTATCATTTTAAATACATTTATGTTGCATAACACAAACATGTAAATAAAGCAAAGAAGACATAGTGGACCCATGACAAGAAATAAGGCCCAAAAGTTGGCTAATTTCAGCCATCACGACAAAGGCGGGCACAATTTTCATTTCGACATCCATATTTTTCTAATTTTGCTACACTTCTTTTTCATTCCCTCATCGTTAAAATGCTTTCAATTTACTCAACCTTTTTTAGTAAGAACACAATAATACACAAGCCCATATGACTATACGAGAAACCAAGAGAACCATGTCTACATATGAACTTAAAGGGGTGAATATAAATTATTCAATTATATAAATCTTTCAATAGTAGATACAGTAATTTTTTTGGTCTAGTAGTGATGAGATTAACGTACAACAAGCATGAGGCCGGAAGGTCAAATCCCAAATTAAGGAAGGTTTAGTGGTTCAAAAATTTTAATGGATTTGGAAATCCAAATAAAATAATGTGTTATTTAATCATTGATTTAAAAAAATATTTCTAAATCATGTGTTATTGGTCGTATCATTTGTAAATACTAATTAAAATTATGTGTTATTCGTTTCATGATTTATTGTTGGATTTCAAAATCCACATTATAATTTTAGAGGGCTTTATTGCTTTATTCAGGCCCGTAGCTGACCGAGTGCAAGAAGTGCATTTGCACTGGGTCAGCCCAAAATATTTTTTCCTTTAATTCACAGCCTTAACCCAGTTAGCTAAAGATTTTTTTTTTCCTTTAATTCACAGCCCAATTAGCCCAAAAATATTTGACTAACCTAATTCCAATTGCTAAACATATCGTTTCCTATTTTTTGGCAACCATCGTTGCTTCTTCGTTTTCTGGTTCCAAATATGACGCAAAAACTGCACACAATCTGGTAATTAACTCAAAAAAACCCAGTGGACAAAGCTTTTATTTTTCTCTTAATTATGATATAGCCGTTAGAGATTCTTGATTTATAGTGTAAATCAGTTTCTGATTTTTTCCTTCTGCAATCGGAACCCGATTAACTATAATTTCACTTATTTCTCACTCAATTTCAGTAACAAGATCGAGAATAGAATTCTACACTCAGAGGCTCAAAGCTACGGTTGGAATTCTCTTCAGTTTCATATTCCACTAATTTTCGATTTCTTCATCGGGATTCAAATTCAATCCAAGTTCTATTGTTCTCTTCTCTTTTATCAATTTTGCTGGTTTATATATTTTATTTTGTTATTGTTTGAACAATTGAACTTTGAGTGTCAAATTATCAAATTATGTCTTCATCTGATTATGTGAAAAGGCAAAAAATAGGGCCTATGGATAAATTCATTGTTAAAAAGAGCTTAGATGAAGAAAAAATTGATGATAATGATGCTCAAAAAAATAATGATAATATAGATAATATGCAAGTATTAGATGCTCATGAAGTGGTTGAAAAAATTGTTGATCCTAACATTGATGTTCCTATTTTTCTTGATATCTATGATCCAAGAAATTGGGATATGCTTGATTCAAAAATGATAGAAACCTTAGCAATAAATGGACCAAGAAGAGATTTATCTATTGTGAGAGGTCCTAAAAATAAGGTTCATAGAAGATTTGTTTCATCTTTCTACACTAGGGAATTATCAAATGGAGAAACAAGTGATAGAAAATGGCTAGTTTATTCAAAAGAATTAGATAGAGTTTTTTGTTTTTGTTGTAAGATTTTAAAGAAAGGTAGTAGGAAAAGTCAATTAGCAAAGAATGGATTTTCAGATTGGTCTCATATCCTTGGTAGATTAAGTGATCATGAGAAAAGTAATGAGCATATATCTAATATGACTGCTTGGGTTGAATTACGGTGTAGACTTAACAAAAATGAAACTATTGGTAAAATTGCTCAAGAACAATTTAAGAAAGAAAAAGAATATTGGAAAAATGTAATAAGAAGAATTATTGCAATTGTAAAATATCTTGCAAAACATAATTTGGCATTTCGTGGAACAAATGAGAAATTATATCAAAATAGTAATGGCAATTTTTTAGGATTAGTAGAGATGTTAGCCGAATTTGATCTTGTGATAAAAGAGCATGTTTTTAGGATTACTAATGGAAGTATTCATCATCATTATCTTAGTCCTAGTATTCAAAATGAACTGATTCTTATGATTGCTTCAAGAATTAAATCAAAAATAATTATGAAGATTAAAGAAGCAAAATATTTTTCTGTGATTTTGGATTGCACTCCAGATGCTAGCCATCAAGAGCAAATGTCAATAATTCTAAGGTGCGGGTCTTTTTCCTCAAATTTTTTTAAAGTAGAAGAGTATTTTGTAGAATTTATAAAAGTAGATGACACAACGGGTCAAGGGATTTTTGAAGTGTTAAAGGATGTATTAAAATCTCTAGATCTTGATATTGATAACGTGAGAGGTCAAGGTTATGATAATGGATCTAATATGAAAGGATACAAACAAGGTGTACAAAAAAGACTCTTGGATTTGAATCCTAGAGCATTCTATACACCATGTGCTTGTCATAGTCTTAATTTGGTTTTGTGTGATATTGGAAATAATTCGGTAAAGGTTAAAGATTTTTTTGGAGTAGTGCAACGTTTATATTCTTTGTTTGCTAATTCTATAAAGAGGTGGGATATTTTGAAAAAAAATGTGAAAAGTTTAACTCTTAAGCAATTATCAACAACCCGATGGGAAAGTCGTGTTGAGAGTATTAAAGCAATACGATTTCAAATTGTGGATATACGAGAATCTTTATTTGAAGTGGCTGAAAATGATAATGATCCAATGATTCAAAGTGAAGCTAAATCTTTAGCATTGAATGAGCTTAGTAGTTTTGAATTTTAGTTATCTACTATTATTTGGTTTGACATATTACATGTGGTGAATATAGTTAGCAAAAAATTACAATCAAAGGATATGCAAATTGATGTTGCAATGACCGAGGTAAGTGCATTAATTTCTTATTTTAAGAAGTATAGAGAAATTGGATTTGTTGATGCTATGGTAAAAGCTAAAGAAATCGCCATTGAAATTGGTATTGAACATATATTTATTCAAAAAAAAGTTATTCGTAGAAAAAGACAATATGACGAAGCTAGTTGTAATGAAACATTATTATCCGTAGAAGAAACATTTAGGATTCAATACTTTTTATATCTAATAGATCATGCTATTAGCTCATTTAATAAAAGGTTTGAACAATATCAATTATATGAAAAGATGTTTGGTTTCTTGTTTGATTCTACTAGATTGAAAATGTGTGATGATGTGAGTTTAATGTCTCATTGTAGTTATTTAGAAAAGAGTTTGAAAAATGGTGATTTAGTAGACATTGTTGGAGATGAACTATTTACTGAGTTAAAGTTTATCAAGGAGCTTTTACCAAATGAAAATATGGGAGCACGTAATATAATAAATTTTCTTATACCTTTTGATAGTTTTCCATATACTATGATTGCATATAGAATTTTACTAACTATTCCGATTACTGTTGCTTCCGCAGAAAGGAGTTTCTCCAAACTCAAGCTATTGAAGTCATATTTGAGGACTTATATGTCACAAAAAAGATTAAATGGACTAGCTTTGATGGCTATTGAAAATGAGTTTTTGGAAGAGTTAGATGTGGAAACTTTAATTGATGATTTTGCTTCAAAACATGTAAAAAGAATGTTATTGTTCATTTAAATAATGTATGTTTATTTTCACTTAGAATTTTTTTTTTCACCACCGCACCGGTTGTGGCTAATGTTTGAGCCGGGCCTGGGTTTATTGATTTGTAAATCCATATAGGATTTGAAAATCTTTATTGAATTTGAAGTCAGTAAATATGGATATTGAAATAACATGTTTTATCCACGAAATCTTTCTATTTTCCACTTTCAAATCCATTAAAAATATAATGTGGATTATGAAATCTAACAACAAATCATTAAACGAATAACACATTATTTTAATTAGTATTTACAAATGATATAACAAATAACACTTGATTTAGAATTATTTTTTAAAATCAATGATTGAATAACACATTATTTTACTTGGATTTTTCAAATCCATAAAATCCTTGAACCAATACTCTCCTTAATGGATTTGAAAGTGAATAATAATATGATTCAAGTCCGTGATTAAAACATGTTATTTCAAAATTCATATGTATTGATTTTAAATTTCATACAAATTTTCAAATCCTATATAAATTTTTAAATCAATGAACCAATAAAACTTCCTAAATATTTTCTTCTATTAATTTCAGTTATTTGCAAATAATGTCACTACTCCATCACTCAGTACTCAGTAGCATGTTCTCCTTCATGTTTCCATTTAACGTATACACGTTTCTGTTTGTTGTTTAGTTGTTCCAAGATTATAGGAATGTGTTAATTCCTAAACGAGCTTCTAAAGTCTTAACTACACACTAAGGGGGGTTTATTGGTTCAAGGATTTTGATGGATTTGGAAATCCAAGTAAAATCATGTGTTATTCAATCATTGATTTTAAAAAAGATTTCTAAATTATGTGTTATTGGTTCTATCATTTGTAAATACTAATTAAAATCATGTGTTATTCGTTTAATGATTTATTGTTAGATTTCAAAATCCACATTATATTTTGAATGGATTTGAATGGATTTGAAAGTGAATAATAGAAGGATTCAAATTCGTGGTTAAAACATTTTATTTCAAAATTCATATGTATTGATTTCAAATTCCATAAGAATTTTCAAATCCTATATGGATTTACAAATCAATGAACTAATAAAGCCCCCTAAGTTTTATCTCGCGCCGTTCGCGTAGTAGGCTTTTTAGTTAATATTGGTAGGATTAATTAAATATAAGAATCATGGAGATCGGATACGATTGTGTTTGAGTTTTTTTTTTTTTTTAATTTGTTTATTTGTGGAAAGAAATATACAAAATCGATCGGATCACTAAGATTGTGGTAATGATTCCAAACGAAATTTAATTCAAAACCAAACGCATCATTACAAATCATAGACCAATATGGAAATATTTAATTATTAAAATTTAACATTTTTGTAATCAGTATCTTTCATGCGATTCATGTAGAGACGTAAATTTATTTTAATATAATTATTTCTGGAAGTATAGTTAAAATTTTGATCTGATGTGTAAACGAATTTAACTCAAACCATATAATAAACTAGATTAGATTCCGCGTATATGTAGAAATTAAATCAAAGGGGTGGGCGTTCGGTTCTTCAATTTGGTTCGGATCGTTTTTTTTGGTTCTCGGTTCTTTCGGTTCTTGAAATTTAGTAACCATATAGAAACCGAGGTAAATTTCAATTCGGATCGGTTCGGTTCTTCTCGGGTTCGGTTCGGTCTGGATACTTGAGATTAGAACCATTATAGAACCGAAAAAACGGTTTCAATCGGATTTGGTTATGATTGGTTAACTTTGTAACCAAAATTACCCGAATTAACTTAAAAATCTATAGTAGGTGCACATAAAACAATTAAACAATACAACAATCAACATCCAACGATCAATCTGTTGAGATTATAACATCCAAACAACAAGATTTAGGGTTTTCAGATTGAAGAATTAGTGTAACAAAGACTTTAAAAGATTTGATTTGGTTGGATTCTTCGAATACAGAGAGATTTTCACAGGGAGGGAAGTTAGAAAGAGTTTGCGGGAAAGGGAAGTGATGAACCGTCACTTAAATAACGTGAAAAATGTATAAAGTATAGTTTAAAAGTGTATAAGGGATTAACTAATAAGTGTAACTTGCTAAAGTTTCATCGGTTCTATATGGAACGGCTCCCATAGAAAGTACATAATGGAAATGTGCAACCACATAATAAGTAATTAAGTATCATGTAGAGAAAGACAGGTTCGGAAATGGCCGGATTAGATCAGTCCAATAATCCCACTCACGATTCGGTTCGGGTTCGGTTCCGGTTCTTCGGGTATTAAATTTTAAGATCCATTCAAGTATTTTATAAATTTCGGTTCAGATTTTTTTCGGTTCGGTTCGGTTTTTCGGTTCCAGGATATTTTGCCCACCCCTAGTTTTACCAATATAATTAAGTTGAATGTATGATGGTGATTTTGAAAAAAATGTTTTGTTGAGAAAATATGAGACTATTTATTTGTATATATAGAGTTCAATATTTAATATTTTTCTCGTTTTTCTTTTAGAATTATAAATTTTCATTTTTGTTTTTCTAGAGTTTAATATTTACAATTTTTTTCTTTAGAATTAATTATTTTTTTCATTAAACAAGTTTAATTTTTTAAGAAATACTAATTTGTATATTTTCCTTATATAATTTTCATTTCTGAATAATAGTAGTTAATTGTTTTTGTATAGTAAGTTTTCGTATAATATTTTTTGACATTTTTTCATTTTTGACACGTGTCAAAATCTTGAATCGATGTATATAACACTTGTCGCGATCTTTTAAAATAGTAACTTCGAAAACTTACCTTTGCTTTCGTATAATAATTTTTGATATTTTTTTAACTTTGACACGTGTCGAAATCTTTAATCGATGTATATAACGTATCGCGATATTTTAAAATAGTAATTTTGAAAACTATAGAAAGAAAAATCTATAGATCGATGTAGAAAGAAAAATCTTTAAAACTCAACATTTATGTAATCAAATATCTTACATGCCATGTGTAGAGAGATGTAAAGCGAAAGAAAGAGAAAATAGATGGGCCTTAACATTTTATTAGGCCCAACAGTTTCAAATTTATTTAAGAAAAAAAAAAAATCCCCAAAAATTTCGAAAACCCAAGACTTTGGCGCTTAAGGGACGCGCTTCTTTCTCAATCTCAGATATTTACTCGTCACTCGTCGCACGATTTTTCTAGGGTTTATCACTCGTCTCGTAACTCTGGTTAGCTTTCTTCTTCTCCGACTCAATCATGGCGCCGAAACGTAAGAGAGCTTCGACGAAGGAGGGCAGTACCAAATCCTCTCCTAATCTGAAGAAGAGAGCTTCTAAGCGAGCTAAGACGGCGAAAAATGAGCCGGTTGAAATGGTCGAGGTAGAGGACAACCCGATTGCAAGGTTCTTGGACGAGCCAATACCAGAATCGGAGGCGAAGACTATCTGGCCTGACAGATACAAACCAATCGAGGTATTTCACTTTTCGGAAACTGGAATTTTTGGTGTTTGAATGGGATATGTATGAAATGGTTATATTTGTTAGAAATTTTACTGAGATTTGTTGCAGATCTGTTGATTTTGCTTTTGTTTATGTTTTCTTTCAGGTGCAGAAACCTAAAGCTCCGTTAAAGAAAAAGAAGAAGTAAGTTGTTGAATCCTTTGTTTGTAGTGATTAATCCGATAATGCGGCTTTAATTTTGTTTGATTGGAAACGTTTTTGTTTCACAAATGACTGATTAATTGATTTCATTTTGTAGGGATGATGTTGAGGAGATCATTCGAGCTCGATGCCATTTTAGACGTGCGATTGTTGATGAGTGTCATACATATGAGCTTAATGATGATGCTTATGTGCAGGTATGACTCTATTACGCCTCTACTGCATTTGATATTTCTGAATTGTAAAATGATCTTTGAAACATTGACTATTTGTGGCACTTGGAAGATAATGGGTTAGATAGGAGAATGTGAAAGACATTGTGTCTCTCTTTGTCATGATTTTTATTTAGTTACTTTTTCACAATTTAGTTATATATTTTTTTGTACAGGCTGGTGAGGGAAGTGAGCCATTCATTTGTAAAATTGTTGAAATGTTTGAAGGAGCTAATGGAAAATTATATTTCACGGCTCAGTGGTTCTACAGAGCTGCTGATACTGTAAGAATCAAAAGTTAAATCAATTTTTTACATTTTCTTCTTTCTATGTTAAATTTTCTAAAGTTTTGCTGTTGTTTTAATTTTCAGGTAATTGGCGAGCTCAATGTTCTGATCAGTAATAAACGTGTGTTTCTCTCCGAGGTTCGAGATACAAATGAATTAGGCACCCTCGTGAAGAAGTTGAAAATTTTGATGATTTCTTTAAATGTACGTTCTTATTGCATTTTATAGTCAGTTGTTATTCGTGGTGTCTATTTTTGGTTATACTTTATCTTAGTGCAATCTTTCATTGATACTAACTTACTTTTGTTTCTCATGCCAGGATAATATTGAGGAGACTATCGCTGCAACAAAAAATTGTGATTACTATTGTGATATGAATTATTTGTTGCCTTACTCTACATTTGAAGCTTTACAACAAGGTTAATGCTTTAACAATTGATCTTCAAGTTAGCATTTCATTTCACTGCTAATTGGATTAGATAATATGCTGCAGTTTTTGAAGATAACTAAGCATATATAGATTTTTCAATTCTGCAGATACCAAGATGGCTATAAGTGAAAGTTCAACAATATCTAGCGATGATGTAAACGGAGGAGCTGCTATTATATCAGAGGATGAAGAAGCTTCTCAAGCTACAGGAGCTCAAAGAGAGGCAACATTGCTTGACCTTTACTGTGGTTGTGGTGCAATGTCCACTGGGTTGTGCATGGGTGCACAACTTGCTGGTTTAAACCTTGTCACTGTGAGGCATTTTTACTTGCTAATTATAATTGTTTAATAGCTTATCAGATTTGTGTAATCTCTTTAATGCTTAACTTTTGCTTTTTTTTTTGTTTAAAAATAAATGTTATATCAAGAAATGGGCTGTTGACATGAATGCGCATGCATGCAAAAGCTTGGAGCATAACCACCCAGAAACACAAGTAAGTTTCTCAGTATGTCTTTTTGTGTCTCCTTATTTTCAATTCAATTCGTCTCCTGTGTATATGTTAGATTGATTACGGAAATTCTTAAGAGGCAAAAGTCACTATGTTTTAGGTAAGAAACTTGTCGGCAGAAGATTTCCTGTTGTTGCTTAAGGAGTGGGAAAAACTATGCATTCATTTCTCTTTGAGAAAATGTCCAAACTCAGAAGATTATAACAACCTTTATGGGATGACTGATGTTGAGAACAATGAAGATGGCAGCAAGGAGAGTGATAATGAAGATGATGGGGAGGTTTTTACAGTAGAAAAGATTGTTAGTATGTCCTTTGGGGATCCTAAAAAGATAGAGAAACGTGGACTATATTTGAAGGTATCGTTGCTCTGTACAAATTTCACTATGTTTTTTTTTTTTTTTTGGCCAGGAATATATATTTGATGTTTACATTTGTTATAGTCACAATCTTTTGTGATGTTTTGACATATATAATAGGTACGGTGGCTGGGCTACGAGCCTTTGCATGATACTTGGGAGCCTATTGAAGGACTCAGGTGAGAATAACATAGAGTTTTGCATTCAGATTCAATGTCAATAATTTATTAAAATCTTTAAATTTATCTGTAAACAGCAATTGCCGGGAAAAAATCAAGGAGTTTGTTGAACATGGATATGAATCTAACATTCTTCCGTTACCAGTATGTATTTTTTGTATATCTGATTTCTTCAATTTCTAAAGCCAGTGCATAATTTTGAGAGATTTAATTTAAAACTTATAAATGCAAAGTTCTTCATGTATGTGCTAAGCTCTGTGGGTCTTATGTATATATAACATACTTATGTTGTGTGTCAGTTAGTTAGTTGCTAGTTTCTGATGGGGTAAATAGAGTTCATAATCGAATAGATGAGGATTAGAGTAATATACTGGAATTGGTTATAAGGGGACAATGGTTATTTGAAGTCCTCACTTTATTGGTGAAATATAAGAGTTTTACTTCCAGAATTTTATATGTATGTTTCTGCTGCAATGTAGATGTCATTGACACTTATGCCTAAACACTAATTTAGGGAGGTGTTGATGTTGTTTGCGGTGGACCACCATGCCAAGGAATCAGTGGTCATAACCGCTACAGGAACAAAGAGGAGCCTCTAGAAGATGAGAGAAACAAGCAGCTACTCGTTTATATGAACATTGTGGAGTTTTTAAAGCCAAAATACATTTTAATGGAGAATGTGGTAGACATGCTTAAGTTCGCTAAGGGCTATCTTGCGCGTTACGCTGTGGGACGGCTTGTCCAAATGAATTACCAGAGTCGGATGGGAATGATGGCTGCAGGTGCATATGGCCTTGCTCAGTTCCGCATGCGGTTCTTCTTATGGGGTGCACTCTCTAGCAAGGTAAGAGTGATTTCTTTGTATTATATTAATGGATAGATGATGTTCTTAATTTGTATCTTTCTGTTTCAGATGCTTCCTCAATTCCCACTTCCAACTCATGATGTAGTCATGAGAGGATATATTCCTGTGGAGTTTGAGGTAAGACTCTATAGTGGTACTTTTCAATTTGTCTAGCAAATTCTCATATTTGCTTATAATTAATGCAGAGGAACACAGTAGCTTATGATGAAGGCCACACTGTGAAGTTGGCAGACAAGCTTTTACTTAAAGACGTGATTTCTGATCTTCCAGCTGTAAGTCTTATATGCGTGGCTTATCTTAACTAAAAATTAGCTAAGCTTATCTTGCATATTCTCATCTTACTAAGTTTTTCTTTTGAGTCTAGGTTGCAAACAGTGAGCTGAGGGACGAGATGCCATATGACAAAGATCCTGAAACACCATTTCAACAGTTCATCAGATTAAGAAAAGATGGTAAGATTCTTACTATTTATGTGTGGAAACGATGTAACAAATTGTTTATGAACTTTTTCAACAGAAGTGTTAGGTTCATTAACAAAGTCCGAGTCCAAAAAGCATGTCTTGTATGATCACCATCCCCTGAACCTGAATACTGATGATTATCAACGAGTTTGTAGAGTCCCCAAGAGGAAGGTACATACAACCTTCTCACACTCATTTGATCATATTGTTTTGGTTCTTGTTTGCTTTAGTTTCTAGGATTATTCTGATTTTTTTCAATACAACTTTTGGTATTAGGGGGCAAATTTCAGGGATTTTCCTGGTCTAATTGTTGGACCCAATAATGTTGTTCACTTGGATGAAAGTATGGAAAGGGTCTATCTTGAATCCGGGAATCCATTGGTAACAATAATCATCTCTTCTTTTTGGTCCATATCAAACTTGCTTTTCTCCTCATTGGCTACTATGTAATTCAAACAGGTACCAGATTATGCCGTGAATTTTACCGAGGGGACATCAACCAAGTGAGTTTCATTTCCCTTTCTTATTCTTCTCTGTAAATTGTGAATTTGCCTAATGTTTTTCTGTTATGGAAATGACCTAAACCATATGCTTTTTCAGGCCGTTCGGACGCCTCTGGTGGGATGAGACTGTCCCTACTGTTGTCACACGAGCGGAACCGCACAACCAGGTGAGTTCTGAATTTTGGCCTAGTTGTAAGTTAGTGTAGAGACTATGAAAGAAAGGGTTATTCTAGATTTGTATAGATTTATATGTATGTGCATAAAACATTGGAAACAGCAACGTACGACTTACGTATTTGATGTTGTTGATGATTGCAGGTGATCATTCATCCCGAGCAAGATCGGGTTTTAACCATTCGAGAAAATGCCAGACTCCAGGGCTTTCCTGATGACTACAAACTCTTTGGCCCAACAAAACAAAAGTGAGTAATCGTGATTCCTTCAATTTACAATGTTTTTGTTTTTAACTTTTTGATTGATTTCTGACTAAACTTACATAATTATGGTATTTCAGATACACTCAAGTTGGTAACGCGGTTGCAGTTCCAGTAGCGAAGGCCCTTGGATATGCTTTGGGAATAGCATTCCGAGGTCTCACAGTAGGAGACGATCCACTTCTTACTCTGCCTGAATGTTTCGCAAACTTGAAGCCAAATCTTCCTTCCGAGATTGCATGAACATTGTTTGATTCGTTGTCGTTCGATTTATCTTTGACTATATTTTCTTGGGAGTTTGGATATTTTTTTGTTAAGTTTCTCGGCTACCACCTAAAGTGTTGTGAATTTCTGGGAATTTTCTTTAAATAAGATTTCATGGATTTGTGGTAATGTTCTTTCTTTATCCGTAAGAAAACTTTGGATTCTTTGGGTTACAAAAACTTTTTGCCTCTTTAAGATAGGGCCCATTTAATAATAGGCCCAACTTCAAATGTAATCTGGTTTGGGGTTTGTCATATTGATCACTTGCTAATAACCCCATGAAGTCCAATCGATCCTTTGAAAATAGTAGTAGATATAAAATTTTCAGATTGAGATTTGATAGAACTAGAACCAAACCCAAAATAGATAAAATATCTTACAAGTTGCATTAGCTGGTAAGTAAGCCAATTACTCTCCACCTAATCTATTAATTTGTGCATGATTTTATTAATTTTTTATCTTATATATTTTTTTAGATTACAAGTATAAAATATATTTTTTTATTCGAACGTCTAGATAGAATTTGTGATGTTAAACAATAACTTATGTTTATAATTATAATAACAATCATAAAATTTTGGGATTAGAATACATTTTATGTGTTTCTTGCAATTTTGAAAACAGTATTTTAGAAAAAGAATTATATTAAATTAACTTGTTTTTAAAACATAAATTAACCTTAAAACTAGCTTCCGAATAATTTCTGTTTAATCTCTTGTATTTTTTTTTTGCATGGCTTATACTTGAATAAAGAACAAAACAATGGTATTCACAATGGTTTTTTTTTTTTCAACTGAAAGGGTGTTATTTTGAAAGCAATTTATACAATTTTTATATTTGTTAAAAGCTATCGCTATTTAAGGTTTCGAATAATAAATATGACAGGAATCACAATTATTTAAGGATTTCGGATTACTTATTTTATTGAACCGATACATGTCATATACGTATTTACCCAAATTATTAATTTTCATATAAGTATAATTTGTATATACCAGCAAAACATGTTTACGGATTATTGGAAAAACTGGAAATATAAAAAACACAAGTTAATCAAAATACATAGAATACAAGACTGGTCCACTAACTCGAACATCGTCGCTTATTGTCGGGCATGGTCTATTAATAATTCAAATACGTCATCGATGAATCGATTTGACGCACCGAAGCTGATTACTTATATTAGTTTACTTTCCGAGAACTTCCTAGATTAAATCCAACAAGCTATATTATTTTCTTATTATTAGAGTGTGAAAATTGTATTAAAACGGATACCTAGCTCCAATCAATGTTAATGTCCCATTAATATAATTATCTTCACCCAAATATAGATCTAATGGCCTCATTACTAGTTTTAAATTCTAGTCTGAATTTTAGGCTAAAGAAAGCGAAAAATATCACGTTATATGTTGAGTTTATGTAACTAATAAAAATAGATTAGTGACTCGGATAGACGTGGACATCCCTTTTGTTTTTGTATCTTTCTATGATATATTTAAATTAGTGGTTGTATAAAATAGCTTCGATTCAATATATTGAACGTTCTCCTTTTCACATGGCTAAGTCATTCGTTTGTCTGCACATTATGTGATATTCAGCAAGTTTAATTATGTATAACTTATACTATAAATCAATTTTCTTAAATATGCTAAGCTTAAATCATTATTGCGTTATGCTATATGTGGGGTTTGAATTTGGGTTGTGATATGGCGACAACACTGTTACAAACCATTATGATATAAGTCATGATTTCGTAGTAAATGATTTATACGATGAATGTTTTATGTAAAAGTTTGATGTGAATATTCGTATTAAATATGAATCATTTTATGGAACTGAATTAATATATATGCATAATTCATTGAGTTTCATCTTGTATTTAATTCAGTGAGTTGATGATGTTTAACATTATCAAATCTGAATCTTTGTATGGATCTCTATAACCCCATTAAAAACCACTATACATACATATACAACACACACACAAAAAATCATTATGATAAGCTATTCAACTTCCCATCATTTCCTCATACCCCCAAAAAAAAAAATTTAGTACAAAAAAAGGATCTTTAACCGTTTCTTTAAATTAATGTTTATTTATATAGGTTGCCGTATTGGTAACGGAAAAAACGAGTCACGTATGAGTGTTTAGGCGTTTAGCTTGTCCATTTATGTTGACGTTTACAATTAGATTAATGCAATTATTACGTTCTATTCTGACTTTTAATATATATATATATATATATATATATATATATATATATATATTTGTGACTTATTTCTAAACCCTCTCTTCAAAGTAATGTATTGAATCTTTATTATACGTTGGCAAGTCATTTTAAATCCGAACAGCACAAAAATCCAAAACCAAAGGAAAGGAGTATGGAGTTTTGCTCAAGTGGTTGAGACACCAACAAGGCCTTCGTTCCAACTCTCAAGGTTGTTTGATTTTTTTCCCCTAAATAGATTAGTGTAAGCATTAAAGCCGTCGGTTGTATATATATATTTTGTATCTAACGGCTTGGAAAAAAAAATCAAATTCTAACCGAGAATTCAGAAACATGATGTTCATCAAACCTTGTGTAATAATTAAAATATTGAATAATACATATTTATGTGAACACTATGCACGATTGATGTTAATCCACGAAACTTATATATGGATACATCCACTTGTCCTGTCATATAGTGTTAAATCTATGGTCTGAGTTCTCACGAGTAGGTCCTGCTTCGGTCCTTCATCATCAGCCTCAGTTATCTTGTGGTATATTATAGATAAACTTATCACTGTGCTACATGTATCTATTTATAATTAGTGTGTTTTATGTAAAGTTTACTATTTTTTGAAATGCATGTAGATAGATCTGTTGTAAATATGTATATTATGTATTAAGTTGTCTTTTGTTTGGGGAACGTTCATCGTCACTCTATATGATGTGTGTATATAGTTAGATTTGTTTGTCAGACAGTAAATCATAAGCTCTCGTAACATAAATTCAAAAATATTTTAAAGACACAAAAAATGAGGTGAAACAAAGAGATGGAGGAGGTTAGAGTTAGGTGCATACTACAAACTAACCTCACGTGGTGGATGCTACTTTTCTTCCCTCGCGTACCGATCTAATATATTTGTACCAAATCCTTTCTTTATTTATTTACACATGTCCGGTACAAAAATCAGAAATAAAATAATTATAAAAGTGATATATTGAAGAAAAAACTCTATTCTTTAAGACTTGCTCTATTTTTAAAAGAAAAAAAATAGAATGAAATATATAATAGAGTTTACAGAAAAAAAACAAAGTAGGATTGGAAATACCCTTACTACATGCACAAATACATATGCAAATGACGTGAAAGCCATAAGGCATATGTGGTATATACGTAAAGAGACAAAAACCAATATCTCAACTCATTACATATAGAAAACGTAACCGGGATTGTGGCACAACCGACAGCCACTGAGTTTCAGAGTAGCCAACCAATAGTGTACCCCTCATTTGTTGTGATTTCAGGTGTATTAATCTTAAAGCGTAGAAAATAAGCAATTGAGGCGAATGCATTTTTTTGTTTACAATTGTTTTTTGTTAAATGAACAAATACAAATTCTAAAACATGTCAATACAAGTTGTAAAAATTTGATACAGTTAAAAATTTGATACAACTAATTTAGATATATTTCTGTTTCTATTTGGATGTATATCGTAGCGTCCTCGCATACTAATTTTGCTTATTCGAGTTGAACCCCACTGACAGTACCTATACATGTTTAACTCAAGTAAAACACAATATTATAAGATATGACTTGTTATCCAATATCTGATTTAGGTCTATGTTTACTATTATTTTCATTTCCATTGGATGACAAATCAAAGCTTTTCAAATATATATATATATATATATATATTTTTTTTTTCAAAACTCAAAATGTTAATAAACCCCTACAAACAAATTATCGTTTTTCTTATTGGTATAGAAAACTCATCATCAACTCTAATCAAATTGGAATTGGAATTGGAATTCTTCCGTTCTTCAAACTATATATGCGCTAACCCATATATAGTGACTAATTAAATCTAATATGATCTAATTAAAATAAGCCTAAGTGATTGATGAGAATATATATATAGTACTAACTACCTGCTGTTAATTTGTTGTCTTATAACTGTTCAGATTCTATCATGTATATAACTTGCACTGTGAATACACACATACATATACGGCACTGTCGGTACGTATATAGTATAATACAAAAGCAAAAAGAGGATATTTATTGTTTCATGAGCAAGCATTCGACAATCGGCGGTGGATGCAATATGACGAACGCATATTGTTTACTTATTTTTATATTAACTTGTAAAAATAGTTTATTAATTTGTTAGACTATATATGTGATGCTTTCCGCTAAATATGGTATCACTACAAGAATGCACAGCCTTTTCCGACCACCATATTAGTCGGAAATTGGTCGGAAAAGGGCTTTTCCGGCGAGATTCCGACTAATACAAAGTGGTCGGAAAAACTTGGTCGGAAAAGGGCTATGGTCGGAAAAGTAGTCGGAAATTTCCGACCAACAGAGTAGTCGGAAAATTGGTCGGAAATTTCATCGGAATCTCGTCAGAAAATTTCCGACTATATTTCCGACTAGTTTCCGACCAGGCAAACTTCGCCGGAAAGTCGTCGGAAAATGTCGTCGGAAACTCGCCGGAATTTTGATTTTTTTTTTTTTAAAAAAAATACGACAATTTAGATTTTAATAAAACTAAAAATTAAAATAAAATACTAAAATTACATAAATAACAAAATATTACATAAAATGTTTTTTTAAAATAAAAATTACAAATCAAATAAAATTATCGGTGCTCGGATTTTGATCGTTGTTTCTGGAAGGCGGTTCGACGAGTTCGGGATGGAGTCGAGTCATCATCTGTGCCCAAAATTCTGTCCGGTTCCTTATATCCGCAAGTTCTTCTTGCGTTTTCTTAAGCGTGTCCTGCGTTTCTCTATATAGAGTTTGAGTTTCTCGCAACTCAACCTCTATTGAACGCATTCGTGAGCTTTGTCCAACTCGCTCGTCAAACGGGATTGACCCACCCAAAACGTTTTCCTTTCTTAGGTTCCACTTGCTACAAAAAAGATGTTAATATGTTTATCAATAAAAATAAATTAATTATCTAAAATCTTTAAAGTAAGTGCACTTACAGAGCGGAATATGTCATTTATTTCCACTTGAGAAAGTGTATAATCCTCGGGAATGTCTTGTTCCTGAGTCAGTTGAGTTACACGCCCTTCTTCCAACTCCCAACATTTGCGGGCTATAAATTCAGCCTTCTTATCGAACAAAACACCATCAGACTTTCTTCTATGCGATTCTTCCATGAAGGTCACCATATCTGGAAGTTCTCCGTCTCAGGATCACGCTTAACAATAAAAATTAAGTATTAATATATTAAAATTAAGAAAAAATAAATATAAAATATTCAATATTTACCATATTTTCGTGTTTCTCGAGCGTAAGACATCGCACCACACGTATGTTTAGCCATCCCATAGCCGCCACGATCGCTTTTACGGTTTTCGGAGTTGGTTTTGCTCCGTTCTCTATGCGCCTCATTTTCCCAGTAGGCTATCAAGCCAGTCCACACAGTTTGGCGCATCCAAGACGGCTTGTCTTTCCCTTTTCCCCACCTTTTCTTCCACTCATAAACAGTATCCTTCAACCGCTTTGCACAAAGGTTCTCAAATTTTTCTCGGATATCCGTTGTTAGTTCGTAATCCCAATAAAATTTTTGCTGAAATAAACAATCATCGTAATATAAATAAATATTTAAACAGGAATTTTAAATAACTTTAAAAAAATACTACTAACCACAAAGTTTTGAACCAACGTTCGATGACTTCTCCGGAAACCGATGTGTAATTTGGAAACGGTTGAGGATAATCACTCTCCATAATCTTTTTAACGGATTTTGTAACACCGAATTAAATTGGTACTAATGACATAATAAATATAAATTAGTTATGAACTACAAAAAAATTAAATAATATAATATATGGTTATAAATTTTTAAAATTACCATAAGGTCCCTTCCATTCTTGATGGATCGAGCTTCTTCAATTTTGATCGCCCGGGGCTTGGAGCAACTGTTCTAACGTCATTATGTCTTCCGTGGGTTCCGGATTATCTTCCGGTACTTCCGCCTCGGGACCACTTTCCGGAATCACTGTATCTCCGGTTGGCAAGGTGCCAAATGCTTGCGAGGAAGGTCCTTGCGTCTCAGAACCGGAGCTTCCCATGGTCGGTTGATACCCCATTTGTGCACACCACTCTTCGTAAGCTAGCCATCCTCCGCGGTTGCGCCATAATCTGATAAAAACAGAAATATTAATAATTTTGAAAAATATAAATGAAAATATAAATTATATAAAATTATATAATTAAACTTAACTCAACTTTTAAAGAGATTTTAGAGAGATTGTAGAGAGGTTTTAGAGAGATTTTAGAGAGAGTGTGATTTGTGAAAATGAGATGGCCGGAGTATATATAGAAAAATTTCCGACCACCGTGATTAGTCGGAAATCAGTCGGAAAAAAAAAAAAAAAATTCCGAGGCATTTCCGACCACCGTGGTCGGAAATTTGGTCGGAAAAAAATATCTTTTCCGACCATTTTCCGACCACCATGGTCGGAAATTCCTCGGAAAACCATTAGTCGGAATAGTCGTCGGAAAATAAATTCCGACGAGATTTCCGACCACCGCAACTTTTCCGATCACGTTTCCGACCATGGTGGTCGGAAAACTCGTCGGAAATATGCTCATCTTATTTCCGACGACATTTCCGACCACCGTGGTCGGAAATTAGTCGGAAAAAATGGCCAAAATAAAAAAATATGAAATTTTAATAAAAATTGATGCAAAATAAACTATACCTAAAAACTTGATGCAAAATAAACTTGTGTTTATAAATTGAATTTAAACAGAAAAAAAAATTATATAATGAAAATATAGACTACTAAAACTATACCTCTTTTGAAATTGTTGATTTCTAAAATTTTTTTATGAATTAGGAGTGAGAGACATGTTTTTGGTTTTGCAATATGTGTATTTAAGTAGGAAAATTGTGTAAGATAATAAGAAATCATTAAATAAGAATAGACCAACTTTAGTTATTGCATATCTCTATGATGCAAAATCATTGGTTGTTAATTTAAATAAAAATTGAACCAATATTCATTCGTGCATGGTTTTTTTATTTTATTGATGAGAATTTTTAAAAATTAGTTTATTTTTTAAAAAAATAAATAAATTAAAAACTCACAATTGAACCAATATGATAGATTTTGCATTATCTCTATACAATTGAACCAATATTCATTCATGCATGGTTTTTTATTTATTGATGAGATTTTTTAAAAATTAGTTTATTTTTTAAAAAAAAACAATAAATTAAAAACTCACAATTGAACAAATAGGATAGATTTTGCATATCTCTATACAATTGAATCAATATTCATTCATGCATGGTTGTTTTTTTTATTGATGAGATTTTTTAAAAATTAGTTTATTTTTAAAAAAAACAATAAATTAAAAACTCACAATTGAACCAATAGGATATATTTTGCATATCTCTATACAATTGAACCCAATATTCATGCATGCATGATTTTTTTTTATGAAAGTTTGGAAAAAATATTTTTTAAATATATAAATAAAAAAAAACTTAAAAAAACCCATTTTCTGGCCAATTTCCGACCACCCATGTAGAGTGGTCGAAACTCGTCGGAATTTTCCGACCACCCATGTGGGTGGTCGGAAATTGGCCAAAAAATGTTTACAAACTTTTTATTTTAAAATCTAACTCATTTTTCATAAAAATTTTAAAAATCTAAAAATTTAAAAATCTAAATCTATATGATTGTGGATGTTTACAAACGTTAATTTAAAAATCTAACTCCTTTTTCATAAAAATGTTTACAAACTTTTTATTAATTAAAAAAAACTTTATTTGTAATCAAATTTAAATATACTTTACTTATAAATCATTCTAACTTAGAAATTGTTTCTTAGATTAAAACAAATATTACACAATCATATAATAAAAAACGTAACAGATATTTCAATCAGAATCCGAAGAGTATTCAGAACTTGCAGAATCAGTACTATCTTCAAACATCATCACCATCTTCATTACTGATATCATCATCAAAGATCTCCTCAACCTCAATGTTTTCAACGTCGACTAACGGAATGGCTTCAACGGTTTGTTCAACTTGCGTTATACCGACATATCATTTTTGTTGTAATGGCTCAGCATCCTTAACACCTTACATTCGGCTTCTTGGATTTATCTGATGAGCTGTAATCCAAGGATCCTGAATGGTTTCGTACTCGCGGATAAGGGATGTAACACACTTGTGATGCCTGTGATGCAAGGATAAATGGATCATATTTTCTTAACCTTCTCCTGAGTTGAGTTGCTTCTGTCACACCATACTTCGTAACTCTAACGCCTCGAGGAACTGTCAGATCGTACACTCAACCACTTGAAGACGACACATTTAATGTTGATAACTCCAGGATATTCAACCTCTAAAATATCAGTGATTTCACCATAAAAGTCCAAGGTTACTTGTACGAACCACCACCCATAATTAACGGTTTTCCTGCCCGACATTCCAGGCCGTTTTCGAAAAACATAACCGCGGGTGCAATACATCGGAGAAGACATAACTCTAGATATGGACCTCCAACAAGCTCTTCCAACCAAGTCGGATAACTATCAATGCAATTCTCCCGACACACATCAATCATTTGATATGGCAATCCAAGACCTGAAACCAATTTCTGAATTGCGTAGTATGAAGCTGGTGCTAAATTATCTTCCGGTAGATAATCTTTGAAAAAATCAGCCCATGCATCGACGCAATCCTCACTATATCATTAAATAATCCGTCTTTATATTCATCATCCTCGTTGCAGCTGATAACGGAGAATGCCCCTCTTTGCAACCAGGATATATCGGATTATTTGCAGCATCTAACATTTCAAAAATCTTCTGGCTTCTAAATTGGGTTCCTCCTCAACATTGGAATTCTGCATAGTTTCATGAACGACTTCTTCTCTACCAATTCCCTCTATGACATTTTCTTATATTGGTACTACTACCATAATCTCTAATATTATCTGATTCCGGCCTTACACGTTCACGCCTTCTATCTAAGAACTAGGCCCAAATCTTAAATCCTCTCCATGTGAAAACCAAACATAGTATCCCGGTGTAAAACCTCCCCAAAATAAGTGATTTCAAACTCTATCTTTGTCTAAGAAACGATTTATTTGACATTTAATACAAGGACAACACATAATACCTTCCGTACGAGTCATTTCTTGATTCGATGCGATGCACCATGAACTCTGATAATCCTTCTTTGTATTCACCGCGAATATCTCCTGTTTCTTCGTCCAAACGTTGATACATCCACGCTCTAACTTTATAAATGTTATGAGATGTCATTTTGAATTTTTAGGAAAAAATTCAAAATTATAAAAAGTTTTAAGTTTTTTTTTTTTTTTTTTTTGATAGAAGTTGGTGTAGAGAGAAAAGAACGAGCGAGTATTTATAGATAATTTTTCCGACCACAATCTTGGTCGGAAATTTGTTGGAAAGGGTTTTCCGGCCAAATTCCGACCACCACTTTGCTACTAACTCTGGTCGGAAATTGGTCGGAAAAATCTTTCCGGCCAAATTCCGACCATAGTTAGGTAGCCCATTTTCCACATGGTACCAACTTTTTCCGACCAACTTTCCGATCATAGTTCCGACCAAATTTCCGACGAGTTTCTGAGGAATCTGCGGTGGTCGGAATTTTGTTTAAAATTTCCGACTAGATTCCGACCAATATCTCGGTGGTCGGAAATTTTTTTTTTTCCGACCAAAATTTCTGACCAGTTTCCGAGGAAACTTCGGTGGTCGGAAATTTTTAATCTTTTTCCGACTAGTTTCCGACCACCGTCTCTCTGGTCGGAAATTAGTCGGAAAGTCCTCGGAACTTGGTCGGAAATGGTGGTCGGAAAACGCTATGTTTTCTTGTAATGTATTATTATATCATAACTCTGCACTATCTCCTAGACATTTTAATTTGGGAGGGCTTTAAGAATTACCAACAACATAACGCGAGAGATAAGGAGGAATATATATATATATATGTAGTATTAAATTTGTTTAATTGGGTGCATGTCCAAATTACATTCATGAATACGTATTGATCTATGCCATGATTCATTAAAAAAAAATATTCTTTATGTCTCTGATATCTAAATTTTCTTGGTATCGGAAATATATTCTAAAGCCATGTCTCTTTACATGGAAATAGTTTTCTTAGTTTAACCTATCTCATAATCTATCGTCAATTCGTGGGAAAAAATCAATTAACAATAAACTAATAGTGATGCACAAACATTAAAACCTAGAGATGAGTTTTCACTATATAATCAAAACATTGTATCTTGTCTTCAATCTGATTACTTAAACCGATCCAGATCCATTCTCTAATTTACTAGCAGAAATAAAGAATAACAAAATATAGATTATGTAGATATAGTACTTGTTAAAGTATTATGGCATCTCCAATAAATCGCAAATTAAATTTTATTTTAAAGTAAAATATTTTTCAACTTCACTTTATTTATAACATTAAAATAGTATTAATTTATTTTTTAAATCTAAATATAGAGCAATCTCATTTTTCACTGTATTTTGGAGTTAAACTTTTTAATTTATAAGACCAAATAATTCTTAAAATTTTAAGTTATTTGATTTTAAAAGGTATAATAATTTATTTGACAAACAAAATTCTAAAATCTTATAATGACATAAAGTCATAAACTAATAATAAATTTTAAAAATATATAAAAAATCGAAACTAAATTACATAAGATAAATTTAAAACAACAAAAATTAGTGATTTAATGAGTTAATAATTTCATAAGATAAATAGTTTCTGGATTTGTTATTTTTATGAGGTGTAATATATTTTTATATTATAATGGTTAATTTCAAATTATCATAATTTTAAAAAATTTGAAAAGAAAAAATAATTGGTTTTTAAAATTTTATAATAAAATTTATTATTTATAATTAATAAAAAAATATTTAGAATAATTTTTTAAAATAAAAAATCGTGAGATACATTAAAAAAAATTCTAACTTTATTTAATAATTATTCTAGTTTAGAATAAAAAATAATATAAATATATTAGAGATATTTTTTAAGTGTGTGGTATAATGCGCAAACATTAACTTACACGTGAATGAGAGATCCTAATTAGGTCTGACGAATCATCAGCATGAAACCTCACTCTTGGTATACTTTAATTAATTCTCACGGGAGACATCTTTAATATACTTTAATTTCTTACTAACTTTAATTATATTTATTGCTTGCATCGATACGTTACTTTCTTTTGCTCGCAAAATAAATAAATAGGGCCCCAAAAAAGTAAATAAATATGCTGTACATAAGTATTGAAGAAACCGAGTCATCGTGACAGATCAGGCTTTTTACAGCAAAGATTTAATTATTTTATGGAAAAAGATTTTACATATGCTACTGTTACATTTTTCCTCGACGCGATTTTATTTTCATGTATATTAAGTCTGTACAGTAATTCGATTACATTAAAAATGAAAAAGGTTATAAGTATCCTAATTATAAAAAATCATACGTGCGAATGATGTTTGACAACATCAATAGTCAAATAATTTCAAAGTTAAAATTTGATAAATTTTTGTTGAGTTTGTTTATTTATATGTTTATTATTGTTGCAAGATCAACATCTTGAATATAAACATGTTGTGCTGTCATATTTGAAATAATAATATATTAATGTAATGTTTCATAATATAATTAATACGAAAATAAGATAATTAAGTTTGTGAGTTCGTCGGCATAAATGGGTTAACATAATAATGTCACATGATTATTTTCTGCTACTCATTAAAATATGTGTTTTTTATATTTGTTTTTATATAATAAGATAACGGATAAAATTATTAAGGAGGGCACATGTCCATTCATTTTCGTGCCGATGAACAACCCCTCTTTGTTATTATTATTATGCCAAACATTTAATATTCGCCTCTCAGAACCGATAAGTGAGAGATGCGTACACACAACACGTATACGGTAGCATACACATGTACGTGTACATGCAATGTGCGTACGTGTTCGAAATGACTAGAGAACCCTTGAGATGCAAATCTTCGTAGAAGAAAAAAACTTAAGACATGGACACAGAGAAATATATGAGATGCGAGATCTGATCTGGATCGGTTCGATAAGTATGGTATTCACAGGTTTTGGCTCTTGATCCATATCCAGATTAATTATTCAGCTATTTTGACTAAAACACCATATTTCCATTTACTAATATATATTGAATATGTATATATAGGAGTCATATATTTTATGATAAATAAACTATATTATCTATATAACCTTATTTTATAAAAGGTAGTGTATTCGAAAAATATCTTTGATAAATACGTTCAATAATATTGAAAAATCCATTTAAAAATATTTTATTTCTTTATTTTTTATTTTTGGGCAATTTTTACTAGACGGTGGTGAATAATAACCGTTCCGCATGATATACCAACAATAACATATATATAAACATATATATATATGAACAGAAACGTAAATTTTTTGTCGTTGTTCCGCATGTTACTATACTCTTATCGGTGTTCCGCGTGTTACTATTCAAAACCTTAATTTTAAAATGTCTTTAGTTTTAATTTACTGATAAAAATTCATGTATACGTATCCTGAGTTTTAGGTGGATTACATTTTACGCAGTTAGGATATTATACGGATCTGAATCCAAATCCGGGCATATTGAATTCCATGAATCGAAAAACAAAAAGAAAACGAATAAATACAATAGAAAACACAAAAAAAAGAGTAGAGTTTAATAACAATGGACAAGTTGACATATCGAGAGGGATGGCAAGTAACAGTGTGCTATTCAAGAAAGGCTACGAGAGAAGTCCCCACTTCCCTCTTCTTCCCCAAACAAATAACCTTCCTTCTATTTGGACCACCTCTATATTTTTATTTTTAGTTTCAAAAAATTTGTACCCATTTACGATACATACAGAAATATATTGGTTTTATTCTCTAATAGTTAGTTGTCATCTCGCTCGATATACAAATCCTTTAATCCTTAAAGAAGATATCAAGCTGTCTAGTATTTTACTAGGAAATTGTCTGGTAACTCCACTCGTTCAAGATCGGTTTTACATTTACCCCCCCCCCCCCAAAAAAAGAAAAAAATTTGACTACTAATCGATTAGGTACAATACGGATTAGAAAAAGTCGCCATCATTTCCAAAAATAGAGTTTAATTCTCTGATCTTGATTTCATCATATGTCCTGGTTGTTTCAACAACTATATAAGTAGCCAAATTCTGAAATTGTCCTCCCCAGTTTAACAACTATTCAACCGCACTGGTTATGGATTTGTCCCTTAACCGATAAAGAAGTGAAAAAAGTGGGTAGGATAAATAAAGTAAAGCGAAAGGACAAAAAAGAAAAGTAAGACGCGAAGAAGTGTATAAACAAAACCCACTTGCGTAACCCTACCTCGAACCATGTAGTTGTATTCATCATCTCACCAGTCACCTCTCTTTTTTTCTTTTCTTTTTTTTGTTGTTTTGCTATTTTGTTTTTATATTCCAGTCTCTTTATAACTGTATCTTGCTTTTTTCCTTCTCTTTTAGAATTACTTCTGGTTTAAGTCGGTTCAATTAAGCCGAAATTTTATTAGTATACTATAAGCTCGTGTATTTTTTTAGTTTAGATAGAGCATGGTTTTATAAGTTAGTAATTTACATGATGCAACATATATCATATTTATCGATTTTAAATTTTGATATGTATCCAAAATAAAAAATGATAAAAATCTTATTATAAAGAAACTATACAAAAATAATTAACTACCAAATTTTATAAAATAAATATACGAATTACTAATGTTTTTTTTAAAAATAAACATTCATAATCAATAAAATTTCTAATTATAAAAAATATATTATAAATATGAAACTCTATATAAACAAATAAATAGAACAATAACAATTTTTTTCATAAAATATTATCTTATCTTTAACTTCATTTTATTGGTAAATTTTTTTTTCTTTTAGGTTTTTTAAAAATTATTTTAATTTATTATTATGAGGTTGTCATAATTTTATTTATTTATATATATTTTCTGATTATTAAATTTTTCTCTAATTTCGGTAGGTTTTTCTTCTAATTTTCAGAAAATGACTATCATCCACTTGACAATGAGCAAAGAAATTTTAGATAACAACACTTATTTATTTTTATATCGATTTGAAAATTAAAAAAATTCTTCTAATTTCGTTTGGTTGTTTTTATTCTAATCAGAAAATGGCTATCATCCAAAAAATAATAAGTAAAAAAAAAATCTAAATAACAACGCTAATTTAATTTTATATTAATTTGATAAAGGACAAAAAAGTCAAAAAATAAATAAACTTATTCAAATATAAATAAACCAAGTTATATAAAATATAATAAATAAATAATTGTAACTTGTTAGTCTTTTTTATTGGTGAATGATTTAGTGATTTAATTCTAATTTTTATTTTTTATAAATTTCAAAATATTAAACTATAATCTCACGTATAAACGGGGTGGAGAAACCTAATCTAATATTCTTATAAGTTTTTGTACTTCTTATTTTTTAAAAATTTCATATTTTATTTAGAAATATTACAATTCGGAATTGAAGTTAAGAAGGTCAACTGATCAGTTTGTACAAATAAAATTGATATTACTATTATCCATATGTTGTTTGCTTTCCCACTTTTAGTACATATTGAAACTAATAAATAACTTTCGATTTGTACTATTTGCTAGCCAAAAAAATGGAAAAGAAAAGAAAAAGCGTACCCACGTTGAAAAACATAAGTTTCGTAGACTTATTGATAGAAAGATGCGTAAATGTTTTGCTATTATAGATGTAAAATGATTATAGAGGTAATTAAAGGTTATTATCTTACAACGGTTCACCAAAGCACTGGTTTTTTCTTCTTTCCATTCACGTCACCAATACCAAGTATACTAAAAACTAGGAGTATAGTTTTATCTTTGGCAAACGTACAATATTATCAAATATTTCAGTTTCATGTATTTAAAAGAAGAATTTTTACTACTAAATCATATATAATATATTAATCTATTTAATCTTGATGTAGTTTTCGTTTTGAATCAAATCTAGATATCCTTTATACCTAAATTCATTAGTCAAGTCTAAAGACTAATCAAATTTAAACTTAAATTTATGACTGGTTCACTAGTTGTCTAGCTTACTTTTATCATATCTATGCTTCTAATTTTCAAAGAAATAAGCAAAAAAGTTTAGTTCAATAGTTTTTTTGAATGGGTACACAGAAGGTCTAGAAAACAAGTTCCACACAACAACATATGGAACTTGAGACATCTATAATAGCAACAAAAAAAAACAACAATTTTGTAGATGTGGAACTTCTTTTTTTTTTTGGGATTAGCAGCAAAAATATATGGATTTGGACATGTCGTGAAATTTAGTATAGTTTTGATTTGGAATTCATTCTGATTTATATTTTTATTTCAAAATTTACGAAATACAAAATATATATATATAATTGTAACGAAACATTTCAAACACGTTTGCTAATAATTAATACATACTATATTATGGTTACAAACTTACAACCATCCCAACGTTTTAGAGACGGTGTGATTTACGCGGTGATTTAAACGATCAGAATCTGTTTGGACGGAAGAAGAAAAAAAAACAATGAGAGAGGCTGTCACTTTCCATGTGCAATCCACAGACGTGAAACCACGACCGTTCGATTATCCCTCGTAATATACTAGCTCCTTCTGGAATGCATCCAACGGTAGAAACAAGCACATATATATTTACCAAATCTCTATGACAACAACTTATTACTTTTTCTTTTGTCTCTCTTACAAAATACAAATAGAAAAATAGAAAACAATCAAATAAAGAGCATCTTCATTTATCATTTTCTAAACATTGCTTATAATATTACATGACAAAAATGTTGGGCCATTGCATTTACATTTTACAAGTCCCACTGACAAATTTTCTCACCAAGTACTTTTAATTA
The DNA here is from genome assembly GCA_004349715.1 of Crucihimalaya himalaica. Lineage (NCBI taxonomy): Eukaryota > Viridiplantae > Streptophyta > Magnoliopsida > Brassicales > Brassicaceae > Crucihimalaya > Crucihimalaya himalaica. The sequence continues at coordinate 1,000,383 of SMJT01000025.1, read as the reverse complement.
TGAACTTTTATTATTTTTGTCGGAAATATCTACTTCATAATTTCCGCCCCGAATGTTACAAATATATATATATATATATATATATATATATATTAGATTGGTGAGATTTTCCTTGACAATATCTACACATTAACTTATTGTTTCGGTAGAGATTTTATGTGTTAGATTGGTGACAAAAAATAATATAATTTTTTAGTGGTACGAGAAATATCGATAGAAGATAATAGTGATTACAATAATGGTCGATAAAAGCAAGATATTAAATACTCTTCGTACCACCATTTTTTTACTCTCACTTAATAACCGTTCAAGTACAACGTTTCTGGTCAAAGCTAGTATAAGATTACCATAAGTACAACATGCCTAAGATCTGAAAATTTTATTTTATATAGAAATAAAATAATTATATCGAATAGTATTATATTAATCTTGAGTCTTGACGAGATGACAAAAAATAATTGTAGACCATGTATTTAAAATTTATCTCCGGGTTATGCGAAAAAAGGAAAAAGCATTTCACATGTCTCTCTCTTGACATGCACGAACCAATAAATTACTTCTTATTAATATTTCATTTTGACACTAAATCACGTTATTATTTTGATTAAAAAAAAAAAAAACCATTTTGACCACAACCTTTCTCTATATAAACATTTTAGTCTCCTCTCTCTCTCTCATCACCTCAACGATTATCTCTCTCTCTTGCGATTCAAAAAGTTAAAACACATTTCTCGTCCAAAAACCTCTCCTCTTGTCCAAAAATGGCTGAAACAACAATTGTATCATCGACATTGAAGCGCCAAAGAGATGAACAAGAACAAGAAATCATCACAGCACAAGAAGAAACAAAAAGACAAAAGCCTTCTTCATCTTCTTCCTCGTACAACCAAGTTCTAAGTCTCCTAGATGATACACAAGTAGAAGATGAAGCCGACAATGACATAACTTCCCTAATCACCACTCTTCAGCAAGGAATCTCTACGGAAGAACAAAACGATGCCGTTTTCGAGGAAACCCCAACTCTATCTTCTTCTTGCTCCTCTTCTTCGTCGTCTTCATGCACTTCGAAAGAAGATGAGTACGAAGAAGACAAAGAGAAAGTGATGAAGCATCTTCTTGAAGCTTCTGATGATGAACTTGGGATCCCTAACACTGAAACTGGCGGGAGTAATTATGAGATCATTAAGAGTGAGACTAATCAAGATTACGTTAATGGGTTTAGTTTATTAGATGGGTTTGGTGTTGGGCTTTGGGAGCTTGAGGATGAAGCAGCTAATTATTACACGTTGCTGCAGTCAGAACTGTTCATGTAGACAAGGTTAAGATAGGGAAAACAAGAAAAAGAGGATAAGGTAAAAGGGAAAGTAAAAGACCAAATATGATGAAGAAGTAAAAAAAAAAAAAAGAGAGACTATTTTCTTTAATGAAAAAGTCTTTATCATTATTGAATTTTTATTATTTTTCATGTGAATTTGACAAGTGTCCTCTTTTTATTTGTTTAGATACTATATGATTTATATTGGTTTGATTAATTTCTAGTGGGACTAATGATAATGATACTATTTTGTTCTTTTTATCTTTAAATTGTTTGTTACGTTATTAAAAGACATTTCGATCCTACTACGGTTCAATGAACATATACAGGTATAAAATAAATAAAATTAATTCAAGTGGGGTTTACTGGTCCCATACCGGACCATTGTGTTTCATCTTGTAATAAGTCCTCATTGAAATTTCTCCAAAATATTTATAAATGTAGATCAACTTTAAACTTCCTATTCACTTGTTGACATATAACAAATTAAAACTTCTAATTGCGTACCATGTAGTATGTTCAAACTTTACAAATACGTGTTTATAACGCATCTATTTTTCTTACAACCGGTATGATGTCAAACCAAACTTAAAGTTTTGTCAAATTTCTTTTTGTCCGTCAGAAAAAAAATGTTATTCAAGACGCTGAGTATAGTAGATAACTATGATTGAAATTTCAGCAAAAAGATTATTATAATCTCTGGTATAGTTTACTAGACCTAGTCCTCAAATATTAGATCATCATATATCAATTATAAAATTTTAAAAGTCGTATGAATTTAAGGGATAAAATATTAAAATTTAATTAAAACATGTTAGAAAATTATAGTTTTGAAACATGACGAATTTCAAATAGAAACATACTGTATTTTTATGCCACATAAAATTATGGAAATTTGTGATGAAAATTAAGGAAATTGGTTTATAGTACAAAACACAATTTGCAAATCCAGATGTAAATTGTATCTTATGTAACATGTGTCCAAAAAAATCCAGATACAGTTTGCAAATGGTTGTCTGATATATAATACTCAAAAACTATTATCAACTAATAAACTGAGCACTCACATTTAGTATCCAAAAATTAATGTATATTTTTTTTATGTTGAATCGAAATATTAGATTTTTTTTTTCTCTCTCAAACATCCGTATCTATACGGCCATACGGCCAATACCTATGAATCTGTACTCATCATTATTTTGTCAATATCCAACTCTCAAATCTCGAATACTCAAAAATTCATAATAAAAAATATATATATATATATATATATATGTATAATATTTAAATCAGATCGAATATAACGATTAACGAACGAGAATAGTTTGGTCAAATCTTCCCCATCCCTATTGTCCATGATGCATCTAGTCATTGTTTTCTCTCGTTACCATTACGTAAGAGGCTACGCTAAAAATTCCCGTGCATAGTTTATCAAAATTTGTGAAATTAAATGATAGCTCTATGTACATCCACATATTACGCACTTTTCATCCACCATAAAAAACATATTTTAATTTTGTTGATAATTGTATTTAACGCCACACACATCTATTATTTGGCGTACGTCACTTGGTCACGTGTTTCGGGGTTTTAGTATTTTGCGTCTGAATAGTAAACATCTTTTAGTATTTTATTATAAAAAGATTGCCAAACTATAAAGAGAAGAATTTCTCGGAAATGAATTTGCTTTACTATTGATAAACTGTAAACAAGTTAAACTTATGTAGAACGAAATTTTAATATACTTGGAAATAGAACGAAAGAACAAATAAATCAACAAAATCAAGCTAGAAAATGTTGGTTTTAGTTGATTTTTATTAATCTAGAAGTTTGCTCCATGCATTGGTCTCTTCCTTAGTGGAAGAGAATATAGCCATGCCTACGTTAGTGGAGGCTCTAGACGAGTTTCAGAATCAATACAATAAAAAGGCTTGTGTCTTTTCTGGTGATGACACATCAGTTTTTTTAAGCTTTCTTCATCTGACACATCATTTAAAACAAATAACCAATAAAAACATTTCATTTAATACACATCATATTTTAATTGCCACATCATCTTTTTAGTTCTCCAATTTTATAAACAATATAAAAAACAATTTTATTGAATATTTAATATTTGAAATAGCTAGATTCGAAGTTAATTTAATATTTTTAAAACAATAATCGGGTATATTTGATTAAAATAAGCCAACTAATTTTAATATAATTTAAAATAAGTTATATATAAAGTAATACAAATAGCTTATTAATATTATTTATCTAGATTTTAGGTTTATCTAATATTTTAAAAATAATAATAAAGTGTATAATAGAGAGTATTAGATTTAATTACTCGAATTTTTTAATAGAGTGTATCTAAAATTTAAAATAAATCATATATAAATTAAAAAAAGTATATATAATTTAAAATAAGTTATATATAAACTCATAAAATATAGCTTATTAATATTATTTATCTAGATTTAAGATTTATTTGATGTTTTAAAACAATAATAGAGTGTGTCGGATTTAATTAGCCAATTTTTTTAATAGAGTGTATCTAAAATTCAAAATAAGTTATATATAAATTTAATATATATATATTTTAAAATAAGTTATTTAGATTTGAGATTTATTTGATGTTTAAAAAAAATAATAGAGTGTGTTGGATTTAATTAGCCGATTTTGTTTAATAGAGTGTATCTAAAATACAAACTAAGTCATATAAATTAGAAAATGTATATCATATATACAAATTTAACATTGAATCAATACAAATATTTGAAAATAATTATTATAAAAATATTATTTGTAAATATATGCAGCATAGAGCGGATTTTTATCTCATTTGGAGAATCTGTTTAGAACATAAATCTGTTGAAATCACGTGGAAGTATTAGTTCGACTTGGAATTAGTATCTCAAACTCTTACAAGCAAATATTAATTAAAGTTGGAAACTCTATGAATGCGAGATTGTTGATGAGAAGCAAGATTTGAAAAGATCCCAAACTCAAGAGGATACTCTTTGGGAATGAACCAAAAATGTTGTTTGGAATTCTAATTTTTTTTAGCAAAGATAAAGAAGACAACGACTCAAAGATCACACCAGTTAGATTGTTGTAATAAATTTAAAGATTTTTAATGACCGACAAAAGTTTCCAAGATCGAGTGAGATCCAATATGTGAGACGATTATGTGAAAGATTCAAATTTTGTTAAAATTTTATTTCATAAAAAATTAAGAATTTGACCATAAAAGTTATTGTAAAAAAAGATTCAATTTTTATGTTGGTAGAGTTGATGAGAGAGTTAAGATAAATTTGGAGATACCGTTCCGAGAGAAATTGAGATACGACAAAAAATCACAGGAATAGAGAAATATATTTAACTAGAGAATGAGCTGGCGATATTGTTGTAATAAATACTAAGATTTTGGAGTTTCTTGCTCCTAAGAAAATATTATTTTGGTAACTTTTTGATAAAGTTATTGTAAGAGAGAGTGGTGGAAATATGATTTTAGTATTTTGGAAAGAAATTTTCATTTATGATTTCGATTAAGCAGAAAATATTTTAAGTTGACTTAAGCTCAAGAGAAGAAGAAAAGAGAATGTTGAGTTCAAAACAAATAAATTTGCAGAGAGATTGAGAATAGAGAGAGAAACAAGAGAGGTAAAATCATGGAAAAATGATTTCATAGAGGCAACTACCGGATATATCAATTTCTGAGATGTTTTGATTATAAGTATAAAAATTTATGGTGTATTTCTTTTTGTATATTTTTGTCTAAAATATTTTTTTTATATAAAAATAAAATATATTAAATTCGTAAATACAAAATAAATAAAGTTGAACTATGTCGAGCTGAATTTGGTGTCTCAAACTCTTATAAACAAATATTAATGTTGAAAACACTCCAGATGTGAGAAACAAAATTTGAAAATATTCAAAATTCAAGAGAATAATATTTGGGAATTGACCAAAGATGTTATTTGGAAATACTAAGATTTTGTAGCAAAAATGAAGAACACAACGACTCAGAGATTACACAAACTAGATTGTTGTAAGAGTAAAAAAATTGTAATGAATGGGAAACGTTTCCAACCTCAAGTGTGATCCAATATTTGAGTCGTTATGGGAAATGTCCAAAATTTGTTAGAATCTAATTTCACATAAAGATTTCAAAATTTTCTCATCAAAGTTATTGTAAAAAAAATTCAAGATTTTGATGTTACAATTGATGAGAGATTCAAAATAACTCTTAAGATATTATTTACAGAGAAATTGAGATACGACAAAAAATCGCATGAATAAAGAAAAAACGGAAAATTGAACTGGCGATTTTGTTGTTTAGAGAGGTCAATACCTGAAAGATTAATTTTAAGATGTTTTGATTACAAGAATAATAATGTGTGCATGTATTTGTTTTTGATATTTTTGTGTTTAAAACAAATTTTTTTTTTTTAAATTAATAAATATAAAATAAATTATATAAAATAAATTATTTAAACAAATTCCCGCTGCGTAGCGCGGGTATTTATCGCGGGTATTTATCTAGTAGATACAAAAACAAAAGATTATTGACTGAAGATGAAATGTTGTAGTACATCCTATTTTGAGTTTTTACTTTTTAGTGTAATTTTAGAAAAACCTCATAGACACCTACATGGAACTTAATATATATATATATACATATACATATACATATATATATATATATATTTATGTTACTTTTTATGTTGTTTGACCACCAAATTACAGTTAAAAAAGTTTTAAAGGATCAAAGTAATCAATTTTTACCTAACAGAGATCGTAGGCCAATGCTGATGTTTCTACATAAATCTAGTAATCTAAACCATAGCTTGAAATAAAAGGATCAATTAAAGAGAGTATGTGGCTTCTGGTTTTAATACTCATGGTTCATAATACGCCATTATCCACGGATCACGATCGTCTACATATTATGGTTGCATACTTGCATGTATACACATAAAATGAGAGAATTTCAGAAATATATGTTTTAATAAATCTCAATATATGTAAAAATTCGTGTGTGAATAAATGTGAATTTACTATGAATGGTAAATTATACGATAATCACAATAGTTGGTTACTTTGACAATTCCTTTTTTGTAAATGCATCTTCCTTTAAATTATGAAATTGTCGGTCCACAGTCCACTTAAGAGATTTTCCACTGACGCTATGTTCCACCGGTTCCTGACATCGATAATTCAATAGTTATCTCATCGAACAGATCTAATGAATTTAATGATTAACTAATATGTCGTGATTGTCGGGTAGTGGACAAATTTGAAATAATATCTGGTGTACGTTCTATTATTTTCAGCTAATTTCATAACATAATTATAAAAAGTCATTCGAAACCACAACTCACCATCCTGCAAACGATATCGTGTTGACATATTTTTGACTAACTAAAACTATACTAAAATATCGTTGTTATATATTTCAAATAATATTATAGTCCATATTATTTCATCATATTAATATAAAGTTTAGTTGTATAAAGTCTAGTCTATCAAAAAAGCCCGCAAGATAATATGCGAGCTTAGGAAGGAGGACTGAACCTTCTAATCCGGGCTCGATCTTCTTCCTTTGCTTGGTTGTTATCAATACTTTGTTAGGAAGTCTGTTAGTTAGACGTTAGCCCAATTAGTTTACATATTAGTTAGAAATGCTAACGATCTTACTGTTTCAAAATATATAGTCGAAAAGCATTCCAAAGTTTTTTAGTAGTAGTCCTTCGAGAATAAAATTCTACCAGCCGACCGGATAGCCGATCTAGTTTATCAAAAAAAAAAAAAATTAGCCCGACCATTTTGATACGTTATTTTTCAAACAATTTATATATATATATATATATATATATATATATATATATATATATTTGTGGTGCCATGGATTTATTCATAACAACTAGGTTACTACGAATCCAACTACAGTTCACGTTTGAAGGTAAAAACTGAATTGACAAAATACAATTTCTATATATGCATCAACTATCATGCTTATATTTTTTTTTCTTCTGGGTGTATAGATTCATAAATTTGCACACGACCACAAATGTTGTGGAGCAAGAACTATCTTTGGATTCAAACTTGAAAACCTACAATCTCCCCGAAAGATCTTTAGTTTCAAACTTTTAATCAAATGAGCTACCAACTAAAATCATAGCTATTAAGTTTAATATATAGAAAATACATTGGTTGTTACTTGGCATTAACAACTATAATATATCTCCTCTTCATTTGGCTACGGTTGCGTGGTAACAAAAGAAACTCAAGTGGGTATTGGGAATTTAGGACAATGGCGATCGTGACAATAATGATATGAGACAGAGGGTTTATGCTCGCTTGATTACGTAGTTGAACTCAAAAACATTATTGCAAAACGTCACTAATCATTTTATTGTTTAGGTTATATTTTTGAAGCTATATGAAAATTGACAACAAAAGCGATCGCATCCATGTCCGCCACTCTCAATTATTTCTACCTTTGTTTCTTCTTCTCCAAAAAATAGAATATAGATACGATTGGTGACACAAGAGATAAAGTTTGACAAGATAATAAGGAGTGTTGCGAAAAAAGGAGGTTTAGATTTTTTGAACTCAAATTAACCCATTGAATTTTTAGAAGTAAATAAACAGACGTTTGAATAATAGAGACAAGTAATAGCAATAAAAACGAGAATGATTAGTTTAGAAAGGAATAACGATTGACGTAATTTTCATTTCAAAGGTTTAGATAGTAGCTAGATATAACTGAAAGTTTTTTTTTTAAATTAAAAAAAAAAGAGTTAAGATATTTATTTTAGTTATTTGCTTATTCTTTTACTATCTAATTATTGGGAAAATATATCTTATCTTGGTGCTTATCTGTCAAAGGGGGCGATTTTGAAAACTTACATTAGATTTATAGAGATTTAAACTAAAAGAGGAAAATATCGATTTGACTTTTGCTTTCAAAATTTTTTTTATTCGATAAACCATAGAAATATTCAACATGAATACGATGACAGACTTTTTTTTAACATATAAACTGATAATTGAATTAAAATCTAGATTAAATTTTAAAATATGACACATATGTTACATAGCACCAAACCATCAACTATACATGGTAATTTTTCTATTCCGTTTACACATCAAAGACATGTGTTTATAAGGAATATAATAAAGAAAATAAAATTTAATAAACCCGAACAAATTAGTATAAGAGCCTAATTATAAAGTGTATACAAAAAATACATGATGAAAATATTATTACTAAGTTACATCGTGATGAGAAAAAACAAAATGGATTATAATATTTTTGAGCCCAAAAAGTTACAGACGAAGATGGACCAAAGACGATACTTTGCTTCTGTTCGATGATCTTTGTATAATACAGTACATATTAAAATTGGTAAAGCTGAAACATATAATTTGAGAGTGGTTGGGTTTTAGGACCTAAAATCTTAAAAGCTATATCTCAATGTCAATCCAAAATTCTACAAAATGAGGCTCAAAGTTATGTCCACCTTCAATGTTCGATACTCTCTTTATTCTTATCTTGAGTGGAATCTAGTTCTTTAACACCACTGAATCCAAGTTCAGCCATATCTTGCTTTGCCATCAAGTTCCTGCATAAATAATAAATCAGTATCATGATCTAAATCCATCCAACATTCCTCGGTACAACCCCAAGTAAACATGAACTAGAGAGAGCAAAGTAAAATGACTTACTTAGCCATCCGACACTGGAGATATTTCTTAGAGAGATGTCTACATTGTTCAGATTTGTGAGCTGAAGACTTGAGACAACCAAGATAGTCTTTCTTTTCCTGAAAACAAACCAAGAATGTTGCTAAGCGAATAACTAAAACATAACCAAACATCTAAAACCAAATGCCAAGATGAAGAATGAATATACTGTACTGCATCACATTCGTGCAAGTGATCCAAAGGGAAAATGCCTTTTTCTGGTGGTATTGGTCTTAATCCTCTGTTTCCTCCAAATGCTCCACCTACCACACATATCAAAAATGTTCAAATCCAACTATAATTGATCATTAAAACTGCTTATAAAGGAATATTAGGTCTAGTGGTAGTGGTGGATTAACCCTCATAAATCTAGTATTCCCCAGATTCCTAAAAAAATAGAATTTTCCCAAATTAAAGAGAAACTAGCCTTATGTTTCAGCCTCTTCACCTCTTTAATCTTATAGAAATCAGAAACAAGAAAAGAGAATAATGAAAGGCAAGAGAAGAAACGCACCTGTACTCATGTCTCGAAAACTTAGGAACTGTGATTGGCCTCTTGATCGATTCGGTAAGCATCTAAATGCTGAAAAGTCAAAACAAAGGTCAAAATTAATTTGGAATACGTCACACTAATATAATTTTCTTGCCGACAATATTATCAAATTTATCAAGGTCCTTGATAAAGCATAATGTTAATCCATATTTTATTTTGATACAGCATAGTCCATATTTTATAAAAATCATAATAAGAGAGAATTCAAAATCATAAAAACTATAGAGTTCAAGTAATCTTTGTTCAACAATGACAAAAAAAAAAAGGAGAAACTTGGAGAGAAGGTGCAAATGTTTTAAGGGAAAGAAAGGGAGCTAAAACTAGTTCCACAAAAACTCCTCAAGAACATTAGAACACATATAAACAAGCAAGCAAAACCCAGGTCAAGTTAAGTTTGTATTCAATAAGAGACAAATATAGATTTGATGGTCTTTACCCGAGAAATAGTTTTGTTCTATTAATTAAAGACAAAGCTTTAACTTGCTATATCGTGAGAGAAGAAGTAGCAAGACCTAATTCAAAATCACAACTTAAATCCTAAACAAATCGATGATATACAAATAGCAAAACAAACCTGTAAGTCTGTAACATACAAATAGCAACAAGACAATTTGCTACAAAAACACAATAAGAAACGTGAAAACAGTGACTAAACCACAAGTCTGAATAAAACCTCTTTTGCAAAAACTCTATGACGACAAGTCTGAAGTAGAACAGGATCCTACCATAAAAAAACTTCTCAAATCTATAAAAGAAAAACTTTTTCTACTTGTTTCCACAAAATCGAAGCAGTAGTAACACAAGGTAAACAAAAATATCCAAAAATTTCAAACCTAGAGAAAAGTACATTTGAAACCACAACAAACCCCGTAAGGAGAAAACCCCCAAAAATACAGTCATGATCGAGCTTTGTTTTCTCGAAAAACATGGAAAGATAAGAGTTTGGGTAAGACGAAATACCTAAGAATCGACGATTCAACAGCGTATTCGACCCGTTTTGGTTCCTGAACCAGAGGAGAAATGAAACAACGGGAAACAAGGGTTTTGCAGGTGAGAAGAGCAGAGAATGACATAAACAGGTACCCATGTAATCGTGGGTTTACCCATTTTAATATATGGGTTTAAATCATAAACGGGTCTTAATTTTAATATCAGACCAATTAAATGGGTTTAGAATTCCATGATAACATCAAATGATATCACCAAGAGATCTAATGAACCTCATCTTGTTAAAATGACACCAAAAGTGTTATTTTTGTTTGTTAGTGATCCAAATTTTAGATTTATGACCAACTGGACTAGGATTGGCTATCCTTTTATTGGCAGTTGGTCAGAGACTCAGAGCTGGAGTTTACATGTGGATGAACATAGTATTGTATGAGTTCTTAGAAAAAGATGCAGGATAAACAGGACGATTGAAATTATAAAAATAACGAAACACAGACTGAAAAAATTGTTCAAGCAAAATGGAACCATATGAAGATCCATGTCTTCAACTGTTACAACAAAAGAGAAACAGAAAACTGCAGAAACTAGATTATCTGTTCTACAACCACAAATCATCATCATCTTCATTCTTATTCGCTTGTAGCTGATATGAAAGCACTTCCAGGTTGACGATTAGCCAATGGGCCATGGTTAGATAGAAACTGCATAAACGCAAAACACACAACCTAATTCAGAATCAACCAAATCCCTAAGCATTATAAAACTCATACTGTGTCAAAAATCAAACAAACCTTAGCATTAACACCATCTGGAACAATCCTCTTCATTGCTCTTAGCTTCGTGTAATCAGCACGGTTGAATTTGGTGAATCCCCTGAAACATCAGTCTTCAATTTAATGATAGCTCAAACATTAAACAGACAAAGAAATTGGCAAGAGACTATGATTAAACATACCATTTCCTGCTAACAATGATCTTTTGACGACCAGGGAACTTAAACTTAGCTCTACGAAGAGCTTCCTGAGCATGAGCTCCATGATTATCCTTACACCTCACAGACAAAAGAACCTGTCCAATTGCAACTCTAGCACAAGTACCAAGAGCTTTACCAAAAGCACCTCTCATTCCAGTCTGGAGCCTATCAGCTCCAGCACATGAAAGCATCTTGTTGATTCGCAAAACATGGAACGGATGAACCCTGATCCGGAGATGGAACGCATCTTTACCAGCAGATTTAACCATGTACTTGTTACAAGCAATACGAGCAGCTTCAAGAGCTTCACTTGACACATTCTCTTTCTCCCATGAAACCAAATGAACACAGAATGGGAACTCATCAACTCCTTTCCTCTTCATACCAACATCATAAATCCTGATTTTTGGATCTGGAACTCCACGACAGTATCTCGATTTCGGGTATGGCTTTCCCTTAATCTGACGGTAACATCTCGCCGGTCCTACACATTTGACATCGGATTGTTCCATCAATGACGTTTACACAAAAAAAAAACCTAAATTGACATAATCAAAACCTCAAACTAATCCAAAACCTGGGATTTCAATGAACAATGATTCTACACATTTGAAATGATAAATTGAAGATCAGCATTTTCAATCTATGGCGATTCATACACTAAACCCTTGCTTGATATAATCAATTCAACGAGTTCGTAATTGAGACTGTAGGGAAAAAGAGAAGATCGACAATAACATTTCACAATTTTGACATGATAAAATTGAAGATTGGCTTTGCTCAAATCAATGGCGTTCACACACAAAATTGAAATCTCATTATGAACAAAGACACGATGCTACCAAAAACGAATCGATTTCAACGAATTCGAATTGAGATTGTAGGTAAGAAATCGACTTACTTCGCCCCATTGTGCTGGATCCGGTCGTTGTTGGTTTTGCAAAAACCTAGAAATTACAAATGAGACGCTGTGATGCTAATTTATAGGTTCGGCAAAAACAAACCCTAAATTTTGCATACGTAACTGCTGAGCTAAATATTGGCCCATTGGATATTTGATGCTCGGTCCAGGCCTTAATCTTTGACTTTGACCTATTAGCTTCCATTGTGAACACATTATTGTTTCGGCTAATGTGTTTTTTTAAGTTATGGTCAAAGAATAAACGAAAAAAAAGAAGTATTTTAACAAATTTGAAGCCAAATTTGGGTGTTCTTAGTACAACTTCTACGCGAGAGGGTTTAAGAACCATCCACCTATAACAATATTATTATTAATGTTTTTGTTTCACATATTGATAATCTTAAATCATCATCAACGGTACTTCGTTTTGAAAAAGAAAATGAGATTACGAATAGTGTTGCATCACATTTGAAAAAACACTGTTCAACAAACTCATTTTTGTGTTGAGCTTTTTTCTTTTTTTTTTTACAAATGGATTTCTGAACAGTTACATATTTTTACTTTACAACTATAGATAATTAAACATTATTATCTAATACTTAACGGAATCAATAAATAATATGAAAATTAGTTGTTTTAATTAAAAAATTAAAAATGCAAGAATAAGATATATAAAGATGGGAAAAATTGTCGTAATAATCCTGAACTTGTTCAAATCGGCCATTTGAGTAATGAACTCAGACTTAGTCAAATCAAATAAGTAACCTTTGAGACAAAACAATTACGATTTAACCATTTAAGCCGTTGTGTTTTATTGGTAATTTACATAAACACACACATATATATATAATTTTATATAAATATTAAAACTAAAAAAAAATCATTATATAAATAGATTAAAATTATTATTTTACGCAAACACATTGATAATTTTACACAAACACATATAACCTTATGTATGTGTTTTGAATTTCAAAATTATATATATATATATATATATATATATATAAGGTTATATGTGTTTGTATAAAATTATCAATGTGTTTGTGTAAAATGTTTTCAAACGAATGTATAAAAAAAACTGTTTTTTCCCCTTCGCGTTAGTTATCAAAAACATAACCTTAGACTTCAGTAAAAAAAAATTCAGATTCACGACTGATGAAGCTGAAGGTGGTGCCAAAAAGAAAGAGGAGAAAAAAGGAGACGCCATTGATAGAAACTCGATCTGTAGTTGATACAAACATGATAAGCACAAGCACAGTCATTTGACTTGAGACTTGAGAGTATATAAAAGACATCACATCCTTAGAGTCAGATCGATCTATACAAAATTAAAACAAAATGATGATTAGAACAAGTCTTAAAAATAAAAATGAAGCAAATGACATTAAGTAATGTAATAGCGACCATGAAGAACTTCGTTATCCTTCTTCAAAATTTCTAACTCTGACTTCATTTTAGCGAATTCTTCCTTTGGCTACTCTCGATAAGTTCTGTCGTGCAAGCGCTTCTTCATCGGGTCTTACATTAACATATGAGTTCATTAGTATAAAAATGAAGTATGAAGAAATAAGTGATAAAAGGACAAATAGCAATTTGGAGAGGAGGAAAATTAGGATCTTGGCCAATGCAATGACAAGGATTTCTGAAAAAGATGTAAACTCTTTTCTTTTTTTCGTCAAGATGTTGTAAGCTCATATGTAGTTACATATGCAAATGTGCATTCTTCGCAACATTATCAAAAATGATACCATGGAGAAGTCCATTCGAAATTAGTAAAACGTCAGAATATTTTACCAAAGATAAAATGTTTATACAAAGTAGTAAGAATTTAAATTTAAATAGAATAATGTGTACTTATTATTATTTTTTCCGGTTAACGGTGTGTGCTGATAAGATTCTTTGTTTTTTTGTCAATAGAAAAATTCTATTTAATTACATGAGAAATAAAATGATACAAATGTTGTAGAAGTAAAAGAGTCGGCAAAAAGAAGTCAAAAGGAAGTCAAAAGGTTCGGCGAAAAATTAATTAATATGTGGATCCCACCGTTACTATGCACGCACAGTAACCTAAATTTCTCTCTATAAATAGAATGTTTTCGATCATTTGTAAACACTACAACGATTATAGAAAACATAATCGCATAATAAAAGATTTTCTCTGTCTATCTTATCATTCAATTTCTCTACGGGTATAATTTTTCTTATCTATTCTCTCAAATTTCTCCACCATAAAAACAGGTAAATAAAGGTAACACTTTATAACACGTTATCAGCACGATAAGCGTTTATAATTTAAACTTTTATATGAATACTATAATACCTTATAATAGACGGATTTGCCGCCTGATTATTTATTTTCTGTTCATGGTCGGCTCTGCCGCCTTACTGTTTATTTACGGTTTTAATATGGATGACTCCGTCACCATAATTATTTCTCAATGGTCGGTTTTACCGCCTGAAAAATTATTTACTTGTTTAATTGTTCATTTATATTCATGGTCGACTTGCCGCCTTAATAATTTATTGTTTTTAATATGATTATTTCTGTCATCATAATTATGCTGTTAAATCTCTGTTTATTTTATGTTATGACTAATTCTATCACCATATGTTAATAAAATTATATTTGAACTGATAAATATTATCTGATTAATTTTCAAATATTTTCAGATTAATTATTTTAGAACCGTTTTTTTTTCCAACGGATATATTTATAAAATAACATAAAATTTTAATCATTTTTCAACTTTTCCAACGGTTATATAACGGCTAGTGAATAGTTTTTACAATCTATAAATATACTATTTTTTCATTCATCCTTTCACCCAAAATTTCATCTTCTCTCAAATTACTCTAAAAGATTTTTCAAGATTTCGAAAAAAGAATTTTCAAGATTTCAAGAAATATGCCTCGACTATTATTTCTTTTAAGTGTAATTTTTATTATGATTTCTATTTATGGAATTTCCGTTGGAGAATATACTCCCGGAAAATTTATCATAAATATTGTTTTAATGTTTTATGTATGTTTTAAAATAAATTAAATAAAATCCTGTTATGAATAATAATAATAATAATTGAAATTGCAATATCTTATTTAAATATTTTTGATTAATAAATTTGTTAATTTATGTTCACAGTTATAATGTCAAACTTGGTAAAACTCGAGATAGCTGCCCTTGATATTTCCGGAAGAAATTATATGACATGGGCAGTAGCAGCAAAAAGACATCTTAAAGGAAAAAGACTCCTCGATACCATCGATGAATCGATAAAAACGACATCGGAGGAGGAAAAGGCGCAAGCCATGATATTTTTATGCCACCATATCCATGATGGTTAATTTTTAAAAGATGAATACATCACAAAAGAAGATCCTGCAGATCTTTGGAAATCGCTCAAAGAGAGGTTTGATCACCAAAAATATGTGATCTTACCTAAAGCCAAACATGAGTGACTAAATTTGCGGTTTCAGGATTACAAAAGTGTAAGCCAATATAATTCCGCTTTGTTCGGAATCACTTCCAGGATGGCGTTGTGTGGAGAAAAAATAGAAGAATATGATATGATCGAGAAAACTCTCCAAACATTCCATCCAGGAAACGTAATCCTGCAACAACAATACCGGGCAAAAGGGTACACTCTTTACTCGGAGCTGATGCAAACTCTGCTAGTTGCAGAGCAAAATAATGAGCTTGTGGTGTTAAACCATCAGACTCGTCCAACTGGATCTGCTCCATTCCCCGAAGTGAATGTTGCAACAACCAACTACAATAATTTGCAAAGACATGGGCACGGTAGAGGCCGTGGTCGTGGTCGTGGACGAGGACGAGGACGTGGACAAGGCCAAGGAAGAGGATTCCGCCCAAATGATATTAATTCCGGAAGAATTAATAAAAATTCTCAGAAAAACAAAGTTGGCGGTACAACAAACAAACATTTTGAGAATGTTTGTCACAGATGTGGAATGAAAGGACATTGGTCCCGTACCTGTCGTACGCCGAAACATTTGGCTGATTTATATCAGCAATCTCTAAAGAGAAAAGAAAGAGATAGTGAAACCAACTTTGTCTCTGATGAAGCCGGACCCTCTTTCCATGGATTAAATGATGATGCACATCTCGATATTTCTGATTTCCTCGTTGGTCCTGAAGACATCAACGCACAAGATGTGGATTAAGATGATTTAAAACTACCATCGTTTTTATTATATAAAATAATGTTGTATGTGCTTTTTCATTTTCTAAAGTGTGTTGTAAAATATATTTTTTTAAAATATTTCTTATAATATCAGTGTTTGCTTTATTTGAGTGTTTATTAATATATCCCTTATGAATATTACAAATACAGATATGTCAAGATCTGAAATTCGGGATGGAGATTTATGTCTAGCAGACAGTGCTACAACGCACACGATACTTAAAGATAAAAAATACTTCTCCTCCCTCAAAATAAATAATTCCGCCGGAAGCGTGAATACAATATCTGGAAATGCAAAGATTGTTATAGGCTCTGGAAGAGTCAGTTTTCAAATGCCAAGGGGAACAAAATTTGAAATAAATGATGCATTATATTCCCCAAAATCTCAGAGAAACTTAATAAGTTTTAAAGATATCCGCAAAAATGGATATCATTTAGAAACTATGAACAAAAATGGCATTGAATATCTTTACATCACAACAACAATTTCTGGAAGAAAAGTTGTATTAGAGGAATTACGAGCATTATCCTCTGGATTATATTCCACAAAAATAAATATGATTGAATCATATGTTACCGTAAACCCGCAGTTTACTAGTACCTTTAAAATTTGGCATGAACGACTTGGACATCCAGGTTCAGTCATGATGCGGAAAATTGTGGAAAATTCTAATGGCCATTCATTGAAAAACCAGAAGATTTTTCAATCGGGTGAATTTTCATGTAATGCTTGTTCTCAAGGAAAATTAATAACTCGGCCATCGCCAGCCAAAATTAAGAATGAATCTCCTGAATTCTTAGAAAGAATACATGGAGATATATGTGGACCTATCCATCCACCATGCGGGCCATTTCGATATTTTATGGTATTGATTGACGCATCCAGCAGATGGTCACATGTGTATCTATTGACAACACGAAATACGGCTTTCGCAAAATTTATTGCTCAAATAATCAGATTGAGAGCACAATTCCCTGATTACGCCATAAAGAAAGTTAGGCTTGATAATGCTGGTGAATTCACTTCACAAGCCTTTAATGACTATTGTATGTCAATGGGAATTGATGTGGAACATCCGGTCCCCCATGTTCATACACAAAATGGCATGGCTGAGTCTTTGATAAAACGACTGCAATTAATTGCAAGGCCATTGATAATGAGAACAAAACTCCCAATTTCTATATGGGGTCATGCTATTTTGCATGCTGCAAACTTGATCCAAATAAGACCAAGTGCATATAATAAATATTCTCCTTTGCAATTAACATATGGTCAGCAGCCAAATGTATCACATCTCCGTATTTTTGGTTGTGCGGTCTATGTTCCTATAGCGCCACCACAAAGAACAAAAATGGGGCCACAAAGGAGATTAGGTATATATGTTGGGTATACATCACCAAGTATAATTCGGTATCTTGAACCGAAAACTGGTGATATGTTTACGGCTCGTTTTGCCGATTGTCATTTCAATGAAGATGAATTCCCAGCATTAGGGGGAGGAATTAAAGAGGTTCCAAAAGATATTACATGGTGCACACAATCTTTGTTGCATCTAGATCCCCCTACAAACCAACGTGAACTCGAAGTTCAGAAAATTGTGCACTTACAAAAAGTGGCAAATCAGTTACCAGATGCATTCACAGATACAAAAAGGGTAACAAAATCATATATACCTGCTGCAAATGCTCCATCAAGAATTAATGTTCCTGAAGAACAAATTGATGAGAATAAAGCTAATGAACCCAAAATGCAGTTGAAAAGGGGGAGACCAATGGGTTCGAAAAATAAAAATCCCCGAAAGAAAAAGAAGTTGGGAGAACAAAATGAAAAGGTTCCAGAAGAACCACTTACAGAAAAATGTCAAGAAGACATTTATGAAAAAGTTCAAGAAGAACCAGAGAAAGAGAAAAGTCTTGAAGTCGAGCGTGATACAGAAAGATGTGAAATTTCTATTAATTATGCTCAAGATGGAAAAGTATGGGTTAGATATGAAATTGATAATGAGGATGAAACATTCTCCTTTTCTGTATCCAAAGAAATTGATAATGAAAATGAGGATCCAGACCCAAGGTCCGTATCGGAATGCCAGGAAAGGCCCGATTGGGAGAAATGGCAAGAAGCCATGAGAAATGAATTACTCTCCCTTAATAAGAGAAATGTATTTGGACCTATTGTTATTACACCTGAAGATGTAATACCGGTTGGATGCAAATGGATTTTTATAAGAAAAAGAAATGAGAATAATGAAGTCACACGATATAAGGCTCGACTTGTGGCACAAGGATTTTCTCAAAGACCGGGAATTGATTATGAAGAAACATATTCCCCGGTTATGGATGCAATCACATTTAGGTACTTGATGAGCCTAACGGCATCAAAAAATCTAGATATGTACCTTATGGATGTTGTGACTGCATACCTATATGGATCACTAGATAGTGACATTTATATGAAAATCCCAGAAGGATTCAAAATCCCGGAAGGATCAAAAATCCCAGAAAAATCCAAGAATATTTGTTCAGTCAAATTACAGCGATCACTATACGGATTGAAACAATCCGGACGCATGTGGTATAATCGCTTAAGTGAATATTTGATGAAAAAGGGATATACCAATAATGCGATATGCCCTTGTGTATTCATTAAGAAATCTCAAACCGGATTCGTGATCATAGCTGTCTACGTTGATGATTTGAACATAATAGGAACTCAAAAGGAAGTTGATGATGCAAGAACTCATATGAAAGAAGAGTTCGAAATGAAAGATCTTGGAAAAACAAAATTTTGTCTCGGACTTCAAATAGAGAATTTCCAAGATGGAATATTTGTGCATCAATCAAATTACACTAAAAGAGTGTTAAAACGCTTTAATATGGATAAAGCGAATCCTTTGAGTACTCCGATGGTCAATAGATCACTAAATGTTGATAAAGACCCATTTAGACCTTGTGAAGATAACGAAGAAGTATTAGGCCCTAAAGCACCTTATATGAGTGCTATAGGTGCACTTATGTATCTTGCAAATTGTACTCGTCCAGATATAGCATTTGCTACTAATCTGCTTGCAAGATATAGTTCATGTCCAACGCGAAGACATTGGAACGGAATTAAACATATTTTCCGTTATCTTCAAGGAACAATTGATTTAGGGTTATTCTATTCTCGAAACTCTGATCTTGGTCTAGTTGGATTTGCAGATGCAGGTTATTTATCAGATCCACATAAAGCTCGATCACAAACTGGATACGTTTTCACTATGGGAGGTACTGCGATCTCGTGGCGTTCTCAGAAACAGACATTGGTCGCTACTTCTTCAAATCATGCGGAAATTATTGCGCTTCATGAAGCATGTAGAGAATGTGTATGGCTGAGATCCATGACACATCACATACAAGAAGCCGCCGGAATAATCAACAACAAAAGACCAACAATCATGTATGAAGATAACGCTGCATGTGTTGCCCAGACAAAAGAAGGCTATATTAAGAGCGACAGAACAAAGCACATCCCGCCAAGATTTTTCTCTTACACTCAAGAGCTCGAGAAAAATCAAGAAGTGGATATCCGATACATTCGCTCAAGTGAAAATGCAGCAGATCTTTTTACTAAGGCGCTTCCTACCACAACATTCAAGAAACATATTCAAAACATAGGAATGCGTCATCTACGTGATCTATAAAAGGGACTGCACTCTTTTTCCCTTATCATGATTTTTATCCCACTGGGTTTTTCCATGACAAGGTTTTTAATGAGGCAGTACAAGAAACATGTAACGAGGAATTAATAGTTGTGATGAATGCTCAAAACGGAATGATAACATCCCGATCATTCGAGGGGGAGCTTGCGTACAATAGAAAATATGACGCAAGAGACATAGTGACACTGGTCTCCAAGGGGGAGTGTTGTAGAAGTAAAAGAGTCGGTAAAAGAAAGTCAAAAGGTTCGGCGAAAAATAAATTAATATGTAGACCCCACCGTCACTATGCACGCACAGTAACCTAAATTTCTCTCTATAAATAGAACGTTTTCGATCATTTGTAAACACTACAACGATTATAGAAAACATAATCGCATAATAAAAGATTCTCTCTGTCTACTTATCATTCAATTTCTCTACGGGTATAATTTTTCTTATCTATTCTTTCAAATTTCTCCACCATAAAAATAGGTAAATAAAAGTAACACTTTATAACAACAAATGCATTATAGGTACACATTCATTATCCATAGACAATACAAAATCACATATGCACAATACTAAATAACTTGGATCAGAACAAGGCAAAAATCACAATTGTCTCAAATGAATTAAACACATACTCAAATGGTTTCAAACACACTCTCGCTATCTCTTCTACCGCTTCTCGCCGCATAAACAAGTAGCAGCCTGAAGAGCAAAGTATGTTAGGATGATGTCCGCTCCAGCTCGGCGTAAGCACATCAGTGACTCCATCATCACTTTTTCTTCATCGATCATCTTCAGGACTCCCCCTGCTTTGATCATTGAGTACTCTCCAGAAACCTGAAAATTCATGGAGAGATTAGAATCAACAAAACCTCAGACTGGGAATGTTGAGAAGCAACTGTGATAAAGCAATTACTTGGTACGCAGCAATGGGCAATGGGGATTTGTCCCTCAGAAGCCGTATGATGTCCAAATATGGAAGACCTGGCTTCACCTGTAACAGAACACTCCAATTTATTACCAAACTCTATAAATGTTTTGCTAACGGATGATAAAGGACTTACTAGGAGAATGTCTGCTCCTTCAGCCTCGTCTTCACGTGCCTCAATCAAGGCCTCTCTGTAATTTGCTGGGTTCATCTGATACCTATAGTTTTACAACGTCAGTTTGTAACTGCTAGGGTTAGCAAAACAAATGCAAATTCAGTATTGGTGAGGGTTGATGGGATTTACGTTTTCTTGTCTCCAAAGCGTGGATTTGAGTCCAGGGCTTCACGGAAAGGACCGTAAAATGAACTTGCATACCTATTGGCAGAAGATTCATACAATTAGACAGAACAAACAAGAATATGCTTCCAGAAAAGCTATTGAGGTATAAAGGAACGAATGATTACTTTGCTGTGTATGACATGATGGAGACATTTTGAAATCCTTCGACATCAAGAGCTGCGCGGATTGCACCTACTCGCCCATCCATCATGTCACTCGGACTAACAACGTCCGCACCAGCTCGGGCCTGGAAAGAAAGAGTCAGAGATCATATCTCATTTGTAAGAAAAAAACTTCAGACACTAGCATCAAAAAGATTTACCTGGGAAACAGCTTGCTTACACAGCTGGTGTACTGTTTCATCATTCATTATAACGCCTACATAGATAAAAATGTATCACAGTTCCAATTAAAATGTATCAGATGGAAGTTAGGTAGAAATACTTACCATCCTCTCTAACTATCCCATCGTGACCATCGGATGAGTAGGGATCCAAAGCCACATCAGTGTAGATAACCTAGTAACAGAGGAGAACATTTGTTACAATTGCAAAGTAACCCATTTTTCATCTCCTGGTATATCTAACAAAATGGGATTACGGATCTTACAAGATCAGGGTATTTGTCTTTGAGAAGACGAATTGTTCGAGGCACCAAACCATTGTCATTGTATGCCTCATCCCCTGTTGGATTCTACAAAATGGAAGCCAATACAAAGCGTTCAATATACAATTCAAGAACATATGTAAAAAAGCAGAAGAGAAGTGAGAAGTACCTTCAAAGCCTCGGGAACTTTAGGGAACAGAACGACACTGTTTACACCAACAGCTCGAGCCTTTGCAACCTGTTTGCATAGAAAATCAGAAATAAACCATCAATTTCTTGTAACACGGCAGCAACAGATAAAGAAAACAAATCACAAACGCAGGGCCAAACCTCTTGTACAAGGCCATGCCTCCAGCCAAGTCTGTAGCAACCAGGCATAGCTCCAATAGGCGTGTCTTCCTCACCTGCCACACTCCAAAAACACATAATGTTTCTTAAAAACAATAGAAGTGAGAGATATTAAAGTAAGAAAACAAAAAAAACTAACAAACCTTCATGAATGAAAAGTGGGTATACAAAATTTGCAGGGGAGATGTCAGTTTCCTGAAAGGCGGCTCTCGCTACAGGGGAAGCACGGTTACGGCGTGGCCGTCGGTTTAGATTCTGGAAGCATAAGTAAACATCAGAAGAGAAACAAACAGTAAGCCTCTTAAAAGGTTCAACCTTGCAGCTAAACATAATGTTCATTTCAAGAGAGACAGAGTTAATACATGAGAGTGATGCAAAATTAATCAAAGAACTATGGATTGAATCATATAGTGTTCCATGAATCATCTTTACAATTCAACTAAGGCAAACCCACAATAAAATTAAAGGGATTAGGATACTCACAAGAGGCTGAATTATCGGTGTACCAGCCGGAGCAGCGGGTTTAGGTGGAACCGGAGGTGCCTCAGGAACATTTCCAGCAGCAACGGCGGCTTCACACTCAGCATCGCTCATTCCAAGCTTCTTGGCGTGTCCATTGCCCGATTCACTAGCTCTGATGACAAGATTACGACGTTGACTAGTTGCAATTCGAGAAGAAGCAATACTCACTTTACTCACAGACGATCTCAGACCAATATAGCTCTTACAATCGATTGAAGAAAAGCTACAGGAGGCATTAAAGATCGGTGTAGTAGCCATGAATCTGCAACACACACAAACGCATTGAGAATTTTATCAACAAATTGTGCAATTGACTTCTGAAATTAAAGTTTCTAAGATCTAACCGTGACACAGAATGTAGGATTCAATTGAAAGTTACAGACTTTGGATCGTATATTGACTAAACAAACCACGATTTAGGTGGAAAAAAAATGAAGAAGGAGATGCTGTTTCGTTCGAAATTACAACACAGGGCAAGAAAAACAGAGGAAAAAGATGTTATCCAAACCTTCAATGCAAAGAAGTCGTTGGGATTAATGAAGCTTGAAAAACTGGGTTTACGAGAAAGAGTGAGACGATAACTTTGACTGATCCTGATTTTGATTGAAGAAGGAGAACGTATACCTGCTCTCAAAACTGGGTTATCGTTTATCTTTTAGGTGCGAGTAAATATTGCTGCTCTAAAACTGGGTTCTATAGAGCTCTTCATAACTGGGCCTTTTATTGAATTAGAAGTGGACTTTGGAAAATACAATCAAAATTCAAACCAATTTTAAAATTTAATTCTGGTAACAATACCAATTTCGGTTTCGTGAACAATCATTCAAAATTTTGAGTTATCTTCTTTAATTCAGTTTCGTTTTTGGGTACAGAAACTTATAATCATTCAAACTTATAACGTGATCCGATTCAACTCAAATCTATTTTGGTTTTTTCAAGTTAATTTTTTTTTGGTACAGTATCTTTAGTATATTTGTCTCTACAAGCCTCAAAGATGAATGTTTTTGATGTAGACTATGAAACTCCTCTGCAAAGATTTGTAACAATTTGGCAATGGCTGTGAGTATGCTCGGCACTTGAGAAGCCTTAGCTTTTGGCCAGTCACTTGGAATATCTGCCAGTACTTTAACAGAAGTGTTAAACACATCTAGTGGCCGATGTTGGAGTAGGTATGAACAAATATGATCGATCTGTCTTTACCAAAGGAGATTACAATGATATATAGAAGAGAATACATATCTACTTTCCTAAACTGTGCTGGGGAGATTGATATTACATTTAAGAGATCTAATGAAGATTGATATGAGAAGATATCCCATTACCCCCCTCAAGCTGGTGCGTGCAAGTTGATGATGCCCAGCTTGGCCTTGAAATTATCGTAAGCATGTCGGCCCAACGGTTTTGTGAAAATGTCGGCGAGTTGTTGAGAAGTAGGAACATGATGTGCAGACATTACACCTTTTTGTATCTCATCCCGAACAGCATGACAATCATTCTCGATATGTTTCGTTTGTTTATGGAAGACCGGATTAGTGCTGATATAAATCGCTGACTTAATATCGCAATGGATACGCATTGGTTGATCATGGGATACGCCCAGAGACAGTAGCACTTTCTGAATCCAAAGGAGTTCATCACGGAGATAAGACATCGCCCTATACTCGGCTTTAGCAGAAGATTTGCTGACCGTCTATTGTTTCTTGGTTTTTCAGGAGATGGGAGATTGTCCGAGCTGAACAAAGTAACCGGTAACAGAACGTCGAGTAATCGGACAGCTTGACCAATCGGAATCGCACCAACCAGTAACTTGGAAATCATTTTCAGAACTTAACAGGATTCCTTGATCAGCAGCGCGGCTTGCCAATGGTCCTCTCGAGGTTGCTGCATAAACTGAGCTAGTGTATGAACACAAAATGCCAAATCTGGTCTAGTAGAAGCCAAGTAAATAAACCTTCCAATGAGTCGGCGATAGGAGGACGGATCTGGTAAAGGAGGTGACATCGAAAGTGCCAATTGATGATTCTGTTCCAAAGGAAAAGGAACCGGCTTGGAACCCAAAAGACCCGTTTCGGTAATTATATCCAGAGCATACTTACGTTGGCTAAGATAGAAGCCAGATTTGTTACGAGAAACTTCGATGCCCAAAAAATACTTCAAAGGACCAAGGTCTTTCATCTTGAAGCAAGAGAAGAGATAATGTTTAAACGATTCCAAAGCTTTGTCGTTGTTTCCCGTTAGAATCATGTCGTCAACATAAATAAGCAACCTGATCTGGATACCGTTTTTGTCGTAGGTGAATAGCGAGTAATCAACATGTGTCTGTTGAAATCCGTATGCACATAGAGATGTAGTGAGCTTGGCAAACCAGCAGCGTGAAGCCTGTTTAAGGCCATAGATGGATTTCTTTAACCGACACACTCGCTGCTCATCTTGTGGATAGTAGCCAGGCGGTGGTTGCATATATACTTCCTCTTGTAAATCTCCATGAAGAAAGCATTGTGGACGTCTAGCTGATAAACCGACCACCCTTGACTGGACGTAACTTTTAGAAACAAGCGAACTGTTCCCATCTTGGCAACAGGAGTAAACGTTTCGCCGTAGTCCTCTCCTTCAATATGTCTGTTACCAAGCGCAACTAACCGTGCCTTGTATCGTTCAACCGTGCCATCAGAATTGTACTTAATTTTGTAAACCCATTTGCTGCCTATCGCATGTTTTCAAAGAGGTAAGTCTTCGAGAGTCCAGGTGCCATGATCCTCAAGAGCAGACACCTCTATACTCATCGCTGCTCGCCATCGGTCATTTTGAAAAGCCAATTTGTAAGATTTGGGTTCAACATTGTCGGTGATAGCCGCGAGATACGCACGATGAGTTTCTGAAAACCTGGTACAGCTGACGTAATTAGCGATGGGATATTGTGAATTACTGGATTTCGTAAGAAGCTTTCCTTGGGCTGTGTTAACCACATAGTTCTAAAGCTTTATCAAGGGGAGTTTTTGCCTTTGCCATCGACCCAACTACTCTATAGGAGGAACCGGCACAGTTGGTGTAGCAGATTCCGGTGCAGCAGGAATGCTGGATTCGGTAAGAGACACAATTTTTAGCACGGCTAACGATGACGGAGCAAGCTCCGGCGTAGAGATTGCTTCGGAAGAAGACGAAGAAGTCTCGTTTGGATTAGGTGAGCTTAACGTATCATGGGCCAGATTGGAAGATGGAGAAGCAACGTTGTTGGGCCTGTCTTCAAGTTCTACGAATGGGCTCATATTCAAGGGGGCCCATAAGGTATTATTTGCATCTTTGTTGAGTGTCGAATCTGAAGAATAAAGCTCTGCAAATGGGAACTGATATTCTGCAAAAACAACATCACGAGAAATTAAAAAATCTCCTTTCTCTATGTCGTATAGCCGTCATCCCTTTTTGCCTTAAGGATAGCCCACAAATACACCTTTACGACTCCGTGATGCAAATTTATCTCCTTTGTGTGATTGATTGTGAGCATAGCACAGGCTCCCAAACACTCTTAAATGATCATATTCAGGAGTTTGTTGATAGAGCTTTTCAAACGGTGTCAGTCCTTGAAGAACTGATGAAGGGGTGCGATTGATTAAGTAGCCCGCTGTTAGGATGCACTCTCCCCAAAATTCGATCGGAAGATGTCCTTGAAACCTCAAAGCACGAGCAATATTCAGAATGTGCCGGTATTTACGTTCAGCTCGTCCGTTCTGTTGCGGTGTTCCGACACACGACGAACAATGCCGTGTTTGCGAAAGAAGCTCGTTAAACTTGTGAACTCTGTCCCATTATCACTACGAAAACTCTTAACCTTTGTCTGAAATTGTGTTTGTACCATAGTAATGAAATTTGTCAAGCATGTTGGTACCTCTGTTTTGTCGGTGAGAAGATGAATCCAAACGCTTTTTGAAAAATCATCTACTAGCGTTAAAAAATAGTGTGCTCCTGAATGTGAAACTGTCCGATAAGGACCCCATAAATCGGAGTGAACTAATTCAAAAACTTGTGTAGTTTTATTAGTACTTGTTGGAAATGGAGATCGAGTTTGCTTAGCGCGAAGACAAATATCACACGCCTTATTCAAGTTTTGAGAAACAGAAACAGACACACTTTTGATAGAACCAACGACTTGTGGAGAAGGGTGTCCCATCCTTTGGTGCCACAGCTCATAAGACTTTGTAGCTTGAGTGTTTACCGAAGCAAGTGACTCCATTCGACGAAAGTATAAGGTTCTGGATTCTCTCTTACCAGCTCCAATCACCATCCTCGTTCCACGGTCCTGGATAACGAGAAACTGATCAGCAAGCTGGACGACGCAATGGTTTTCATCCATTAGTTGTCTTATCGAAATCAAATTCGTTGTCAACTCTTCAACGAAGTAAACTGATTTAGAACCAAATGTGACCCCAAAACAACTGAACCTTCTTTCACTGATAATCGTTCTCTACCATCAGCAAGAGTAACAAGAACAGGAGGCATAGTTCTAACGTTTGTTAAGAGCTCAAAATTCTCGGTCAAGTGATGCGAGGCACCCGTATAGAGAATCCAAGTAGACAAAGAACACATACCTGAAAGTTTTTCGGCATTGGTACTTGCTCCTCCATTCAACAAAGTCTTCAACTTACGCCATTCAACATCATTGAGACCTTTTACACCATCACGGTCCGCGTCGGTGATTGTGTAATTCACTTGTTCCTTCATTGTCACTTCAGGAACGTGAACTACGTTGGCATAGTTGACATTACGACCACGACCAGATGCTACAGCTAGAGACGTTCCTCCTCTGCCCCTGCCCATCACGGTTCTGCTCCGTGGACGATCTCCCCACCAGTCGGGATAGCAGATCACCGCAAAACAACTTTCAGATGCATGACCAGACCTACGGCAATGCTTACACACAACATTGTTGTCGATCACATCTGGACGAGGTGGAACAAACCGTGATCTTGTTTGCACAGCGTGAGCAACAACTTCTGGTGTGTTATCCACAGGATATGGCGTTGTCTTCATGTCTTCTTCTTGTCGCACCACATTGTACACCTCTTCCAAGGGCTGAAGAGGAGTACGTGAGATCAATGTAGACCGCACTGTTCGAAAATTATCATCAAGACCGGAGAGAAACTCATGGACTTTGTCCTTTTCACGGTCCTGTTCTTGGGCTGTCCCCAAATCACATTTGCACTTCCCACACTTGCAGACACGAAGTGGGCGATAGTGAGCCATGCTATCCCAAATCCGGTTCAACTTGCCAAAGTAGGCTTCGATAGCAAGTCCTTGTTGTTTACAACACGCCAACTCCGCCTTGAGTTGCTGGATGCGAGGACCATTAGTAACGGAAAAACGTTTCTTCAAAGTGTCCCACAAATCTTTGGCAACGTCACGATGTGAGATACTCGAGCGCAGGGATGGATCAATTGTCATTTTGATCCATGAGACAAGAAGAGCTTGAATTGTCCACCAATCGTCAAGATCGGGGGAGCCTTCGTCAGGACGTGGAATCGAGCCATCAAGAAATCTAAACTTTTTGCGAGAGGAGAGTGCAGTTTTCATCCCACAGGCCCATTCGTCATAGTTGGAGCCCTTAAGGAGAGGATGAGAAATAATAGCTCCTGGATTGTCCGCAGCAGTTAGGTCGTAAGAAGAGATGGTTCTTCTCATCTTTATCAGGTTCGGGTTCGTTGTTCCAGCCGGGTTCGTGTTCGTCGCAGCAGAGTCGGAGTTCGTCGGAGTGGCATCGTTGTAAGGAGTCGAGATCGGTGAAAAATTCAGGGCTCTGATACCATGAACAAATATGAATCGATCTGTCTTTACCAAAGGAGATTACAATGATATATAGAAGAGAATACATATATACTTTCCTAAACTGTGCTTGGGAGATGAATATTACATTTAAGAGATATAATGAAGATTGATATGAGAAGATATCTCATTAAGGTACATAAATAAAATGACATATTCAAATTTAGAGTTGCCTTCTAATTAAGTACAAACCCCAAATACTTAACTTCATTTATATGCTGAAAACCACAGTGACACTTGCATACCAGTTCCAGGAGTGATGAGTGGGCAATCATATAATCCATTTAGCCATCTAAGGCACCTCTATTGGGTGAGTTGGCCCCTGGTAAGGATGAGTTTCGAAAGCTTTAGTAGCTCGATATCGTACTATGAATCTGATTGGTTTATCAGTATCACTTGTGCCATGTGATCGTATAATGACGATTCTCTAGTCTAGGAATATACGAATATTGCATTTAACTACTCTCTCGGATTAATCGCATTTAAATTTTCATATAAAAATAATGTGAGTGTCATTACCTTTTGATTATCCATTTAAACTCTCTAGATTGTTATTTCGTTTAGGCTTTTCTTTTTATTTTTTCTAAAACTTTTTGACAAGCACAATGGTTAGTGGAGTCATAAAAGGTTGGCGTTGTCTTGACTTTGTTGATTGAGATAACGAAAATTCAAAGACGAAGACTTAAAGACCTAATTGCTGTCCAAGTAAACGGAATCTTCCTACAAAACCCGTCTGCTTTTACAAAATAATAATATTGAAGAAAGAACAAATTTTCTTGATAAGTTCATAAACATGAGTTTTTATAATACTCACTTTACATGAGTTTTTAAAAATAGTATACGAGTTTGAGGATTGGGAAAAATTTTAAGCGTTGCTTGATTGATAGAAAAGAAGCTTCAATGGGACATGTGTTTATGAAATAGAACTGAACTTTGGAAAGTATGGTCCAATTTCAAAACGCAAACCGGTTTACAACTATAACCAATATTTGGAAAGTATGGTCCAATTTCAAAATTAAATTCTGGTAACAGTAACCAATTCGTTTTTATTGCGTAATAATGGACGAAGAAAATTCAAAATATGGAGGGAGATGTGACAGCTTTTAAAGGAGATGTGACATGCTTTTAGTAGGCCTACAAACATAAATTTGTATTGATCAGAGTAGAGAAGCAAAAACATGAGGTGCTAGTTACTCTGCTACTTATCTTCAACTTTTTTTTTTCTTTTTTGAAAGAAAAAATCAAAAGACGAAGACTTGAGACTTAACTGATTACAAAAGCCCGCCTGCTTTTACAAAACAAAATTTTCTTGAGCGATGAGTTCTTATAATAGTTTTTCTCTTTCGATTCTCTTCTCTTTGCTACTTTTGATTACTCTAGAGTCTGCGGATCTCACAGTTTCTTGTCCAACCGAATGTGGAGGAATCGAGATCCCATACCCATTTGGAGTTGGAAAGGGTTGTTATCTTGAGAAGTGGTACGAAATTACATGTAATACCTCTACTTCTGGAAAGCCCGTCCCTTATCTTTCCGTAATAAACAAGGAAGTTGTTGGGTTCTCTCTTCGGACCGATCAACTCGTGTCTGATGGCTATGCCTTTCGGTTCAGTTCAGTTCACATAAAAAACCAAATAACTTCAAAGGGATGCTCAAGAAATGGAGAAGAGCTTGGAGGATTTTTGAATTTGACGGATACCCCTTTTTATGTTTTCAGCACAAATACACTAGTAGCGCTTGGTTGCGACAACATGGCAGCGTTGACGAATGTCGAGCCAAGCATAGTGGGATGTAAATCAAGCTGCAGCAGAAATTACAATACGTCTGCTAAAGATTATCTTGCAGTAATCAATTGTAATAGATATGGCTACAACGAGGATTGTTATCGTGAAGGAAGCATTATGGATGAAGAAAGAAGCTGCAATGGTATTAGATGCTGCAAGGCAGAAATGCCCGATACGTATCAACAGATTGTTGGTGTGAGAATAGAAAACACCACAACGACAGGGTGCAAAGTTGCCTTCTTGACAAACAAGGGAAATTTTCTTTCTAATGAATCTGATCCGCAAAGGGTTCATGCTAGAGGATACAGTACGGTTGAGCTAGGATGGTTTATCAATACGGCAAATCTTTCCTTTGTAAAGTCTCTGGGATGCTATAGTGTAAAAGAGTACCTGAATCTACCATCCACCCTAGGAATGAACATAAGAAGTTGTGTATGCGACTACGACAATGCTTATCTAGGCTATGCAAGCTGCTCATGCAATACGGGTTTCAGAGGCAACCCATACCGTTTAGGCGGATGCAAAGGTTAGTAATTGTGTTTATAGTTCATGTTTTTATTCAAATATTCTATGGCCATGATCAAAGGAAGCCTATGAAATCATCGTTTGTTTACAATCTCTTTATATTTTGAAAACCAGATATTGATGAATGCAAGGATGACTTTGTGAGATATCATTGTCAGGAAGAAGACACATGTGTCAATTATGAGGGAGGCTATGACTGTCATTACACAATTAATCATCATCGACCACGGCTAATTGCTATAGGTAAGTCGTGGGAACATTTACTACAAATGGTGATGGTCCCTTTAATCATCATCTAACAATTTTTTTTCTTTTTCATTTTTTCAACTTTATTTACCATTTATCCAATAAGTAAAAAAAAAGTTTATATTACCATTTATCCAAGAAGTAAACAAAAAAAAAAGCTTTTGCTTTTTATTTTCTGTGTTTGCAGGTATTGGTGCTAGTTTTGGCTCATTGATCTTTGTTGGTGGAATATACTTGTTATACAAATTTATTAAAAAGCAAAGGAAGTTAAACCAAAAGAAGAAGTTCTTCAAGCGTAACGGGGGTCTATTGTTAGAACAACAGTTTACATCAACAGAAGGCAGGGTCGAGAAGACAAAAGTGTTTAGTTCGAGAGAATTAGAGAAAGCTACTGAAAACTTCAGCTCAAATAGAATACTTGGTCAGGGTGGTCAAGGTACCGTGTACAAGGGAATGCTTGTCGATGGAAGAATTGTAGCTGTCAAAAAGTCCAAAGTCGTGGACGAAGACAAGCTAGAAGAGTTCATCAATGAGGTTGTTATTCTTTCACAGATCAACCACAGGAATATCGTGAAACTCTTGGGATGTTGCCTTGAGACAAATGTCCCAGTTCTCGTCTATGAGTTTGTTCCTAATGGTAACCTTTTCGAACATCTTCATGATGAGTTTGATGATAACACGATGGCTACTTGGAAAGTGCGTCTTCGCATTGCTATAGATATTGCAGGAGCTCTCTCATACTTGCACTCGTCCGCATCGTCTCCAATCTATCACAGAGACGTCAAGTCTACAAACATAATGCTGGATGAAAAATATCGAGCCAAAGTATCTGACTTTGGAACTTCAAGATCGGTAACAGTGGACCATACCCACTTGACAACGGTAGTTTCAGGTACGGTGGGATATATGGATCCAGAGTATTTTCAGTCTAGCCAATTCACAGACAAAAGTGATGTTTATAGCTTCGGGGTGGTGCTAGTGGAGCTAATAACTGGAGAAAAGTCGATTTCTTTTTTGCGGTCTCAAGAAAACAGGACATTGGCAACTTATTTCATTCTTGCAATGAAAGAAAACAAACTCTACGATATTATCGATGCTCGAATAAGAGATGATTGTGTGTTGAGTCAAGTGACTGCAACGGCAAAAGTTGCAAAGAAGTGTCTCAATCTGATAGGGAGGAAACGACCAAGCATGAGAGAATTGTCAATGGAACTTGAAAATATAAGTAAGTCTTCTGGAGATATGCAACCACATGAGTATATTAGCGAAAACGAGGAAGAGGAAGAAAAAAACAAAGGAGTTGTGGAAGATATTATAAGGGTAGAATCAGGGAACAACGTGGTTGTCACCGCTTTGGCTTCTCAATACAATATTGCTGCAGGGTCGTCTTCGTCGTGGTCAGATGTTGAACCATTGTTTCCTCTTCAAACACGGTAAAACTTCAACTTTGAATACGACCATATAATCTCATGTCTTTGCTTTTAGGTTCGTTTTCGGTATAATAACGACCAAATATACATCTATATTACGATCGCCAAGTGAGTGTAATAACGAATCTCGTTTGTATCCATTTTCCAACAAAATAATAATAATAATAATTTTATATTCTAGTAAATTTCGGGAAATAACTAGTAACATAATTTTTCTTTGTATGAAAACATAGTTTTTTTCTTATTTTATAGGGATAAACTAATCCATATAAATTACATAAATTCGTTCCACAGAAACATTTATCCTCTTGATTTTACTACACAAAATCTGGAAAATACATTTTGAAACTACACAAACTTCCGGAATCGTATTGGTTCCACGAAAACTAGCAAAAGGTTTTTATTGGATAATGAACATTGAAGATCCGAAGAGTATGAGACGAAGAATCTCTCCAGAAAACTTGAACGATTTCTCAGTCTCTTCCAAACAATGACTTCTCGTCGCTTGTCCACCACTGCCCATTCAAATATCATAGTCCACATTAGCCATTAGAATGCACTATAATTAACTTTAGTCTTTCTTGTTCACGATAGTGTTATATATGTTCAATACCTCTGCAACTTTGTTCAGTTTTTACCTCACATTCTGCAGCAACTGAGAAAGTTGGCCGTCCCATTTATAGAACTCGAGCTCTTTACCATCGAGTATCTTCTCAGATACCTGCAAAACTTGTAAACTTTCAGAAAATAGTCCCAACTTCCAAAGTGAGTTTAGTGCAGAAAGTTTTAATTTCTTTACCTTTGTTTTAATCATTTGGCCACCGGCACTATGAGCAAAGTAAATGTTGTAGAAGTAACAAATGAATGCTTCAGGATCCCTCTCTGCTAAAACTTTTAAATACTCAGAATATGTTATATCAGGAGCCATTGGCTCTGGAATCTCATAACCTTGTTCCTTGAACCACAAGATAGCCACATGGAGCGTTTAGGGTTCGGGCATAACTAATCCTCACGGTCGCTTTCAGACCGAGATAGCTCTCGCTGTAGAGTTTTGTGCTTGATGGAAAGTAGCAAGAGGAGTTAAGTCTTGTTGTAGCCATGAATCTGCAATATACACACACGAATTGAGGATTAAGTCAAGCCAAAGGATATAGAACCGAAATTAGGGTTTGTGGGAGAGGAAACATGAAGGAAGAGTATGCATCACGCTTACGAGCAAAAAGGTTTTGATAATTGACCGATTCAAACACCAAAATGTAATATATTCAAATCGAAACAGAGAAAATAAACAAAGATTACAACCATACCTCGGAACTCTGCAGAGTGAATGAAGAAAGATGGGAGATGAAGGTTTTCTTAAACATTCGTTTGTAATGAAGGTTTTGAAGATTTTCTTAAACATTCATTTGTAACAGTCGCCAACATCATCAATTCTTATTTTTCCTTTTCTGTTTTTTTTTTTTAATTGGGTCAAATTTTATTATTAAACAGTCTGATAATTTTTTTGGAAAAATTTGAAAATTAGATTTTTGTTTCCGTTTTCTTTTGTTGCATAAAAGTGTCATATTTGGTTACACTTGAACAACCGACTCGGATTTAAGGAATGTTTCTCTCAGTTCATGGCAAAAAGAGAGTAAAAAGTCATGGACTAGCAAAACAGAAACCCATTTAGATTACTTTCTTAGCCTGCTGTGTGAGTGTGATTGACCTTTTGGGTTAAAGCATGACAATTAATTGTCTGCTTTTGCTCTAATTAGGAGTGTTTGTATATCATAAGCAAATAGCAAATTTACATCAAACATTTTTTGCTCTGAACAGCAGAAAACATCATGTTCCATATCGGCATCCATGTGTTCCTCTATTTATTCTATATGTCAATATCTTTTCTTTATCTTTGTTAGTCTCTCTCTCTCTCTATTGAAGGAAGACACATGAGTCCTACGAAATTAGAATGTTGTGGCGTTCACACACTTTACCTCCATTTTCACCCCACCACTTCTCTGCTTGTTCTTCGGTAAATTGTTTCCGGCTGCAATAAAAGCTAAGTTTTTAGCGAGCTTGAACGAAGATATAACATGATATGTCATCTTGTTTTGCTTACGTACATGATAAGGAGATAAGAAGCAATCATATACCTGAACCGAACACGCTTGAGTTCATTACCACCACCAGGTAAAGACAACAATGTTAAATACACTCCTGGTTCGTCTTGCACAACTCTCTCTGGCTTCTCATTCTGTTTCCTATGTCCATTAGCTAAGCTCCTACTTGTTATGTTATTCTCGGGTTGACTACCATGAGAAACCATGCTTCTTACATGTGTTTGGCTACTAGTCTGAGTTAAAGTCTCTGATGTCTCTTTGTCTGTGTGCTTTGAGTTGGTGCTAATACCATCCTTTTGAGATTGTTTTTCAGCCATTTCCCTCAACTGCAAAAACCATAGTAGCGTTATGAGCGATCCATATATGAAACAGATGATGGTAGTTGAGTTTGAGTCTGGAAAATGTCAAACCTGAGTGGTCAGAGATCTAATAACCTCCTTTGCAGATCTGTTTTCTTCTGCTTCATCTGCTGCCATTGCAGTGACTACTTTCAACTGCTTTCTAGTTTTTTCGAGTTCCTCTTCAAGTTGGTGGGTTTTGGAATTAAGTTGTTCTACCTACAATGTTCAGTGAATAGAAACATTCTTTTAATTTAGAAGCATTTGCTTTTGATGTGATATACAGCTGAAAATAGATATGGTTAGAAACCACTACCTGTTCCTTTAGACCTGCCATTTCTTGACTAAAACTGTCTTTTATTTGTTTAGATTCCTCAGCTGCTACTTCATAAGATCGACGTGGACTAGTTGACTTTACAGAAACAGGAGACGCTGTGCGAGAGCTCACTCCCGAACCAGGAATTTTAACCTTGGGAATTTTCGGCGAAGCTGTTGATCCTTTGGATAATGGCAAACCAACAGGCTGTAAACTACCATTCATGAAAGGGAAGACATTACGGTTATTTACTTCAGATTTTAAGTCTCGTCTGCGGTGCCTTCTTTCACCGTAATGCAATAAAGAGTCGGCAGACGATACTCTGGAGTTCACTGAGAGGAATTTTTGAGTTAAGCTGTCTCTTTCTGAAACATCTGTCGATTTCCGCATGTTCAAAAGGTTTCTGGCCCGTGAAGTTGGCGTAGAAGGAGATGATTCTCTAGACTTTTTCAGCTTGGTAAAACATCCGTAACACACTCGATATGGTTTGTTCATATCAGGTGCCAGAGCAGCTCTCAGAGACTTTCTACTGCTGCATACTTTACAAAATACCAGACCACAATTGTAACAGTTGTGGCGTTTTCTTCTGAAGGTGAAGGGATTGCGGCAACCAGCACATAGAGAATGTTCAGAGCCAGGTACCCATTTGTGAACACAAATCACAGCAGTAAAGTTTGATCCACATGTGATAGCCTTCACTTGCTTTTCTTTCAGAAATCCCACAACCGCAGGTTCCCTTTTGTTCTCAACGGTTCCATGGCCTAACTGGCCATTTAATCCCTTTCCCCATGTGTAAATTTCTGATTTAGATGTCAAGACGGCAACATGATAAGAACCACATGCAATCTCCTCCACAGAAGCCTCTAATATGTCTCCTTCAACACGTGCAGGAAAGTTTCCCTTGGCGGTAGGATTTCCCAGCTGGCCATAAGCTGTGCTACCCATTGTATACACATGTCCTGTGGATGTAAGAGAAACCGTGAGACTATGTCCGCAGGCAACTTGGTATATATTTTCATTCGTCAATGAGATTACACACTCGGGAAGTAGTTTTGCATCATTGTCACCATGACCAAGCTGGCCTTTTTCGCCATCCCCCCATGTGAAGACTTGCCCGCATGAAGAGCCAACTTCTGCATCAGATGCTTCATTAGTCACTTCTACCACTGCAGCTGTATGCCAAACGCCACAAGCAGCCTTCATTACCATTAGTCCACTTAGGCTTTCAACTTCACGTGGAACACTTGTGCTTCTCCGGTCTCCATGACCCAGAGCACCAAAAGATCCATCTCCAAACGTGAACAACTGGCCTGATGATGCAACTACTGCTGTATGCCAGGGACCGCAAGCGACATATGATACATGCGTTCCCTGTAAGACACCAGTCACTCTCTTGGGAATCCAGCAGCTGGATTCATTCCCGTGCCCAAGCAAATCGACATTATGAGTGCCATCACCCCAACTGTAAAGATCACCAGATTGAGTAACAGCGCAGGTATGGAAATCTCCACAGGCTAAAGATTTGAAACCGATTCCTCTGACACTACTAATGAACTTTGGTTGTTGGGTGTCTTTTTCTATGCCGAGTCCGAGCTTTCCTCCTGTTCCCCCGCCCCAGCTGAAGATCTCTCCTTGTTTGGTAACTAAAACTGCATGACACCTACCACATGCAATGTTTTGGGCATCAAGAACTATTGTTGATTCTAATGCTTTTGGTAAAAGGGCATCCTCTGTCGTGGAGTTCAATGAGTTTCCAGTACCGCTCAGTACACCATCATCTATAGCTTCACCCCAGATAAAAACATCACCTAAGGTATCAAATTCTTCGTGACATGAACCATGGCTAGAGGTACTCACAGCGCTAGATAGACTGATCCGAACTGGGTCACTGGTCGAGAACCGTGAATTTGAATTTTCAACAATTGCCGGAGCTGGAGAAAATGGACAGAAGAGGTTGGCATTGGCTTCTGTCTGATTGTTACTGGCGGGTGCAGTTATTGAGACAATGTCAGCAAATACTTTTCCCAACCGACTAGGTGCAGAAGTCTCAGTAGAGGGTTGAATAACTTGATCCTGTGGTACGATGATGCAAAGTATAAGTTGTTCGTTCAAATTCCTAAAAACATAAAACGTGATAATACTCACAAGAATGGTTACAAACGGAGACACTCTTCGTGCATGAGGGGTTGGACATTCCGCTGAAGTGATCTCAGGTTTAATAGTGTTTTTCCATTTGGAGACTTTTACCCGAGTAATCAATGCCTTCAAACCAACAACCCAAATTTCTGCTTCATCTTTGTCTTTACATATCTGCCCAAAACATCATCAACAAGGTCAAGATGAATATGCATTTTTTAAATGCTGTTCTACAATTGGCAAATGGTATGGCTCCTTAAAATTGCACGAAAACGCACCAAATCCAAGGACCTGTCGGGACAAATGAGGGAAAATGACTGATACTCTTTCTCGGGGCGAGGATATCTCTTGAATGTAGCCTGAAACAAACTTTAGCCATTGAGTCTAAGATGAAAGTAAGAACAAGTCAAGGAAAGAAGCATGATAATATGAAATGACTCCAATAGAACATGAGACCATCTTACAAAGTAGCAATAGTTGAAATGGGATAGAAACATATTTCAGACTCTAACTTATAACTAAGAAACTGTACTTGTTTGTGAACATAAATGCATATTGCAGAGGAAAACTCATTAACTCACCGTGCGTTGTCCAGGAACAATTCTCTGGACTTGATTCAGCTTAATCTGCTTCTCTTCTTTTCCAGAGTACCATACTAATGCAGACTCATCCTATAGTCGCATATAATATATATGAGCAAAACATGAAGAATATAGAGAGTTCTCTCTGTAAAATTCAGAATTATCAGAAGAGAAACATGGCGTCAAAGAAAATCTTACACTTGTGAGCTGGAATGGACAAAACTTGGGCTTCCCTCTACGTCCGTATTTCAGCAAGTAAGACCCTTTCTTAAGAGACGTAATGGCCTGGAAAAATCATTGTACGATTGTAAAAAATACACTGCTTAGTACCATACTCACTAAAAAGGAATCACATCAAAAGATCAATTATAATGACTTAGCTATGTAAAATGAGTTATATAAACACATCAAACTCATTGTGATTCTTCAGAACAGTCACGTATTCTAAGCATATATGGACAGACGCATTCCATCTTCTAATCATTTGCAATCATTCAACACACAGCTGATAAAAAGTAAAGTATAGTACCTGTTCGACGTCTCTGTCAGAGAGACTAATTCTCAAGGAATCAGCCATTGAAGCTGCTGCAAAGAGCTAATTACATTTGGAATCATAATTCTCAACCAAATTGTTAAACATCACTCGAATCTCGTTCCAATCATTCCTAATTTCATCTAACCCATGCTCGTAGCTAGCTTCTCTCAAAAATCTAAGATTTCAAAATCCCCAAACTCTCAAGTT
Source organism: Crucihimalaya himalaica (assembly GCA_004349715.1). NCBI lineage: Eukaryota > Viridiplantae > Streptophyta > Magnoliopsida > Brassicales > Brassicaceae > Crucihimalaya > Crucihimalaya himalaica. The sequence goes on along the minus strand of SMJT01000025.1, from coordinate 961,310 downwards.
CAAAATGTTCATTAACCAAAATTCAAAATCCACTCTGAAATATCCTCAGGATCTTAAAATCAACTCCACTTCTTCACCAGATCGTTGTTTCACCAATATTATTTCAATCCTCACGCAGTATCAAAAGTCAAATGCCACAGGCCACGCCTCTGATTCCGAAGCAAATCGTAATAATCTGAAAACCTCGCTGAGAATCTTGGATCAATCAAAGGCGAAAACAATAACCAGAAAATTTCCTCGCCGGACGTAGAAGCAGTACCGTCGATCGCCGGCGATGATTCGAGAGGCTATTCGTGATTTGAAAACCTACGCTTCTGCTTCGCTCGCGTATTCAAAAATCAAAACCTTTCTTTCTTTTAATTTTTAATTATATTTATTTCCTCTCTTTCCATAACTCTATGTTCCTTTCAAAATTCGCATTTATCGTTAATAGCTGTCTAAGCCCGGCCCATCTTGATACAAGCCCAACTTGTTACAAGATAATAATTAAATATTTTAATCAATTTAGTTTTATTTTTTAAAGAACAGAACAGCGACAAAACCGGACAGAGCTGGGCCTACGAGTTTTGACTTAAAAGTTTGCTTACACACACAAAGGAGGAAATGTTTTTTGTTTTTTACATAATTACAATCTGTAGATGAAAACAAACTAGAAGTTGTCTAAGTTCGTGTAGTAGGTGTTAACATTGAATTCTATATGAATTTTAACCGAACTAAACTGAAACTTTAGCAAAACCAAATCGAAACAACGAACCAGAATTTAGTAATATCGTGTTTGATTATTACGACAACATGTTACTACATATAGAGCTTATACATATTCCTGGCAAATTATAAAGACGGACAATATATAGTCACAGAGCGAGCTCATAAACTCAAAGTAGCTAAACCGGTTAAAGAACAGACCAAGACCAAAACCTTAGTACCTATAGTCATCATCAAAGATCATGTAATTATTGCTTCCTCTACTACTCCTCCCTCTTTCGTAACTATCCTTCTGCATCACAATACACACAACATTTATTAGCTACTATAAAATGTCTACTCACATGATTATGTAAATGTGCTATGTGAATTTTACTTACCCTAACAATCATTCGTTCAAATGCCTCGGTACCGTGTTGTTCCATGTATTTCTCAGCAGCAGTGAGGATGTCGTCATCGTCGCGTTTGGGGAAGAAATTGTATTTCTTATGAGGAACGTACCAAATCTTGGTGGTGGCTCTTTGAGGATCTCTGTAGAATGGTCTGATGAAATGTTTGTAAACATGTTCTGCTCCATTAAATTGTGGTAACACTAACCAACATATCCCAAACAGCTTCATGTATGGCCATATCGGAAACCTTATAATAACAAAAACAAAACTGTTATTATTTATCTAAAATATGATGAATAAAATTTTAAGGGGAAATGTGTAAATGAATCACTAACCACTCGAGAGGTTTGGAGAAAGTGAGTTCAAAGAGAGAGACGAGTGCGTAAAGAACCCAATAAGTGAGCCATTGTTCATCTTCTGCTAATGATCTTGTCTCTATTGCTTTCACTGATGCATATCTGTTTTATTTTATTTACAACATAATTATTTATCTCATATTTTTGTAAATAGATAACTGAATACTTACAAAAGTGTAATGCCTCGTGTCTTGGATTCTAAGTGGGTGTGTGTGGATATACGTGCATCTGATTAAAGATTCAAACTTTTTTTATTCCTTAATGACAGAGGATCAAAATTTTCAAAAGGTTTAGTTTTTACTTCTTTTTCACCAAAATTTTCCAATGTTCATATAAATCTGAGTTTTGCTAACAATGAAATCTAGTAATTAGCCCTATCAACAGGTTTTAACACACACACAAATATATAAGAGAGAGAGAGAGAGAGATGGGTTTCACTTACAGAGGGTAGACGAGAGTAACCAATGGGCTGCAAGAGTAAAAAACACAGTATCAACTTTTAATTTTCCATAAATTAGTACTAGTCTAAAGAGTGTTTCATGTTCAAATATCAGAATCTAAATAATACTGTAGACAATGTAGCTAAACCCAGTAGATATAAAACTAAGGATACAAGATAGGATCTAATCAACGCACAAACATATAAAGACAAGATAAGATCTGTAAAGAGAAATTAAAGAAGAGGGAGAGAGAGATTTACAGAGCAAGGACATCTAAGTTCTTGATGAGAACTTGAAGAACATTATCATCTCCAGAATTTGAAGGCATTATAACTCTCCAGTTTCTTCCAATTTCTTAAGCTTTTCCTCTCTCTCTCTCTTTCTCTTACTGGAGAAGTGGAAACAAAAGTGGAGGCCAGGTTTCACTTACAGAGACCTTCTTGGACTTTTATGACCACTCCCTTCATTTTTTTTATCTATTTTTTACTTTTTAAACATTTGGGGTAAAAAGAAAAATTGATGTTTACATTGCACAAGAAAAGAGGCATCTTTTTTGGCAGCAATTTGCCAATTATTATGGACAATTTTATTTCTTTGTAAAAACATTTATCAGAATATTACTTTTGATTTATTTCCTTCTATTAAAAAAAAACTATTATACATTTTTAGTATGTTACATAGTATTATTCTAAATTGATCATGTTGATTACAAGTATTATGCCGTCTTATCTCTCAAGTGTAGAGTCTAGACTTAACTTGACTTTGCCTTGGAAGTACAATACTTGACTTTTTCTCATCTTAATCAAATAAATGGGCTTTACAAAAGAATCTAATATACGAGCCTTACTAGAGCCCATGTATTATATCTAGCCCATATCAAACAATGGGGCTGATGAAATATGCGTTATTCAAACTGGGCTTGAACATAGACAAAAAAGCATCTAATTAATGTAGGTTTTTAAAAATTATAAATGAAAAGGCTGAAAACATAAAGACTTTTTGCATTCGAAATATATGTATTAATAGTAATATCTGGCATTGAGTCCTTTACTATATCTTCTTTATCATTATATATCTTCGAGAGAAATATAGAATGATTATGGTCTAGATGACGAATGATTGTATTAGTGAAAGCCTGATTAAACAAAATAGAGAAGCAAGTGATGAAATGATGATCATCTAATCTTTTCCAGATCAACCACATGAATACACTCTTCGATACAGGTATATATATATAACTACGTTACGTAGATCCATACATTTCTATATATTTTAAGCATACTTTAGAGACATTATAATTTCTTTTGGACCTATTGGGTAATGCCAGATTATTACTGCTTCTCTACTTGTGCCTTTTTTTTTTTTTGGCAGATTTCTTTTTATTATAAAATAAAACGCCGACATAAAAACAATGATCGGTCATGAGACTCATGACTCTCGTATCTTATTGTTTATACATTATCTATAAGCTGGTAATACGCAAACAAAAATATACAAATATCAAAGAAGATTCATGAGATCATCTGTGCCTATATATATTTACTTCTATATTTATCACCGTGAAATCTAGTGTCTTTAGCTAATTGATATATTATTAAGTAAAAGTAGTCGCACATTCTTGTTAAACTGCTTGATAATTTCCTTTATTTAACTAAATTGACATAAAATATGGATGAGATTATATAACCGACAGGCCTGTGATGTCAAGGAATGGTTCCCAAATCACTACGATCTATAGAAGTTTCAAGTATTATTTTTATAATATATATATAGAACTATAATTTGTTTCAATTAACAGAATATATATTAATTGTATATGTAATGATGCGTGTGTATTATAATAAAATTGGTAATGTCTCATTTCCCATGCTCGTTGATATCTCTGATTTATATACAGCTTAGGTCTACACAGTCGTTTCTCTATGTACGTATACCTATGCATGGGAAGACCGTATGTGCATAATAGTAAAATAAAACTAATAATGTAGACCGACACAAGATGCAGCGATATGGTTATTACGCATGTTACATATATACTTATTTATTTTTTCTGTATGATGAAAATTTCCTGGCTCATTTTACATCGTCAATCCACGTATCCCATGTCTCCATTATAGATTACATATAATCGATGTTTCATCCATCAACGAATACCGTTAGAAATAAAATAAAGCTGGAATTTCTACCCATCAATAATTTTATAACTTGCTTTTGCTTATTACATATGCATGCAGAGATACATAAATCTCCATTCCATAATTTCGTTTTAGACTTATTGTTTTCAGTTTATATTTCTTCAGATTTTCAGCAAAGAATGAAAAAAATCTTGGTGATATTTTTGGTTTTGGCTGTCCGAAAATTCACAAACTTTGACATTAAAATACATTCCATATATAACAAGAATTAACGTTGAAAATAAGTTTCATTAATCCAAAGATTGTAAATTGTGAGTTTTCAAATGTAGTACGAGACCTAATTAGTTCCAAACATACGTACCTAATTAGTTCTACTTCTTGTATCTTACGTTTCATTGCTCCGCGAAAAAGAACTATACGTACAGACCATTCTCGCAAAATAAATGCCTTAAAAATGATGCAACGGCTACAAATTGAATAAATTAAACGTATCCAAAACGATGTGGATAAAAAGACCTACTGGCATTAATATAGCATCATATCTACAATATAATGCATATCCACTCGTCAACACACTTATAATAACCAAAACTATCACATTTTAATGCTCAATTTGAACTATAAGATTTGATTAATTGCTATACATGTCAACAGGAATTTAGTATAGTACTTACCATCAAACATTGATACACCAGCCAAGATTGATGATCAGATCAAGATGTGATTCACAAAGAGAAAATAATAGAACAAAAAGATAGAACCAGGATAAGCTCGCAATGCATAATGTATACCTCTCCGAGACAATGTACGTAGTCGAAGGAATTAAACCATGAACGGAGAGGTTAGTTGGAAGATAATAAATAATATTTTATTGATTAGCAGTACTGAAGTATACATATATAATTAAGACACATAGAAAACTTGTTCAAAAACCCTAATCAAGTAGTGTGTCTCATTAGAAAACTCTCACACTCAAAGAGAGAAAAACATTTGACCAAGACAAATATACTACTTAAAAAAAAACAAAAAAAAAAAGAGCAAAGAACAAAGGCCTAATAGCAAAATCCACATACTAAGATATATCGATAATCACGTTCATACTTACTTACTCAATACATTAATCAGAAGAATAAACAAGATGAAATCCGATCAGAGCTCTTAGAATTTAGAAAGAAAAAATATATGAAAAAAAGCAATGCAAAAAAACACGCTTGCTAAGAACAAACAAACAAACGAAAGGACAAAAAAAAAAGAAAATAAATCTCACAGAATATATATGTTTGTGTGTGTTTGCCTAGGAATGATGACTGGTGCTTCCATCTTCTTGATGGTTGTGATGATGATCTCCGTCGCGGTTTTGTAGGTTGTTGTTATGGTTCGCCGTCTCCGCCACCGGCCGGTAAGCAGCGTTCAACGCCGCTAAAACTCCATAATGACTATGTTCTCCACCGCCGCCACCTCCTCCTCCTCCATAACCAGACGCTAAAGGCTGTCCGGAAAATAAAGCAATAGGAGCTGCAAAATTCATAAGATGAACACCACCGCCACCTCCACCTCCACCTCCACCGCCGCCACCACCACCACCGTTCGGGTTGTAAACATCTCCGGCTACAACACCGGAATGATGAGGATTGATATTAAAAGCCCATAGATTCTGTGTGTTGTCACCACTACTCCAAAACGGCGCCGTGGCAGGATTCTGGCTCGTAGGTAAAGATCCAGTAGTTGATTGTACAAGATAGTTCCCCATTTGGTTGTGATCTAAGAGCTGTGAAGAAGAAGAAGACGAAGAATGTGACTCGTTCTTGGGACGAACCTGATGCTGATGATGTTGAAGATGAGTCATGGACTGATGAGGAGAATGAAAGTAATAGCTACTTGGAGTTGTACGAAGATGAGCAGCAGAGAGAGAAGATCTTGAGCTACGAAGTGAGATGTTTAAAGAAGTGAAGTTAGCCGGAATGGTTCCAGTCCCTGTAGCAGCTATAACCGCTGGCTCAGCTTGTTGGAGTAGCCACTCAATGGTTTCACCGTCGGATTTGTGGCCAAGCTCACGTGTGAGTTGAAAGACACGTGCAGCGCACATGGCCGGCATACGGATCCGACGGCCACGGCCTTCGACTTTGGTGTGTCGGTCCTTAGTAGAGGTTCGCTTAGGAGGTGGCTTCTTAGGTTCGGAGTTAGGTTCGGAAGAGGCTGGGATGATGGCTAAGGAAGTGGAAGAGGAGGAAGAAGAATCAAGAAGCTGGAGAGGGAAGTTGGGTCGATGATTCGGGTTATGATCTGGATCCGGATCCATGATGATGATGATCGAAGCTTTGGTGGTGGGGAAGTGCGTGGGACTATACTACTGTCTCTGTTAGATCTTTATGTGAGCCATAGTTTTCTCTCTCTATATATCTCTGTTTTTTTGCTGCTTCCTTTAGAGAGAGAGAGAGAGGTTATATGGTCCTTAAGGACATGAAACTCCTTTCAGATGGGAAGCTTAGCTGTGTGTCTATGTCTGAGAGAGAGAGAGAGAAAGATTAAAGCAATGAATACGAAAGCATGGACTTTTATTTTTTTTTCTTCTGCTTTATATCTTTTGTTTTTTATTTATGGAATTTTATTTACATTATAAACTATTCCCTTTGAGAATTTTTCGTTATTTTTGGAAATAAAAGAGATGGGCTACGTGGTGGTTCTCCAATCTGTACAAATATTCAAATACGATGTGTGTTTTTTGTTTGTTTTGGTTACGTACAGTGATCAAAATGAGTGAAAATAAACGGTGTTCGTATTTATTGTGTTTGATTCATAATAATACAACCCTATTCGATCGAACACTCTTTTTCATTCTTTCCAATAATTAAAAAAGTGACGTCAGTTTTTCGTCGTAACTGTTAACTTCAAGCGATCGCGAAATTAATTGCACATTTAGCGAAGATTTCAGCGATTCAGACAGAACTCAGAAGTTATACATACGATATTTTGTACATATATGTGACAACAGAATAATAAATAGATAGAATTATTATTGACAGTGATTAATCCATGGCTCTATGGTAGTTCACGAGATCCACATGATATAATAGAATCCAACTGCTTTTTTATGAAACAGATGGATTTATTTGTTTCTCGTCTGCGTCTTACCAATTTAAAATTATTATTTGAGAAACCATAGTTATACCCAAAATAAAAATCATAAATATATAGTGCTTTATATATAGATAAAAGCATTTTGTTATGCTTCTCTTTTGTTTCCACCATTGGTGTTATCTCATTGACATACGATTGTCGTTAAAAGATGTAGCACTAAATTTAGAAAATTATTTTTGATACTCTGATGTGGACAGAACATTTGATCTCTTTTTTTAACGAAAATTTCTAAGTAGTGATGAAGAAGTTTCCTGTCTTATGTGATTATTCATATATGCAGTTCAATATATTTTGTTGTACATATACTTCCATAAGAGTTTAGAGACTTCCTATTTATATTAATTTTCAAAACGAATTTACATAGATTATAAATCATATGGCCTAATCTGCTTAATGTGCACGTTCAATAACTTTTTTTAATCAAATATGTTTTTTTCTTCTAGGAATCGATTATAAACAACATAAATATAAGCTATCACACAAACCAACATAAGCATGTATAATTATTTTTTAAAATTGTAGATTGCCAAGTAATCTATTTGAATATACTTTTGATGATTCTTTTAGATATGGCGAACAGCTATAGAAAAAATTGTATTAATTTTGATATTGGAGACTCACGAGTATGTTCTATGAAATTTCTACCAAAATAAAAATTTATAAATGTTTAAGCAAGTTTTGAATAGTGGTTTATATAGATTTTTTATTTTATTTAATAATCGTGAAGTTTGGATCTAAACCCTAATTTCTACGGGTCCGGAATCAGACTTTAGAATATTTCTTTTGGAAATACCCTTCTTTCTAAGTGGATTTGTACCCATGATCTCCTTATTAATATTTTTGTTCTCCTCCAAAAAAATTCAAAAACAACTTGATTGTGGTTTATATAGTTGAAAGGCCTTGTCATTGCAAATAATAACAATTACAATTCAGAAAGATTGATCAGAAGATTTAATGAAAAATAAAGTCAGCCGTGCCGACTAATTAATCACTCATTAATTATTCAGTCATTTTCTCCAGTGGCATATCTATTTATGTACATATGACTCCCTATTGTTTTTTCTTCCAACAAGAACCAATCACACTTGCCCCTTAAAAACTAAAAAGGTTTAGGACCACAAATTTTACTAATCAATATATATAATAATCTAATATTTTCAACAACTATACTTCGATCACAACTTCCTGGTTTGTCCATGATCAACTCAAAAAAAAAATCAAGGACGGATTTAGGACTTTATTAGAGTATATTATATTCACACTCCTATAATTTTACTAGACTGTAAATAAAAATAAAAATCATAAAATTTCGTTTGGGTATATATATTAGAATTTAACATGTGGTGGTATAAATGTTAGAAAGACAACAATAATTTAATAGTCTCGTGGGACATAACATTATCAAGGTTTTCCGTTATTATACATCAATCTATCTGTCTAAATACTTTTAAGGTTGTAAAATACAAATTTACAATTGAAAAAATAAAAGAAATAAGAAAAAAATGAGAGTAAATATAAAATAAGAGATGGACAGTGGGATGAAACAGACTCCACGTGCGTGTCCTCTGCATCATTCACTCTCTAAAGACAGAGACCATTGCCTCATCCCTCCCTTATGGACCCCTCTTCTAGTCAAGTCAAATTATTTTTATATTCTCAATTTTTTTCATTTATATATTTCTCCTTTTTCATCTTTTGATTGAATCTAATTTACCATCAATCACGAACCCTATTTCAAACATTACTGCGCGTAACAAAGATCATCTTTACTATTGTTTGCATTATTTGACAGAAAACTTTCATTAAGATACTCCATGGTTGGTGTGTTCAATCTGATAAAAATGATTATAGTCAATGAAAACAAAACCCAACTAATCGATTGGAAACTTGGATCATAACTTGATTTACATAGATATTATTTGTTTAATATTTTAAAAATGAATCCTAATTCGATCTAAAGCGGAAAAAACTATTTTAAAACCAAAGTTTTTCTTAACCTAAATAATTGATCCAAATCTTGAATTCGAACCGGAATAAAACAATACATACTAAATTACGTATAAATTTAAATTTTATTATTCATAAAGTAAAAGTTTAAGAGAAAAAAAATCTAACCGAAACCAAATCAAAATCTGGATTGAATATCACTGCTTTATAGTATTGAATACACTAGTTTTACTACTCTGCATTATTTTCCAACTCATATCATTTATATATAAGAAAGAATACACTTGACTAGAAAAAAATGTATACAAAATGGAGAAAGAATATAGGAAATGGGAACAAATAATTATTAAAAAAAGGAGAACAAATAATTAAAAGAAAAAAGTGGGCTCCCATCCACATTCACCAGCAATGATTGCCTCACTGCCTTTGCAGCTCCACTTCTGCCTCTTTCCTCTTTCTTTTTCTTTCTTTTTATTTTCTCTACCTCGATTTTGATTTCCTTGATATTTGCCCCGGATTTTTATTTGTTTTGAATTTAGCCCCATCACCCTCCAAAATTTTTAGTATATGGTATATCAATAATCTTCGACCCATACTCTCTTATTGCTTATATCCGATCTTTCAAAAAATTCTGCGTTATTTAAATATCGCTATGAATAAAATAGAATATATGCACTTAATTACCTATATTGGAGTATATTCGTAAAAATAAAGTGGTAAAAAAATTGTAAATAAGAGGATGCTGATTTCACGTGTTATTTTATATAAAATATTGAAAATTAAAATGTATTTAACTATAATGTATGATATCATATTCTTTAACAAAAATATATATATGTGCGAAATCGATATCTATTTTTCTACGATTTTTAACCATTTCATTTTTGTAAATTAATCTCTAAAAATCTATATAGTTAATTAGTCAAAAATATATAATTATGGGTTACAAAAAGAAGAAGAGGCAAATTTTCCATCAGAACAAGGACGATTGGTCAATTTCCATTCTATTAATAATTTTAAAAAAATTCGTAAGGCATATTAAAAACAGCATATCCATCAGACTAAATTAAATTTCAATTTTCTACTTTGTTAGTAAATAAAGGCAATTTATTCTAGATCATAACACTCTCGATCAATATAATTTCACCAAAAATTATCTTAGCCATGGTGGATTACATACTGGTAGTGATTAGTACGCTACATGTTTTTTTTGGGGGATTCCGCGTCAGTTCAAAGTTCAAACCATCTCTAAATAGTTTAGTGCTAGTTTTTTATTTTTTTTATGAAATATAACGTGTGCGTTTGTATAGATATATTTATCTCTTAACCATATATTAGTGATTTATATATCATGTAATTGTTATACAGTATATGTTTCGTTATCTGTCTCGTCTCGTTGGTACAGACAGCTTAACATGAACATAATTATAAATACACGTTTTCCATTACGAGAACCATTTACACTAATTAATTTTGATTTGATGGTTATAGTTTTGGTTATGAAAATATTAACGAAGATAAATAATTCACATATATATATATATAGAGAGAGAAAGAGAGATCATTAAAAGCCATGTACTGTCCATGTTGGATAGAGAGGTAATGAAAGGAATAACATTGGCATGTATAACCCATGTGACAATAGTCCCTATATACAACTTATAAGCAAACACAGTTTGGTCGAGAAATATCTAAACAAAGTTAGTTCAATCGATCGAAACCAAGTTCAAGTTCGAAGCTGTAGTTAAAAAAGGATGTTTTACCATGACGGATCCATCGTAGATATATCAAAGAATAGTTCCAAATAAAAGACCTGTGGATCAAAGATCAGAACCAAGTGGTGGACCAAAAAAACTTGATCAGTAACCCTCCCTGTTAATCAACCAAACAAGTTTGGACGAGGTTCTTCAGTGAATCTGAATGGTCAAGACTCTCCCATCTTGTTGACCGATTGAAGCTAAAGACAAGTTAGACGGTAAGACTTGAGCGTTCACTCTCCTTACCTTTCAACCATTCAAGACTCTCTTAATACCCATTTCCATACTTTTGATTTGGTTTATCCTGAAGATCAAAAATGTATATAAACAATAATTTTACTGAAGAAAAACTTAAGTTTTGATTTATTTACTTATGGTGCTATAAATAATTGCATAGAAGAAGAGAGAGAGAGAGAGAGGAAGAAACAACATAAAAGTTGTCCTCTCATGAACTGTCACTACGGCTAGCGACATAATCACGTTGCATCCGGAACCCTAGCATTCATCATTCATTGTTTGTGTTTGGACCCTATCTAACCTATTTTTATACATTTTTTTCTTTTGACAGGATCTATATATAATCTATATATATACATAATTCATGTCTGCACCTCTACCTTCGTATCTCTGTCTCTACTCCTTTTGTTACTTTCTACAACTGTCTATCTACTTTTACATCTTATGTATAAATTTCAATTCCATCGGTACTAACTAATTTTTTTGGGTCCAAAACTAACTCATTTATGCTATACTATTTTGATTTAAAGATGACATTAATTTCATTTATATCCTATTAAACATTTTATATTCTAAAATTAACGTTTCCGATATAAATTGTTTGTCGATCTAACAAAAACATGACACACATATATAAATATGCATTACTTCTATACAAAGATTTTAAGCGATGTATTTATATTAATGAATTCTATATGTGTAACTTTTAAACTTTATACAAGCACATGTGCGTGTACGTAATTGCATACAGCATGCATACGTACATGTAAAAACTCCAAAAAACAAGACAGAAGAGTGATGCGTGTGTGTGTGTATATCTGTATATATATGTTTAATTTTCTTACTTGTACCTCATCTGATCTCCATGACCGTGTGATACCGATGTCTCACCTTCTCTTCCATATATTTTTCTTCAATTTTTAGTTTTCTCTTTTATCTCTCTAAAATTATTTAGATCGAGTACAAAGTAATTGGCTGGAATATTGAGCGTCCTTAAGGTTGGTTTTATGTATCTATATACTGACTATTTCCATATAATTATATTGTCTTATAAGATCTATTGGCCTGTATGATCTCTTATCATCTTTTCTTCTTTAAGGTCCAATTGAATCGTTTTTGATGAAAGGACATACTCTTATAGATCTTATTGCCTGTAACTAGATAAATATCCGCGCTACGCTGCGGAACTTTATTTAAATTATTTATTTTATATTTACTAATTTAATATATTTTATTTTTATAAAAATGTATTTTTGTTTTAGAGAAGAAAAATTTAGAAACAACTACAACACAAATTATTATTATTGTAATAAAAACATCTCCGAGATTAATTTTCTAGTAGTGTCATATCTAAAATCATTTATTCAATGATTATACCTCTATTTATTATATTTTTCTCTTATCAATTTCAGTGCAAATTAATTCGTTTTGAACTCAACCTCTTTTTTTCTTATTCACTTGAACTTAAGTTATTTTGAAATATTTTTCTCTGGTTTATTAAAATTATCTAATGAGAATTTATTTCATAAATATTGAAATCATATAAAAAACACTCTCTTTTACAATAACTTTATCAAAATTTTACCAAAATAATATTTTTTTAGGAGCACGAAACTATGAATCATTGATCTTTCTTACAACGATTTTACCAGTTAAATATTTTTCTTTATTTCTGTTATTCTTTGTTGTATCCCAATTTCTCAGACAACAATATTTCCAGATTTATCTTAACTCTCTCATCAATTGTATCAACATCATAAAGTAAACACTTTTTTTTTTCAATGACTTTGATGGACATATTCCAAAATCTTTTTACGGAATAGAATTTTAACAAACTTTGGATCTCACATATTGACTCACATATTAGATTCCACTGGAGCTCTGAGACGTTTGTCGGTCATTACAATATCCTCGACTTTCTTACAACAATCTAACTGGTGTGATCTCTGCTTCGTTGTCTTCTTTATCTCTGCTACAAATTTTTAGTCTTTCTAAACAACAATATTTTCGCTCCGCTCCAAAAGATGTCCTATTGAGTTTTGGATCTTTTCAAATTTTGCTTCTAAACCAAAAATCTCACACTCGGAGAGTTTCAAACTTAATATTTGCTTTCAATTTGAATTAATAGTTTAGCGTAATTTCGACATATTTATGTTCTATAATAGATTCTATAGAGGAGAAAAATATATGTTCTATGTTGTATATATTTTTTAATAAGTATTTTCAAATACTTTTATTGATTCAATGTTAAATTTGTATATATGACATTAAAAATTAGAAAATAAATAAAATAGACGAGAGATGCAATTATTTTCTAATAATATTTTCTTAAAAAACCATATCACACTTTTTATTTTATTTTTTTATAATTCAAAATTATTTATTCTGACCAACAATCTCACATGCAGGGAGTTTCCAACTTTAATATTTGTTTGTAAGAGCTTGAGACGCTATTTCAGCTCAAATTAATATTTCAGAGTGATTTGGACATATTTATGTCTTGAAACATATTTTCTATATGAGATAAAAATCCGCTCTATAGTTGCAAATAATTTCTAATGTTTTTTCTTAATAATTATTTTCAATTATTTTTATTGATTCAATGTTAAATTTGTATATATGATCTAAAGTTTTTTTTTTAATTTATATATGACTTAATTATGATTTTAATCAAAATAATCAGCTAATTGAATTCAATACATTCAATTATGGTTTTTAAAACATCAAATAAACTTTAAATCTAGCTAAATAGAATTAATCAATTATATATGATATGGAGATGTGATGTGGCAGATAGAATATGATGTGTATTATTTAAAATGTTTGGATTGGTTACATGTCAGCTTTACAAAGCTTTAAAAAGCTGATGTGTCAAACAATGGAAAGACCTAAAGACTTTTAGTGTATTGATTGGATCGGATCTCTCTAGAAATAATACTTCCTAATACGTATTAATTAGTACTGACAAACATTATATTATTATATTATTGGCATCATTCTATTATTCTATATGTCTTCGACAGTTTTAGGTTGCTTTAAAACAGTGACGTGCTCACATCCAGAGTAATTGTTATGACTAATAATAATTAATTCATATTGTAGCTCAGAATTAGAAAATACAGGCGGTCAATGATTATTCTGAGCTAGCATATAAAACATCCATGAGATTCCGACCATGAAGTAATCATTGTGATTCTATTTATTAGATTTTGTTTTCGTTATAGATTTATGCTTTAAGTATACTAGGTTATGGTAGGACAACCGGTGTACTTACTTAGCCTTTGTAATTTTTAGCCAATTTGACGTGTGGTTTTCTGACTCTCGATCGACATTAATCATCATCATTTGACAACGTAACATCATATAAATTCATAATTACTACGTTTCTCTTATAGCTGCTAACCCCCACATATATCCAGACTATGTCCATCGGTACTAGTATTGATAAAGCTTACACATGAGTTTAAGTGCACACTCTTTGCTCTAGTAGCTATAAGCTTCTTATGTACTCCACATCGTTGGTAGGCTAAGGGTCTAGAATAGTGACATCAAACGGACGTTGTGGAGCAATTGGATCGGACGAAACTAAAAAGAATAATGTGGTGAATATGGAATATACGAAATAGGCTCAACAAACGGTATGGTACTAAAACAAAAATTGAGTTAAAATTATAATAATTGAAGTATTTAGAAAATAATTATCAAATTTAGATTATTTGATTTCCTATCACTTAATATTGTAAAAAAAAAAATTTGGTTAAAAAAAATTGTATTAAGTGATTAATTTATATAAAAAATCTTAGTTAAAAAAAGACACACACATACTTGGCACAAAGTCGCACTTCATCCACTCTGCTCTGAGTGCTCCATTAAAGGCCGACGTAGCTTATTTTTATTATACGTTGAGTCAAAAAGGAAAACAAAATAGCTTCGTATGGATTACATAACATTTGGAAAATCGTTACTACAATTTGTCATTAGGCATAGCATGCATAAGATTATAATATACATGTGTGTTTATAATTTCAGTTGCGTGATCTCTGTTGTGATTGTAGATATATAAGATAACGATTAATGGTTGAAGTTAAATCAATAATTAGATAAACACTGTTACATAATGGAAACTAAAGTGAGGAAAAAGACGAGAGCACTAACATGTAGATGCTGGAAGAGAAATAGCATCCAACAAAAAAAATAAAACAGCTCATCACTTCTCAAATAGAAATATACGTGAGTTTTTTTATATATTGCATCATACATATACGTATTGCGTATATCTCACACTAGAAGGCAGAAGCATTTACTCTCTCCATCTGCTATTTTCCTTTATTATTATAACAATAATATTTACGAAATTATTTTTCTTCTGTAAAACCGTCACTACAAGAAAAAGAGCAATTTCCTACGGCCTAAATGGTAGGAAAATGGTAGGAAAAACGAGTTTCCTACTATTTTCCTACGAAATATGGTCGTAGGTAATCTTCCGTGGGAAATCGGAATTCGTAGGATTTTCGTAGGAAAATTTCCTACGAAAACGGAGTGGTAGGAAAATTCGTAGGACATATTTCGTAGGAAATCGGTAGGAAAGAAACGTAGGAAAATCGTAGGACGCATATTACCTACGATATTGTTTTGGTAGGAATTGCGTAGGTTTCAGTGGTAGGAGTGTCGTAGGAAATCTGTGATTTTTTCCTACGACATTTTCCGTAGGAATTAGATTCCGTAGGAAAGTCGTAGGAAAGCATATCCTTACAGTCGTAGGTAAGTGGTAGGAAATACGTGAATTCTAGTTTTTTTAAAATACCCTATTTTCTGAAAATAGGGTATTAATAAAATCTGGTTACAAATTATAGAATTCTGAAAAATTTAAAAATAAATCGAATTCATTATAAAAATTATAGAATTCAATAATTTTTAAAGAATATTTTCACAATTCAGATTCTAACCATAAAAACATAAGAAATTATGACATAAATCGACTATGGTTGCGTCTCGTCTTCATCTACTGTCAGGTTTAGTGAGGACGTTTGAGGTGGCCGGATATCTGGAAACTTCTCGAGGAGAAGCTTGTTGCATTCCATGAGATATTGGATTTGGACATCCTTCTCTTTTTCCCGTCGCTTCAACGTCTGAATCTCCTCTCGCAACAACGTCTCATGTTCTATGCTTCTTGAAGTGAAAGAAGAGGATGAGCAACTGTCATCGAGTAACTTGCCAAACCCGAACCGACGTCCTTTGACCTTGGGGATTGACTGATGACAAAAAAATCAACGTGTTAGAAATTCAAAGTAATGAATACCTACCACGAATTAAAAAACTGTAAATGCATATACAAGTTCATATAACTTTATGTATGTGTATGTAAATGTGTATGAAAGAACTTAGATACCGTAAATGTGTATCAGAGTCAATGTGTATCAAACTGTAAATGTGTATCAAAGTAAATGTGTAATAACTACCACGAATTAATTAAGAAACTATAAATGTGTATCAAAGTATACTAACCTGCTGATTATGTAAAAACATGATTGCAAGTTAAACAAAGAACTTACCTCAAGCACTAAAGCGTTAATCTCCATAGGAGATATGGTGTTTGATTGGACATCCTCATGATGTCGTTTAGTGAGTAGCTTGGAGTGGAGCTATCGTAACCGCGCCTCTCCTCTGACATGAACCGTTCATAGTTCTGCCGGGTATTCTCCTAGAAATAAACAATATTAATCAAGTGTGCATATATTAATCAATGAATGAAGAGCATCATAGTTCACAGTATTTAGAAGCAAAAAAACCAAACATTAAACAATTTTAACCATTGCATTATAAAATTTCAAACATTAAACAGTTTCAGCCATTGCATTAACCAATGCATTAAACATTAAACAGAATTCATATGCACATATAAGAAAATTGTATTAACAAGCAAAACCAACCAAATTATTTTCTGACAATTTCAAGCACACAAATTGTTTAATGTAAATGAATCAGTTTGCATCGATAAGCATGAATCAGTTTTACAAAACAATAAATATACCATGTTGCTAAATTATTGGTGTATTTACATCATAACGACTTGTGCTTGAATCGACTTGTGCTTGAATCAACTATCAAAAAATATGGGCCGAGACTTCAAAACACACAAAGGACTATACTTTACCTAATGAACGTGTGTTAATTAAGTATATTAAGCCTTTTCAATTGACTTGTGCTTGAATCAAATCACTAAATAATTCTACGAATCTCAAAGCAATAAAGACTTGAATGTTGGATAGTAGTTAAAACAGGAGATCAAACATAACTATAATAAGAATTGTACCACAAAACACTGCAGCAAGTTTCTATGTAACCTATATCATCGTTCGAACATGAAAATCTTATTTTTATTCATCCTAAACATAAATCCCAATCAAGGCACCATGTCGACAACAAGAAAGGATCCACTTCAAACTCTGTGAAGCGATAATGACTACTCATTCCAGATAATGTACAAATGAAAAACAACAAAAATCGTTACTACCGTGAAATTTGGGACTGCTGGAGGCGAGAACTCGGTGTTAAGAGGGGTAGATTGGCTCTGGCGATGCATAATCTTAGCCGTGGGGAGAAGAAGCTACCGTACTTCGTGCTGGAACAGGGGTTCCTCCTAACAATGGATCCACCACAGCAGCCGAGATGTAACCAAAGGATCTGTCCGATTCTCCTTAATCCACAAGGCTCGTTCAGTACTTGACTTACGAGCTCGCCTCTATCCCGGTGAGAAGAATCCGGTTGGAGATGTGAGAAGATGCCGGTGACTGAAGAAGCCGGTGAGCAAGCGTTGGAGGTGAGAAGAAGAAGCCGGTGAGAATCAGAAGGAGATTAGAGAAGAGAAGAAGGCTTTCTAGGTTTGAAGGTTGAGTTTCAGCTGCGGTTGTTGTTCGAAGAAGATAGAGAAATGAAGACAGGAAGCGGAGACGATTAGATTTAGGTTTAGTGTTTCGTAGGAATTTAGTAGGTTTAGTTATTATAGTATATTCGTAGGAAATTGGTAGGTAATTATTAATAAATCAGTAGGTAATTGGTAGGTTATGTTATTAAAATATATTCGTAGGAAAATAGTAGGTTAATATAATTAAATTAGTAGGAAATTAGTAGGTTTACTTGTTATAAATAAATTGGTAGGAAAATAGTAGGTTTAATTATTATAAATAATATGGTAGTAAATTGGTAGGTTTAGTTTTTATTAGTAAATTGGTAGGTTTATTTATTTTATATATACAATATTATTACATATAATTTCATACAATATTATTACAATATGGTTTAATTTTACAATACTAATACAATATGATTTTACAATAAATTAAATATTGAATACGTAAATAAATGAAGTGATTAGTCAGAGTCAGATGAATACTTAGAAGATGCGGAATCAGATCTTTCTTCAAACTCTCCAAGCTCCTCTTCAGATACGTCCGCCATATCGTCGAGTGTGTCTTCTGCTAATTGTAAAGAACATGTTTCTTCTATGGACTGTTCCACAGAATCTACATTGCGTACATAACTTTGTTGCATCGGCCCGTTCTCTAAAACACCACGAACTCTTCCCCTCGGGGATATTTGCGTAACAGTTACCCACAAATCTTGATTAGGCCTAACACGAGGATACGGAATATAACACACTTGGTCTGCTTGAGATGCCAGGATACACGGGTCATATTTGTTGAGATTCCTCGAAATTTTAACACTTGTTACACCAAATTTGTCCACTCGTACTCCTCTCCGAGGAGTTGGATCGTACCAATCACACATGAATATTGTGCATTTCAAATTAATTACGCCCGGATACTCAACTTCCAATATTTCTTTGAGCACACCATAATATATTAAATCTCCGGCGTGAGCGGAGATCCCAGAGTTCACTGTTGTCCTAGTATGTCCCTCGCGAAATACTTTAAAGGCATATCCACGCGTGTAATACATCGTTGAGCTTCTTGCCAATGCTAATGGACCATCTACCAACTCCTCCAACCAAGTCTCTATCGTTTCACCTCTCAATCCACATGTATGCACCTGTAACATAATGTACTTAGGTAATAAATCTATTGCTAAATTATACTTTTCAAGTAAAGGTAAATTATAAACAAAACAAGCACTAACATAGAATTTCATCCATTTGGCAAACTCTGTTTGTTTGCAATTAGACACCGTCTCATCGTCATTATTTGGGTAAGCCGTCCTCAATTGCTCTACATACATCCTACAAATTTAAGTTTCGACGTTAACGTAATAGAATAAAGATATATATATATATATATATTTATATAAATCCAAGGTAGACAATTTAATATACCTCTCATATGGCTGTAATTCGTCGCAGTTTATAAGAATATACGAATGAATGTGAGCTAACTCTTCGTCAGTGAGCCATCTTTTAATGGATTTTCCACTTACTCGCCCTATTGGTGAGAACATATCTGGTACAGGGGTTAAGTAGTGTCGTTTCTCTCCTCCATCATCGAACCGAGTAGCTTTTCGGCTCTTCGTTTGCACACGTGGTGGAAAATAGTATGCAGAGAAATTGGATGTTTCTTCATTAATGGTCTGAGCAACAATTGATCCTTCAACCTTGCTTAAATTTTTCACTTTTTTCTTAAGATGGAACATGAATCTCTCGAACGGGTACATCCACCTATACTGAACAGGGCCACCTAGTGCTGCTTCTCGAGGGAGATGAATCGGAAGATGTTCCATGACATCAAAGAATGAAGGTGGAAATATTTTTTCGAGATTGCATAGTAGGACGGGTATATTGTCAGACAAATTTCTAATGCCATCAACTGTTAGGGATCTTGAACATATGTCCCTAAAAAAAGCACTAATTCCTACAAGTACACAAGTAGCATGCATGACATCAAGTGTTATAAAAAACATATATGCGTAACAGTAAAATTTTAAAAAAATTTGCTCATTAATGGTTACCTGCAATTGCTTCATGTACGGTTTTGGGTAGAAGTGCATCAAAGGCAAATGGTAGCAAGCGTTGCATAAAAACGTGACAATCGTGACTCTTCATCCCAGAAAATCTTCCCTCTTGATTATCAACGCAATTTCTTAAATTGGAAGCGTAGCCGTCTGAAAATTTAACATTTTGGACAACCCAATGGAAAAACGCATCTTTTGCTTGACCGTCTAATCTGAAAATAGGGATCGGACCCTTCCCATTTGGCAAGACATGTAGCTGATCACGCACACATAAGGTAGGTAAGTCTAACCTTGATTTTAAATTGTCTTTTGTTTTCCCCTGAACATTTAAAACGGTATTCATGATATTGTCAAAGAAGTTTTTCTCAATATGCATGACATCAAGATTGTGTCTCAGCAAATGATCTTTCCAATACGGTAGATCCCAAAATATACTTTTTTTATGCCAATTGTGGTACTCTCCGTAACCGTCAACAAGATAATGACCATTACCGCCACAATGCGTTGTTTTCTCAGCCCCAAAATCTCGAAGTTGCGTCAACATATAATTACCATTTAATTCCGGTGGTGGTTCATCACGAACAACAACGTTCCTCTTGAACAACCTTTTATTGCGTCGATAAGGATGGGAATGGGGCAAGAATCGTCTATGACAATCAAACCAACTTGTTTTTCTTCCATGTTTCAGCTGAAATGCATCTGTATAATCCTGACAATATGGACATGCTAATCTCCCATGGGTTGTCCATCCAGATAACATGCCATATGCTGGGAAATCGCTAATGGTCCACATTAGAACCGCACGCATCATAAAATTTTGCTGACAAGACATATCATACGCTTCAACCCCGTACTCCCATAACTCTTGTAACTCATGAATCAAAGGTTGTAAAAACACATCTAAGGATCGCTTCGGATGCTCTGGACCAGGAACAAGTATGCTAAGAAATAGAAACTCTCGCTTCATGCACAAAGATGGCGGCAGATTGTAAGGGGTGAGAATGACTGGCCATAAAGAATATTGCCTCCCATGCTTACCAAATGGATTGAAACCATCTGTGCATAGCCCCAGATATACATTTCTACTCTCAGATGCAAAACATGGATACAATGTTTGAAAATGTTTCCATGCCTCTGCGTCTGAGGGATGCTCGTTAACACCTTCAAATGAATGATCGCGGTGCCATCGCATAGGTTGTGCCGTGCGCTCAGACTGATACAATCTCTTCAATCGTTCTGCTATGGGCAAATACCACATACGCTTATAGGAGACACGGGCCCTTCCACTAGTATTCTGAAATCGAGGCTTTCCACAAAAAAGACAATTCAAGTGGTTTGCGTCTAATTTCCAGTAAATCATACAGTTATCGATACAAACATCGATCATCTGATATGGTAAACCAAGACCAGCCACAAGCTTCTCAATTTCGTAATAAGAAGCCGGTGAAGAATTGCCTTCTGGCAATATGTCTTTCACAAAATCAGCCCAAGCATCAACACAATCTTCAGACATATTATAATCTGTCTTGATATTCATCATCCTTGTTGCAGCTGACAAAGGGGAATGACCTTCCCTACAACCTTCATATAACGGATTCTTCGAAGCATCTAACATATCAAAGAACCTTTTAGCTTCTAAATTTGGTTCCTCTCCGCTAATTCCTGCTTCCGGAAAGGACTGCATATTTTCCCTATATGCGTCATGAACCATCTGAACGGTACCTACGTTCTCTTCACCCATTCTTCCTGGTTCTAATATTTCTGGTTCATATCCACTACTACTACCCACGTGGTATCCACTACTACTACCCACGTGGTATGTATCATTTTCTCCGTGATAATACCACACCTTATAATTTGGCATAATACCATCTCTAAATAAATGTAACCACACTTCATCTTTCCTGAGAAATTTACTATTATCACAACTTTGACAAGGACAGAAGAGCATACCACTTTCCAAGCACATGAGCTGATTTGTTGCGAAGTCCATGAATTCTTGAAGTCCAGCCGCGTACTCTCTCGTTGCTCTCCCGGTTCTTGAATCATATCTCTCTTTGTCCATCCATGCCCGCAAATTACTACTATTTGAAGACATTACTAAATAAAAAAATTTCAATGATGTTTTATATATATCACTCAAACACACTCTTCTAATAAAAAGACGATTTTTTCCGTCACAATTATTTTTTTCTTTTCTTTTTAATAATACAAGAGAGATTAATTTTGATGATTTGAAAATATGTGTTGCTAGGTTTGAAGGTTGTTATAAAAATATTTATAAGCATGGCTATGGATACATAAAATTCTTTACTTGTTGTAATGTTTTTCTTTTTAATTACTACTCATCTAAAGTATTTATTCTATTTAATTATAACTTTATACATACGTATGAATATATTTTTTATGTTACTTGTTGGTAAAATATATTCTTTAATTTTCCTTTAAGTTTTAAATTATTCTAAATCTCCCTTACACGTAAAAAAATGTTTTCAAAAAAAGTATCACTGTTGGCCTACGGATTTCCTACGAGTTTCTTACCACTATCAAAATTTCCTACGGCTTTCCTACACTTTTCTACTATAATAATGTCGTAGGAAAATCGTAGGAACATTTTCTACCGATTTCCTACCATATATATGCATGCGCTTTTCCTACCATTTTTCTACCGAGTTTTCTTCCCTTTACCCGCGGTAGGATATTCGTAGGAAAATTTACTTCCGATTTCCTACCACTTTTATTCATGGTAATATTTCCTACCATTTTCTTACCGATTTTTTTTCACTTTTATACGCCGTAGGATATTCGTAGGAAATATTACTACCAGTTTCCTACCAAAATTAATCCTTCTAATATCTTACCATTTACCTACGATATTTCCTACGACTTTTCGTTCCGTAGGAATTTCGAAGGAGATTCCCTTCGAATTTCCTACGACTAGTTTTTAGTAGGTATTTTCCTACGACTTTCCTACGACAAATTTTCTGGGGATAGTTTTCGTAGGTTTTCGGTAGGAAATATCTCCTACCAAAACTTTTCGTAGGAAATGTCGTAGGTTATCCATGTGTTTTCTAGTAGTGCGTGGCAGACTAGTTATAATATTAGTCCGGACCATTAGTTAGTAACTAGATATTTCTAGATATCTTAGTCCTCTTGGACCATTTATGAGTAATTAGAACTATATATTTCCTTCTCCACTAAAAACTATAATTTCTTATAACCTTATATATTCCAAAACGAGCGAAATTCGAACTCGATCTTCACGTTAATGTGGTTATTAATGTGGTGTTATTGGTTTATATGTTATCCAAAGTATAAACATTATTTTCTTTGAAAAAATCTATAATGTGGCACGTAACACATCAACTACCAAAACATGCTATCATATTTTTTTTGGTTCGTTCAATCTAGGATATATACCCGATATCGAAAAAACATGATCTTTTATGCTTTGATCACATGTACTTTATGTATAATTTTGTTCTAAATATGAAAGAGAATTAAATTGAGCTGAACTAAAAACTATAAAAGAGGACTAAATAATTTAGGGTATGAAACTATATTCTATCAATATTTAAGGTTGTCTAACTTTTCTTCTTGTGGGAATTACCAGTTTGCTCGGTTGTATGAAATATATATATATGAGGGGGACAAGGGCTGCCAAAGGAGCGTTTTCTTCATTTGTTTTTAAATTATTAAAGTAAAATGAAAAAGAAAATTTATATATTTTTCTTCAGTGCCTCTCGAACACATGTTGGGAATTATACGATAAATACCACATAGTGATTTTGAGGAACCCTCAAGTTTCTTTCAGTCGTTTTCTCTCTCTCCATCACAATTTGACCCGAGCCTACGTACCACTTAATTATCATAATTTTTATTATTATATATTATAAATTGGTGGTCACACACACCACCCAGAGCCTATCAACATCCGTGTCGGCAAAATATTTACAAAACCTTTAAATCTCGACGTATATCTCCGTAATAATACATATGTAACCATACGTATTTGTATAACTTTATAAGCAGTGTAAATTACAAAGAAATCGATTGACACTTTTGTACATATATCGAAAATGTACGTGAGACACGTTTAGTGGAAACTGGAAAAGAGGTCTGTGGCCGAGTTTGGTGGGTGAAGCTGACAATGCTACGTCACTCTCCGACCGTCCTTATTCTCGTTTCCCAATCTTTACTAGGGCTGACGTCATTCTCCTTCAAATCATCTCCTTTCTCTAAAAAGGAAGAAAAGACAATCGGACAAGTTCTGTAAAATGCATGTCAAAAAGTATATGTAACAATTTTTCAAAAAGAAAAAAAAAGATGTATAGTGATGTATGTAAGAAGATATGCAAGATTGAGACTGGTTTATGCCATTGGAGAGGAAAACGATTAGATTCGTGGCTGACTGAGTATGCAGGTAAATGATCGATGCGATGAGCCAAAATAGTAAAAAAAATCCATCTTATATCTTTTGAATATTTTTTTTCCAAAAAATTGAACTAAATTAAAAAAAACGAAAACTAGAAATTATATATATGTATGTACTGTATAGTATGTGTTCATAACAATTTTTTTAAAAGAAAATCAATCTAATAAAGCGCTTCAAAACTTTTATTTAAAAAAAGACCAAAAATACAAAATTTTGAAGTTTTATTGAAAAGTCAACGGGAAAAGAATAGAAATTGTCGTAAGATCTCTAATCATTTTAGAGTAGTCCTTAATAGAGTTTTTTGTTTGTGTATGAACTCATATTTTAAATGAAATAACAAAAGATAAAACGATTTATCATCGTCTACAACTCATATCCAATTTTAATTTGGGCAGCGACATCAATATAAACTAATAGCTCTACATCTCTAAGGTAAATTTATGATCGTAAATTTGGGTCGGACTCAAATTTATGATCGTAACGACTAACGATTCTTTTACTGTATCTCACATCTCTAACAGCTCTACATGTTCACTTTTAGAGTGCATAAGAGACATGTATGGGCCTAGCCCAGTATAAACACAACTTTTCTGTCAATATAACTCTCTACTTAAATTTAATTTTAAATTTAAAAATCAATCATTAGGTGGTTTGCCCAAGTTGAGTTTTTTGCTTGTTTAAGGTTTTGTATTTTGATTCGTTGTTACTTGTCTTGGCCAATAATAAAGATAGGATTACATGTCAACCCTAAAATAGTTTAAGAAAATCCACACGTGATGTGATTTAATTAAACTATTAATCTCATAATACTATAGTTTTGTTCTTACTTCAGTATAGACTAGACTAGAGCCTAGTGTTCGACATCTTGCTTCATTGATTCGACCCCAATTTCCCGACAAGACGTCTTTTGATTAGATTAGACAATTGAACAATAACGAAAGGTTTCTTACAGTAACCTATCATGGCGTTGATGGGACATAGGTACAAGATTATTCGATAACATACCTCCTAATGGTTAGACCATCATTAACGCAAGAGTTACCGTTTCTTAACATAAAAAAATCGTTTAATTAAATAAACAGTGTAAGAGGCGTTTTTTAAATTAGAAACGCAAGAGACCGTCTCTTGCATCGACGTGTCGTGTTCTTCTTCTTCTTCTTCTTCTCCTCGTTCTTCTTCTCTAGTTTCCTCGTTCTTCTTCTTCTCTAGTTTTCTCTAGTTTCCTCGTTCTTCTTCTTCTTCTCCTCGTTCTTCTTCTCTAGTTTCCTCGTTCTTCTTCTTCTCTAGTTTCTTCTTCTTCTCTAGTTTTCTCTAGTTTCCTCGTTCTTCTTCTTCTTCTCCTCGTTCTTCTTTAGGGCACACTTGGTTGTTGTGGACCTTCTTCTTCTTCTTCGACCATTGATTTTTCTCTCTTCTCATGGAATCTCCTATGCCCTTCGCTTCGCCAGTCGTTTGGAATCTCAGTTTCAGGTACTCTTATGTGCAATTCTCCAATTTTTCCTCTAGAAAGTTTCTTATAATCTCAATTCGATTTCAGGGCATGTGTTTTTCTCTATTTCTTGGTTAGTTTTTGCTTAATTTCCTCAAATTACTACGAAATTTAAAAGCTTTTACTAATGGGTTTGATCTCAGTTACAACAAAAGCTTGTTCAATTTTGACTTTTTATTCAAAGGTTTGAACTTTATTTGCGTTTGGGAATAATTATCTTAGATTCATCTCTTCTGGCGCCATTGTTAAGCATAAGAGAGGAATTTTCCAATCTAGGGCCGGTGAAGATCATACTTGAAAACCTGATGAATTTTCCAATCTAGGGTAGATGAATTCGTTGTGGGTAAAATGCCCTTGAATGCCCTGCTCGAAGTTTTGCAGTGATCCATATCATTAGGAAATATGGATTTGAAGTCTCTCTAGATTGAACTTCATTGATACCCTAGTCTAGCCGTTCTCTGTCCATTTGATTGCTCGTGGGAGTTTTAATAATTTTGTATATATTATAATCATCTCTGACCTCCTTAGCTGGCCTTTAGGTATTACTTGATTCTGTAAAGCAAAAATCATATGATGATGAATTGAAGCAAAAATCATTTGATTCTTTCATTCAGATGGGAACAGCATCCTTTTTCTCTATCATGTGGTGTGGTCTCTTTTCAGTGTTTTCAATGATCGGCATGACCAAATTCATATTGATTCGGAACACCTATAGTAATACCATTACTTTCTATGTTTGTCGTGTTTTATGACTTGTATTTGGGTTGGTGTTACTTGAGTGTTATTTGCCAGTTATAACCAATAACATGCTTAATGTCAGTCTTAGTATTACGATTCATATGCTCAGGTTCTGTTTGTTTTCCGTTCTCTAACTCTTTTTTTTTTTGTCATTGTAGCGATGCAGAAGCACCTACTTCCTCCATATGAGAGCAAAATGTATGAGCCACATGATGTCCGACCTCGAAGAGTTAGTTTTCTGACTAAACAGATATACTCTGTTTAATTTCTTTCTTCTTAGTTAAATTCTGCCTCCTAGATCTATGTTGATAGTAACAGCCTGAAATTAAATCAGATAATGCAAATGCTGCCGAGTTATATTTTAGATGCAGCCTATCTATTACTTCATGCCGCTTTGAGAAAGTACTTATAAATTGCTTTCCTAGCTCAGGGGTTTCCTGTTGTTGATTCTAGCAGTTGAGATCTCTTACATGATTAATTAAAGTAGCCTAATCTCGAATTGACCAGTTGAAGAGGTTACCATAAACTGATGGTCAATGAATTTTATGGTAGGGAGTAATTTTTAGAGTTCTCATTTCACAAAGGCTGACATATTAGTCTTAGGGAAGTTATTAGTCTTTGATCAATGTTAGAAAGATGAACTCCGCTTTGCTGTTTATATTCTCTTTCTTGTCCATTCATGTATTCACATTTTAAAATATTATCTTTTTACTACTTTGCTAATTTACTTTTGTTGATTATAGTCTCAAGCTGCTGCCCGTTCTTTCCATGAGCAACAATCTCTGGATGATCCGTCTACCTTTACACCTGATATGTATGAACGATACTCTGAAAATCATGCACAAGGTATGGACTATGAAATTGCACGTTCTGAAAATCATTGTTGGGTCTGTTACCCTTGCCATTTCTCAAAATGTATGTTTATCTGTTTATTGTTTACTCTTCTCAAAAGGTATGTTTATTGTTGTCTGGCTGTTATTTCATCTTCTGAAATACATCTTTCTTGCTGAAAGTATCAGTCCTTTTACTTCATACTTGTAAACAAGTATGCATGTTTCTCTCTTTGCTTTATTCCTCAAACCGATGCTGAATTTACTGCAACTTCTCTTGAAAATATTTTGTCTCGAAATGGTTCTGTTGTGCTTTATGTATGTGCTTATATTTTTTGTTTTCTTTGTTTTCATGACAAAACATATCACAGGTTTATAATTAAATAATGGTAATAAAGGCTAACCAATTTTGAATGGTAATAAAGGCTTGGTTAAGGCTTGATTAGAAGTTTTAAAGGCTTGGTTAGTTAGGTTTAAGTCTTGTCGATGTGGTTAGATAGGTGTTCAATGCTTTGTTTTCTTTGATCTTCTGTAAAGAAGATATGTTGCTCCTTCTTTAAATATCCGATGCCCTTTTTCCTTCCTTTCATATAATCTTTCATTCCTTCTTCTCTTTCCTTTCATATAAGCTTTCATTCCTTCTTCTCTTTCTCTCTTCTATCCCCTTTTAATGGATATCTCCTTTACAAATCCATACTCTTAGCCCTCAAATTTTGTTGTCTTGTTGAATAGTCAACAAGAACCTTGCATTGATGATTCTTTTGGTTCATTCGAGCAAGTCCCTGCTTTCTCTTCTCAGTCTACACCCCAGGAACGAAGAGAAAGAAGGCCTTGGACCCCCAGTGAAGATGTGTTGCTAATCAGTTCCTGGCTCAACACCAGCAAAGACCCTGTAGTTGGGAATGAGCAAAAAAATGGTGCATTCTGGCAGAGGATAGCAGCCTACTATGCAGCAAGTCCAAATGCTGCATCATGTGAACACCGAGAAGCTAGCCACTGTAAGCAAAGGTGGCACAAGATCAATGATTTGGTGTGCAAGTTCTGCAGTGCATATGAGTCTACAACAAGAGAGAAGGCCAGTGGCCAGAATGAGAATGATGTGCTGAAGCTTGCTCAACAAATCTTCTTCAATGATCACAAGAAGAAGTTTACTCTTGAACACGCATGGAAGGAGTTGAGGAATGACCAGAAATGGTGTGAGCTTTCAACAACAAAAACTGATGCATCATCTAAAAGGAGAAGGAGTGAACAAGGTTCACAATCACCGGGGTTGTTTGCAGAGGAGACGAACAGTGCCACAGATGATTCTAGCAATCGTCCTCCTGGTGTGAAGGCAGCAAAAGCAAGAGGGAAAAGAGAGAAGGCTGAAGGCAACACTCTGACTGAGTTTCAGAGGATGTGGGACATTAAAAAGACGGACTTAGAAATGAAAGAGAGACTGTCAAAGATGGGTCTTCTTGACAGTCTAATTGCAAAAAAAGAACCCCTGTCTGAGATTGAAGAAGCTCTAAAGAAGAACCTTATCACAGACATGTTAAATAATTAGAGATCTTAAGTGTTTTATGTTTTATGTTTTAAGTTTTATGTTTCAGCTTAAGTTGTTGTTCTCAGCATGTTTTATGTTTTATGTTTTATGTGTTTTATGTTTCAGCTTAAGTTGAGTCTTGACAGTTTTATGTGTTTTATGTCACAGACATGTTTTATGTTTCAGTCAAATGAATAATCTCAGCATGTTGTTGTTCTCGGAGACATTAGTATTACACTTTTGATATGTTCATTTGAGTGAATCATTAGTATTACACTTTTGATATGTTGTTTGCTTGCAGGGAATGAGAAGGGATAGGCTTTTGTTAAAGAACCTTTCCTTCCTAGTACAAAGACTCAACAAGGTAGGCTTTTGTTTATTTCTTCTCACCATGTTAGCATATGTTTCCATGAATGGTTTACTTTGTATCCTCTCTTTACCAATGTGTTTCATTTGGTTAGTTGAAGCTTCAGACTGTGAACTTGATGAAGTTCCAGATGATAGCAAAGTAGCCGAGAAAGACAATGCTCTACACTTAGCATTATCACAGCTCTCAGGTGATTTTGATAAAGACTCTAAGTTGTCATTGCAGCGTTTTTTTAGAAATAGGAGAGTTTCTGTGATATCTACGGGTTTCCTCAACCTTGATATAGCTCTTTGAGTTGGAGGATTGCCAAAGGTTATTTAATTTAGAGTCTCTGATTTTGTGAAGTTACAGTTTTGATTTTAATTTTTGGCTGGCTGACTTGCTTCAATGCTTCACTCGATTAGCTTTTTATCTTTCTAAAAAAAGCTAGTGTGAGTTAGTAGACGTCATTGTGGTTGATAGTGTGAGGTCTTATTCTTTCATCTCAATATGTTCATGTATTCTTCTTTCTGCATCCGTTAAAATTAAAAGTGGAAATTACAGGTTGCTGCTCTTGCCCCTCAATGTGAACTTGATGTTCCTGTAGGAGAAAGATACAAAGATACACAATCAAGAATAATGACACAGGCGCTCAGACACTGATCGTTTTTCTTAAACAGCAGCTTATGGTATGGTCTTCTTCTAGAAGCTGTAAAAATCACCCAGAAAGTCACAAAACCACATAACAGAAGCTTCTTCGAGCTACTGGAGGCAGAGGAACTGGACTCCCAAACCTTATTGGATGAAGTCATGGATTTTGATTTGTCTATCAAAGAAGCATTACAAGATTCAGTGGAAAACAAAACAGTTGATAATAATATCTAAAGAAGCATTACAAGATTCAGTGGAAAACAAAACAGTTGATAATAATATCTAGTATATAGACTTGTAACTTGTCTTTTATTTCTAAAACTTAAGCAGAGAAGATTTCATTGTTACTTTTTATATTCAAAGTCTTTATATTCAAAGCATAAAATCTTTATATTCAAAGCATAAAATCTTTATATTTAAAGCATAAAAATCTAATTAATATTCAATAAATCTAATTAAATCAACACCATACAAATGTAAAGTAAACATGATAATTACATAACAACACCATTGTTACTTTTCTTCCATCACTCTCCCACAAATGTGTCGGCACAATCAAACAAGTTATGATTCTATATTCTTTTACTTATACTTATATATTCATCTTCATCTTCTTCATATTGTATCAAGTCCACTTCTTTCTTCTCTTATTTCTCTTCTCTTATTCTTGATCAAGTCCACTTCTTTCATAAAAATCTTATAAAATAATGGCCTCTTCTTCCCATAATAATTTTGAGGATTCACTTGTTAAAAAATTTTGATCAAATATTCGATCAAACGTTCGATAATCTATTCATTGATTATGGAAATTATGAGGAGGCAAGGGAGTCAAAGAAAAAACGACGATTTATTGAAAGAAATCGAGAAGAAGGTCACATACGTTTATGGAACGATTATTTCAGTGAGACTCCAAAATATCCTGCTAATTTATTCCGACGACGTTTTAGAATGAACAAGCCATTGTTCTTACATATTGTCGATCGACTCTCAAATGAAGTTCCATTTTTCCAACAAAAAAAAGACGCTCTCGGAAGGTCTGGTCTCTCTGCACTTCAAAAATGTACAGCAGCAATTCGTCTCTTGGCATATGGTGGTGGGGCTGATACAGTTGACGAATACCTCAGGCTTGGTGAAACTATTGCTCGTTCATGTTTACAAAATTTTGTCGAAGGAATAATATATTTGTTTGGCGATGAGTACTTAAGAAGACCCACACCGGAGGATCTTCAACGACTACTTCATATTGGAGAACAACGTGGATTTTCTGGGATGATTGGAAGCATCGATTGTATGCATTGGGAGTGGAAGAATTGCCCCACTGCTTGGAAAGGGCAATATTCACGTGGTTCTGGAAAACCCACAATCGTTTTAGAGGTCGTAGCTTCATATGATCTCTAGATATGACATGCATTTTTTGGACCTCCAGGTACTTTAAACGATATCAATGTTCTTGATCGCTCACCCGTTTTCGATGATTTAATAAAAAGTCAAGCTCCGCAAGTGAATTTCTTTGTCAACGGAAGGGAGTAGCATATGACTTACTATCTCACATATGGTATTTATCCTAAATGGGCAACTTTTATCCAATCTATTCCAATTCCACAGGGGCCCAAAGCATCTTTATTTGCTCAACATCAAGAAGCTATCCGAAAAGATGTTGAACGTGCGTTTGGAGTTTTGCAAGCTCGATTCGCCATTGTTAAAAACCCAGCTCTTTTTTGGGATAAAGTCAAAATAGGAAAGATTATGAGAGCATGTATCATACTCCATAATATGATAGTAGAAGACGAACGAGATGGATACACTCAATTTGATGTTTCAGGATTCCAACAAGGAGAAGGAAACGGAAGTTCAGATGTCGATCTCACGTACTCTACAAATATGCCTACAAATCTCGCCAATATGTTGGGTGTTCGAACTAGAATTCGTGATAGACAAGCGCATCAACAATTGAAAGCTGATTTGGTTGAGCATATATGGCAAAAATTTGGAAGTCATTAAGATAACTGAGCTTCGAAGCTTATTTGAGTGTTTATCGGTTTTTTTATTTTGAAATCTATGTTTAAAATATTTTTATATAAAGTATGTTTAATTTAAATAAAATTCTTTATTTACAAAAAAAAAATAAAAAATTAAGAACCCTTAATGGAGTTCTTACCATTGTAAGACAAAACATCTGAGTCTCTTAACAAAGTTTCTTAACCTTCATTAATTATTAAAATATTCCTTAAGAAACCCACTAAGAGACTTCCCATTAACCATGCTCTTATACTCCTACCATCCTTGAAAGAAGGATCATCCCATTAAAATGAATCAATTGAATTAATAGCTATTTTCAATTATGTTAAATTGATTGAAATGTCAACAGACAAATGCTATAATTGGTCATAATTGCTTATCATATCTCCTTATCTTCCCATGGCGTAATCCTTTTATCACATATAAATTTGCCATTTGTCAACAAATATGTTTGTTGGAAAGTTTCGTTTTGTTTGCCACAAATTATGCAAATATTCGACAGGGTTATACTCAATTATTTGCCTTTTTCTTCTCAACTATTCCAAGAGGGTTCAAAGCTACGAGCTATCCCAATTGATGGAATGGGATAATGTTTTCGTCAAATTAAATTACATCAGTTTTGGTTTTTGTCCTCTACTTGTTGGACGGCTGGTGCAATTGAAGGAGTATGTTTTGAGCTTTAATAACGATTTTGTGAGTGATGAGCTAATTCACTCAAAACCCAACTCACAAAAACTAACTCAAACCCAAAGCTGTCGTACATAAAGGAAACAATACCCTATTTATAAAGCTCCAACTACTAAACTTAATAGGATCAAAAGAATAACTAAAACTAAAAGAAATTTAAAAACTTCAAGAGTTTAACAAAGCAAACTTCAAGAAGCCTTGCAACACCAAAAATTGGCAGGCTTGAATCGTCTTCTCATTTCGCATAGACTCAAGCTGAGGAACTGAAAAGACTCCAGTCATTCACTTTGAAGGTCGAGAGTGATTGTTTAATGACATCACTCATTTGCATTTTTCCAGATTGTGAAGCAGGAACAGCTAAACCTGATCCCACAGCTTCCGCGCTTTCGCTCAGAGGGCTACACAATACGCAAACACATGAGAAAAAAGACATGTGAAGCAACAACAACATCAACAATCTTTTGATCTTCCAGTTCTGTATCAAAACCAATGCATATTTATATTCAATTGCTTATGGGACTTACTTTATCAGAATAGGTTCATACGCAGTCACTAAGACATCTGTATCAACTCCCTTAAGACGAAGATTTGCCACATATACCTGCAGAATAAACCATTGTATAAGAACAATTGTGTATCAAGAAAAAAAAACTTCTGAAAAAGGGACAGAACTAATTACCCTCACTATGTTTTGTGCTTCTCTTCCCTGTCTTCCTTTGGATATAGCCTGTAATGATAGTTGTTAG
The DNA here is from genome assembly GCA_004349715.1 of Crucihimalaya himalaica. NCBI lineage: Eukaryota > Viridiplantae > Streptophyta > Magnoliopsida > Brassicales > Brassicaceae > Crucihimalaya > Crucihimalaya himalaica. The sequence continues at coordinate 927,776 of SMJT01000025.1, read as the reverse complement.
GCAAAACAAATAGAAAGGAAACTTAATGGGCAAACAAAACGAAAACATCATGTATATGGACATTACCATCTCTCCAATAGCAGTTGTTGCAATGGCAGGGATGTTTCTGAAAGACAGTCCAGGCACCTCAATAACCTCTGATTGCTCAATCAACTGATATCACACGGCAACATAGATACCAATCTCAGTAACAACAAACAAGAACTGCACTAGCCACTAGTATTAGTTCTATTTCGACTAGTTTCAGCAATTGAATCCACAATAACAAAATCCCTCCCAACTATTATATGACTTTATAAAAACAGCCTCACTAGTCACTACTGTTATCTCAGACAAAAAGGGTCCAACTTTGAGAAATCTATACATGTTAAGCTCTATATCTGAACAGTTTGTAATTAAGAAACTAGACCTACTCTAGAGAAATAACACTAATTCTTAAAATTGATTTGTCTTCCCAAAACATAATCTAGTGTAGTGTGTTGTTACCTGGAATCCTTCAGCATCTTGCTCACGCGCAAGATCGTTCAGAAACCAAGAAGCACTGCCAATGTCACCAACCTCAGTCTTGAAATCCAACAACTCAAATATCAAACTCTCATCCCTTGAAGGATCCACAAACACTTCCTGTAAAACCAATAATCAAACAAGAAAGATATTAACGACTGTTCTTCAACACATCTTAATTACAAACATAGCAAAATCCTTGAACAAAGAAAAAACCAAACCTGATGATCTGGAACTTGTCGGATATGACTCACATCCTGAAGATTTTCACAATAAAGAAATCAGTAAACCATGAATTTTAATTAGCAGAGGAAAACAAAACAAAAGGGTTATTGAGAAAAACCCCAAATCTTTGAGGGAAGACCGTGGAAATAGCGCCACCAAACAAAGGTCTCACCGAACACAACTCACTAGACATGTTTTGCTACATTCAAAACAGAATCCACGAAAAGATTTAACAACTGGAAAAAAAAAGAACAAAACTTTGGCAAAAACTATAACCAACAAACACTAGGGACTAATGCACTCTAATCATCTCACAAAAACACAAAAACACAAAAAAATATCTAAATTTGGGATTAAAGTGAAGAGAGAAGAGTACCAGTCGATCGATGTATCTGGAAAGGTAAAAGAGAAAGAAGAAAGATCCAAGCTGCAAAAAAATCAAAAAGTTGGAATTGAGTATTTATACTAAAGTCAGAATCAAAAGAAGCTTTGTTTTGACGTCCGAACAAGAAGCGTTAAATTTACGCAAACAAGAAACAAAGATGACCAAAAGCAAAAAACAAAAAAAAGAGTAGTGTTCTCTCAATGTCTGCAAATTAACGATTTAGAAGAGTGAAATATCAGTTACCGACGTCGTTTTCAGGTAAATGTAGAAACGACATCGTTTGCATTAAATAGTGTAAGTTTGTTTAAAAAAGAAAAGAACAAAGGCCTGTGTATAAATCAGGCCCATGTTTTATTAGCCCATTTACTCACATTAATTTAGATGTTTGATCTAACGATCGAAGTTCGAACTCCGAACCAAGGAGACAAGGGGCTTATTGGCGGGCAAATGTGAAGACTTTTACTACAACTAAAAGTATCTATAGCCAAATTTCATCCAATCACATTTTTACTTTATTTTTTATTTTTAAAATCCTAACAGCCCATAAATTTTTTCTAATTTATTTTGCTTTTATTTTTTTAAAGCCACAAAAACATGGCTTTTAGAAAACTGTACGATTTTTTTTAATTTTTTTTAACAATAATATATATTAATAGTAAGAATTAGATAAAACAATACTAATCAATAGAAAAATTCTACAAAAAACAATAAAACAAAATAATTTATAATAGGATCAAGAATCATTCAAAAACAATAAAAAATTAATAATCGATAAACATACTAATTCAAAAAAAAAATTAAAACGAAATAAAAAAAATTAGAACTAAAATAATATACTATTTTTAGATTATCACTAACATTATAAATACCATGAGCTACTGAGTTTTTCTGTAACTTGCAAATCTAACAGGTATCATGATTTTTTTGGATATTAAAATTTGGCATGAAATAATAAATATAAATAAATTTATTCGTTTAAAATATTTATCTATTAGTTTATTTCTAAAGATTTGTAATTTTTTTTCTTAAATGTAATTATTAATAATTTTTTTTTGTTATATCGGTATAATTAAAAAAAAATCATAATTTTAAAATAAAAGTCATAGTTTCCACAGTTTTTATTACCAATCAAACTTATATAAATATTTAAAGTCATAGCTTTTACAGTTTTTTGTTACCAATCAGACTTTAACAAATATTTTAAAGTTACAGCTACAGTGCTTACAGCCAAATTCTCTGCAACCAAAAGTCTACAGTAACAGCCAGTAGTAAAAGTCCTCACCAATCGGCCCCAAGGTAGCCATGGGCTTTCAGTTGATTCGGTTGATTCGGTTCAATTCGGATCGGTTTATTCGGTATTCGGTTTATTCTGATTTTTTAAATTCCACCGAATTGAACTGAAAAATAAATCGGTTCGGTTATAGGCTGTAAAATGATTCCGAACTAAACCGAATTAAAATTTCTTCCGGTTTATTCGGTTAACCGAACTTGATATTGGGATTAAAACCACAAATATGAGAACGACGGTGACATTGACGTCCGACTAGACCTGTTATTACCAACCGCAGAAAACATAATCGTAAAAACGAAACCGATCGGAGAAGCGAAACAGATTCAAAGATCTAAATCGGAGAAGCGAAACAGATTCAAAGATCTAAATCGGAGAAGCGAAACAGATTCAAAGATCAATGGAGAAGATCAAGTCGCAAAGAATCAAAGAAAATTTGGAAGGAGAAAGAGAAGCGGTTGGGAGAGGCAAATGGAAGAAAAAGATGATTATGTGGTGCTGGGTTTCGAATTTTGAAGAGAAGAGGAAGACCAATGATGGTGTGTTCGTGGATATTGTGCGGCTGCTAAGGGAGAGATGCACAAAGAGACTAAGGGGGTGTTATTGGATTAGTGTTTTTAATGGACTTGAATTAACAAAGGACATTAATGGATTTTGAATTCCAATGCATTTGTGTGTGTATTCTAATGAATATAAGTGGATTATTTAGTGGATTTAAAAATCATCACACATAGTATTTTAAATGATTGATATGGAATTTGTTATTATTGTTTAAAGTTATATAAAACTAAAAATAAGTCCACTTATTTGCCTCTACGGCGTGTTTCTCCGGTGATAAAAAGTAAGGAATAAGAGATTTAATGCAAAAAACAGCTAATTGGAAAGCAATAGTCATGTTTTTAATCCTTGGAATACAAAGGCGAGCTAAGTAAAGCAATGGATAGTTTTGCTTTCTCGCATGTATTCTTCTCCGTCTTCTGTCGCGCTCGGCCGATTCTAGGCCATGAATCTCCGTCTCGTCCGAAGTCTCTTGGTGATGGAAGTTGGAGTGAAGCTGACGTGTGGTGTAAGGAGTGCCTCGGTTTGGCGGCGGTATGTGCTTTAGGTTCTTTGCTCGGGGACGACTTTGTAACCAGCACAAGTTTCCGACGGCTTCTCGTTGTCGGATCTCTTTTTTTAGATAAACGTGACTGAATATAGAGTTTAGAATATAGAGTTTGGGAGAGAGACGAGAAGTATTACAAAATACTACATAAAAGTCAGGGATTTTGTTTACTCATGTTTTAGTTACAAAAATACTTTAAAATCCATTCAAATCCAAATGTAATGAAATCCAGTAAATATTGAATAACAATTATTTTTAATGGATTTTAAAATACATCAAACAAATCTTAATCCAATAACATTAGATTTTAATGTATTTTTTAAAATACATAATTCAATAACACTTGATTTCAAAATATTTCCAATTCCTTTAAAATACAATATTCAATAACACCCCTTAAATCAGATTTTTTATGTATAGGGTTTATTAGTGACTTTTTTTAATTTTGGGCTGAGTACAAATCATTCATTATTGGGCTATATGTTTTTTTAATGTTGACTTAAAACACGTGATAGTGATAGCCATATTTCTTTTGGGCTGGATAAAAACAATTTGAATGAGCCCAATTTCTAGACAAAATAAAACATTTAACCTAATCGATGGTTAGAACTTAGAAGATTAATGGCGCCCACACTTCTTCTTCTTCAAAACACGCAGACGCAGACTTGTGAAGAAGAAGATGGAGTGTTGTAGAACATAAACCGAATAACCGATCGGTTACATTCTGCCAAAACCGAACCAAAAAGATAACCGAATTTCAATTGAATTTCCACCGATCGGTTTTCACGCAATAACCGAACAGAAACCGATAACCGAAAATCTCAGTTCGTTTTTTTTCCAGGTTGAACCGAAAACCCAGGCCTAACTATAGAGGTAACAAAAGAGGTAATCAAAACCACTTGGGATAAATAAACAATTATAAAAAGATTTCTTTTTCTTCCGCTCCATTGCTATCATCATCTTCAACCTTCAGATTCTTCTCCCTTCTTCAACATCACAATACCTAACCTCTGATTTCTGATTCCTCAATTGAGCTAAAGGTTAAATAAATTCTTCCATTATCGTGCTTGTTTCTAGATTGTTCTTTGAAGTGATTTTGTGATTCTCTTTGGTTTTCTGGTTTCGATTTCAGTTTTTTTTTAACATGAGTAATCAGAAGAAGAGAATTTTCCATATTGAAGCGTTTATATTGGACCTATATTGGGCTTACGATTCATGTATATAGGCCTCATTGTACTTAGGGTTTACACAACATTGGTTGTAATGTGTATAAAGAGACATCGCCTCCCATCTTTGAAATGATAGAGAAACATTCAGACTTCTAAGAGTTCCTCTAGTTTTATCATGGTATCAGAGCGTTGAATCAACCACAAAAGATTCAAGTTCGTTCTCAAGATTCGCTACTGCTCCGCGTGACTCTTGCTCTTGTTACGCTGACATTTTGTTGGATTTACTTCTGTTGACAAACTCTCTTTGAAAAAAAAAAAAATGAATGAATCTGGACCGGCGGTGAGCATATCCAATTTGAGCTTGTCGTCCTCTGGCTCTGCGAGATCTACTGCCGTGGGCACACGACTTGAAGGGACACGTCGTACCATATCGCCTTACAACTTGTCGTCTAGTGACAATCCATGTACTCTGATTTCGAAACCTCTGTTGCGTGGACCTAACTACGATACATGGGCGGCAAATCTGAGGTGTGCTCTTGTGGCATGAAAGAAGTTTGGGTTCGCCGATGGAACGATTGTGCATCCCGATGAAGACTCTGAAGACTACGAGGATTGGACTGCAAACAATGCTCTAGTCATTTCATGGATGAAACTGACCATCGATGACATTATCTCTGAATCGTTTTCACACATCGAGAACGCCAATGAGTTTCGGATCCACACCAAAACACGGTTCGGTGTGAAGAGTGGACAGCGAGTACAACGACTTAAGACGGAATTGGCTATGTGCCGTCAGAAGGGACTTGCCATTGAAGCATACTACGGGAAACTAACTCAACTTTGGAGAAGTTTAACTGACTATCAAAATGCCAAGACAATGGAAGAGGTGCGAAAGGAACGAGAAGAAGATAAATTACGCCAGTTCTTAATGGGTCTTGATGACTCACTGTATGGAGGAGTAAAGTCTTCACTTCTTTCACGTCTACCGCTTCCCACACTTGATGAAGCATATCAAGTTCTAGCACAGGATGAGGAATCCAAAATTTCATCAAGACTGTTTGAGGAAGGAAATACCGGTGTCAGTTTTGCGGCCCAAACAAGCACACGTTCATCTCACAATGGCTCAGTGGTCTGTACTGTTTGTGGTTGTCATGGTCATACCGATGCACATTGTTTTCGCAAGATCGGTTACCCGACGTGGTGGAATGAGAAACAAAAGAACAAATCCGGTGGGTATCGTAAAGCTGAAGCAGAACCAAGCTCCTCTCGGGTGAAACTTGGTGAACCTGTGCGGGCTAATATGGTAATTGCCAATCCTTCTCCAACCATTGCTGCAGCTGGATATAACGTTTCACATACTCCGCTTACCGTGAACGAGCGCGCTGGTATCACAGGACTGAATGATGCTCAGTGGAAGTCTTTGGTTCAACTTCTCCAAGAACGTGAACAAACTTCCACACATAGACTCACATGTAAATTCTTTATTGAATCTTGGATCATTGACACAGGTGCATCCAATCATATGACAGGCAATGTTGAGTTTTTGTCAGATATTACTGTTATGCATCCGGTCCTAATCAGCTTGCGTCTTGGCTCTATGTTGACATTGGAAAATGTCTACTTTGTGGATGGTTTACACTGTCATTTGATCTCCGTCTCACAGTTGACCCGCGAGAGTGGTTGTGCTTTACAAATCACTGACCGTCTTTGTGTTGTTCAGGACCGCATCACGAGGATGGTGATTGGAGCGGGTGAGCAACAAAATGGACTCTATTTCTTTTGAGAAGTGGCGATCACAGCAGCCGTGCAAACTAAGGAGTGCTCTTTGGATCTTTGGCATTGCCGCTTGGGTCACCCTTATACTAAAGCATTAGAGATGCTCCTGTTTTCAGATTCTAGTTTTAGTAGTTTTGATTCAAAAACGTGTGAGATTTGTATGCGCGCAAAACAAACAAGAATTTCTTTTCCGTTGAGTTCAAATAATACCTCTGTTGCTTTTGAGATGATACATTGTGATCTTTGGGGTCCATATCGGACTTCTGCACTATGTGGTTCTCGTTATTTCCTCACCATAGTTGATGATTACTCCTGTGCAGTGTGGATTTATCTTCTAACGACAAAAGCAGAAGCTCTGACTCATCTCCGAGAGTTTCTTGCACTTCTCGAACGACAATTTTCGAAAACGGTAAAGGTTGTTAGGAGCGATAATGGTTCTGAGTTTGTTTGTTTGTCTTCGTTTTTTGCAACCAAGGGAATCATACATGAGACATCCTGCGTTGCAACACCACAGCAAAATGGACGGGTTGAACGGAAACACCGACATATTCTTAACGTTGCTAGAGCTCTACGATTTCAAGCTGACTTACCTCTTGAATTTTGGGGCTATTGTGCTCTTACAGCTGGTTACTTAATCAACAGAACGCCGAGTAAGGTTCTCAATGGCAAGACTCCATTTGAGCTCATTTATGGTCGACAACCACCTATGTCTCACCTTCGTGTGTTCGGATGTCTCTGCTACGTCCACAACCACAAGACTCATGGAGACAAGTTTGCTGAACGTGGTCAGAAATCAGTGTTTTTAGGTTATCTTTTTGCGACAAAAGGTTGGCGTGTGTACAATGTTGACACAGGAGTCGTCTCTATCTCTCGTGATGTGGTTTTTTGTGAATCTGATTTTCCCTTCGCAGCCACGACAACTCCTCAGCTAATGCCTTTGAGTACACCAGACCATATGTCATTGGAACCGCTACCGGAATTTTTCGATGCAGTCGATTCGTTTGATGCTGACTTGCCGCCGATGTCTGATTCTTTATCTTTGCCGCAGAATGAGTCTCTTTCTTTGGTTTCTGCATCAGAACCAGCGTCACTTCCGATAATACCTCCATGTGTATCTTCATTGCCATCCGATCGTCTTAACAACGATCCTCTGTTTTCTATACCCGAAACAGAGCATAGTCCACTAGATCAGGACGCGTCACTTGGGGTTGCTGACATATCTCCTTCAAATATTAGTCGGCCTTCTCTGCAAATCGATGACTCTCCTGCATCTACGACATCAGTTCCATCTCTCTCCTCTGATTGTCCTGTTTCGTCCTCCTCTTCGCTACACGATGTTGTACCACCTGTTACAACTTCTGTTCCTGCGGATGTAGAGTCTCTTGGCCGAGGAATGAGGGTAAAACGTCCTCCCACACACCTTTGTGACTATGTAACGATGCTGCTCTCATCTTCTTTGCCTCCTAATACACCTCACATGCTGGATGCAGTTCTATCTAATGACCGCTTCTCACCTTCATATCAACATTTCTTGCTTGCCATCTCATCGGGAACTGAACCTAAATACTACAAAGATGCATTTCTTGATGAATATTGGTGTGAGGCTATGAAATTTGAGATTGTAGCTCTTGAAGAAAACGGTACGTGGACAGTAGTTGCTTTTCCTCCTGGGAAGAAAGCTCTCGGTTGTAAGTGGGTTTACAAACTGAAGTTTAATTTTGATGGCACACTTGAACGCTACAAGGCACGACTGGTGGTCCTTGGAAACCATCAAACCGAAGGAGACGACTATACGGAGGCGTTCGCACCGGTTGCGAAAATGGTTACGGTACGTGCGTTTCTCCAGCAAGCTGCTTCTTTGGATTGGGAAGTACACCAAATGGATGTTCATAATGCGTTTCTCCATGGTGATCTCGAAGAAGAAGTTTATATGCAACTTCCACCGAGATTTAGATCTGATGATAAGAATCTGGTATGTCGCTTGCATAAATCTCTATATGGCTTGAAGCAAGCTCCTCGGTGTTTGTTTGCAAAGCTTGGTAACGCATTGAAAGAATATGGTTTTGTTCAGAATATCTCTGACTATTCATTGTTTGTCTACGAATCTGAGAGCACACGCCTTCATGTCCTGGTTTATGTCGACGATTTGATAATCACCGGAAGCTCGATCGAAGTCATTAACGAGTTTAAGGCATATTTGAGCTCATGTTTTCATATGAAGGATCTTGGTATTCTCTGGTATTTTCTCGGCATTGAGGTTGCTCGCAATTCTACAGGTATCTATTTATGTCAACGCAAGTATGCCTTAGATCTTATCACAACCACGGGCTGCCTTGGCGTCAAACCTGTCTCTTTTCCTATTGTTCAACACCACCGTTTGGCACTTGCGTCAGATGAACTTGTTTCGGATCCTACGTCTTATCGCAATTTGATTGGGAAGCTGTTTTATTTTGGTGTTACTCGGCCCGAATTGTGTTATGTCATTCACATTTTGTCACAGTTCTTGGGATCACCGCGTAAATCACATTGGGATGCTGCTTTACGTGTTATTCGATACTTAAAGAACTGTCCAGGTCAAGGAATACTTCTGTGAGCTGATCCTAATTTAATGTTCACGGCTTGGTGTGACTCTGATTGGGGCTCCTGTCCTCTCACTCGTCGATCTCTTACCGGTTGTTCATACAACTCGCTGGTTCTCCGTTATCGTGGAAGACAAGGAAGCATGATGTGGTGTCGCGCTCTTCGACTGAAGCCGAGTATAGAGCTATGGGCGATGCTGTTTAGGAGATTCTATGGTTACAACAACTGTTGCCAGCCCTTGGGATAAAGAAAGTCACACCGGTGGTGGTCTATTTCGACAGTCTTTCGGCGAATAACTTGGCTGTTAATCCGGTCTATCATGCTCGAACAAAGCATATAGAAAATGATTGTCACTTCATTCGTGATGAGATACTTCAAAGGAACCATTGTCACAAAACATGTTGGGACCAAAGCTCAACTTGCGGATATTATGACCAAGGCTTTAGGTGGTCGAGAATTCGGTGAGTTTTTGTCCAAGCTGGGTATTTGTAATCTCCATACTCCAGCTTGAAGGGGGGTATTGGACCTATATTGGGCTTACAATTCATGTATATAGGCCTCATTGTACTTAGGGTTTACACAACATTGGTTGTAATGTGTATAAAGAGGCATCGCCTCCCATCTTTGAAATGATAGAGAAACATTCAGACTTCTAAGAGTTCCTCTAGTTTTATTAGTCTAAGCAACGAGTCGTGGTTGATCCAAAATACGCCGATAAGACTTGGAAGATTCTCGAACATGCGATTCATGAGATTTACAATCACAACGCAAGTGGACTCAGTTTCGAAGAGCTTTACAGGAATATATCTTCCCTAGATTTCAATGAACATTCACTTTGATTCAGCTACTTGTAGTTTTGGTATGAGCCTTGTTCTTGTTCTGAGGCTGTGTATGTATATTGGTTCTTTTAGAAACGCATACAACATGGTTCTACACAAATTTGGGGAGAAGCTTTATAATGGACTTGTTACCACTATGAATTTTCATCTCAAAGAGATATGTAAGTCTATTGAAGAAGCTCAGGGAGGAGCATTTTTAGAACAGATTAATAGGAAATAGAATGAACACAACAAAGCGTTGCAAATGATACAGGATATTCTGATGTATATGGATCGGACTTACGTTCCGAGTACAAAAAAAAACTCAGGTTCATGAACTTGGACTTCATCTTTGGAGGGATAATGTTGTGCATTCTAGCAAGATTCAGACGAGGCTTTTGAATACGCTTCTTGATTTGGTTCATAAGGAACGGACGGGTGAAGTTATAGATAGGGTGTTGATGAGGAATGTGATTAAGATGTTCATGGATTTGGGGGAATCTGTGTATCAGGAGGATTTTGAGAAGCCGTTTTTGGAGGCTTCTGCTGAGTTTTACAAGGTTGAGTCACAGGGATTTATTGAGTCTTGTGATTGTGGTGATTACTTGAAGAAAGCGGAGAAACCTCTGATTGAAGAAGTCGAAAGGGTAGCTCATTATTTGGATGCCAAGAGCGAAGCAAAGATTACTAGTGTGGTTGAAAGAGAGATGATTGCTAACCACATGCAGAGACTAGTTCACATGGAGAATTCAGGTTTGGTTAATATGCTTCTGAATGACAAGTATGAGGATATGGGTAGAATGTACAGCTTGTTCCGCAGGGTTAGTATGAGGATATGGGTAGATATGGGTAGAATGTATAGGATCCGGTTGAATTTGTGCAGCGTCTACTAGATTAACAGGATAAATATGAAAAAATCATCAACTTGGCATTTAACAATGATAAGACATTCCAGAATGCTTTGAATTCTTCGTTTGAGTATTTCCTTAACTTGAACACCCGTTCGCCTGAGTTAATCTCCCTGTTTGTTGATGATAAGCTACGAAAAGGACTAAAAGGTGTGCAAGAGGAGGATGTGGATCTTATTCTTGATAAGGTGATGATGTTGTTTTGCTACTTACATGAGAAATGTTTTTGAGAAATACTACAAACAACACCTGGCGAAAAGACTTTTATCTGGAAAGACTGTGTCGGATGATGCAGAGAGGAATCTGATAGTGAAACTGAAGACAGAATGTGGGTATCAGTTCACTTCAAAATTGGAAGGTATGTTCACTGACATGAAGACTTCACACGACACGCTGCTAGGATTTTATAAAAGCCATCCCGAGCTTTCAGAAGGACCAACACTTGTGGTTCAGGTTCTCACAACCGGTTCTTGGCCCACGCAGCCAACCGTGCAATGTAACTTACCTGCAGAAGTTTCGGTTCTATGTGAGAAGTTCAAGTCATATTACCTCGGGACTCACACTGGCAGGAGATTGTCTTGCCAAACAAATATGGGCACATCAGATATTAAAGCAGTGTTTGGAAAGAGTCAAAGGCATGAACTAAACGTTTCAACTTTCCAAATGTTTGTCCTTATGTTGTTCAACAACTACGATCGGCTAAGCTACAAAGAGATTGAACAAGCAACTGGAATCCCTGCTTCAAATCTAAAGCGTTGCTTGCAGTCAATGACATGTGTAAAGGGTAAAAATGTGCTAAGAAAAGAACCAATGAGCAAGGACATAGCAGAGGAGGACTGCTTCGTTGTAAACGACAAGTTCGCAAGCAAGTTCTACAAAGTGAAGATAGGAACGGTGGTGGCACAAAAAGAGACAGAACCGGAGAAGCAAGAGACGAGACAGAGAGTAAAAGAAGACAGGACACCTCAGATCGAAGCAGCCATTGTGAGGATAATGAAGGCAAGACGAGTGTTGGATCACAACAACATAATCGCAGAGGTCACCAAACAGTTGCAGTCGCGGTTCTTAGCAAACCCAACTGAGATAAAGAAAAGAATCGAGTCGCTCATTGAACGCGATTTTTGGAGAGGGATAGTACAGACCGGAAACTGTACTGCTATTTAGCGTAAGAAGTCTGGAAATGATCACACGACCCCTCTGTTTATTTTGCTTTGTTTCTTTGTTAGTCAACATTTCTTATTTGTTCTGTCGTCTGGAAAGTTATAAACGTTTTGTTTCCGTCGAAAAGAAAATATTGATTTGCCTGTTATTGATCTAATATTAGACAAACCCCTGCATCATCAAAGATATATAACTAGAGCGAGCATTTGCTTATTTAGGGACTAGTTTGTGCATCTACCCATTTACGTGGCAGTTCATTTGATCATAAGGCAGAAATGAATCAAACTTTGTTCACGTAATCAAATAGTGTCACTAGCTTTTATGAAAACATAAGAAAAGAGTAAAGGTTGAAAGCAAGATCCTGCACAATTTGTGATGCCTTGAAGGAAAGGAACAAAAAATTTAGACAACATTGGGGCTTAGAGACATCTATAGCAAGAGGTCCAGGACAATTGGGAAAAGAATTGACATACATGAAAAAAGCTCAAATGAAAAAGGGACCAAAAGAAACAAACATAACATAACAAACGATTGTTACTAGGCAAATCACCGCTAGACTTGCAAAACTAAAAACCAAAAGTTGGAAGGATAGAGTCATAGACCGGAAGAAAACAAGGCACCTAATTGTTCCTCCTCATCCAAAACATCAAGCTTTAAGCAATAGACATACACAAAGATGACCATAAGCAATAGAAACTAGGCACCACGACCAGAATGTGTCAATGCTTGAAAGCTGTAAAACCATAGATTGGAGTCAATTAGAACCATAAACATATCCTGCGACCTACTTAACTTCTAGCAAGACAGCAAGAAATAAAACAGAAAACCCAAACATTCTTGATTCCTTTAATGATCACACCATGAGCTCCTAAAGTAAACACTGCCAAGACACTTAATATAATAAACATCCACTACAAATCGTAGAGCACTGATACTTAAATAAGTTTATATTACTTGTACGCAACATAGATAAGCAGCAACAACTTAAATCATGATATTGAGCTTGTTAACGATAATCATTCAGAAATCCATGAGAATGAAACAAATTACTTATTTTTGGCGGCTGCGAGACGCTTACTCCTCCTTTTCAGGGGCTTGTCAGTCGACGAGGAAGAGGAGTTGGGTTTCTCGACAATGGGGTTTAGCTCGGGGCTTTTGACGGAAGCTCCGCCGTCAAGATCTTCTGTGCTTGCAGGAATTCTGCCGTCGCCGGCTTCGGTAATTTTGGGGTTGACGCTTGCGGGAGCGCCGCCGTCAACATCATCGGCTTTTAGAGGATCAGTTTCTTCAGATTCAGTGGTGTACTTGGTTTTTGTTACGGTAGTTCTGCCCTGGCCGTGAAAGATGCGGGTCTGAAGTTGAGTTTCTCCAGCAGTCACGACGAGTTCCGCCGGAGATGCCGCGATGATGGCCTTATATAAAACCTCCGTTCCGGCGTCTTCCGGATTTAGAAGAATTGCCAACAAAGTAGCAGTGTGTAAAGGGCCGTTCAAATCTTTTCGTCTCCCCATTCTAGGAACCACGACCAGAAGCAATAGAAGCGAGTTTCGTCACAACATTTTCATATTGAGTGTTAGTGTAAAATCGAAATTTTGATGTTAATCCGTTCAACTTGTGATCGTTCATTTTGTGAATTTTTTCTCTTTCTTTTCTGTTCTCAACGGACCGTATCACAAAGAAAACAAAGAACTATCACAAAAAAGTGATCGATTCACCGTCTAATAAGTGAATTCTATGAAGAAAATCATTTTCAGTACCATTAACTTAATTATATCTAACCATGTTCAATTTCTGTTCAGTTTAAGAAGGAAATGATAATATCATATTTAACCAAGGTCATAGTTTAGATTTAGTTACCATCATTGTCAAAGTAACTAATGAAATATCTAAGCTTCAAAACTATTATTATTTTCTTTTTATCCATTTTGTTGGAGATTAGTTGAGCACACGGTACAATTAGTTCACCTTGAACCGATAATATTTACGAGTTAATCAACACATGAGGAAAAGCCGGACAAGATTTCATATTTGTAACTCCAAAACATTATATATATATATATATATATATATATGTAGAAAAGATTAAATATTTTCTATTGTATCAAAACATGTTAAGCCACTTAAATACAACATTGTTTCATCTTTCATGGATCATCTTCATTGTTTGTTGTAAATTGGTAAGATAAAAAGAAGAATCAAATATATTGCTTAACATAAATGACCAGACAAATGAGGAATTGTGGATATAGAAAAGAAACAAGTTTAAGAATTAGAAATCTTGAATCGTGATGATGAATAGTAGGAGAAATTTATGCATAAATTGGAAACACAACGCAACTTTTTGCCATCAACAAAGTATATTTTTATATAATGTAGTAATATCTTCATTAATGATCATATTTTTATTTCATGTTTTATGTATTTTGAATTGATATTATTAAAGGTTAAAGATTACAAAAATTAAAAATATTCTTTGAGAACAAAAAAAGTTATTTACAGCTGATCAAATATGACTGTTATATTATTAAAATATTCGTAGGATATCATATCAATGAAAATGTTCTAACGTATTATCATTTTGATAGCTCTTTTGTGAAAAAAGGACAATTGACGTATTTGATATTGTTTGTGTTGTACCCACAACTATCTGCGGTCTCAATTTAATTTCATCCGGAGGAATCAGTACGTTGGGTCCTTTGTTGGATAATTTTCAATAACAAAATCAGGATTTGGTCATTGCTTATAGACAGTTACAATTTTTTATTATCATTTTAAGTTTTTAATCATTAATCTTCCATTGATCGCTTTAGATTTCTAAACATAAAGACGAGATTGTCTTAATTTCAAAAGGTGACTATCGATTGTAAAAATTGCGGATACTGAAAAACAAATCTAATAATCAGAAAAATTTGATCAATTTATTAATTGTGAAGCTGATAAAGTTAAATTTTCTACATTCGTCATTTAAATTTTTCAAACTTAGAACATATTATACGGCGCCGTTTCGCCGACGACATGAAAACTGAAACGAGAAACAAAAGTACAAAACCAACCAATCAGGCAGGCATCGCTAACAGTAATAACCAAATACGGTAAGTAACACTTTAACGGGATATTTGTTACCGAATCGAACGTTAAGAATCACATCAAAAATTAGAAACGCTCAATATTTCGCCACGTAGATAGACTCACTGTAGATCTAACCACACTAGATAACTAAGATATTTTTTTTTTTTTTTTCAATGAGTACAGTTCAGCCACGTCTGTCTCTCAGACCAAACGCCGAGTATTTGTTTTGTTTCCTTCTTCATCGTTGATTTGTCAACTCAACACAAACCCTAAACAAGCCCAATCATCGATTTAACAATCAATTCTCCCCTGTTGAAGAATAAAAATCAAACCTTTGGAAGTTTCCTAGGTTGATTTCTGTGAATCAAATCTTAGCTTTTGTGCTATTTTCCTCCGCATTATTGGCCCAAAACCCAGAAATTGCGTACGGTTGATGAGGAGGATCTGAAGAAGCTGAGATTAGGAGATTTATTAGGAATGGTGGGTTTTGCTGTGTCGGATGAATTGCTTGGAACTGTTGCTCCGATTGTGGTGTATTGGTTGTATTCTGGGATCTATGTAGCGCTTTCATCTTTGGAAAGTTACAGATTACATTCTAAGGCTGAGGAAGAAGAGAAGAATCTTGTATCGAAATCTTCTGTTGTGAAAGGTGTTCTTCTTCAACAGGTTGTTCAAGCTGTTGTAGCAATCCTCTTGTTCACGGTAAGGATATTTTTGAGTTTTTGCTTTTGAAATCCAAACTTTTCAAAGTGAATTAGGATATATTAGGGAATTTTGCTATCTGATGCTGACGTTTTATGGGTTGATGAAGATTTTGTTCTAAAAAAGGGTTGAATCTTTTTGGGTTGACGTAGTTTTCCACCCAAAAAGAGAAATTTGCATTAGTGATCTGATATTGGTTGTAGTATTTGTCAAACTTGCGTATTCTTTTACCAAATCTAAAGTTAGGAAGTTAAAATAAAGGTTTTCCATCTTAAAGTTAGGTTGTTACTCAATTGTTAAATATTTCTTAATCTTTCATGCTCATATATTAGTGTTAGAAAGATAGTTATAGCTTTAGAGGAAAGGTTGAGTATAACTAGGGATTGAGGAGACTGTGAAGGGTGTCGTTGAGTGATTGGCGATTTGTTTCAACCTTAAGAGAGCTAGGGTTCTCTAGAATTCACCCTTGGACTGGATCAGAGCAATTGGTTCCTTTCCTGATCCTAATAGTTGAATAACTCTCACACCTTTCATGACCCCTTAGATCATCAGACTGATCATATATCAGTGTTAGAAAGATACTTAGAGCTTTATAGGAGATTTAGAGTATATATAGGGATTGAAGAGATCAATGAAGGGCGTCGTCGAGTGATCTGGCAATTGTTTTTTTTTTACCTTGGGAGAGCTTAGGGTGCTATATAACTCGCCCTTGACTGTATCAGTGCTTCTGTTTGTATTTTGTTCAGAGATAAATAAGGGAAGATATCAAATTTGGTTCTTGTCAGCTTATCTGATGAGAAAGCTATACTCAATTAACAAACATCTGAGTAGCAATAAAAAACCTTGATGATTCTGATATTTCTGCTTAGATGAGGTTTTTTGTTGAATATAAATTACAATGAGTTATTATGTGGCGATAGCAGCATCATGGATTCTTGGTCTGCCTCTCTCTTATCCTGAGTACTTCTAATGTCTTGGACTGCGTGGGTTCCTAGACATGTCTAATTTGATTTGTGTTTCTGATAGATTGATTCATCAATGCCATGGAATAACTTCTCTTCTGTTTGTACTGGTTTTCACTTTAAAACCTCTTGAAATATGCTTTTCCATTGTCTATACAGGTGACAGGAAGTGATGCTGAAGCAGACAAAGCACAACAGTTTTCCCTTTTGGTCCTGGCAAGACAGTTTGTGACGGCCATGATAATCCTCGACACATGGCAATACTTTATGCATCGATATATGCATCACAACAAGTTCTTATACAAACATATCCACTCTCAACACCACCGTCTTATCGTCCCTTATGCATATGGAGCTTTATACAATCACCCTGTGGAAGGTCTTCTTTTGGATACAATTGGAGGTGCCTTATCTTTCCTAGTCTCTGGTATGTCTCCAAGAACTTCCATCTTCTTCTTCTCTTTTGCCACAATCAAGACTGTAGACGACCATTGCGGTCTCTGGCTTCCTGGAAACTTATTCCATATGGTCTTCAAGAACAACTCGGCTTACCACGATATCCATCACCAGCTCTATGGAACCAAATACAATTTCTCTCAGCCTTTCTTTGTCATGTGGGATCGGATTCTGGGAACTTACATGCCTTATTCCCTTGAGAAAAGAGAAGATGGAGGATTTGAAGCACGCCCGACAAAAGAATTCAAAGACGATTGAGATATTGGATTTTGGATATATGTTTGTTTATCTGCCCTGAGGTTGGATAATGGATACTTTGTGTCAAGGAGATGCAGTTTTATATCAGAGACAGAACTGGTTTGCATTTTGCTTTTTCTTTTTTTCCCTCAAGAGCGAAGTAGTTGGAGTTTGAGATTTGTATATAGACATTATTGAGTTGTTGTTCTACTTTGGGTTTTTGTTTTGCATGTATTATTGTACCACAAACTGGTTTGGTTTAAAATCTATTTATCTTACAAGGCCATTTGAGTTAAATTTACTTGATACTTAGTTACATTTTAGTAATGCAGTTTATGAGATCATATAAAACAACTGTGGCTATGATAAGAGGGAAGAAGCACGTGGGAGAGCTGAAGTAAAAGAAGTTGAAGTGCATAGGAGATTTGTGAGGTTATAGATTCTGCAACAGAATGAATCCAAGTGTATAGCCATATAGTATTGATAGATGATAGGAAGTAGTTGTAGAGTTCATGCATTGTTTGCGAGTGTTAGCATCGGATTTCTAGAGATGTTCTAGTCTTCTAGAGGCTCTCTTGTAACAGTGTAGGTTCTGTGGATAAGAAATAAAGAAGAGTCCACAGAACCTGATCAGGTTATTAAATCAAAATCGGGACATATATAGTGAAGTGTCCACAGATTAATTTTCTCCATGTTTTACTATCGGATTCATTACATTCTGTAGAGCAAGCCAAAACCTTACTGATTTTAGTTTGACCATAGTCTTGTTGTTACGCTAATTTATCACGTGAAACTCTAATGATATATTATTCAAACATGGAAGTAGTGGAGATGGACTAGGCTTTGGTGAAATATAAATGTGTTTTCTAAAGACAAAGCCAAGACATTATTAATACTCATACAACAGGTTCGCGTAGACAGAGGTATGGGTGCTTGGGCTCGAAGACTTTCCACTTTGACTTCTAAAATTTTCATATTACTTAATAACACAATGGAATATTAAGCTCTAAAATCAAGTATACACGTTTGGGAAGTTAAAAAACCAAATTGAGTCAACAGAAAACTTGAAGAGACAAAGTGGGTATTAACCGAGGAAACTTGGCTTTTTGTGATCTCATTAATCTTGATGTAATTCTAGAGGAGGTTAATGGGTTAGAATATTGGTTTTAAAATTCACATTATAAATGTAAAACGATATTTGCTGTGAAATAAAAATAAAACTCCAACGGTACCTCGTAGAAAGTATTAGACATCATTTGTTTAAAAGCGACATATGAATAGTGTGTGGGAAATTAGGTTACTAAGGTAATTACGGAGTACTAAATAGAGAAGAATGACCTATTTCAAAATGGACCTTTTCCATCGTGCCTTTTTTCTCATTTTAGTATGTGATGGCACCTCAGCAATCTGACTCAACATAACAAACAGTTGACTAACGTCGTTAATGTCAATTTTGATTTAGACACTTTTAAAGAAACTCATACATATTATTTGAATTTTGTAGTTGTTCGGGTTGGAATAAACACTATAGTTTTGTTCGTATAAAAAAAAGCACGATAAAAAAAATTCAGTTTGAAATAGACCATTCTCCCTACTAATTAGTATCACTTCCATATAAATTCTATTTGGATATCATGCATTAGTATTTAGTCTCGGTCACTTTTTTACTTTTCAGCTGGTACCTATTAATTACTATTTTACGTTACAGTAAATAATTGATAAAATTGATGGTGTTCGTAAAGAAAAAATATTAAAGAAAACATAGGTTATTGAAGTAAAATTTAAAGGGACCTCAGCCTGATTTACTCAAAGCGATAAACTATTGAGAAATTCTATACTTTGGTATTCGATATTTTGCCAAAACCCACATAAATATGAGAAAGGCAGATTTGACTTTTGCATTGTAAATGTTTCAGGCGCCCTCTTGTAAATGTGTTCTTTTAGATCGTACTATTAAGTCATTAAGTATCATTTCTTTTGTCATAAATTAGTGTGGAAGTAACTGAACATATCCGAGGCACTGTAAGCAGTTATACACATCTAAACTATTCACTTTCACTAATTCAAAATTACTCTTTTTCAAAACTAA
This sequence comes from Crucihimalaya himalaica, assembly GCA_004349715.1. Lineage (NCBI taxonomy): Eukaryota > Viridiplantae > Streptophyta > Magnoliopsida > Brassicales > Brassicaceae > Crucihimalaya > Crucihimalaya himalaica. The sequence goes on along the minus strand of SMJT01000025.1, from coordinate 908,342 downwards.
TAACCATGCGGACAAGAAAGTTGTGGATATATCAGTATATCACCATAGACATATAGTATAAACGGTATTATTAATATGTCACCGTGGTTGATAGATAAGAGAAAATAACAAGTGGTCATATAAATGGTACTGTGAACACTTTATACAAAATGTGTTCGTGAGAAGTTATCAGTTGACTTGTTACAATGAATGGGTTCTCGTGGACACGATATCGTGTACATGTTTACCATCGATAAATTTTGCTATTGTAATTCCCTGGTTCTGCTTCACTTATGTTTTTGCTTTCTCTTTAAATCTCTATTTTTACATTGTAAGCTCGAAACATTGTCTCATTAAGAGAGGAAAGATGAATGCAATGAAAGATTTTTTATTTATTTAAAAAAGGAATACTACGAAGAACATACGTCTCAATTAAGCTAGATTATATATTGAGTGTAAAGATCCGGTTCAGATATCTGACTAGATCACAAAAAGGATAAAATTGCAACATACTATAGTCAATCACATGTAATCTTTTGTCTTTAAAGTCAAAACTTAATTTTGCCAATTCCTGACAGAAATCAGTGGGAATAGAAGCTGATGGAATAAGAATGAAATGTTGAGAGATTATCGGATTTTGGGACTATATTATACTGTATTGTTTTAACTACTTTTTGAATTGTTCATCATAACAATAGATTCTTAAAACCTAAATTTATTTAATTAATGCTATGTTTTTTTTTTTTTTTTTGATAAATGCTATGTTAATTCTAATTTCGAATCTTTTGGTTCGCCATAGTCATTGTTACACACGTCAAACAAGAGGGACATTAACACATTTCTTAATTACAGTTCTCCTTCCTTGTCTTTGACAACAAACTAGATACAAAATATAGAAAATGCGTACCTTCTGACATGACCGTCTTTTCTCATATACAATAACATTTTGAATAGTTTTCGATTTAAACACAATTTTTTTTTAAAAAAGTGTGTATATAAATTAGATCCACAATTTTTAAAAAGTAATTTAGCATTACCAATATGTTTAAATTCGTTTTTGTGGTATAGTAAGTAATATTTTTTGTGTGTAGAAACTTCAAATAGTTTAAGACGGAACTGGTCACAAACACATACATTACATGTCAGTTAGAGGCCTTATTTATTCCACAACAAGTATCTAATAGGTTCAACGCAAAATTCTTCTATTTAATTTAAATTAGATGAAAATTTGATTAGAAACTAATTACCATTACGTCAGTGAGAAAAAATTAATTACGTCATAACAATAGCAGACTAGACAGTCAAGCTAGTTTAACTACTGAAAATATAAGTGTATGCAAAACGTTTGTTGGTTACAAACAAATGCAACTTCTCTTGCCATATTGTATTTATGAAGAAACTTTAAGACAGTCCAAAGAGAGGTCAAATTTAAACTATTATATACTATGACGAATATCCGAAGAGAGTACGCAACTTTAATCTAGAGATGCTTCTACTAAATGCATGGATGATGGACTTACACTTTTGATTTCAAACAAACTCTAGCAGAAAAGGCGGCTGATCTTTCGGGGTCAGACCCCTCACAGGGCCGCATATATTGTGTTCAAATCAAGCAAATAAACTTCACTCTTACCAACTCTCTCTTTTTTCCATTTAGGGTTAAAAATATTCTCACTACTCTTGTAACCCAATATCTTTCTTATTTAAGGTGGGTTTATGAATATAGTTAGAAAAGGGTGTTTAAAAGTTGTTCAAAACATTCACTAATACTTTATGGGTGAGATCAACGAAGAAGCTAGGAAAATGGAGGATGTGTTGTTGCCTGGGTTTAGGTTTCATCCAACAGACGAAGAGCTCGTGAGTTTCTATCTAAAGCGGAAGGTTGAACATCGCCCACTCTCCATCAAGCTCATTACACAGCTCGATATCTACAAATATGACCCATGGGATCTTCCAAGTACTATCCATTTTACTTTCTTTTATCTCCCATCTCCTTTTCAAAATCCTAAACTATATATTTATTTATTCTTTTCCAGATTTATTTAATAAAATCAGTTTGATGAATGTAGAATCTGCAATGACGGGTGCGAAAGAGTGGTACTTCTACTGTCCAAGAGATAGAAAATATAGGAATAGCACGAGACCGAACCGAGTGACTGGTGCTGGATTCTGGAAAGCTACGGGAACGGACAGGCCGATATACTCATCGGACAGAAGCAAATGCATTGGCCTGAGGAAGTCACTTGTGTATTACAGTGGAAAAGCTGCTAAAGGCATTAAGACAGATTCGATGATGCATGAGTTTCGTTTGCCTTCTACTTCTTCACACACCCTCGTTGATGCTCATGTCTCTTCCAACGTAAGCAATATTCACGTTATTAGTAGTTGAGCTCCATTAGCATTTTAGTTATAGGCTTATAGTGTGAGCCCATGCCTATAGATAAAAGGTTTCAACGCAAGAGTGTTCATATGTAATGTGTGTAAAGAATTAGATTAAAGGTCAATTAATTAGTTAGTAATTAATAACATGGTGGCGTTGGGTAAAAGATTAAGAAATTAGAATCTTATAAAGTTGACAAATTATACCTTTGTATGTAATCAAATGTACATAACTTTTATTAATTTGTTGAACAAAAAAAGTCTTATTTGTATATATAGTTATATATTTCTCTTTTTTTCCTCTGGACTATTTTATATTGTTACGCCTGATTGGTCTACTCTTATATATATACGTGAAAATGCAGGATTCATGGGTTATATGCAGAATATTAAAAAAGATAAACACAACGGCTTTTAGAGCTATATCTCACTCCTTTGATTCCTCACTACCGCAAGACGCACGCACCGATATAAAAGCCTATGAAAAACCATCAAACACATCCCAAATTTCTTCAGACAAGATCCTCCAAAATAGTTCTTGCTTCAAGTTTTACAATGAAGATATGAATGTGGCCCAACCAAGTTCATGTTTCGATCATAAAGAAGCTACCAAGATTAGTACTTATACAACTACTAGTCCCTTTTCTTACTTGGATTACAGTTCTTCGGACTGTCCTGGTACGCGTCTAGACCAACAGTACCTGAGAAGCTTCTTGCTTGTCCCACAAGAAACACAACCACCTCAATTCCCAAAGATCATCAACAACAACTACATGATCTCGTCATCAGAGTCATCGTTTCTGAAAGAATACACAAATCATATAGGCTCAAACATCGACCTCACCAGTGCAATATTGGCGCAAGAACAGTGTCCTGCTCTGGTGAGTATGCCGCAAGAGCACCATCATGAGACCCGTTTTGAGGATAACATATTCAGTATTACGAATCAGGATCATCATCATTCTCTACATCACTTACCTTCAACTAATCTTGGAGATCAGAAGCATCACTACATGTTGCTAGAGAATTACTATTCCTCATTGTCTGCTTCTGATCTCCATTACTTGATAGATGTTGTTCCATAGATTTGTGGAAAATCAGTTGGGTTGGAAGATCTTCCTTCAACTAATGTCGGCCAAGATTTTTATATGTCTCTTTAATTAAGCTGGGTTGAACATAGTCCACTCTCCATCAAGCTCATGACACAGTTTGATAACTACAAATATGACACGTGGGATCTTATTTTAGGTTTAGTAATTTGATTTATAAAACGTCAAGTTTAGTAATTTAAATGAATAATAATTTAGGTTTTATAAAAACATTATAATATCTTTTTAAAAGAAAACTTAATAAAAAGGGAAAGTTAACAAAACAAAAAAGGAGCAAAATACATAAAGAAGTTGATTTCCTAATGAGATTAGCAATGATAATTTTTTTATATTAAGACTTCTGGTGAGATTGGTGGAGACAGGAAGAAGCTTAGCAACCTTAAACCTTAAGAGAGCAAAAAGCAAAGGATCTACAACTAGTGCTAATGTGCACTTCCACAGCAATGAATGAAGAAGAGCCACCTATTAAAAGAAGACGGATGACAATTCTGATGCTTCCTGATGATGTAGTACTTAACTGCTTAGCCCGTGTCTCATGATTGTACTACCCAACTCTCTCCTTAGTCTCCAAGAGATTCTGCTCTCTCCTTTCTTCAGAGGAGCTTTACCAGACCCGAGCCCTCTTGCGCTGCACCGAGAGTTGTCTCTACGTGTTCTTACGGCACTCATTCCTTTCCGACTCTAACGCACAACGTTGGTTCACTGTAAGCCGGAGACCTAATAGCTCAAAAAAGATTTTGGTCCCGGTTTCATCTCCTAATTTGCCATATGCACGATGGTCAAAAGTTGCAGCGGTTGGTCCTAATATCTACTCCATCGGCGGAGTGTAACATAATAGGTATTACAAGGTTTCGTCTAGCGTTAGGGTCATTGATTGTCGTTCTCAAACATGGTGTGAGGCCCCAAGAATGCATGTAGCCCGTAGATACCATTCTGTTTGCGTCCTTGATGGGAAAATATATGTAATAGGAGCGGGCGAAAATCTCGATTCAATGAATTGGATGGAGGTTTTTGATACAAACACCCAAACTTGGGAGCTTTTGCAGATCCCTGGCGAGGAACTAGGCAGAACCTCTCAGTTGCAAAGCGTATGGTATGAAGGAACCTTGTGAGGTCTCAGGAAAAGAATGTGACTTTCAAGCTGCATAAAGGTAGATGGAGAGAGTGATAGGTGCATACATTACATGTATTTAGAGTATATTTTCATTCCCTTTTGTGCACATATAAGTTAGTTTTGTATCATTTTGCATTGATTTTGCTCTTATTTGGATCATGAGTCTCGTCTTAGAGTCCTAGGTGTATATATGTCTATTTGGCTTGTGTTTTCTTTGTTTTTATGTTCTTAGGACTTGGTGACACTTGGATGAACCAATTTGGAGTATGAAGGAGCGAAATCAAGCCATTAAAGGAGGAGAAATCATGGAGGAAGTCGATCAAGAGAGACAACAACTCGGAGAAAAGCTTATCGACCCACGTACCGACCATAACCAAGTCGATATCTTTGTATCGACCGGCGTACCGACAAAAACTGGATCGATAATTCTGAAGTCAAAAACTGGGAATCAGCGATTGACATACCGACTTACGTATCGACCAAACACAGGTCGATACATAAGTATCGAGTCACGTATCGACCTCGAACGGGTCGATACCGTTGTAATAATTCGACTTCTTCTTCTTTTAAAGACACTTTTAGACCACTTTTTAGGCATCCACTATCTTTTATCTGAAAAACACGAACAAGAAACATTTTCCTCTCTAGTTTTGAGAGTTTGTATTGATCATATCTTTTTAATCTATGGTTTGATTTTAATTTCTTTCTAGATTATGCTTAATCTTGTCTTTAGCTTCATTTCTATGGTTTTATCTTTGGATTTGAATCAATATTCATGAGTTGACTTTTCATGTTCTTGAGTAGATTCTGGTTTTTGATGTTTATGTTGTTCCTTTTAGCTTAAATCACCTTGTTTTTATCTTGTAAGCATGTTTAATTCTAGACTTTCTATGTGTTTATGCATTAAAACCATGATTAGTGAGTAGTCTTTTAAGAATTCTTGGGTATGGTAGATTAGGGTGATTTTTGGCTAGTTATTGATGTTTAAAGAGTTAGACTCTTTGTGTTCTTTACTCATTGAGTGTTCTTAATGCTAAATTGACCTTGATCAAGTTAGTTTAGAGCTTTAGGGATTTTATCCATCGGGAGGTGTTTGATATCATCTCGGAATGAATTCAATGAGTGCTCTTCATACCTTAGCCAACGGGAGTTGATGTTTAAGATGAATTGTGGCTATTTAGACTTGAGTTTAATGCTTCATTGTCTTTGAATTGCGAACGGGAGTTCTTGTTGATTGTTAGACTTTGAAAGGGATCGATACCACGGGAGTGGATCAATCTTTATTTGTGTTCTTAGGCTAAAAGAATGCTTTTTGTTGAATGATTTAACATCTAGATTTAGTCAGGAGTCACCCGAAGTCAATAACCTTACCCAAGGATTCGTTTGTGTAATATCGTTTTAAACCTAAAGACAACTTTTGTGCTTGTTTAGCTATCTGAATTTTAAACCTTGCTTTGAAACATTATCATTCCCTTAGTGCTATATGTATTTAATCTTGCTCTGTTTTTGTTCAATTCTATTTTTGCATTAAAATTTCTTTCTTTACTTATTATTAGGTAATTAGTAATTTACTAATCACAAAAACCCCTATCCGCTTAGATTAAACGAATTTCTGTATTCTTGGTGTGTTATTCTTGTTTCCCTGTGGATTCGATACCCTACGTGCTATAACGATACACCATTATTGTGGTGTTAGCACATCGGGTTAATTGGTGTGCTAGAGCCTAAAAGTTCCGGCTATCAATGGAGATTTACATCGATTTAAACTTTGTCGTGGAGATACAACTCGAATTAAGTTAAAAATGTGGTTAAACCTTAAGTTTAGACAACTGTGTGTATATAGAAATAGCGCATACTTTGCAGGGATACACCCCGACATCCCACTAGGATCAACGAATTGAAAAAGTTTTTACTATTCGCTTTCGGCTTTTCACTTAAATTTTCTTTTTTTCTAACGAAATCTTAAATTTATTAAGCTAAATAACAAGTACAATGTCTAGTTTTAGTGACAAAGCATATACAAAGAACACAAAAGAAATAACAAAAGATTATAGAGACATTACAGAATCACTTAACACAGATTATTACATATGTAAATGTATGTGCCATATGCTGAGAAGAATAGAGCAGAAGGGAGTTTGCCGATGCTTTCTGAATAGAAGCTTACTCGCTAACCGGTAAGGCTGGTTATTATCCAACTTCATACTGGATTCTTCTCTAATGTGAGTTGTATGCAACCTCTTTAGGCTGAACATTCTTTTAACAAAACACACTTTAAACTTGAACGTGTTCAAATCTAATTCTGAATAATCGACACAAATGGTACCAAAGCTTCCGTACCGTCTTTCTCTTAGATATAGGCTCTGTAAACTTTCGAAAAATATTCAGAATGAAACATCCTCAAACTTTAGGATGTAACAAAACTTGGGGACGCATGATTCATCGCCAGAACGAAGCATCCTCTAGAAACAGAAAGGGTTGTCAATGTGCCGTAGAATTTTGACACTAATGTCATCAATGAGAACAACATCTTTGCCTCCGCGAGGGAACTGACCGGGTTTTTCTCCAATCTGGCGAGGGAAAAAATGAAGAGGGATCTTTCTTATCTGGACCAAAAGTGGAATTTGCTTGATATCTTCATCTGTGTGTGATGGGTTCCATTTCTGAATCACACACATCCATTCACCAAAAAACCAAGGTCCCCATTGAAGAATAGATGAAATATGCGGCTGTCACTAATCGCTTCTTCACAGAGAGAAATCAGAAGATTGATGGCTTCATCCTCGATTCCCAGAGCAATTTCTTGTAATTGTTTGCGAATGTTATCATCCATGATCAAAATAAACAACGGAAATTGTGTCGTTTCACTATGATCAAAGTGACAAGAACAGAGACAATCACATGGATTAAATAACTTCGGGTAAGGATCGGTGATGAAAACAATAATCGTGAAGCCATTTTCCCCTGAAGAAACTGCCACTATCCAGCAGAAGACGCTCGGAGAAATCAAAGAGCTCAAAAGGATTAAGAACCAGCACCATAGCCTAATTGATCGCCCAGAGAGAGAGAGAGAGAGAGGACATGACATCGCTGTGGGTTTGAACATCTACGGAAAGGAGATACCCACCGACGCCGGAGAACTCGGGAGAAGCCGACGCCGGTCGGAAGCAGTGGTTAATTCCTTTTGGTCAACCATTTATCTATAGAATAAAAGATTAATTGTTGTTGTCAGAAAAAGCCAAAAAGGAATTAATCGACTACATATTACAAGGGGCCGACTTTAGTATACTACCTCTACTATATCGCTTCTTCGGTAAACACTATAGACTTCTTCCCTCTTTAGTAAACACCCTAAACTAATATATTCTTTGTTAAACATCACAAATTTTAAATTTGCTTCCAATAGCAACATAACGATTATAAATAAGAATTAGATTTATTTAACCGATAATTGTGTTTAGAAATCACAATTACAACCTCATATATTGCATTTTTGAGTTTTCAGCAGTGTATTTGTTTTTGGCTCATTTTGGTTTGATCTGGTTTTATACCAAACCAAATCCCTATAACTAAATCTCAATTTCTTTACTGTCATGTCAACCAATCACCATCAATCCAAATTCACAAAGAACAGAGAAAGACAAAGGAAAGAAGAAAGTCACATTCACAGGGCAACATAATGTTTATGGCTTTGTTTATGATTTCATGATCGCAAAACTCCAACTTCTTGCAGAGACAAAATTTGATTTTTTAAGCAGATGATCTTGTCATATGTATGTATGTAAATAATTGACTTCTTGTATACTGTATATATTTAGTATACAATAAGGACGTACACTCAAAGAGTTATTTACATATTTCCTCACTTTCAATCTGTGAACCTGAAGAACACAAAAATGCAGCTCAAGATTTCTTCATGATCAGATAAAAGTTTGGAAGATATGCATACGACTTACATCAAGATTTCAATTAGAGACAGCTCGACCAAGTCAAGCATACCAATCCACTGAGAAAATATAATCACCAAGATCAAAAAAACTCCAAAATCACAAAAACTCAGCTCGACCAAAATCACACGCTTTGAAATTATTATCACCAAGATTACAAAAACTCCATAAACTACCATTCATGTTTATAAAACTAAAATAAAGGAATACATTCATAGCACTACTAAATATCACTCATAAATCACCATGTCGGTGCTTGTTTGTGATGGTTGCGTGAGATATATTGTATCTGGTACTTGAGACGATGATGACCCAACCTGAAAAAGAAACACAAACACAACAATTACTAAACGTACTTGAAAAGTAACAAATGAAACTAGTGAATCATACCTCTATAGTTCTTTGTCTCTTACTCTGTTCCTTTGGATATTTTTTACACCTAGCTGCATTATGGCCAATTTCACCACAAGAAGAACAATGTAAAACGCGTCCCTTCCTTCCAAGCGTTTCTTTTATTGTTTTCTTCTTCGGCGACTCGTGTTTTCCTTTAATCCGTGGATATATTTTCATCCTATTTGTTTTCATCTTCCCAGGTAGAATAGGCTCAGGTGGTGCTGTTACCAAATGATACATAGAAGTCATCCAGAATATTGGCCTTCTCATTGGGTTTATGGACTGCTGGTAATAGTCTCGCCACAAATCAGTGCTGAAAAAACCTGAGACATAATCTTCAACATTCATATTGTAATAAATCATTGCTCCATAAGCATGCTCACATAGAATCCCACTGATTTCCCATTTACCACATGTACATGTTCCTTTCTTCGTGTTCACTGAATAATTGTTCCCATAAAGCATAACCTCATAAACTCCATGAGTTGCCGGAGTTGTTACACACTTGTTTGCATCTTTCTTCTCTTTCGCAAGAATCTTGGCAACATACTCTGTAAACCTTCCTTCGTGATTCTTGGATCTGTAAACATACTCTGTAAACTTTCTTTCGCATAGCTTGCCTCCTAATTGTTTCCAACATTGGAATCATTGCCTTGGCTCTTGCTTTTGTAATTGCCGAGTTGAATGATTATGTGGCGTTGTTATCGACATCCTCACAATAGCTTCCAAGTCTAAAGAAAGCTCTTGACCACATCTCGGGTTGCTTTTTCATCACTAAATTGTAGACATCAATGCTATACTCTTTCACCTTGTCGAGGTTCTCTTTAAACTCAGTCTTGTTGTAGCTCCAAGCTAGTTTCCATATCAATGGTTTGATCAAATCTTTTTTTGGATGCTTATTTTTTAAGTTCTCAATGATGTGTTTCACACAAAATCTGTGTTCAGCTTTAGGTAATTCGGTTTGCACAGAACTGATGAGTCCCTGGAAATAGAAAGATAATTATGAAACACAAAATAACGGGTAGTCACATTAAAAGGAAAAGTAACAACAAAGATACAAGTCACAAATTTGATACATACCTTCGATTTATCGGAGATCAAAACAAATCCTTCTCCATCTTCGAGTTTTAAATCAGCCTTGACTCGTTGGAGGAACCATAACCAGTTATCCCCATTTTCAGATTGTACCACAGCCCAAGCAAGAGGATAAATTTGATTGTTTGCATCATGACCAATCGCAACCAATAATACGCCTTTCACTGCCGTCTTCAAGAATGTGGCATTAAACCCTATGATTGGTCGACAAGAGCCTCTCCAAATAGTGCGAACTATTTCAAAACACACATAGAAGCGGTTGAAAACATCTTCACCGGCGGCGTTAGGGACAGTTTCAACAATGGCAGTTGATCCCGGATTTGTTGACAAAATCTCTTCGCATAACCGCGAATGTGAACAAACTGTTCTTCATACTCCTTCTCAAGCAACCTCAGAGCTATCAGTCTTGCACTTTGGCATTGACCCCTAGAACTAACCAACTTCCATTGGTCTTTAATGTGATTTTGAATTTCCAAAGGCATGAATTTAGGATTTACTCTTAGCTTGTCCATGAAAAGCCTTGCAATAACAGGACTTCCAAGTAGTTTGCATCTCCCATTAGGTGTACAACTGTGCTCCCTGTATGTCGTCTTCACCACCCACATTTGTCTCGGCTCATCATAAGAGCAATACACCCTCCACTTACAGTTACCAACAATCCCACACTTGAATTCAAGCTTTGTCTTCTCCCATCTTCCTTGAACCACATTATTCCTTGTGTTCAAAGCGTCTTCAATTACAACCTCTTTAAACTCAACACCATTGAAGAACAATTGACCTACAGATAATCTATCAACTGTGCTCCTCCGGATTCTTCTATCTCGCAAAACAATCGGATCTTCCTCGTCATCGGAACTATGTGGAATTTCATTTCGGCCTACAGACAACTCATCAACAAAATTCCCTACTGAATCTTCTACTTCAAACTCAAACCGATCTATTGCATCCTCATCATCCTCGGCGTCAAGTCCAGGTTATATCTCTACCATGTCTTCTTCGTTGTTTATTTGGTAACTGAAAAAAAAGTAACATGATAAACTTGAAACCTACTTGAAATCACTTTGATTAACTGTTAATATCTACTCAACAGATAATGCAAATAAGAACAACCTTGAGAGCACAAAAAGAGCAAATCATAGGAACAAAAATCCAGCTCAAATTCGAACAAAAATCCAGCTCAAATCTCGACAATTAACACGATTGTTACTACGATTATCACGATCTTACCTTCTGTTTTGATTTTGTTTTATTTTTGTTGTCGTCTTCGTTTTTTGGAGCAGAGAAATCGAGAGGAGGAGGAGGAGGTAGAGAAATCGAGAGGAGGAGGAGGCAGAGAAATCGAAAGGAGGAGGAGGAGGACGAGGAGAAGAAGAAGAGGAAGAAGAAGAAGAAGAAGATTTGGGGGAAGAAGAAGTCGGCCCAGAAGAAGAAGAAGAATTTTTGATTTAGGGATTTGGTTTTGGTTTTGGTTAATTAGATTGTAATCGTGATTTCTAAACGCAATTTTTAGTTAAATAAATCTAATTCTGATTTATAATCGTTATGTTGCTATTAGAAGCAAATCTAAAATTTGTGATGTTTAACAAAGAATATATTAGTTTAGGGTGTTTACCAAAGAAGGAAGAAGTCTATGGTGTTTACCGAAGAAGCGGTATAGTATAGGTAGTATACTAAAGTTGGCCCTATTACAAGCGATAATGTATAAAGTTTAGAAGACTTTAATAAAATACCAGCATCAATCTCATTATGCATGAAGTATGATTAAAAGCCAAATTGAAAATTCATATATACTTTCTAGATTTTTTCAAATGATATAAAATTCCACTAAACGTACAAGTTAAAAAGAAAAATAAAGAAAACTCGTCTATAAATTTCTAAATTTAAATTTAATTTAATAAATCAAATTTTGCAATCAATTTTATTCCAACATACAATATATGTTTCGTAAAATTGTTAACATTTAAAATGTTTTAAATTCTAAACATTAATAATGTTCTAAATTTTATTTATTAGGATGTGTGTAATATAATTTTAGCAGATTATAACATGTTAGACCAAAAATTATTGATAACAATTACTTCAAATATGATAGGTACTAAAACAATATTGTTACTTTGAAACCAATTCGTAGTGGTTACGTACGAGTCTTCAAAATTTTCCATGGTTGGCCACTATAACAATTAAACAAATTGTAAACAATTTCTTTACAATAGTAGAATACAGACTCACGTTTCATATTCTTGGCCTATAAATCTATAATATGCGAAGCTAATGTTTTTAGACTATACATCCGACGCCCAAACTGTTTATTATCTTAAAATTTGGAACTTAAACGATGAATACAATTTATAACTAGTGTATCGGAAAGAAACGTTTACATAATGTATGACTTTATTTAGTTTTTAGAAATTAAAAAGTCATAATATATGATGTTTACATAATATATGACTTTATTAAATCATTCGATTCCATGTCAACCCTTTATTTCTCACATTAAAAAGTACAAAAAAAAAAGATATTTAGAAATACCTCAAATGTTTTATGTATATATCTCAACGCTCTCTGCTGTCTGCTTCCATTGACTCTCTCTCTCTCTCTCTCTTGATCCCAGCTCGAGCTTCGAACTCATCACACGTTGCACATTAATGTGCCATCGCAGACCAGCGAGCTAGAAGAGCCAGGCGCCAGCATTACAACTTGTAAAGAGCTTAAATGGTTTAGTGACGTATGTATATAGCTTCAATACTTTTTTGTTATTTTTTTTCAAGGCGCTTCTAAATATTTTTACACAATCCTCAGATTTTAAAAGACCTACACTCATTAACCATTTTATACCTAAATTTCATTATGCAATTAAAGATAGGTAATTAATATTATGATAAAGTAATAGTTGTTGATGACGCTAATACAATACAACAATGGTGATTATTATTTCTTGGGACAATGGAAGGATATCGTGAGAGCAAAAGGTTATCAAATAAATGATATTATTACACTTTTGTGGGATAAGACTAATGAAATTTTCTATATTTTGTAATCTTATCTATTTTTGAAATTCTAAAAAATTTAGTTTTATATTAGTTTCGAAGTTTTGAATTAATAATAATTGTTTTTATTTAAGCCAAAAATGCTTATTTGGTAAAAGTTCGATGAACCATATATGCCGTTGATAACAATATCTCTAATTACCACGAATAAATTATCCAATATAATTGTCATAAATTTAGTTTAGTAGAACATAACCTTATATTAACAATAAAATAATTTTTTGCTACTTTTATGGATAAATGCTCGACGGTAAACAATATGAATCCTCACAAAAATATGGTTTTACTTTGGATTGAAAAATTAAATGCGTATATATGTAACTGATTAAAGATCACATAGTCTCATGTTGAAAACACCTAAATTATTCTATCACGTTGGTCGTTAAGGAAAGATCTTAGTAATTGAACATACAACAACAATAATAATAATAATAATAATAATAATAATAATAATAATAAAAAATAACAATAACAATATGCGGTATTTTCGTGAATACTAAATCCTGAACATGAAGGAACATGGCACTCGTGAATCTGCAATAAATATTCAAGATTTTGTTGTTTCGTCTTCTTATTTCGCAAAAATAGTGACTGATGTTTTCAAAGATTAAGTAATTTTTGTTAGGTTTTTGTCAACTTAACTCAGTTTAAACATGAATATGTATATGAATCCTTTCGTTAAATTTGCACTAAATGTTTCGTCACTATTAAAATATATTCTTTACGATTATATACTAAGAAGATAATTCACTATGGAAGAAAAAATAATTGAGATTGTAGTCGAAATAAATCCCATTATGCGAAAGCACAGAAGAATATAGGATGAGGATCCCCTGCACTACTTTGTACAAATAGCGTTGTGCATTACAAAGAAGTTTTATTCAGGAAAATAATAACATTAAGCACACAAATATAAAACTTGATATGATGTCAGTTTGGAAGATGTACAACGATCACACTTAACCTCTTTGGTCGATCTTTATTTGTAATTTCTCATAGCTTCTCTCATCTCAACCATTGCTCTTTCATGTGCTTCAGAATTTTGTTTAAGCCTCCTCTCCAACTGAAAGAAAAACAGATTATATATATATATTACACCAAAATAAACCACTAATTAAAATAAATAAAAAATACTATAGTTCAAAGTGTGTAGATATGAATTTACAAGTTGTGTCATCCGTCTCATTTTTTCGTCACGTTCCAATTGTAATTCCTGCTTCATCACTTGTATTTCTGCTACAAACTTTTTAGACTCAACCTTCCTTTGTCGTTCCCTAAACTTATCACCTTCTTCCTGTGAAACCGATGAATCCCGTCATTTAAAAATACCATACGAGAGAATACTTATATTGCATAAGCGTGTCATGGACTGTCTACACTTGCGCATTCTATCAAGAATCGAGACATTTGTTCCGGAGCCAAAACCATACTAGCCATCACGAACATTGTTTTGAAAATCGGCCAAACTGATTAGTCTTTTATCAAAAGGAAAAGACTTATTTACTATTCCTTCAGCTGTCCCAATATAAGTTAAAACGGGTTTATGATCTGATCCCGTAAATTCCAAAAACTCAACCACGGAATTTGGGAACACGATCAAGAAAGCAATTAAACGACATGATTATGTCTATTATGTCCAACCCAGGAGTAAAGATCTCCTCGTGACTTTAAGTCACAAATAGAAACCATATGTCGAAAATTCCTGAAACTCCATTCATCGCGCCTTGGACTTCATTTCTTCTCATCATTGTTTTATCTTGCTTAAGTTAGTGTTTTCGTCTTTTAAAGTGGCTTGGTCTGTAATAGGTTAAAGATAATGAATGTGTTTCGTGTTAATTAAATTAAAATGTTTTCGAAAGACGTTGTTTCAAAAAAAACTTAAATGGAGGATTCCAACGAATGCATTGCGAATCGATTCGCTAAAGCCCCAAAAACATAATTCATTCCGATCAATAGTGATTAGCTAGGATTTATTCTCTGACGAAAAAAATAAAATAAAAAGCTAGGATTTATTCTCACTTTTTTCGAGCAACAACTAAATCTACTAGTTCTATTAGTACCATCTGATCCAGTCACAATGTGATGTTATATATATATATATATATAGTGTATATATGGAATAAATGTTTGGAGCTCGATGATTTTAGTATAAAATTAGAGATAAGAAATAAATCGTGACCAAAAAAAAAGAAAAGAAATAAATCACATCCATATCCATTGAATGAGCAACACTCGTATCATGTAGATGCCGAGTGATCATTTAATACACTGTAAGAAATTTTTAAAAAAATTATGATTTCAACTAGAGTGTTCATTTATTACAGTGTCTTTCATTTTCATTTTTACCAGATTATTACCAATTTAAGTTACTTGTCTGCTGTTGTTGATTTTCAAATAAACTTTTGTCCTAATAAAGGTCTTATCCAATGTCCACACGTTTGGTATTTTTTCCTTCTTTATATTTCCCACGTTCAATCTCAGAATATTCCTGTTTGATTTTTTTTCTTTTTATGATCTTTCAAAATATCTTCTTCAAATCTTTCAATCTCGACGACGAGTTTTGAGTGACCTTACTACTAATTTTATACTTTGTCTTCATCATCATCACCACCATCATCATCTGTGTTTATCTGTTCATAACATTTTCCAGTTATCGTTTTCATTTTTGTTTAAATTTCTTCTTGGGTTTCACAAAATTTGTCGTTGATCGATGAATTTGATTGCTTTCAAGATTACCCATCTCTGGAATTCACGAAATTTCTCAACTTTTCCGTGATTTGTTGGTGAAATTCGTGAACTTCACAAAATCGAATTGGAACAAAATTAGGGTTAGAGAAAGCTTCTTTACACGATGAGTCATCATCGGCGAGATTCTGGCGGCGATGTAGTTCACGTTATACCCACAAACAATCCTCCGCCGGAGAATTGGTTTCCGAATCTTGGCGATAGTTCCGTTTGGGCGACGGAAGATGATTACAATCGAGCTTGGGCGGTGAATCCGGATAATATCTCCGGCGATAACAATGGTCCGCCGAACAAGAAGACACGAGGCTCTCCGTCGTCTTCATCCGCCACTACTACTTCCGCCGCGAGCAATCGCACCAAAGCGATTGGGAAAATGTTCTTCAAGACGAAGCTTTGTTGCAAGTTTCGTGCTGGGACTTGTCCGTACATTACGAATTGTAACTTTGCTCATACGGTGGAGGAGCTTCGTCGTCCACCGCCGAATTGGCAGGAGATTGTGGCTGCTCATGAGGAGGAGAGATCTGGTGGTATGGGAACTACTACCGTTGCTGTGGCTGAGCTGCCACGGGAGGAGTTTCAGATCCCGTCTTTGGTGTCATCAACGGCTGAGAGTGGGAGATCTTTTAAAGGAAGACATTGTAAGAAGTTTTATACTGAAGAAGGATGTCCTTATGGAGAGAGTTGTACGTTTCTGCACGATGAAGCTTCGAGGAATAGAGAAAGCGTTGCGATTAGCTTAGGACCTGGTGGTTATGGTGGTGGTGGTGGTGGAAATGGCGGTGGTTCTGGTAGTGGTGGTGGTGGTAATAGCAACGTTGTAGTGCTTGGTGGTGGTGGAAGTGGAAGTGGAATTCATATAGTGAAGCCTTCAAATTGGAAGACAAGGATTTGCAACAAATGGGAGATTACTGGGTATTGTCCGTTTGGTGCTAAGTGTCATTTTGCTCATGGAGCTGCAGGTAAAGATTCCGCCTTTTGTTTGATTTTGTTTGCTATATGGATGCAATGCTTAGGCCTTAAGATAAGGAGTGGACTGAGTTCATAGTTCTCTAGTGGTTAACCAAGATTTTCGCGACTTATTGTGTGTTTGTTTAAACTTTAAATCAATGTTGCTTGATGAATGGGCTAAACGTTATTAGAAAATATTGGACGCTGAAGCTCTAAGCTGAGTGAAATGGTTAAGCCCCAATGACTAGCCTATTCGCTGACCCTGTCGGGTTCTGTATTTTATGATGTGCTTTCTTTGGGTTTTGTTGGTCTATGGTTGCCATTTAGTCTGTAAGCTGTTTGCTAGTTAAGATAAAGAGTAGTAGAAGTTTTAATCAATGGTGCTTCGTGGATGGACTAATGAGTATGGTATTATAGGTTATACAGGAGACTAACCAATGGATTGAGTGCTTGTATTAGTTCAGCTAGCTGCAGGACTACTGAAAAGCATTCTTTGTTCATTTTTGGTCTGATATTGTAATGAAGCAGACGAGTTGTTGAATCTTAGGCTCAGGGCTGCGATATAGGTTGCTTGAAATCTCAAAAGTTTGATAGCTAACGTCTAACATTTGTAAAAACGGAAACTTTATGTTAAATCTTTGATAGTTTCTTATGGGAAACAAATTCTTACAATTGTTGAAATTTATGACCTTAGATAGTTCCGTAGTCGTGTAGCTTTATAGTTTGAGTCTATATTATTCGCAGAGTTACATAGATTTGGCGGAGGACTCGTAGAAGGAGAAGGCAAAGACGGAGTATCACCCAATCCAGACATAAAGCAAACAGGACAAAACCCAAAAGGACATTCAGACACAACGACACTTCTATCTCCAGGAGTTCCTCATCATGCAGATGCCAGTTTCGCATTGCAACGAGCGTCTAGTGCGGTTATACAAAAGCCTGGGATCAGAACTCATCAGAAGTGGAAAGGACCTTCGAAAATCAGTCGGATATACGGTGATTGGATTGATGATATTGAATAAAGTTATGGCCTTTTGTTTTTACATATCGGTCAGATAACTGGTAAGAAAATTACGATCTCCTTTTTTTTTCTGATGATGATGGTACAGTTTGTAGATTTTGTATCTGTGTAATCCTTGTATCTCTTGTTGTTATTGTTGTTGTTGTTGTTGTAGAGTATGACTTCTAAGAAGTTGAAATGTCATCGTTCTTTCTTTGTATCTTTTCCATGTTCTGCCAATCCCAAAATGCATTCTTTGTACCGAACAGTATCTAACCGAATCATGTTTTGAACTTGTAAACCGAAGCATTTTCGGTTTGCAACAGGCTAGAGATTACTAGTTTGTGTATTTGATGTTTTCAAAATTTTCATAATTTGATTTTAAAGCTACTTAAAATATCGTTGTAAGACATAAGTTCTGATCATTTGTATTCTTAATTAGAACATCAGTTTTTCTTTCAACTTAACTAGAAGACCGATCACCTTAAAATTAGAATGTAAAATTAAATAAAAAATATTTATAGGCCGTAAAGAAAACACCTAGCTTTTCTCACAAACGACTCGTTCAAAAGTCAAAACACTAAAAGCTATGGCATAGGACCTTACCTTTCTCCTCATTTCTCTCCACCCCACTGACATTACCGTTCCCACACGGCAACCCAGAACAAACCCTTTCTTCTTCCCCAAGCAACCTATGAAACCAGTCATAATATTTCTGACCCGACCGTTTCACAACAAGGTCTCAAAATGTCTTTATCCATGACCGGCACAGACAGTTTCAAACCAGTCCACACCCTTGTTTCCTCCCCGGTCACCATAGTTTTGACAGGTAGTATACTCTTCATCATTTTCACCGGTTTCTTCTCCTTCTTCTTCTGTGGATGTTGTTTTAGGAAACTCATGGCCGTTTGGAACAACCATCGAAACCGAAACCGTCCTAGTAACCTAATCCAACCGTCTAATCCACCTGAAAACGCGGGTCTCGACTCCAAGATCATTCAATCCTTCCCTGAGTATCCTTATTCGGTTAAAGATCATGGGACAAATCAATGTTCCATTTGTTTAACAGAGTTTATGGATGATGACACCATTAGGCTCATTTCTACTTGTAACCACTCCTTTCACACAATTTGCATTGATCTTTGGTTTGAAGGACACAAGACTTGCCCGGTATGCCGGCGTGAGCTTGATGTAGAAGACCATACCACACTAGAAAAGCCGCTAGATATTCCTGAAATCGATCTAGTTAGATCTGAAATCCACGACGAGCCTTTGTCCCGCGACACAGTGACAATCATTGTTCACGAGGAGCATCCTACTACTTCTATTGGTAGTTTAGATCATACAGATGAAATGGAAAGCTATGAAAGACGAATGAAAGCATCGAATTTGCGGTTTTGGAGATCACATTCTACTGGACATTCTATAGTAGTCAAAACCGAAAAAGAACAAGAACGAGAAGAAAAAGATGAGATTAAGATACATATTGAGATATTTGGAGAATGTCAATTTGAAGATCACAAGATGACTTTACCTAACAGAAAGCTGTATTGCGTTAGAGGAACTTACTCGGTAGGATAGATTAGAGCCCAAGAATGTGAAATTGGCTTGGGTGATACATACATCTATTGGATCCAAATTTTGTTTTAATCAGATTCTAGTTTCTGATGGCGTTTTGGCCTTCCAATTTTGTAGTTTTTTTGATACTATAGGTTATACAAATAGAAGATGTTGAAGATTGTTGTAATGTATGTACTCAAATTCTCATTCTTCCATACTATACAAACTATTAAGTAACGATCATTATATTTTGGGAAAACGATCTTCTTCTTTGGGAAAAAGAATTGGGTTGGTTTAGTTCTTAATTGGTTTGAATTGGGTTTAATTTAGGTTTAATTCGGTTTAAGTTTTTGTTAGTCTGGTTTTGTATCAGGTTTAGATTGTAAACCGCAGAAATCTAGAAAATTATGAAATTGGATAGAGAACTATTAATTCGGGGGATTAAGGTTCCGATCATTAGTTCCATGGGCAATTGAATCGTGTTCATAGATTGGGAAGCATCTGATTTTCCGTGATATTTCTCGTGGGGAAATAGATCGTTTTCCCTAATATTTTTGGTATTCATATGTATCAGATTGTGAACCAAAAGCCAATGCCGGTTTAATATGGGGTGTCAAATTGATAGAAAACAAATATTGGGGAGAATATGATAACATTGAAGAGTTTAGAAAAAAGCGACGAATAGTTGTCTTTTTTTTTAATTTACAAGAGAAGTGAACAAAACCAGACTTGGAAGAGAAAATGGCGACGACCTCGGAAAAGTCAAGAGGAATCGGCGGAGGTGATCGAACGGCGAAAGCAGTCGTCGCCGATCAGATCTCTCAAGCCGTGAATTCTACTGCTAATCTTCTCCATCTGATGCGTCAATCGTCTTCTTCTCAGGTACCCTCTTAAAACATTTATTTATACGCATAGTCACCCGATGAAGATCATGCGAATGGATAAAAGAGGATTTAGGTTGGATAATTCTAATTTGTTGATTGGTTTTAGGTTTGTGTTTTTGAAATTCTAGAACCTGTGATCCAATTTACATCCTTTCATGTGTTAATTTAACATCTTATAGGTTGAATTTGATCTAATTAGTGAAGTGGGAATGTCATTTTTGGTGACTTTGGCCACATTAGGCAAGTAATATTAGCCTTTGATCAACATTTTTTGCTCTTGGGATTGGTTTTATTAGTTTGTTTGATTCAAGTCATGCTGTTCTGTATATTTGGCACGACAATGGTGGTTTGATGAAGACCTTTGTGCTGATTCTGATGATAGGAAATGGGGATTTGATGAATAAAGAAACATCTAAAGAGAATTACTAAGATGAGCTTTGGATATTTTATCTCTAGTTTTGAATATTGGCTATGTGCAGGCCCAGTTGGCAAAGCTCCCGAAGAATCTGTTGGCAAAAGCTTCACTGACTAAGGCCACTGGAGAAGTATGTATGTTATGATGTAGAAGAATGTATGACATAAATAATGACTTGTGTGGAGTCTTATGCATTTTCCGATTTTTAAGGCATTGGCGCAGCTTCCTCAAGTGATTTCATCTCTGGACGCTCATATAGAAAGCGGATTACACAGGTTTGATCTCCTTTGACTTGCAAGAACTGCCCTATTTTGAACAGCATCCAATTTATATCATTAAAACTTGTATCACTTGGAGTTGAATTGTAATAGCTATTTTAGAAACCAATAACTGAGATATGTGATAAGAGATTGCTCCCTTTAATAATGAAGATTACAGATATTTTCATGTTTGTTGCAGTTGTTGTATTCTAACCCAAGTTTCATTTTCTCAATACAGCGGCGTTCATCTGAACACAGTAACCCAGTTACTTGAAAACATGGAAAGCACACAGCTTCGTGCTCTTCGACAATCTAACATATCCCCTGTGGTATAAACTCTGATCTCTTATTAGCAATTAGTTTCTTTTTTCCAGCAAGCAATTGAGGTTATCATAATTTATTTCTGTGATTTTTTTCCATAGGACAATCAATCTCCAGCCAATTTGAAAATTTCAGACAAATGACAAGTAATGATCTCCAAGTTGGCACATACGGCGTCTCTTATTTCGTTGTTCAGTCTTCGTCAAACGATCACACTTACCTAATCTCCAACAAAGACAAAATTAATGGTGGTGACCAGAGGGCGGAATCTGGTTCCATGATAGCTCTGGTTGTTTGAGTCTTTTGATATCAAATTGAGTCGAGTTGTTTCTTGATGATTAGCCAAGTGTTCTTTGTGATATACCCACTTTTAGCTGTGTATTTATTTTTTTTAATTATATTAGAAAAGCTCTTTATTAACTTTATGTTGAAAAACAAATTTACATTTTACCATATATATAAATTAATATGATTTAATTAAACTATATAGTTGTATTCTATATAGAACGTATAATAACATAATGTGATATGTGATTATGTGAAATATATAATGTTACATTATAAATCAAATGTACACACATTTGATTTTAATGATATTGGACTAAATAAAATTTCACATAGATATTATGATAGTTGTCTAAATACAGTAAAAACTCAAATTGGTCGTTTTGGTGCTGTAAGAGAAAATTGGGAAATACTGGAAACAAATCAGCGTAGACCAAACAAGTCTATTGTGACCGTAAACAAATCAGCGGTGACTGAACAAGTCCGCGAAACTGTAAACAAGTCTGCAGAGACTAAACAAGTATGCAGTGACTGTAAACAAGTCTGCGATGACTGTAAACAAATCTGCGGTGACTGAACAAGTCCGCGGAACTGTAAACAAGTCCGCATAGACTAAACAAATCTGCGGTGACTGTAAACAAATCAGCGGTGATTGAACAAGTCTGCAGAACTATAAACATGTCTGCAGTGACTAAACATGAGTATTTATTAAAACCAAATTTTGTGTTTGAGATGCTCTTAAGTTATTCTAAATTAAGTTTAGTACAATTATTGGTGAAAGACATAATTATAGGATCAAAGAAAAAATAAAAGTAGTTTTGAGATTTTGAGGACTTGTTAGAATAGCAAAAACCTTAAAATTTGATGATTTGAGGGTTTGTTGGAGATGTCCTTAGAGCATTTTTTAACATGGATATTCGTTTTGAAATAAAATGCAAATGATTGACATATTTTAGAGTAATATGTATGACCTCATTCTTACCATTCTATTTTTTTTAACTATTATTAAGTGAAATTAAAAAAAACCATTTTAATTACTAGATTAATAAAGAACCATCTAAGAAGTTGTAAAAAATGAAATCTATAAAGTTGTATTAGGTAATCATCAATAGGGAATTAAAAAAAAAAAATCTACAATTCTTTTTTGGTGAATTCGCTATACACATAGTTTTAAAGAAGCGGAAATGCCTTTTTATGAGAATGGTCACATTACATTTAAAGAGTCGTTTCGTCTTACTTTTTTGTTTTCAGTGAAGCGATTTAAGGAATAATCTTCTCTATTTGTGGTTTTTGATTCTAAAACTTACTAGGGTATCATTTAGACCTTGCATCATTGCTTGTAGTTATAATTTGTATGTTCAGTGTTGGAGATAGGATTGGCAATCCTATCAGCCCGGCCCATTAAGGATATATAGCCCATTTGCTGACCAGTTCAGCCCAAATTAAAGCAGGTAGATCACGAGCAAGACGATGACGAGCAAGACAATCCCGAGCAGGTCGATGACGAGTAAACTCGGCCCATCCGATGAAGCCCAAAACATTGCCGACTTACCAAAAACACTCAAGTGCGATTCGGCGTAGGATTCAAGTCACCGCGCACGCGCTGAGCAACAAAGGCGGTTAACAGGGCCAATTGATTCCCTATAAATACCCCTTGTACCTCATTAATAAAAGGATTCGAAAATTTGGAACAAGAACAAACACTTGAGTTAAACACTTATTTCATCCCGAGCTGGACTTTTAACCTATCCCGAGCTCTTAATCACAAGTGTCTTTAAACTTTTCTATTAAACGGAAATTTCGCCTCCGCGTTTATCATCAATAGATACTTATCGAATCATAATCAGTTCATTTATATTAGTTTTCATCAAGATTAACATTTGGCGCTAGAAGGAGGGGGGTTTAGACATTTCCTAAGCGCAAAGAGAAGTCACAGAGATGGCCGGACAAAAGTCATCAGTATTACCGCACTCTGCAGACGTAGATGAGCTCGTTCTGTCGAGGGTATCAAACCCGAGAGAATCGGATCCTTCGACATCAACCCGAGCTGCAACGTCCCGACCTCGGACTCAGGATAATGAAGTTTTCCCACCAGATGTCCCAATTGAAACCGAGCCCGAAGTCGTCACTAACGGCATAAATTGCCCGCTACCTGAAGTAGATACAAGAGTTGATACGACGCCCCGAACTCAGCCGTCGCATACAGACACCGATCCTACATCCGGAGATCAACTCAGCATGACAAACGCCCTTTTGCAAACCTTAATCAACCAAATGACCGAGACGACTCGAAGCAACAATGAGCGTTTCGCCGAGCTCGCGGCCGGTCAGAACATTTGCCATGAACGTCTGGATAACGTAGCACCTCGGAACAACACGGTTACCGATCGTACATCCGAAGACGAGGCACGAAGGTTCCCGAGCTCGTTCATCAACACTTCGTCGGCTTCCGATGAACAAGACTGACTACAACGCACCCGCCGTAACCCAGAGGAACCGAGGCGTCATACCCCAGAATTCTCTCGGGGAGAGGACGAGCGACTGGCCGAAGCGCCCCCGATCAGCGACAGACAACACGGCCAACGAAGCCCAGGGGCGTTGCAAAAAGTCTTAGCCGACCAAGAGCGGGACCGTGAGTTGGCTAGTATTAGAGCCGAGCTCCGCCGGATGACTTCAACCGTTCATCAGGCAACCAGCTCGGCACCCGAAATAGATCGAATTCTGCGAGAAACCCAGAACACACCATTTAGCCCCCGATTGCAGAACACCTCGTTCAGATATCCGGAAAAAGTCAAAATCCTCCCGTACAACGGACTCACAGATCCCAATGAGTTCATGACCGCATTTATTGTCGCCACGGGACGCCATCAGCTCGCCCCAGAGGAACGAGAAGCCGGGATTTGCCAACTGTTCATAGAAAATCTTGTCGGCCCCGCGCTGACTTGGTTCGCTAGATTGGAAACGCATTCGATACATAACTTCTATCAACTATCGGCCGCTTTCCTAAAACATTATTCGATGTTCATCCAACAAGGAACATCTAACGCCGATCTCTGGGCGTTAACCCAAGGTCCAAAGGAAACCCTACGGTCATACATCGATAGATTTAAGACAGTGGTGTCCCGAGCTACATTATCGGATGACGCTGCCCTCCCAGCTCTCTGAAACGGCCTCTGGTTTGAGTCGGGCTTCAGGGAGGACATGAAGTTAAACAAACCGTGGACGTTGGAGGACGCCCTCTGCCGAGCCTCGATCTTTATCGAGATTGAAGAAGAACGGGCCCTCATGACAAAAAAACATACTCCGGTCAAAGCACCCACCCTAAAAGACAAAATTCGGGAAGAATGCTTTGAACCCCGTCAGCACTACGATGATGAGTATATGCAGGAAAGAAGTAAACGAGCGGCAACATTTACCATCAACGATAGCCCGGACTCGCCATCAGCCACTCCCTCCTTTGCAATCAGTAACGAAACGCAAACTCCGCCGAACGAGCAACAGAATTCCCCGTTCGCCTGGAAAAAATGGCAAAACCCCGATTCTCGACCCCGAAACAAGGAGGCCTATTGTGAATTCCACAAGATGAAGGGTCACCCAACTTCTCAATGCCGATCTCTTCATGAAGCTCTTTTGGCACAATATAACAAGGGCGCCGTCAAGCTAGATGAACGCCATGCTCCACGAGGAAACATAAACCGCCGAAACAACGGCCAACAACCGTTTGCAGGTCGGAACAACAACCAGCGCGGAAACAATGCACCCTAGGGGCAAGACGATGATATCCGAAGACGCTCCCCATCACGAGATCGGGATTCAGACAGGCAACCCCGTGTTGAACAGACCGGGGATCAGAGGGAAAACACTCCGGAGGAAAGAGATCATGTACAAGAATTACCTCCGGCGCGACATCTCATCGGGATGATCATGGGCGGTCCCCTTGAATGCAACGACTCCATCCGATCGATTAAAATGTCCGAACAACAGGTCGTTGCAAGCCTGAAGCAAATGGAAAGTCCATCACCGAGCTCGACCGAAGAGGAGGTTGACATCACCTTTACCGCGCAAGATGGACGCGGGGTAGCTCACCCACATCATGACCCTCTAGTAATTCAACTACGAGTTGCAGACTGCGATGTCGGACGAGTGCTAGTTGATACCGGGAGTTCGGTAGACCTCATTTTTAAAGATACCTGGGATAAGATGAATCTTACCGGCCTCGCCCTCAAACAATCCAAACGACCCCTAACTGGATTTAATGGAGACAAGACCAATATAATCGGGACAGTCAAGCTCCTGATCTACGTTGGCGGAACCACCAGGATTGTCAAGTTCGAAGTGATCGACAAGCCCGCAATCTACAACGTGATCCTCGGAACCCCGTGGATTAACATGATGAAGGCGGTCACTTCAACGTATCATCAGTGCCTCAAATTCCCCGTAGGCTCAACGGTCCGTACCATTCGCGACGATCAACGAATGTCCCGAACATGTTTCATCGTCGGGCACAAGTTACGGAAAAAAGTCAAAACATGTCAGGTAATTGATTGCCACATCTCAAGAGATCCAGACCTCCACAACCAACCAGCTCGGAACCGCGTAACTCAAGTCAACATTGACCCGAACAAAGAAGGGCGCCACGTCAGCATTGGCGCCGACCTCAACGAGGACATCAAAGCCGAGCTCGTTGAATTCCTCAAAGAAAACGTATCGACCTTTGCCTGGTCGACTAAAGATATGCCTGGGATAAATCAGGCAATTACCACCCACAAACTCAAAGTTGACCCGACCTAAAAACCGATTAAACAAAAGCGGCGCAGGTTGAACCCTGAACGAGCACAAGCCGTAAACGATGAAGTAGAGCGGTTGACCACGGCCGGATCCATCACCGAGATCAGATATCCTGAGTGGTTAGCCAACCCGGTAGTGGTGAAAAAGAAGTCTGGGAAATTTAAAGTCTGTGTGGACTTTACCAACCTCAACAAAGCATGTCCCAAAGACAGCTTTCCGCTTCCTCGGATCGACCAAGTCATCGAAGCGACCACTGGAAACGAGCTCCTTTCCTTCATGGACGCCTTATCGGGTTACAACCAAATCCGTATGCACCCGGATGACCGCGAAAAGACGGCATTTATCACAGATCGGGGAACTTACTGTTACGAAGTCATGCCCTTCGGACTAAAAAACGCAGGTGCCACTTACCAGCGACTTGTCAACAAAATGTTCGCTAATGAGCTCGGGCGAACAATGGAAGTTTACATCGACGACATGCTCGTAAAATCCCTCTTAGCAAAAGTTCACGTCGGCCACCTCAAGACGTGCTTCCAAACCCTTAACGAGTACGGGATGAAACTAAACCCGGCAAAGTGCACCTTTGGAGTGACCTCCGGAGAATTCTTGGGGTACATCATCACGCAGCGCGGGATTGAGGCTAATCCGGCACAAATCAAAGCGGTTCTCGAACTACCTTCACCAAAAAACAAGTGTGAGATCCAAAGGCTCACAGGAAGAATCGCCGCCCTCAACCGATTCGTGTCCCGATCAACGGACAAGTGCTTACCATTCTATCAACTCCTCCGCGGTAATAAGGAGTTCATTTGGGATGAGCAGTGTGAGGAAGCTTTCCAGCGATTAAAAGTGTACCTCTCGACACCCCCCGTCCTTTCAATGCCCGAGGTGGGAGAAACTTTGTATCTCTACATAGCAGTTTCCAACTCGGCCGTTAGTGGCGTCCTTGTTAGAGAAGACCGGGGCAAGCAAAAACCCATCTTTTATGTCAGCAAGTCTCTTGAAGGAGCAGAAAGTCGGTATCCCGCTCTCGAAAAGCTAGCCCTCGCTGTTATCACCGCGGCTCGGAAATTACGTCCGTACTTCCAATCTCATACGATCGCCGTCCTAACCAACTTACCCTTGAAAACAGTTCTTCATAGCCCAAGTCAATCGGGTCGGATTGCCAAATGGGATGTTGAATTAAGTGAATACGACGTCGAGTATAGGCCCCGACCTGCCGCTAAGTCCCAGGTTATGGCGGATTCCCTGATCAAGTTGGCTCCCGAGCTAATGGACTTTGATGTTCCCGAACAGTGGGATCTGTTCGTCGACGGATCATCCTCACGCCATGGATCCGGCATCGGCGTCAAGCTTGAATCACCAACGGGCGAAGTACTTGAACAGTCGTTCCGCCTAGCATTCCCGGCCTCAAATAATGAAGCCGAGTATGAAGCCCTGATCGCCGGACTCAAGTTAGCAAAAGGCGTCGGAGCCACTAGTATCCGAGCCCATTGCGACTCACAACTCGTAGCAAACCAGTTTAGCGGTGAATACGAGGCCAAAAACGAGCGTATGGATGCCTACCTCGGACTCGTCAGAAACTTGGCAGCCGAATTCAACGAGTTTAGCCTCACAAAAATATCCCGAGGAGAAAACATTTCCGCCGATGCGCTTGCCGCCCTAGCTTCGACTAGTGACCCAACTCAGCGCCGCGTCATACCAGTCGAAAGTATTGACCAACCCAGCATCGTTCTTCCTCGAGGAGTCGCTCTCATCGAAGATGCTCCCGCAGCCGAGCTCAATGACACAGGCAGGCAAGAAACCAGGAACCATCCCACACAATCGACCTCAACGGACTGGCGAGCTGAAATATTATCCTACATAGAGAGCGGGGTGGCCCCAACTGACAGATGGGAAGCTCGGCGCTTTAAACGAAAATGCGCACGATACGTTCGCCTCGGTGACAGGCTGTTTAGGTGGAGTTCCTCCGGAGTCCTTCTCACCTGTCTACACGGGGATGAAACGACCGGAGTCATGAAGGAGCTACACGAAGGTGCGGGAGGAAATCACTCCAACGGCCGAGCTCTCGCAATAAAAATCAGAAATCAAGGCCATTTTTGGCCGACGATACTTAAGGATTGCGAAAACTTCGCATCACGATGCGAACAATGCCAACGACACGCCCCGATGATAAACCTCCCTGCCGAGCTCCTCAGTACAACAACTGTGCCTTACCCCTTCATGCGATGGGCAATGGACATCATAGGTCCTATGCCCCGATCTCGAGGAAAGGCATACATCCTTGTCATGAAAGATTACTACACCAAATGGGTCGAGGCTGAATCCTACAGCAACATCCTCGCCGACGATGTGCGAAAGTTCGTTTGGAAGTTCATCATCTGCCGTCACGGGCTTCCGTACGAGATCGTCACGGACAACGGCCCGCAATTCACCTCGGGACTCTTCGACGACTTCTGCGCAAAATGGCGGATAAAACTGAACAAGTCCACACCTCGGTACCCGCAAGGCAATGGACAAGCTGAAGCAACTAACAAAACTTTAATCGATGGCCTGAAGAAGCGACTCGGCGCAAAGAAAGGACTCTAGGCAGACGAGCTCGATGGCGTCCTCTGGAGTCATCGTACAACGCCACGATCCGCGACGGGCCGAACGCCGTTCTCATTGTCTCATGGCATGGAAGCAATGGCGCCCTCTGAGGTCGGGATTCCAACTCTTCGCCGATCAATGCTCGTGCATAACCCCGCTCTCAACGACGATATGCTCCAAACAGAAGAAGACTTTTTAGAAGAGCAACGCAACAACGCCCTCCTACGAATACAAAATTATCAGCAGCTTGCCTCAAAATACTACAACAAAAAATTAAGGGGGAGACACTTCGATGAAGGAGACTTAGTGCTTCGCAAAGTATTCGACAATACCGCGGAGGAAAACGCTGGCAAGCTCGGCGCACATTGGGAAGGCCCATACCTCATCTCCAAAATCGTCAAACCCGGTGTCTACGAGTTAGCCACAATGAAAGGCGAAGCTGTCCCGCGCTCGTGGAACACATTACCTCAAACGTTTCTATCACTGACACTCCCGACCTATTTCAATATAACAGCTCGATACGACTGAACTACGATTGGCTTGATCCCCCTGTCCGGGGGTACGTAGGCAACCTTTACCCGAGGTTCAGCTATGACATGAATATACTACATTTCTCAAAGCAAAGTATCGCCGAGTTCTCGCTCGCAAAAAAACAAAACAAAACAAAAAAAAAAAAAACAAAAAGCCGAGTTCTCACTCGCAAAAAAATTCGCGGAGTTCTCACTCGCAAAAAATTATCGCCGCGCATAAACTCTCAGCGCATAGTCGAGTTCTCACTCGCAAAAGTCCTGCGCACAAACTATAAGCGCAAAGCCGAGTTCTCACTCGCAAATATTCCGCGCACAAACTGTTAGCGTGAAGCCGAGTTTTCACTTGCAAACCTCCCGCGCACAAGCCTTAAGCGTAAAGCCGAGTTTTCGCTCGCAACTCTTCTACGCACAAAACGGTAAGCGTATAATTGAGTAAACAACGTGACCGAACTCACTCTCACATCGTACTTACGAAAAACAAGTTAACTTTGACAAAAAATGGTTTTCATTAAAAGTTACACGGTCGTAAACTTACCGATCTACAACTTTTAATACAAATCTAAAACCAAAAAATAAAGCCGAATAGAGTAGCCAGCTAACTACAAAGAAAACGGAGACAATCCAGACGCCCGCACTTCAGCCGCATCCTCCGACGTAAACATGCGAAGGTTAGTCCCATACGGACTGCGGTAAAAACGGTAACGACCGACCTGGCGTCACATAGCAGCATCTTCAGACACTTCAAAATCTGAGGGAAGCAACTCGGGAACTGGATTGGCCTTCAGCTCGGCCTCATACCTAGCTTCATCTTCGGCAATCTTGGCGAGCAGCGCGACCGAAATGACAACTCCCTCTTTACTCTGAAGGGTCTCGAAGCATCTTCGCAGGCCCCGAGCTTGAATGAAAAGACCTTTAGGGCGGTCAAGTTTGTTACGGGCCTCCAGATTGTCCCGAACTGATTGCATCCGAGCAGCGCACTTGGCCTTATACATCACGAAGCGCCTGGCAATCTCGTCCTTCTCTTTCTCGAGCAGAATCTCCTTCTCCTTCAGACGGAGATTTTCTGCTTCAAGCACATCCTGTTCTGTGCGCACGAGGACTGCATCAGTTCTGCTTTTCTCGAGCTCAGCCTCTATATGAGCTACTCGAGCCCTGCTCCCGTCCTGCTCCGCGGTCAGCTCGGAGCGAATCTTAGCCAGCTCGGCCTCCATGTATGTTTCCCGACGCTGCAATTTCCCGATCAGCAGATTTCTTCTGCTCTTCGTCAAGTTCGGCAGCCTTAACTCCCACTCCCGTTGCAAAAGTCTCTGCTTCCTCCTTTGCGATCTTGACTTGCATATCGCATTCCCGAGCAAAGTCAGCAAGAGCTTTCCCCATCTAAGAGCAATAAAAGACAAAGGTGAGGAAGAAACATCCTAAAGCGTATGGAAACGTGAGATCTACCCCGAGTATTACCTGTACGAAAGAGTGGGATGCGCGGATAAACGGTGATGGCGCCGCCATCACCGGAACTTCCAGCACATCAACAGTGGTGCAGGATATCGCCCTCACCAGTTCGGCGCAGTCTGAGGCGCTCTCAAAAATCGGCGTCGAAGACCGAGAATAGGCAAAGGAAAAGCTGTGATCGTCACCTCCGCCCGCACTAACGCCTTGGCCACTTGTGCTGCCTGCATTAGTTTTTTGCTTTTTAGAGGAACGTTCCTTCGAGCTCCTCTTCGACCTCTTGCTTGTTACCCTCTTCCCACGAACTCGATCTTCCTCCCGCTCAGTCGTGACTGGGATCGCCCCTACAGAAGGCAGCTCCTCAGCAACACACAGGACACGCTCTTCGGCAACATTCCCGACCACACCGGTCCTGAAACTTGGAGTCGGAACGGATCCTTCAGCTTGAGGGCTCCGTACAGAACACTCGGGATCTGGCAGTCCTTCAAACATATCAGGAAAGTCTTCGATCCCGAAATCGGCAGCACCAGCTTCTTCCCGAGCTTCAGCCACTCCTTGCGCCTCGGCCTCTCTTGGAGCTTCAGTCTCTTCCTGAGCTCCAGGATCTCCCTGAACTTCAGCTCCATCCCGAGCTAATATGGGAGATGCCGTTAGCTCTTCGGCATAGTCGGGAACGTCGTACCACATCTTTACCAGCTTCCCTGAAAGAAAAAACGTGAATAAAAAAAAAAGGGAAGAAAAGGAGCAAAACGCAAAGCAAACCAGAAGAAGTATGAACTCGCCTTTTGCAGCGTCTTCCCGAGCTTTGCGAACTCTCTCCTCCGTCACGTCCTTCCAAGAAACGTTCTGCGCCTGAAGAGCACCAATGGCCGCCTCAAACTCCTCCGACCTATAGGAGCTAGTGTTGTGCTTCACTGAAAGAGATGGCAAAAGATTAGTAATTGAAAGAACCAACGATGAAACCAATCTAAAAACACGGGGCTCTACCGGGATCAAAGTTCCATACAGTACGATGTCCCTCATCCGGATTCAGACCAGATCCACCCCCAGCTTGTACAAAAAAGTAACGCGTCTACCACTCGTCGATTTTACTCGGCTTCCCTATCACGATCTTCGACCCGAGGTTGAGTACGGCGTAGAAAGTTCCGGCGTACGCCGAGTTCTTCTTCTGAGTTGTCAGAGACTCGAAAAGCTGGTCAGTAAGCTCCATCCTGTGCTCGGCAGCTAGCACGTAGACATCTATCATGTTCTGCACGGTCGTCGGACAGACTTGAGAGAATGCCAAGTCTCGAGCTCGGCAATATCGCACAAACACCTCGGGAAGGGGAAACCAAAGATGCAGCCTCGTGAAGAAACTTTCGTAGAGACATACGTAACCTGGAGGAGGAGACCAAGGCCGATCTTCTGACTTTGGGACCCTGAAGTTACATGCCGAAAACATCTCTTTCAATGGGTAAAGAGACTCCCATTTCTGCTTGGTCGGGAACCCCCCTTGTCTGAACGAGAGTTTAACAGGTTTCGGAGTCTTTTGGACTCTCTGGGCAGCTGCTGCTCTAGGTCGTCCACCCCGACCTCGACTCACTACTCTAACTGTCTCGGGCACGGGAGCAGAAGTAGCGACTGGTGCCGACGCGGACGCTCCTGCGTTATCAGCTCGGTCTACTCCTCGGTCTACTCCGCGACGAGCTGCCGCAACCAACGAAGGCACTTCAACATCCCCCATTCTATGACGCGCTGGACCCAAAGGAGGCGCCCCCGAACCGAAAACTCTGAGTACGCGACAAACCCTCGGATCCGGCATGGACGTAGAAGCCTGCGCACCACTGTCCGACCTCTGTTGAGTGATGGGTTGCGCCGCAGACGTGGATACTCCCGCGTTATCAGCTCGGTTCTTCTGGCGACGAGACAACGGAATGTCATCTTCATCTCTCTCTTCATCAAAGAGCGGAATTATTCGATCGGGAACAGGAGACCCGACGTCGGACTCTGAAGAACCCCCGTATTGATCGGCAGATTCGGAGTTAAAACTCGACTCGACTCGGATACCGCTGAGTGCGCGAACCATGGTCACCGGAGGAGAGAAAAAGACAGAATAGAAGGCAAATGGTCCCGGAGAGCCCCGGCGGAATAAAAAGTGCAGAGATAGGGCGAGAAGAAGTGACGCACCTGGGTAAGGACAGAAAACCGCCGTCAGAAGAGAGATTCTCGTCGAGTGAAAGAAAACCAAAATCAGAAAGGGGTGCGCCGGAAATCGAGTTCGAGAGAAGAATGAAAAGAAGCAGGAAAGTCAATCAGTTAAGTGTTTGCGAAAAGTGGAGGAAGAGGAAGAGAGAAACGTGTTTATGAAACGGCGACATTGATATCCGAGTTCGCTCTCACCATAAGAAAGCGACACGTGGAAACGAAGCGCGGGAAACCGTGGTTCCAGCACCATAAGAGTATGACACGTGGCAAAAGCGCGGGGATCAGTAAAGATGCAAATGATTACTTTCTACGGCGAACTCCACGCGCGGACGCATAGCACGGTTTAGTCGCGCACGCGATCGTTCCATGAACGTGATCAAGGAAACAAATCGATAGGCCGGGACCCATACGGTTTCTTCCGCACGACTGTTCCTTTCAACAGCGAATGCACCGGGCTGAAGCGCACGTACCTCGGCGTACTCGTGATCTATCATACCCCGAGCTGGGGGGGCTATTGTTGGAGATAGGATTGGCAATCCTATCAGCCCGGCCCATTAAGGATATATAGCCCATTTGCTGACCAGTTCAGCCCAAATTTAAGCAGGTCGATCCCGAGCAAGACGATGACGAGCGGGTCAATCCCGAGCAGGTCGATGACGAGTAAACTCGGCCCATCCAATGAAGCCCAAAACATTGTCGACTTACCAAAAACACTCAAGTGCGATTCGGCGTAGGATTCAAGTCACCGCGCACGCGCTGAGCAACAAAGGCGGTTAACAGGGCCAATTGATTCCCTATAAATACCCCTTGTACCTCATTAATAAAAGGATTCAAAAATTTGGAACAAGAACAAACACTTGAGTTAAACACTTATTTCATCCCGAGCTGGACTTTTAACCTATCCCGAGCTCTTAATCACAAGTGTCTTTGAACTTTTCTATTAAACGGAAATTTCGCCTCCGCGTTTATCATCAATCGATACTTATCGAATCATAATCAGTTCGTTTATATTAGTTTTCCTCAAGATTAACATTCAGAACAACATACACTGAGACTTTTTCACTCCTTGCTGTTTTTATCTCTATTTTCAAGCTTTTCTGCTTTGGTTTGGATTCTAGGTTTGACAGCTAAATCTGTAGACGCCGAAAATGTTAGTTCGAATGGATAGGTTAAGTCAGTTACCTGAAACGCTACTTTTGAGAATATTTTCTTTCATGCCTGTAAAAGATGTCGTGGCGACAATGGTTTTGTCGAAACGGTGGGAACTACTTTAGATGGTTGTGCTAAAGCTTGTATGTGCTTATAGAACTGCACAAAAACATGTCAAATTTTGACCAAATTTCTTACCAAAAATGGTCAAAACTATTATCGACATACTTTTGACCAAATTATGATGAAAATTTAAATTGGTTTAGACCAACATATTTGGTTGATAATTTGTCAAAAAAATTATGGCGAATTCTACTTATGACGTTTAGCGCTATGCACATGTGAGACAGATTGGCTGAATCTACTTATGTGTGTACTCAAAGATCCCCCTAAATTACGAGCTCTCAAACTGGTTCAGGTCTGCAGATGTGAACCTGAGTTAATTCAGTTTCTTTGATCAACATATATTTCAGTACAATAACAACATGATGATACTTTACTTCTATCTCAGGACCATATCCCATCTGAACCAAGTGCAGTTCTTGAATGTCTGTCAACAAGTCTTGAAACTCTTGAATGGGTACAATATGAAGGAACAAAAGAATTGAAAGAAGTAGCGGCATTAATCTTAAGAAGTGGAAATCGTTTAAAGAAGGTAATTATCTCCTCTAAGAAATTTGAGATGTTCAAGGATTTGTCATTGATGGTCAGGCGTTCACTTGCATGTCAGATTGCATTCAACTGAAGTTTAGTTCAGTCTTGTTCAATAGTCAAGTTGTTTTGTGTTTGATCCGAATCTTATATAGATGTTTGAGACTATGAGGTTATGGGCCAAGTCATTTAGTTAAGGCCCAAATATGAATCAAAATTGTTTTGTGGATGGCCCAAATTGTTGTGTAGCTTAACATAAGGTTTGTTATATAAAGTGAAGAAACAGCACATTAAGAGAGAGACGAGAGAGAGAAGCGGAACAAGTAACGTGAGAAGGAGGCAATACAAGGAGAGATACGTGAGAAGTTGAGAGAGAGAGAGACGAGAGACAAAGAAGCACCAGAGAGTTAAGATCACAAAGAGAGTTAAGAGTCTTTACCTTTGTGTTCTTTGGGGTTGGGTGTGCTTAAGGTTGTAATCTCTTTTTAGTTTCTTTTCCTTTGTGATTGCTAAACCTATAACAAGAAGAAGAGATACTTGTAATCCTTTGCTATAGTTAAAGTTGTGGGAGACGGTTCCCACCCGAGACGTACCGGTTAGAGGCCGGGAACGCGGCGATCAATCTCTTGTGTTTATTCTAGCTAAATCAATCAACGATCCTAACAACTAAATTCCTAACAAGTGGTATCAGAGCAATCCATTTTTGATTGCAAGGGAGACAATTAGCTATGTAACAAACACATAGAAGATTTAAGGTTGAGAAGTTTGACGGCAAAGGCGATTTTGGGTTGTGGAAGCATAAAATGTTGTGTCAATTGGAGATTCTAGGCTTAGAGTCTACTTTGACTGAAGATGCTACAATCTTAGAATCTAGAAAACAAGAAAAAGGAGGTAAACCTAAAGTAGATCCAAAGAAAGCTGACAAGGATAAAAGAGCCAAGAATCTGATCATCATGTGTCTAAACGATCTTAGATCTTATTCTAAGGAAGGTTATGAAGGAGACTACTGCACTTGGGATTTCGAAAGCACTGGAAAGAGACTACTAGACAAAGACCTTACCCAACAGGATCTACTTGAGGCACATGTTCACTACTTTCAAGATGGTGGAGCACAAAAGCATTGAGGAAAAACTGGATGCTTTTCTCAAGCTAGTTGCAGATCTAGCAAGTATTGACACCAAAATCAGTGATGAAGACCAAGCGCTACAAGTTATGGCTGCCTTACCACCACAATATGATTCACTAGTTGATACACTCAATTCTGGTAGTGGGAAAGATACTCTGACACTAAACTCAGTCACAAGCTCAGCATACTCTAAGGAAATTGAGTTGAAAGAAAAGAGATTGTTGAACGTGTTAAAGCCAATTTCAGAAGGGTTATTGGTTGAATCCAGAGGCAGAAAACCGTGGACAGAAAATAACAACAGGGGCATATCTAAATCAAGACCGAAGTAGCGGTTGTTTTATCGGTGGAAAAAAAGATCACTGGAAAAGAGAGTGTCCTGAGAGAAAGACAAGGAAACCCACAAAATCTATCAACATTGCAACAGAGCCTAAGGAACCTTTGGTGTTAACTAATAGCACTCATGAAAATATGAATAAATGGGTGATGGACTCTTGTTGTACATTCCATAGTACACAAGACAAAAAAGTCTTGTTTGACTTTATGGAGTTCAATGGTGGTAGAGTGCTTATGGCTAACAACACTATGGAAAAATCAAAGGAGCTAGAAAAATCAGAATTAAAAATTCAGATGGTTCTTTAGTGATACTCAAGGATGTAAAATACATGCCAAAGGTGAGTAGGAATCTGATTTCTTATGGAATGTTAGAAAAATCAGGTTGCAAGTATGAATGAAGTAATTTCATGGTGCATTTCTACAAAGATGGGGATAAAGCATTGTCTGAAAAATACAAAGATGGTTTGTATTACCTTCAAGGCACAGTTGTTAAGGCTGATATGAATGTGTCAAAAGCTGGGAATGTGAATATGAGAATTGCAAACCCGAAAACAGAAGCAAGCAACAAGAAGAAGTCAAAGGTTACTTTTAGTGAGAATCTAATTCAAGGACCAACGTCACATGGTTTTGAGACAAGAGGTTCTTCCATTCAAAGTGGAGTATCTTCATCAGAAAAATCAAAAACTTTAGAAGAAGTCGAAGTGAAAGATTTTGGTTGCGTAGCTTATGATGTAGCTACAAAAGAGAGTGATACAAAAGAACTTAAAACCTTGAAGAGGTGAGGAAAAGATAGAAACTGATTGGAAGTAAGTGGGTGTGTGAACATGAAATCAAGATTACAAGAAATCTTTGAAAAGAAAAGGAATAATCCTAGCGTGGTTAATAAAGGCTTTTCACAGAAGGGAAACGAGTTGAAGCATATGGATTTCATCAGAGACAGAGACATTGTTTCTAAGGGAGATATAACTCCATCTAATATTCATTCAAGCAAAGATCCAGCAGGTTTTCAAAGGGAGGTAGTACCTGATATGAAGTTCCAACGTTCTTGTGAGCTTTTCAACATTCACTAAGTGGAGAAGCAGGCCCAGGTAACTCAGTGTTTGTGACTTGATCTCACAGAACAGAACTAACAAAGGTTGTTAGTTTCAGTGAACGCTTGAGATTAGGAGTCATTAACTAAGATGTCAAAAAGGAGAGTGATGGAGTTACTTGGAGGAGTTTTGGAGCCGTGACAGAGAGTGATCGGTTCCAGGTGGAGTAGCTGCAGAGAAGAAATTATGAAATCAAAATTAATGATTTCACAGATTTCTGAAAATCAGAAAGAAGACACAAGGCATGATGAAGATGATACATGTTAGAATAAGGGGTTTACCTATAATCATCAAGCTAGAAGAAGAACACGTGTTTGTTGTTCATAAGAAAAGCTACGAAGAGGAAAAAATGAAATTTTCAGAATTTTTTGAGTTTCTAATCTCAGAGGAATGCAAGTTCAAATTTTCACAAGGAAAAGACAAGACAAGGACATGGGTACCTGAGATGAACGGAGTGTAATTTGGCATGAATCTCAATCGATGGATTGAGCTGTATATTCACTATGAATTATATAGAGGTATTAC
Organism: Crucihimalaya himalaica; assembly: GCA_004349715.1. Classification (NCBI taxonomy): domain Eukaryota; kingdom Viridiplantae; phylum Streptophyta; class Magnoliopsida; order Brassicales; family Brassicaceae; genus Crucihimalaya; species Crucihimalaya himalaica. Next base: position 870,455 of record SMJT01000025.1, on the reverse strand, counting down.
AATGGTAACAATCATAATTAGAGAAACATTGAGTATTCCATATGTACATGAAGAAAATCCTTAGATTCCTATTCTATCACACCCTCGCAGTCGGAACGGGAGCATCGCGGACGGTCAAGCTGGACCGAAATGATGTAAAAAAAGATTTTGGAAGACTTTTAGTGAAGATATCAGCATATTGGTGAGCAGAAGGAACATGTAGAATCCGGACTTGGCCAAGCGACACTTTTTTGCGAACAAAGTGAATGTCTATCTCGATATGCTTTGTTCGTTGATGTTGAACCGGGTTGGTTGATAAATAAACAGCGCTGACATTATCACAATAAACAATGGTGGCAGTGGCAATGGGGCAGTGAAGCTCGCAGAGAAGTGTGCGTATCCAAGACGTTTCGGCAATAGCGTTTGCTACTCCATGATATTCAGCATCGACTTGGTTGAGACACAATTTATTAACGTTTAGAGAACCAAGAAACTATTTTATCACCGAGAAACACACAATAGCCAGATGTGGAGCGGCGAGTATCAGAACATCCGGCCCAATCGGCATCAGTATAGGCAGTGATTGATTTAGATGACCTATTGGTAAGGTGAATTCCATGAGATATGCTTCCTCGAAGGTAGCAAAGGATGCGCTTCAGAGCGTTGAGGTGAGGCTCGCGAGGATTATGCATTTAAAGACATATTTGTTGGACAGCGTAAGTGATGTCAGGACGTGTGAATGTAAGGTATTGGAGTGCACCGGCAAGGCTGCGATAGACCGTTGGATCAGAGACAGGAGGACCAAAATTGCCTATCATCTTGGAGGACGTATCGACGGGCGTAGAACATGGATTACAGTTTGTCATGCCAGCTCGGTGAAGAATATCAGCTGCATGATTTTTCTGATCCAAGAACATCCCATGTTTGTTCGTACGAACACGAATACCAAGAAAATGGTGAAGAACGCCGAGATCTTTCATAGCAAATTCAGAAGAAAGAGAGGAAATGATTTACCTGAGTAGTTGAGGTGTCGTAGCTGTTAGCATGATGTCATCAACATAAAGGAGAAGATATGCCATGTCTGGTCCGCGGTGATAAACGAAAAGAGAGGTATTAGACTTGCTGTTGATAAATCCGATGTGGGTGGCGTAGTTAACGAAACTTTGGTACTATGCATGAGGTGCTTGTTTAAGCCCATATAAAGACTTTTTCAAACAACATACGTGATGAGGGTGCAAAGGATCAACATATTATGGTGGTTGGTGCATATGAACAATTTCGTTAAAGGTTCTATGCAGGAAAGCATTCTTCACATCAAGTTGGTGCACCGGCCAATCACGAGTAAGAACAACATGAAGTACAACACCAATTGTAACTGGTTTGATTATCGGGCTAAACGTTTCATCACAATCAATGCCGATTTGTTGAGACTTGCCATTTGCTACAACTCGTGCCTTGTAACACAAAAGAGATCCATCTGCATTAAACTTATGACAAAACATCCACATAGAACGAACAATATTAGTAGTAGGGGGCCGTGGGACAAGATCCCACGTATCACTCAAAATATAAGAATCATATTCACTATCCATGGCACGTTTCCATTCTTTGGATTGAGCTGCTTGAATGTGAGAGGTGGGAAGAGGAATGCACAGCTTCAGTGTGAAGGGAGATTATTGGTTTTGGTTTAATTATGCCACTTTTGCTACGAGTTGTCATACGGTGAGAAAGTTCTAAAGGAAGTTGAGTGATAGTTATCGGAGCAGCGTCGGAAGAGTCGTCGTATCATTAGGGACGGTGGCGTCGGCATGAGAGGGAAGTGAAGAAGAAGTGACTTGATCATGAGCATTTACTGTAATTGAAGCATTGATGGTTATGTTGGAGGACTGATTTGTGTTAGATGAAGGGAGAATAGAATAATTTGGAGGAAGAATAGGGGAGGCTTCTTGATGTGAAGTATATCTGATGGAGATTGAAATGGGATGGTTGTTTCATCAAAAACTACATGGCGCGAGATAATAATACGTCGAGTTTGAAGGTCAAGGCAATGATATCTACGGTGTTGAGAAGGAAAGCCGAGAAAGACACATTTAGTAGAACGCGAAGAGAGTTTGTGAGACGATGTTGCAAAAAGATTAGGGTAACAAAGGCACCCAAAAACACAAAGATGATCGTAAGAAACCGGTTTATGGAAAAGGCGAGAGAAAGAAATTTCATTAGCGATGGAAGAAGAAGGTAGAATGTTAAAGAGATGGACAGCCATATGAAATGCCTCCACCCAATATGTGGTCGGCATATTAGCTTCGAAGAGAAGATCTCGAATTTTTTTTTTTAGTGTTCGAAGAGTCCTCTCAGCACGTCCGTTTTGCTGGGAGGTGTGAGGACATGAGAAGCGACTTTGAATTCCAGGAGAAGAGAAAAATTCTTGAAAATCTCGGTTGTTATATTCTCCACCATTATCGTATTGTAAAGCTTTAATGAGGGTTTGAATTTAGTTTGAACAAAGTGATAAAACGTTATAAATTTAAAAAATATTTCACTCTTTTGACGCAACGGATAAACCCATACAAAATGACTAAATTGATAAAGGAAAATCAAATAATACTTTATGCCACTCACACTTTGACCAAGAGATGTCCATATGTCTCAATGAATAATTTGAAAAGGAGAAGAAACTTGAGATAACGAAGAATGAAAAGGAACCCGAGTATGCTTGCCAAGCTGACAGGCATGACACAAACTTTGCATCTCGGGCTTTGAACATTTAAAAAAACTAAAAGCAACTAAAAATGAAGAGTATAATTGCCGGGATGGCCAAGAAGACGATGCTAGAGTGAAGAATCATTTGTAGAAATTGCAAAGGCTTGACCTGGAACAGTTGGGGTAGAGATAGAGTATAGAGCGCCAGAGCTATCACATCGGATAAGTGGCGTCCGAGTTTGAAGATCCTTAATAAGAAAACCAAAAGGATCAAATTCAATGGAACAAAGATTATCAGACGTAAATTGGCGAACATAAATTAAGTTTTTAAGAATGCCTGGAAAATGAAGAATATGACGGAGATGAAGCGGACGGGCATGAGAAGAAAAAATTAAAGAATTGCTAACAGAGGTGACAAGTAGAGATGATCCGTTTCCGACAGTAACAACTGGAAGTGGACTAGGAGGAGAGAAAGGCTTACCTGGGTGTGAGGTCAAGTGAGCGGTAGCCCCTGTGTCCATATACCAATTGGTGTCGGTGGGATTGATATGTGTCGGTGTTTGAAATACGTTGAGAAGAGCTGAGTGAATAACCCCTTGTGGCTGAACCGGTGTGGTTTGGCTTAAATATGCAGATCCTGTCGGTGGAGGACCAATGAGACTCTGAGCCGATGATGGTGGTGGTATCGGCGAAGAGATGACATTGTTGAAACGAGAAGAAGAGTTGGGCGTGAATTGTTGTGGAGAATTGGGCCAATTTGTATTATTGGACCATTGATAATTAAAATTAGGCTATTGAGGATTGGAGCAGTTTTGTTGATTTGACCAAGCCTAATTATTTGGAGTCCATGGCCCATTCGTCCATTGTGAATGAGGGTTGCTTCGTCCTCTTCTGTTGCGACCACAACGATTATGATGTCGATTGCCGCCACGATTGGAGTTGTTGTGATGAGGAGACGTCAAAAACGAAGGAGTGGGAGAGGCAGCAAGCAGAATTTGAGGCGAGGAAGCGTTGTTGGAGTGAGAGGAAACGGCGCGGCGGTGTGTGGCGAGTTGTTGCTCCTCGTCAAGCAACATCGATCTTGCCTCACTAAAAGATGGATAAGGAGAGCGATGTTTGATAACAATTATGATGTTATCAAATTTCTCGGAAACACCATTAAGCATATACATCAACAAAGTCTGGTCGGCGACAAGAGCGTTGACATTCGCAAGGAGATCAAACAAAGATTTTAATTTTTGGCAGTGATCGTGGACAAAGAGATCACCCATTGTGAGTGTTCGAAGCTCGTTATCTAATTGAATTTCGTGAGCTTCTTTGTTATCTCGGAAGAGATTTTCAATCGTTGTCCATAGCTCATGTGCAGTATATTTCGTTTTGAGGACAGAGTTGAGTAGAGACTCAGAGATAGTGCCATAGATCAACATCTTCACAGCCATGATTGAATAGGAGAATGAATTCAATAAGAAAAATGTAGTGTGAACAGAGGGATGAGGAAGAAGACAAAAATAAGAAAAAGTAGTGTGAACAGAGAGATGAGGGAGAAGAAATACGAGGATTGAGAAGATATTGTGAAGAAAAAAAAAAATCGATCTATTGAGAAGAAATCTTAGAAGAGAGAAGAAAACTTGGCTCTGATACCATGTAATTTGGCATGAATGTCAATCGATGGATTGAGTTGTATATTCACTATGAATTATATAGAGGTATTACAACGGTAACAATCATAATTAGAGAAATATAGAGTATTCCATATGTACATAAAGGAAATCTTTAGATTCTTATTCTATCACGGAGAAGCGTCGAAAAAAGGCAAATAAGATTTCTAGTCGGAGAAATCGCATCAAACGCTGCGACAAGGAAGATACACAGTAGAGGAATTGAGATCCGTCAGGTGTATCGGTGGAGGCATTGGACGTAGCGGTGGGGGCGTCGAGCGTAGCGACAGGGGCTGTCTGATAAGGCGCTGGCGAACAGGGAAATGGCCGAAGTTGCGATCGTCGATGGCGCTGAAGTTGGTCTTCGTTGGCATTGAATATTTTTTCTCCATCGTGAAAGGAGATATACAATGGGGAAAGGGAACGTAAAAGGAGAGAAATGACTGGGCCCAAAGTGGAGTTTGTGAGGTTATAAGCCAAGTCATTTAGTTAAGGCCCAAATATGAATCTGAATTGTTTTGTGGCTGGCCCAAATTGTTGTGTAGCTTAACATAGGGTTTGTTATATAAAGTGAAGAAGCAGCACATTAGGAGAGAGACGAGAGAGAGAAGCTACACAAATAACGTGAGAAGGAGGCGATACAAGGAGAGATACGTGAGAAGTTGCGAGAGAGACGAGAGACAAAGAAGCACCGGAGAGTTAAGATCACAAAGAGAATTAAGAGCAGCTCCATTGGAGAGTTCTCACTGAGAAACTCCCTTTATAATATTATTAAAATTTTGAAAAAGTGAACTACATAGCAAGAGACGTCTCTAGTTTGAGAGACGCACAAGAATCGGTTATGCACACCTGTCAACTCCTGATTGGATGCAACCTTTTATTTTAACAAAAAAAAAGAACAAAAAAAAGAAAAAATTATTATTTTAAGTTTGAGAGACTCACCTTGGTATGTGCCGATGATGATGCTCTTAGAATCTTTACCTTTGTGTTCTTTGGGGTTGGGTGTGCTTAAGGTATTAATCTCTTTCTAGTTTCTTTTTCTTTGTGATTAATAAACATGTAACAAGAGGAAAAGATACTTGTAATCCTTTGTTTGATAGTTAAAGTTGTGGGAGACAGTTCCCACCCGAGATGTACATGTTAGAGGTTGGGAACTTGGTGATCAATCTCTTGTGTTTATTCTAGCTAAATCAATCAACGATCCTAACAACTAAATTCCTAACAGAGACACTTATATTGTACTTGTGTTTTCTCTTTTTGATGAAATTAGTTTTCCCCAGAAACTCATGTTGCTCAATTTATTAATCTTTTGACGTAAGATAGAGTTTTTCTGATGTTCTCATGACCTTTTGAGTTCTTATATTCTAAGCTCTAATTCTCTGTTCATTATCATTAAAGTTTACCTGAACAAGTTGTTTGATCTTGTTTTCAAATTATTTTAAGGGGTCGAATTAGGCAAGTTTGATAATGAAACTTGTTGAGATAGAGTCATAGAGACTTACAAACTCCAAAGCAATGAGTTGTTAGTGCTGAAGACACTCTGCGTCCAGTGGAGGTTTTGAGTTAAGAGGTCGATGAACACACGTGGAGGCACGTGCGAAGGACCTTTAGAGTCTTTGATAAATAGGACTGTTAAAATTTGTTAATGATTACAGACATTTTGGATCTTATGTTTAGTGTAATACGTTATGAGATTGGTTAGATACATCGAAATATGTCATTTTTGTATCTTGTAAGTTTTTTTGTATGAAAAAATAATAGTAAAACTGAAATCTTGGCAAATGTCATTCCCAGCGAGACATATATATACATTACCGGAATACGCTTGAGTTCGGTTTCGATTCACGTCTAAACAGTGCCTATTTGAAAATTTCACACAAATGAACCTCAAATTTCTTTGAGTTACAAGTTTCTCTAATCAATACTCTCATCTTTCTAGACCCAAAAATTTACTAGTATGACTACAAAAAGTATGTTCAATTTGGTGTTCTTTGACGTATCAAAATAAATATGTTACGTAGTGTTCTTGAATAAGTCTTTTGTAAGTTGTAACCTTTATCATTTAGGAGAAGAATCACATCTTCCATTTTTGTTTTGTTCTTTCAAAAATGTGCACTTTTCAGTTGTTCCAATGGCCAATGGCCCATATTCATGATTGTTACCCAATCTATTTGTCAAAAACCTAATTTACGAATGGTCTCCTTTTTGTTCTCTCTTTCAGTTTTTGTTGAAAAGATAATAGAATTTTTCCTTTTAGAAAATTTATGTTCATAATTAGTGATGGCTGGGTTAGTGGAATCCTTAAAGTGGCATGAAAATTGCTTAGAAACAAGTGGCACTAGGAATCAGAGACGTATGAGATTCTTTAGAATTTATGTTTGAATTATTCGATAAGAGTTGTACAATTTTTGGACATTCTATGACAGTTTCTATACTCTTTTTTTTCTTCTATAAATGGTAATTAAGAAAAAAAAATCCTGTAATCAAATCAAATTTATAACATGCAACCATTTAATGGGATTTAAAATTAATAACATTCTTTCATATGACCATCTCTTTTTAGGTTTACCAAATAGACCATCTCTTTGTATATATTTAAAAACATTGTTATTTTATGGCATGTTTAAGAAAATTAAAGTAAGATTTAACAAAATTACCAAGTTGTTAGATATAACAGAATCTTTTGATCAATATCAAATATATGAATATCCCATTAGATTTAAAATTAGTAACACAATTGTCATACAATGTTTTGTAGTATGATAAGAAAATTAATAAAAAATGTAAACATAAAATTCCAAGTTAAGATTTAATAGAATCAAATTTTATTACATGTAATCATTCGATTGGATCTGAGTTTTAGTAATATATATTTTCACCAATATAATACAAAAATACAGAAAAAGTAAGAAAGAAAAAAAACCAAAAAAAATGAAAACAATTTCTCTTTTTTTTACTCCTTTAATATTAAGTCCTACCTGACACGTTAACTGAAAGTTTCAAGCAGAGACGATTTAGCCATCAACCAAAACGACATCGTATAAAAGAACAGTTTCCTATATTATTTATATTTGTTTGTGCAACAAAAAAATAAATTGAAAAATTACAAATACCGAGAAAGAGAGAAGACCCCTCGCCGCACCGCTAGAGTCACTGATTCCCCGGAGAAGAACACAATTCACCATTAGCTTCTTCTTCTTCGGTTCTCACTCCAATTTTGAAACCCTAAATCCTAATCTCCTTCGATTAGTGCACGTCTCTATCGTAATTTTTAAACGGCGAGGACACTGATTCTGTCGTGACGTATTCGGGTGTTTCCGACGTATATTTTTACATATGGCGTCGTTGGCTCTGACTTCTCCTCCCGCCGTTAAGATTCCGTCGTATCTGTCCTCGTCGTCTTCGTCTCTCTTCTCTCGTTCCTCGATTTTCTTTAGCAGCACTGAGTCTCGCTCCCGAATCTGCGTTTCTGGTTACGCGGTGAGCAGTTTTTTTCCCTGTTCATTGATGAATTCGACATTTTCATTACGTAAACGTATAATTTGTTATTGTTTGGATGCTTTTTGATTGCTTCTGTGATTGGAGGAGTAATTTGATATTTGAAAATATGCTTTGATCTGTAAGATTTTCTGGATTAAGTAGATGCTAATAGTAGTGCGTTTATTGGCTAATTACGTGAGAATTTGTTTGTTGAACGCTTCATGGGCAGTGTTGCATCTTGTCTTGACTCTGTCCATGTATGTGACTGTGGAATTTTGTAATTTGGAACTTCAGCTTTGGATATTTGTGTGTTGACGCTTCAGCTATGAATGTGACTGTAGAAATTGGAAACTCTATATGGATGTTTGGTTAACCTTATGATTGTAGAGAGATGGAAGAGAGATCATGAGGTGGTTGAAAGTGTCTAACATTGTGAATTTGGTTTGATAATTCCTTTGCCATTGTTTTTGCTAGAAATGCAATTTGCCCAAGTCACTGAATGTTGGAAACGGGAATGCTCGTATTCCGATTATCAATCAGACGACAATTCCAAAGTTCTTTGATTCTTCCCGGTTGGAGAAATCAGTCAGTAGAAACAATCCCAAGCTTAAGCTGTTCTCTGGTACTGCAAATCCAGCTCTTTCTCAGGTAGTTTTCTCGAGACCTTTGGTCAGTCTTTTAATCAAGTTGTCTTCTGGTGAAGTATTTGCTAAATCCCAGAATTTTTCTTAAGGAAATTGCTTGGTATATGGGTTTGGAACTTGGGAAAGTTAGCATAAAGAGATTTGCTGATGGAGAGATCTACGTTCAGCTGAAAGAGAGTGTTAGAGGTTGCGACGTGTTTTTGGTGCAGCCTACTTGCACTCCGACAAATGAGAATCTCATGGAGCTTTTGATAATGGTAGATGCTTGCCGAAGAGCATCAGCTAAGAAAGTAACAGCCGTGATTCCATATTTTGGATACGCAAGAGCTGATAGAAAGGTAGGTTTTTTTTGTGATACTCCAATCAGGTGTCTTTGTCATCTTAATTTGTAAATGCAGCAGTATGTCAAGCAGTATCATCTTATGTATCTATTGATGCTTCTAGACACAAGGACGTGAATCCATTGCTGCCAAACTGGTTGCAAACCTTATAACCGAAGCCGGTGCAGATCGGGTTCTTGCATGTGATCTTCATTCAGGACAGTCCATGGGTTATTTTGACATACCGGTGGATCATGTCTATTGCCAGGTACCTCAAATTACAACCTTTTTGAGAGACAGGCCTCTTCTTTTAATAGAACCTTTTAAATCTTACCCGAGTTCTGTGATTACATTTCAGCCTGTGATACTTGACTATCTTGCTAGCAAATCAATTTCCTCAGACGATTTGGTAGTGGTTTCTCCTGATGTTGGTGGAGTAGCGAGAGCACGTGCATTTGCTAAGAAATTATCTGATGCGCCGCTCGCCATTGTCGATAAAAGGCGTCACGGCCACAATGTTGCTGAGGTAAAATTTTAAGTCTACCCCCCCTCTTTCTTCTTTTCTAAATACCCAGTTTCTTGCCTTCACGCAAGTTCACATGTGTTGATAATACTCTTCCCCCACAGGTCATGAACCTAATCGGTGATGTTAAAGGAAAAGTGGCAGTAATGGTGGATGACATGATTGATACTGCTGGTAAGTGAAAACCGCGTTAAAATCCATTTGATGCGAACATGTTTGTTACCCAAAAGCTTTCAATCTCTATTCTTTATTTATTTCCCACAACAATCTCTTAAGACCTGTTTTCATTTGCAGGCCGAGTAACTCTAGTCCATAATCGAGATATCACTAAACAGAGATGATTACGTGATTTGCAGACCAATACAACATTACTAAGAATCATTATATTTTTCTTTTTTTGGCAGGAACCATCGTGAAAGGAGCAGCTCTTTTACATGACGAAGGTGCACGTGAGGTTTACGCTTGTTGCACACACGCTGTTTTCAGGTAAACCCTTGATTTCATTTCGCCTCGTTTTCTCCCTTCTCTTTTATATGAAACAATCAAGCATCATATTTAGAGAAACATCTAATGATAGACTGTTTACTTGAATGAAACAATGTGACAAGTCCGCCTGCGATAGAGCGGTTGTCGAGCGGATTGCTGCAAGAAGTGATAGTGACAAACACTTTACCAGTAGCGGAGAAGAATTACTTCCCGCAGTTAACGATTTTATCGGTGGCTAATCTTCTGGGTGAGACCATTTGGCGTGTTCATGATGATAGCTCCGTTAGCAGCATTTTCCTTTGATACTTGTTGGTTTTTGTTAATCGGTTTTGATGTTCGGTTTAGGATCGGTTTAAGTTCCTCTTTTTTTGTTCTACTTCTTCTTCTTCACAGTTTCTAGTCTAACCATGTTTTCCTTCTCTTTCTCACCCAAACATCATCACTTGTCTGAGTTCTACATTTTCTTCTTTTTGGTATAGGGTTATCTTATGTCAAAAATAAAAAAAGTTTTAGAGTTATCAACACTATAAAATTGTAATATTTTAATTTATTCAAAATTATTACATCATGGTGTAGTCATTATTTCTCATGATTTGTTCAGATTTTCTAAATTCTAAAAATTTGATGATAATTTCCCACGATTGATATATGATTACAAAATTTATATTCACACACAAAATATTGGAATAAAATGGACATAGACATAATGTGTATTTTTATGAAATAAAATAAGTAACCTTGTATGTCTTTGTATTCCTTCTTCGGTTAAATTTTCCAATTTAATATTTAAGAGTTGCCAAAAAAAAAAAAAAGGATACTAGGGTTTTCTTGAGCCCCTGTCTTTGCGTATAAATAGTGTTTACATCGCCGCTTGAAAGAGATAAGTGTTTCTTCGTCTCTCCTCTAGTCCGAGGCTCTGTCTATAATAGTTGTCGTAGTTTAATTTGTTTTTTCTTGTTTTCAATTCGTATATTGAAGAACTGAGTAGTTGCTGTGATGAAAAAAACAGTGTGCCAGAGATGAAGTTGTTCATCGCTGACGGCAAACACAACCCTCTAAGAAGTTCTGAGCTTTTCTTTTACAATCTGAGATTTTGTTTTTTTCTTAAAACAAAATTGGGGTTTTATTTTAATCTGGGTCGAAGTGATGATAAACAATTCACAGTCTGTCAATCCACTGACAACATTTGAATGATGTTATTGTGATATCTCGACAGGTTCTGATCGACTCTATAGAAAAACCCTCACAATATTTTTTTAGTTATTTAGCTTAATTCTGTTTGTGTTGTTGCTTGTTGCGATGGATGGGGGCAGATGATGAATCACAGAAAACAAATGGGTAATTTGCGACTGATTATTACATTGATGTGTCTTTTCACCTTGGAGAACTGATGTCCCAATCTCATCTTCTATAGTTTTTTTGGTTGTCTTTATGAATTCGTTTGGAGTTTGATTTGCTTATGATTATTTTCGCATTAACGTTAAAAAATAAAAAGCCAATTAGCAGAGCAAGGGCGTCTAATTTAAAATATGGCGTGAATTTGCCTTGAAGGTTGGCGATAACAGTCTTTGCGATTCTCCGTGCCTATCAAACTTTGCCTTTGGTATTGATAATGGCCTCGAACAAGTCGCTACATTCATATTATCATTATCTTCAATACTTAACCACATACCCATCTACAATGCTATCAATTTAGAGTTTGGTTTAGGCAGCATTTGCAATAGCTTCAACTAAATAATGGCCTACTCGAGAAAAGCCATCATATTTGGAAGGATTTGCTTGTTAATAATTCTTCTTGATGGTTTCAATGTTTATGGAACATGCATAGAATTGGGGAAGCTGGATGACTTCTTAATCGACCAATGGTTATTATTTCACAGTTTGATTTCTAGAGATTTTATTCTCCAAAAATTGATCTTCTCCTGGTGGAACAACTGTTCATGCAAAATCAGAAGAAATAGTTAACTAAAAATTCTAAGGAGAATATGATTCCGTCATGACTGAATAAGCATTTTAGTCCCTGGTCGAGGCGATAACAGTAGAGACTAGAGAGCTTTTAAAGATATAACTCTTTCTGACATTTCTTTGTAAGAGGTACGAACGTTGAGTTTTTACCCATCCCCACATTTACTTATCCTGTGTAGAAACCTCATGAAAGAGTGTAATTCGCAAATTGTATCATCAAGAGAGGTTACTACTTTTGTGTAATCGATTACTTGGAACCCACACAACAGACCTAAGAACTCTTGATGTATCCCATATCAAACATCATCTGCTGCACAAAACAGAAGTTCTACAAAACTGCTGCATAAACTCTCATATCCACACTACTCGATAACCCAATAGCATTCTACAGATACTATTTCTAAGCTTCGAATCACAGTTTCATCAAAGAGGATGGAGAAAATATAGCAAAACCGAGAGGAGACATACTATTTCTAAGATAACGAAAATTTCTAACCAGGACAGAGTGGTGATGAAATTGCAGAGAAGCTGCCATGTGAGGGCCTCTGAACAGAGCAAACGTTAAGTATCTTTATACCCAACTTTCTCATATGGATGTTACTGTTTCTCAAAATAGGACCTAATCTGCCTTATTGGCTATGGTTTTATAATGTATAACAAGCGAAATTTCTGGGTATAAAAACAACGTGGAACATAAAGCGATTGAATTTCATATTTAAAAAGAAACATAGGACTGAATCAGACCGGGAACCAAGATTGAGTTTTGAGACCGTGACTAGGTTGATTAGAGATCTCCACTGCTAGAGTCATCGTCAACCCAGAAACAAAAACCCTAATGTTACTGACACTCATGATTGTTACACACAGAAAGAAAAAAAAGTAAAACAGGAAAAGAGAATTGACTGAACTTTTCAAGACTTTTAAAATGGACTCACATAATGGTACATCGGCCCTTTTCTTCATTTGGTTGCGTTGGCATTTGCTGGAACCGATGTGACTCAGATGGATTGTATGTGAACTCAGATGTGTCAAGCCCATACTGTTTCAACCAAAAGAAATACCATCAGTGAGTCTCGGTATCGCGTTAATGCTTTTATCTTTTTCTTGTTGCAGCACATTTTAATCATGTTACCTTTTCCCTCATACGTGCACTCCAAGGGTCACTGCGGCTCGGGCGTTGGTCCAAAGTAGGAGCAACTGGGACACCGGTGACAGGGGTGGCTTGGCGGTTGATGAATGGCTGCCTGATTTGTTGCCTTGGAGCAAGAAACTCATCATCACTGTCATACTCTGGTGGTGAATTAGCTGCCCTAACCAGAAGGGCAAGCAAGAAAAGCAAAGCCTGCAAGTAAACAAGACAGCATTAAGAGTTTTTATAGGTGACATGTCTCCATCGCCATTTTCTTCTTTGTTCTTTTGAGTAGTAATTTAATGTAATCATACAAAATTCTACAAGCACTTTCCCAGGGATAATTTAACTTTTGCAGACAAGTTCATAGGTGTTTAGCCTTAATCTTTATAATTGACCAAATGAATGAGAAGATCAAAAGTTCTGAAAGTTGCTTGCTCTTACCTCGAAAACAACTGCTCCTAGAGCTACCCATCTTACAATCTTCCAATTCTCTCTCAGGAAGTTATATATTGTCTCGAAGTTTCCAGTCCTGTCAGAAGGAATTTCCTAGCGAACAATTAATAAGATCAGGGTTAGCTATGTACTTGAACAGTCCTGTCTTCAGAACATGTTAAGTTATAATATGAACACGAAATCTAGGCGCAGAGGAAAACACACACAAAAAGATAACTCACCTCTCTCCAGCTGTGGTCGAAGAATATAAATGCTGCGAATCCAAGCTCCACCAAGATCAATAAGATCAGAAGCAGAGAGTACTATTCTCAATTAAGGAAATAGGAAGTTAAGATTTTTAATTTGCTAAAGGATCCTATCATAACAAGAATATAACTAGAGTGCAAGGCACCTGAATTATAACGCAAGGTCTTAATGACATAATTCACAAGTCTTTATCTAAAACGAAATTTTGAACAAAAAAAAGCGAATTCAGCAATCAGGATACACAAGATAAGCAGCAGACGCTCCTTGAACAAGTACCCACACAGCCACAGCATGAAATAACAAACAGAGCCACACCAATTCCAATGAACAAGTATATGAACCTGCATTTACGTGATAAAACAAAAAACCAAAGTTCGTCAGATCCAAAGAACATAAGAACACAAGAAGTAAAACAAGCCAAGACATTGTTTTAAGACCCAATATATTAAACTAGTAAAAGGCAATAATCAGTAGGGAACCACATACCAGGCTTTAGGAAGATTGTCAAACACATTAGAAGTCAGTGCCACAGCCATAAGCATTGGCCTTCCAAATGACACGTAACTTTGATCGCCATTTATTGTATCGAATGTAATGGAATTATCGGTAGCTCTCTTGTACTCAACAAATAAGTAGATACCATAACCAATCATGCCAAGTCCAACAACAGCCAGCAGAAAGTTGAGTAACTTCAACAAACACTCCAAACAACCTCTACAAGCCATTATATTATAACACTCCAAACGTTTTTCACGACTTCAAGGTTTACTCAACTTTTCCCTTTAATTCATCAGTCTGAAGTAATTATCCTAAGAACACGAAACCACAATTACAAAAAACATTCAATGAAAGATCAATTGTAAAATTTTTTCCGAAACATCATCAAAACTAGAAATGTTATATTGAAACTAAATTATGATGGTTGTGCCCCAAATTCAATTGAAAATACACGAAACAAGCCTCCCATAGAGCTGAGAATGAGAGATATACCAATCAATCTTCCCTAATTGCCATAAGAAACGATCAAATCTAAGAACGAATAAGTTCAGATCGGGACAAGAAAACCAAAATTACGCCATCGAAGCAAGAGATTGAGAAGGGAAGAAGAAGAAGATGGAAACTTACAGAGAATTGTTGAGATGATTCTTGGATCTTCGCGTTGATTTTAACTTTTTTTTTTTTTTGGTTGTTCTTGTCGTAATCGAGAGGAAGGGGATGATGAAAATATCGAAGGACGAGAAATTTTTTATTTTTTGTTTTGTTTGGATTTTTGTTGTTGTAATAAAAATGCCAGCTGGCAATTTAAAATTGAAGATGGACTGATACAAATAAAAGAGATAGGCCATTTTAGGTTCTTTTCTTTTTGTCAGGAGCCCAACTACGTCTACGTGTCGTTGAGTTATAAATTTACAAATTATCTATCCTTTCTGTCGGCAATTAAAAATTAGTTTTGTGTGGAATGGAATGTACTATACTACTGTGTCCTAAAAACTTTAATAAATCTTAATTTTTTTTGTTGTTTGTAATTTTACTAAATAAAAGCAAACTTATATTATCTGTGGACCTGTGCTTCTCCGGATATCAATCAAACTTTTGAAGTTAATTTTTTTTAGTAATTTTAATATTACTTTGAAAAAATATTTTTAAAATTACAATTTTCAAAACATTCACACAAAAAATGAAAAGATCCTATGGTATTAGAGTGTCAATATGTATATTTGTATATAGTCTATGATATAGTTAGGTAAGGGCTTTGTAATGTCCGTTTTATGATTGTAAGTGTAAAACTGGTTTTTTATACCGGTTTAATAGTTTGTTCGGCATATAAGCTTTGTAACAAATTATGTAGTCTTAAATGAAGAAGAAGAAGGAAAATCATATATAATCGAGTAAATCTGGACTCTGATACCATGTTAGCAGAGATAAATTTATAAAGAAATGGTTTAAATACTTACTTATCACTAGATGTTTTAGATTGGGCTGGGCATTCGGGTTTGGTTTGGGTTTTTCAGATTTTTGGGTTTTTGGGTTTAAGCTTATAGAATCTGTTCTAGTATATTAACGGGTACGGGTCGGGTACGGGTATTTCATTCCGGGTTCGAGTCGGGTTTGGGTTTACTCAAATATTCAAAAATTAAAATTTTTGTATCCGTATCTATCCAAATTATTCAAAAATACCAAAAAACATGAATAATTTTACCTTAATATACCTAATAATATACTTTAAAAAAAGCTGAAATATCCGAAAATACCAAGATAACCGAAAACTTTTATATATTTAATACACTTGTATTTCACTTGGACAATCTGGATGGATCATTAGAGATGACAAATGTTTGTATAGAGGAGCTAGTCAAGCAAAAGGACCTAAAATTTCACTCTATATTAGAAAGTGAATATCAAGGACTACTTCAAGCAATGCAACACTGTTGGATAACAGGGTTCGTGCATGAAGAATTTGAAGGCCATTGTCTTGACCTCATCAATCTGCTGAATAACAAGGGGTTAAACTTTCAAATTCATGACTGGATTCGAGATATTCAACATTGGAGTCAAAATTTTGATAATGTCAGGTTTTTGTGGTGACGGAGGACGAACAATGTGGCTGCAGATTTTTTGTCAAAATCGACAATGCCTCAAAATGTCGATTATGTTCATCATTTCTTAATTCCTTCTTGTATGTCAAGTTTTTTACATAAAGACTATTGTAATTCTCACATTAATTAATATCTAATAATATTGATGTTAAAAAAAAAAAATTGTGATATATTATTAATATGTATCTAGATTTCGGGCATGTTCGGATATATGTTCGATTCGGGTTCAGATCGGGTTTTTTCTATTCGAGTTCGGGTCGAGTCTTCGAGTCCGGTATCATGTCCAGTCCTATTCCAAAACCTTTAACCAACTATATCATATACTATATACAAATATATGTATTGCCACTCTAATAAATGTAAATAAACCGAATTTATTTACACATTAAAAAGTTCTAATTTGAGTAAAACTTGACTTTGGGAATTTTGGTCCGTAAGTACCTTCTAATCGTGTCGGGTTTGGTTTTTACTGGAGCAATCCGTTTGTTATAATTTATAAGTTATAACTAGGCATCACCACGGTTACGGTTATTATGGTTACGGTTTATTATTTATCGGTACGGTTATAAATTTTCTTTAACCATAACCTTAACCACTATGAATACGGTTAAAAAGGTTACGGTTAAACACGGTTACGGTTACCACGATTACGGTAAATTATGATTTTTTTTGTCAAGGTTAATTATAATTATGATACGATTAATATTGGAGACGAATCCATATGTTTTCTTAACTTTCATAATAAAACTCAGACGATGATCTAATTCGATAAATAATTGTCTTTTTTTTCTATCCAAGTTAATCATCTGATTATATTCTTTTTGTGTGGACAGTGAGTATTGCATTGACAAGTATTGTTGGAGGTTTTCGAAATCTGGGTATTGGTTCGAAACAAAAAAAATCAACATCAAATACATAACAAAAATAGGATTAAAAATAATTTAATATGAAAATGTTTGATAACTTACGAATTACCCAAATTGTTGTACAACTTTTAATACGATGAAAATATGTGATTTCGACCAATGTATCATTATAACTTATTTGTTTTTGGAAGAATACCATTTATCGACATAAAATTTTTCATATACGGTATCTTGTACTTGTTTCTAAAATTTTCCTTATATTGTACACATTTACAATTATATTTTATAAACTTTTAACTATGCGGTTAACCAACGGTTTTGATATGATTACGGTTACAATTAATATAGTTTTTAATAGTAACTAATTTATTTTTACGGTTAATGATTACGATTACGGTTCGGTTACAATTTGTAAACGGCCCGGTTACGGTCCGAAATATGGTTAGGATTAGATTTTGGTCTTATAACCAGCGTTACCACACGTGGCCGGTTATCATGAAAGTGTTTACAATGAGTGCGACCACAGCTGATAGAAGTTCCATATTACTTTAAAAAAGAAAAACGGAATTGTTTTATATCTTTAAAACAGAAGGGTCTCCCATATGATTAAGGGTGCCTGAAAATTTTAGATATTTGAAGGGAACCAACAACAGAGTCGGATTCGTGAGAAAAAAAAAAAAAGAAAGTTTGGTCGTCAAGGGTTTTTTTTATAAACAATCTGCATAAATCTAACCTTGGTCGGGTATGATTCTCAATTTCTCATCTAATCTGGTCGAAATCCTTCAAATTGTCGCTATTGTTGTGTGACTTTCCCCTTTTTTTCTTATCAACTTGGGATCCCTGTGAAATTGATTCTGGTAATTCAGTAATACCCGTTTAGCTTTTTCTTCAAATTTCTTGCAAGTAGTTGAGCTTTGCAACTATTAGGTCATCTCTTGTAGAAATTAAAACACTTTCTCACTGCTGAAAAACAAAATCAGATCTTTGGTGATACTTTTTTCGGAGTTTTTTCTGATGTGTTATTCTGTTAATTGAAGATTGGCTCATTGATTAACCATATAATTTTACAAATTCTATGGTTATTATGAATGATTAGAGCTTTATGTTATCATTAGAAACTCAAAAAACTTTGGCTCTTTCTCTGATTATTTGTTATTTGATTTTTTTTCCTCTTAGAGCATTCAGCTTTCTTGTTGAAGGACTTGTCAATGGCAGACTTACCTGGATACCTGCGCACTTGTTTGGATATGGGGAAGATAGCTTTCTTAGCAATCTTAGTATCGACAGGGATCGTGTTGCAGATTCTGGTATCCTGAGAGTTTCTTTTACTGTTTGTTTATGTTTCTTCTTTCCTCAGTAGATTCATACTTGTGTTTTTTAACACTTTGTTTGTTTGTTTGCTAATTCTGTTCCAGGCTTGTGCTCTGTTCAATAATTGGTGGCCAATGCTAAGTGGTGAGTTCTATTGCTCGACCACCACTCCAACCGTCAGTGTCTTAAATCTTGTTTGGTTTTGTAAAACATTGTCAGTTTACGTGATAAATCCATTTTATATCAATTGTGATGGCTTTTAAATTCTTGCTTTTCATTAATCTAAATCTGATTTTGCTTTGCAGTTATAATGTATGTGCTTCTCCCGATGCCTTTGCTCTTCTTTGCTGGATCAGACAGTACATCTCTATACAACGACTCAGATAATAGGTTCGGAATTTATATATAGGCCTTAGATTGTTTGTTGAATCCAAATGAACCCACTCTTTAATCATCTTAAGCAAATTTCAACCTCCCATTTGCGCTTGGCCTATCAAAATGTTAATTTCTGTTTGAATTATTTTCTCTCATAGACGCGTTTGAAACAATCAAAGCGATATTCTTCATGTTAAGTCTTTAACATATTCCAAACTCGCTGAACTTTCGTGGACATTTGTTTGTATTCAGCTGGATCAATGCAGCCAAGTTCTTGACTGGTGCATCAGCAGTTGGAAGCGTCGCAATACCATCGATACTAAAACACGCTGGACTGATCGGTTGGGGCGCATTAGCCTTTGATCTCTCTTCCTACATTGTCTTCATTGTCGCTATTTTGGGTTATATTTGCATAGGAGACGGCAATGACAACTATTACAGCTACATTTAAAAAGACACAAATTCATCATCATGAGTTTCAAGCTCAAAGTCTCAGCCTTTTACCACTTCCCGGTTCGATTGATGCTTCGAAACAAAAACCTCTTGTTGCAACGGAATCACTCAGCTAATTGGGATTTTCACAATTTTAGGCTTTTTGTGTCAAGTGTATGTATGAATGAATGGTTTGTAAGATGAATTTTCATGTGGTTTTGTGTTCTTTTTGATGTATAGAACAGATTTATTATTTGGGGAATATATATACCAATTTACTTTTTTTTGTTAAAAAATTGTGTTTTATGGAAAAATACGGAAATTTAACCAAGTTACGTTTAAATACATTTTTTTATTTTCTTTAAAAGTTGTGGTCTTTTTCTTGAAGGAGATAGAGAAGCTGTGAAAATTGTTTGAATGCGAGCTCTCTGTGTCAAAAAAGTTTGTTGTTTCCTCTCGAAACAATTTTTCAATTCTTCGATTTCTTGTCGTCGATTCTTTGGAAACGCGATATCGAATTACGGAAGCTATCGTCGAGGTTTCTCTAATGAAGAAGCTCTTATTCTTCGTCGTTTATCTGAGGGAGGTCTTGTACATGCACGCCACCTGCTCGACAAAATTCCTCAGAGAGGAAGTATCAGCCGTGTTATTTACTGGACTTCGCTTCTTACGAAGTACGCGAAAGCTGGATACTTGGACGAAGCACGGGTTTTGTTTGAAGTTATGCCGGAGAGGAATATCGTCACTTGCAATGCGATGTTGACGGGTTATGTTAAATGTAAGAGATTAAACGACGCTTGGACATTGTTTAGAGAAATGCCTAAGAATGTTGTTTCGTGGACTGTGATGCTTACTGTGCTCTGTGACGATGGAAGGAGTGATGATGCAATCGAGTTGTTTGATGAAATGCCTGAGAGAAATGTGGTTTCGTGGAACACGTTGGTTACAGGTTTGATTAGGAATGGGGATTTGGAGAAGGCGAAACAGGTGTTCGATGCTATGCCTAGCCGAGATATTGTGTCATGGAACGCTATGATTAAAGGGTATATTGAGAATGATGGAATGGAGGAAGCGAAACTATTGTTTGAGAATATGAGTGAGAAGAATGTAGTTACTTGGACGAGTATGGTATATGGTTATTGTCGGTACGGAGATGTTCAAGAAGCTTACAGATTGTTCTGTGATATGCCGGAGAGAAATGTCGTTTCTTGGACCGCTATGATTAGTGGGTTTGCTTGGAATGAGTTTTATAGAGAAGCATTGCTGCTTTTTCTTGAAATGAAGAAGGATCTTGATGCCATATCACCGAATGGTGAGACTCTCATCTCTCTTGCTTATGCTTGTGGTGGTCTTGGTGTTAGATTTTCCCGTCTTGGCGAGCAATTGCACGCACAAGTTATATCTAACAGTTGGGAAAGTGTGGATCACGATGGAAGGTTAGTGAAAAGTCTTGTTCATATGTATGCATCATCTGGTTTGATTGCTTCAGCGCAATCTCTGCTCAATGAAAGCTTTGATTTGCAGTCTTGTAACATTATTATCAACGGTTATCTAAAAAACGGGGATTTGGAGCGAGCTGAAACTCTGTTTAAGAGAGTCAAGAGCTTACACGACAAAGTATCTTGGACATCGATGATCGATGGATATCTAGACGCGGGTGATGTATCGAGGGCCTTTGATCTGTTTCAGAAACTTCACGACAAAGACGGTGTTACATGGACGGTTATGATCTCAGGGCTTGTCCGAAACGAGCTTTTTGCAGAAGCTGCTTCCGTACTGTCAGATATGGTGAGATGTGGTCTGAAACCGTTGAACTCGACTTACTCTGTTCTTCTTAGTTCTGCGGGAGCCACTTCGAATCTCGATCAAGGGAAGCATTTACACTCCGTGATTGCAAAAACGGCGGCTTGCTATGATCCTGATCTCATCCTTCAAAACTCTCTTGTCTCTATGTACGCCAAATGCGGAGCCATAGACGATGCTTATGAGATATTCTCAAAGATGGTCCGGAAAGATACAGTTTCATGGAACTCCATGATCATGGGGTTATCGCATCACGGCTTAGCAGATAAAGCCTTAAAATTGTTCAAACAGATGCTTGATTCGGGGATGAAACCGAACTCTGTAACGTTTCTTGGACTCCTCTCAGCTTGTAGCCACTCTGGACTCATCACCAAAGGCTTAGAACTATTCAAAGAGATGAAGGAAACCTATTCGATCCAGCCTGGAATTGAGCATTACATATCGATGATAGACCTTTTAGGCAGAGCCGGAAAACTAAAAGAAGCAGAGAAATTCATCTCATCCCTACCTTTCACTCCAGATCATACAGTCTACGGCGCATTGTTAGGCTTATGCGGACTCAATTGGAGAGATGGAAATGCAGGAGGCGTAGCAGAACGGGCTGCGATGCGGTTGCTAGAGCTGGACCCGGTTAATGCACCGGGACATGTGGCCCTATGCAACGTGTATGCGGGATTAGGGAGGCATGAGATGGAGAAGGAGATGAGGAAAGAGATGGGGTTAAAAGGAGTGAAGAAGACACCAGGATGTAGTATGATTGTGGTTAATGGAAGATCTAATGTGTTTCTCTCTGGTGATAAGTTTGCTTCTGAAGTTGCTCAGATGATTTTGCCATTCTTTTCTGGTAATGAAATGCTTGAGGACGAAGAGAAGAAACAATTGACTCTCTGCCATTGCTGAGAGTTAAGCACATATGTAATTGTATTTTCTTACTAATTCATGCGGAGTGCAATGCCCGTCTTCACCAAACGGTTCTGCCATCGACTCAAACTCTGTTCCAGAAACTCGATAGAAGAAGAATCAGAAACATAATCATCGATATTTCCTGTAGGCAATCCTACGGTGATCTAATGTGCATTTGGCTTCAATTTATTTAGTTTGCTTACGTTGATGCTGCTTTATTTTCTTATTATCTTTTGTAAAGAGAAGAGACGCTCCCTTTGAAATTTGAATACAAATTAACATTTAACCAAAGATTAATAATATGTCATAGTAGTGGTCCTAGAGCTGGATATTCGGATATCCGTTTGGATTCGAGTTTAATTTTATTCAGTTCTGGGTAGTGCGGTTAGGAGATTTTAGATCAATTTAGATATTTTAAAATTTGGTTCAGGGTTGGTTCGGATATTTGAAATAATCAAACTTTAATCTAGTATGCTGCAACAATCAAACTAATTTTATTTTGCCAAAAAAATTATGAAGGCAAGAGACTCAGAACTTCTTTGTTAACACAAAAAAACACATTAACGAAAAACTCACCAAAGATAAGAAAAATTAATTTGTAATTTTGTTTTTTTCTCTTATAGTTCCAGGAATCATGACCAAACTGGAAAAATAGGTACAATGCAAAGGCCAAGGATCAACCACATAATCCAATTGAGTTTTACTGATCAACTTATTTTCCCCACAAGATAGATCCAAACCTGAGCATATTCATCGCAAGAACAAATGACAAGCCTTTTATATTCGATGAAGTAACTTGGCTAAGAATAGTATTTTGTTTGTACTAAATCCGCCATGTTAGGAATTGATACCTCCATGAAACTCATCCATTTCACATTCCCACCATATCGATCATCAATCTTGTTCATGGTCGCCCAAATCTTTATCTTCTTTGTTACATGGCATTGCTTTAACAATGAAAACCTATCTTCCCTAAAAAGCCTAAAGACAAGAGCATCGTGATGATGGTTCTTCCCACTTGGTAGATCACAAAACTTGGAGAATTCTTCACTCAAAAAATTGAAGTTAACTAAGATGAACCACAAGGGATGATGAGTGACATAAGTCTTTCCATAATAAACGACCAAATACAAAGTTCCATTCAATGATACACCTCTTGTGCAATGGAATATAATATGTTCTATCACGAGAGAAGCGCGACTTGAGAGAGAAGAAGAAAAATGTTTTTCTTATTCAATCATTCCATCTGACTCTGTACAACAAATAAACGTTATATACGATTGCTAAAGAATCACCTAAACGAGAATAACCGAAACTAAACCAAACCATAAATTACAATCCTCAATAGTCCCCTCAAGATGAGCTGAAGATGCTATCAAGCTCATCTTGGACAAAAGATGATGAAATGTAACTGGGAACAACGGTTTGGTGCGACAATCATCTACTTGGTCTTTCAGTTTTGATTGAGAAGACCCTTGTCAACCTTCTCCCTAACCGTATGAAAATCTACCTCCACATGTTTGGTGCGTTAATGGAACATTGGATTAGAGGCAATGGAGATTGCAGTAGTACTGTCATAATACAGAATAGGGAGTGCACCTGTATTGATATGCAATCCACGCAATAAGATAGCATGCCAATATATCTCACAAAAGGCCAATGCTAGAGCTCTGTATTCTGCTTCAGCTGAAGAACGAGATATAGTAGATTGTTTCTTAGATAGCCAAGAAATGAGAGAAGATCCCAAGAACATGGCAAAACCCTGTCCCACTGTTCCTTTTTTATATTGAAGAACTTTATACACAGCTTGGAGATGAGCAGTTCTAGGGGCAGAAGAGAACCGACAAAGTTTGTTGACGGCAAATTGGATGTTTGGCCGTGTGATAGTGAGATACATAAGCTTCCCAACCGGGCTTCTATACATTTCTTTATCAGGAACCAAGTCTCCATTAGTGTTAGACAATTGCAGATTGGGAACCATAGGAGTAGAGGATAGCTTACATGCAAGCATTCCCATGGATGTGAAAAGTCCAAAGCGTATATCCTTTGACACAAAGTGATTCTAGCTTCAGAACGAGCAATCTCAAAACCCAAGAAATACTTCAAAGGACCAAGTTCACCCAGCTTGAAAAGCTTCTATAAATCAGAGATCAAATTATCACCTATAGACTCAGAAGAACTGGCAATAGCTATGTCATCTACATAGAGCAACACAAAAATGAACACATCAGAAGTAGCTCTAACAAAAAGAGTGTGGTCACCCTGACACTTAGTGAATCCCAAATTAATCAATGCCTCTGAAAACTTAAGAAACCACTGACGTGATGCTTATTTAAGGCCGTAAATGGACTTTTTAAGTTTGCAAACTGCATTAGGTGGCAAACCGTCCCCCTTTTTATTTGCATATCCCTCAGGCAATTTCATATAAATCACTTCATCCAGAGTACTATTCAAGAACGCATTAGAAATGTCTAATTGCTTCAGAACCCAGTAGCCATTTTAGCAACAAGAGAGAAGGTCTCAGTATAATCAAGGCCCGCTTTCTGTGTACTTTGCGACCAATCATGCTTTATACCTCTACACAGTACCATCTACAAGAAACTTCAAAGTGAACACCCATTTACAACCAACTGCTTTCTTACCAGCAAGCAAACTCACAATATCTTGAGTATCCGTTGAATCCATAGCTGAGATCTCTTTATTTGCTGCTTCACACCATTCTTTTGAATCCTATGCCTCAGAGTAATTTTGAGGAATTTTGATTTGAGTGATGTTATTAATATAGATAATGATGAAATAATTGAGAATAAGAAAGAGAAAGAGAGGATGAAATGGGATAAAGAATGTCATTAGATATTGAATAACAGTGGTATTCTTTGAAATGAGAAGGAATATTAAGAGTCTTTTTAGAAGAAATTTGTGTTGTGGAGAAATTTGAAGTGATGGTGAGGAAGAAGAAATGGGTGGACCTGAGGAAAATGGATCCATGCTTGTTATTGAATCTTGAGCAGTAGCCGAAGGAAACACTTCTTTAATAAATTCCACATTCCTTGATATAAAAACCTTATGACTTTCTAAGTCCATAAGTATATCCTTTGTAGCCTGCAGGGTAACCTAAGAACACACAAGCCCTTGACCTTGGCATGAATTTATGTCGTTGCTTAGGAGAAGTGGTGCCAGAACATAGACACCCAAATGTCTTAAGTTGGGATTAAGTAGGTACCTTGCCTGTGAGAACTTCATATGGAGACTTGTTGCCAGGAATTGGTGAAGGGATTTAGTTGATCAGAAACACAGCCGTTATAATGATATCCCCCAATACTGAAGTGGTAGTTTAGACTGAAACATTAGTGCTCTCGTCACGTTAAGCAGATGCTGATGCTTACGCTCCACTACTGAGTTTTGCTCAGGGTTTTCTGGAAAGAATGATACGATTCAATGCCTTTTTGTAGATATGCCTTTCTGTAGATAGTAGGCAGTGAAGCTCAATTCTGGTGCATTATCTGATCTAACTGCTTTAATCTTCACATTAAACTGATTTTCTACTTTGTTGATGAATGCAGGGAATACCGTTTAAACTTCATTCTTTATCTTTAACATATAAATCCATGTTGCTCTGGAATGATCATCAACTATAGTAAGGAAATGCCTCAAACCATCAACTATCTCCACTTGAAAAAGTCCCCAAAGGTCTATATGTAACAACTCAAAAGTAGAATTACATTTATTGTTCTCAGAAAGAAAAGAAAGTCTTTTCTGCTTAGCCAAATGACAAATGTGGCAATAAGCAATTACTTTATTCTTATGTCTTGTAGTACCCCAAAACTTCTAAAATTGAATCCAATCTTGTATATGAGGGATGTCCCAATCGCCGATGCCACATACCAACATCCACAACAACATTGATTTAAGGAGAATCAACATCACCATCCATCACATACAGATTGTCAACCCTTCTACCTTTTCCAATCATTAGGCCCCTAGTAAGATCCTATATTTCACAACAACTAGGATCTAAAACCACTCCTGAAGCTTAAGAAGTTGTGAGGAAACTGATACTGATCAGATTTAATCGAAACTCATGGATGAATTGAACATCATGGAGAAGAATGTTCTGATTCAACTAAACTTCACCAACTCCACCAATCTGGACCTTTGAGCCAGTGGGAAGATTCAAAAAGCAACTGATGTATTCAAATACACAAACATGGCTCTATCATGGCACACATGCATGATGTGTTGCTCCAGAATCAATAACCCATGTTTCATTGGAAAGAGTATGCTGAGAAACAATCAAAATTCCAACAAAATAAGAAGTATTGGGAGAGAATGAGATACCAGAGTTATCAATAGAGGTTTGAGTGAGCTGGCTTTAGCTGACAGATCGGAATATGAACTCTGCAACTTTGACCTGAAAAGTTATATGAAATTATGCAGTTGATCTTTTGTCATGTCTCCAATCAGCCCATCAATGTTCTGACATGATGGTGAAAGAGAGAAATTGACCTGAGCAGCAACTGGTGTGGAGAGTTGAAAGTTCTTCTGAGCAGGAGAAACTGAGGTAGTTTTTTGTGCCTTATTAGAGGAGAACTTATCCTTTTGAGTAAAATCCGGTGGAAAACCATGCTTTTTGTAGCATCTTTCCGCAATGTGTCCCACTATATTACAATAAAAGCAAATTGGCCTTCCTTCATTTGGTCCATTCTGAACATAGTATATTTCTGGAAGTTGTTAAGATTGTTCTGACACCTGGAAAGCAGTAGGAGGTGCAACAAAGTTGGAGAAACCTCTTTGACTGTCATCCTGATCTAGCAAGTTATAAACCTCAACAAGAGATGGTAATTCTTTCTTAGCAATGATCTGACGTCTCATTATTGCATATGAATCACTAAGACCAGCAAGAAACTTAATTATCCTAGCTATTTCTGCCTTCTTTTGCAGACGAGCAACCTTTCCACAAGTGCAAGGATCATCAAGTTCCTTTGCACTTCCAAGTTGATTCCAATGAGTTTTCAAATGAGTGTCATACTCAGACAAAGAGAAGGATCCTTGACGAAAATTCTGAATCGCTTGAGTGAGATTGAAAGTTCTTAGAAGGTTTGACCGGTGAAAACGTTCATAAAGATCACGCCAAATCTCAAAAGCATCATCAATACGTAAGATACTACGATGGATCTGTGGAGAGACTGAGTTCAAGCTTTCACCATAGAGTTAGATCTAGACCACTGTTTAAATTTTTGATGCATAATCAAAGGCCTAGGAATAGATCCATCCACAAATTCTAACTTATTCTTAGCATCAAGAGATATGCGCATAACAGTAAACCAATCATCAAAGTTATTATCATCTTAGTTGAATCGAAATGATATTAAGACCTAGATGATCACCGCTTGGCATATTGAAAGGAGACTGAGTTGGATCTGAGTCAATCACTAAGTTGAGAGAACCCTGTGTTCTAGATGTGCAAGAATGGCCATCAAGATGAGATCGGTGTGGAGAATCCACAGAGATGCAGATCGCAATCTCCTCTTTGAAGCAGAACCTAATGAACCTGCAAACGAGCTGAACGACGAGGCATCTTCATGATTTTGACCATGCTTTCGAAATCTTAGCTTACCAGAGTTTAGATCGGAGATCTGAGTGAAGAATTCTAGCTCAAAAACGAAGAGAAATGATCAAGATCGCCAGAAATGGTTATGATACCATATCACGAGAGAAGCGTGATTTGAGAGAGAAGAATAATTTTTTTTTCTTATTCAATCATTCCATCCGACTCTGTACAACAAATAAACGTTATATACAATAGCTAAAGAATCACCTAATCAAGAATAACCGAAACTAAACCAAACCATTAATTACAATCCTCAGTACGTTCACCTCTACTAAGCAATGTTCTATGTTTAGCTTCTTCCAAATGCTCTTTCCACGTATTGGGAGAGCATACGTCCTTCTGATATATCGAAAGGGACAATTTCATCAAATCTCCTATGATTATCATAACCTATGGCAATGAATTTCAAACTAGGTTGGTCATCATCGGACTCGATGCATCTAGTCTGTTTTAACCACGCTACATAGCAAGAACCCATTGGAATCGACCAAGTCTTTAGTCATTTGAGATTTTAAACCGGAAATATCTAAGGTTAACTCACGCACTTGTACCTTGGGGTTGACGTTGACCTAATAAATATTGTCCCAAGTTGTTAAAATGAATTGAAAAGTCTTCTTGTGGTTGTTGATGAACGTCTTGTCGTTGAAGAGAGCGTTCCAACGTTTGTAAACTGATTTGAATTGGACAAGAGAACTAGGAGGGACACGAGAGAAGATCTATCCCACCAAATCCCATGGAAGCTTCTCCTTAGTTGCTATGCATTAGGGTCTTTTGTTTTCAAGTCACTATGTTGTCAGATTGACTACTTATAAAGTTTTCCAATTGGGATATCAACCGATTGTTCATGTAATATATCTCTAAAAAATCAAGATTTTACTCTTTTTTCTATGTACAGAAAATCTTTTTACATAAAATCTGGACTTCTTTATTTATTTTTATGAGATCCATATTCTCTTTATTTTTATTTTTTTTTCCTTTTGTTGCTGAATGGTTTTATTATCATTAAATATTACAGGACTATGAAAGAACTTATACTATTTATTAAAATCAATCAACTATAGAAGATAAATTATTTTCACTTGAATCTTATATATTAAAGCAAATGTTAGAAGTGCTTTAATTCATACTCGGTTGATTACTCATATACCCTTAATGAATCTACTTAATTTAAAAATCTGTTATTTAGTTTTTAAAAAATCTTAAATATATAAATTTGAGTTGAAAAAATCACTACATCTGATGTCTAGAAATATATATCATAACCGTCGACTCTTCTTCTCAAAACTCCCATCTGTTAACTCCCTCCGGTCGGCGTCGTCCGTACTCCTCTTTGTTTCTTTTCGTTTGTAATTTCGTTGTCTAAAAAATTGTAGATTGTATAAGACGCATCTCTTTCTCTGCAAAATCATTTCAGTGTTTTCTCTTCTCCATCAAAGTAAGACGAGTTGCAGATTTTCAGGCGATTAAGGAATGCGTTTTCCAAATCAAAATATGTCGTCATCAATCGCTACCTATCATTGGCGTTTGTTTCTTCGTCGGAATCAGACGTTCTTATATAGAATCGCAATTGCGAATCTTCTTGTTTTCAACACTATGGTGATTCGGGAAACACTTTGTGATGGAATTCACCAACGGGGCAGTTCATCTATCGGAATGATTACAACAGCAGTCATAGTAAGATGTTGTTTTGACATCAATTACAGACCAGTTATCTCTGACGTGGTTGCTATAACCATGATCAATGGCCAATCACATTGGATGTTGAAAGTTTTAGGGATTTTTATCCCGAAACGTGTGAGGCATTCTCGCATCCAAACTTTCATATTCCTTTTACTAATGGAGGACAACTC
Source organism: Crucihimalaya himalaica (assembly GCA_004349715.1). Taxonomy (NCBI): domain Eukaryota; kingdom Viridiplantae; phylum Streptophyta; class Magnoliopsida; order Brassicales; family Brassicaceae; genus Crucihimalaya; species Crucihimalaya himalaica. The sequence continues at coordinate 841,121 of SMJT01000025.1, read as the reverse complement.
GTCAGAACCGGTTATTTATGGTGGTCGAAGAATGCCAATGAGGGAATCGAGATTATGGATCTATTATGGGTGATATTTACAACCAAAACAATGTCATCGCCTTGTGAGGAAGATGGAAATGATTGTATGGTTTGTGACGTAATGGATGGATCACACCTTTTGATTTTCAAAAAAAGTATTGGAGTTTCATACAAGAGATGATAGCCAAACAAGAAGATCAAATTAGACCGAAGACGAAGACGATCAAGGAACATAACAGACTGATAAATCTGTTAGCGTGTAAGACTTAAATGAAAAAGGAAGCAACGTGTAATTTCACTTTTTTGATTATTTCGTTATACTTATGTATTGGTTGTATGGATTGTAAAGCTTTCGCTTGTATGCTCATTGATATACTTGTAATCTCTTATTAAAGTTAATAAAGATGTTAAAGAAAAAAGAAATATATATCATGACCTATATTCTGTTATGGAGGAGATAGGTCTAGGCATAATATCTGGGTCCGAAGATCCGACCCGAACCCGAACGCGAACCCGACCCAAATCCGAACATGGATCCGAACGGATAACCAAACATGCCAAAAATATAAGTACATACTAATAATATATCAGTAATATTTATACTTGTAATAACTTACGTGTCCAAAATATTTGGGTTTTCTGAATATTTTGAGTATTTTTAGGTACGTTAGTTACTTAGGTATATTCAGATAAAAATATTCAATGTTTTTTAGGTGTTTCTGAATAATTTTAATAGATTCAGATACAAAATTTCTGATTTTCGGATATATGGGTTAATCCGTACCGATCTCGAAAATATAAAATACCCGAATGGGTTTGAAAAAAAAACCAAAAAACCGGGTACCCGACGGTATATTCTTAGAGCATGATTATTGCAAAGTTTCTTATTGGGTTTCTTAAGTAATATTTTAATAATTAATTAGGGTTAAGAAATTTTGCTAAGAGACTATGATTTTTTTGTCCTACAATGGTAAGAACCCCTAATGGGGTTCTTAAATTTTTTCTTTTTCTGTAAATAGAGTATTTTATTTAAATTAAACATATTTTATATAAAAATATTTTAAACGTAGATTTCAAAATAATAAAAAATGATAAACATTTCAAATAAGCATCGAAGCTCAATTATCTTGATGACGTACAAATTTTTGCCATATATGCTCAACCAAGTTAGCTTTCAATTGTTGATGCGCTTGTCTATCACGAAATCTAGTTTGAACACCCAACATATTGGCGAGATTTGTAGGCATATCTGTAGAGTACGTGAGATCGACATCTGAACTTTCGTTTCCTTCTCCTTGTTGGAATCCTGAAACATCAAATTGAGTGTATCCATCTCGTTCGTCTTCTACTATCATATTGCGGAGTATGATACATGCTCTCATAATCTTTCCTATTTTGACTTTATCCCAAAAAGAGCTGAGTTTTTAACAATGGCGAATCGAGCTTGCATAACTCCAAAAGCACGTTCGACATCTTTTCGGGTAGCTTCTTGATGTTAAGCAAATAAAGATGTTTTGGGGCCCTGTGGAATTGGAATAGATTGGATAAAAGTTGCCCATTTAGGATAAATACCATCTGTGAGATAGTAAGCCATATGATACTCCCTTCCGTTGACAAAAAAATTCACTTGCGGACCTTGACCTTTTATTATATCATCGAAAACGGGTGAGCGATCAAGAACATTGATATCGTTGAAAGTACCTGGAGGTCCAAAAAATGCATGCCATTTCCAGAGATCATATGAAGCTACGGCCTCTAAAACGATTGTGGGTTTTCCAGAACCACGTGAATATTGCCCTTTCCAAGCAGTGGGGCAATTCTTCCACTCCCAATGCATACAATTTGATGCTTCTAATCATCCCAGGAAATCCACGTTTTTCTCCAATATGAAGTAGTCGTTGAAGATCCTCTGGTGTGGGTCTTCTAAAGTACTCATCGCCGAACAAATATATTATTCCTTCGACAAAATTTTGCAAACATGAACGAGTAGTAGTTTCACCGAGCCGGAGGTATTCGTCAATTGTATCAGCCCCACCTTCATATGCCAAGAGACGAATTTTTGTTGTACATTTTTGAAGTGCAGAGAGACCAGACCTTTCGAGAGCGTCTTTTTTTTTGTTGGAAAAATGGAACTTCATTGGAGAGTCGATCGACAATATGTAAGAACAATGGCTTGTTCATTCTAAAACGTCGTCGGAATATATGATGTGCTCAAAATTAATACCCTAAAGTATCTAAGCAGTCGCTGTAATATTCTAGGGGTCGAACCACAAAGACTCAGAGAATCACACAATAGATTTCAAGAATCAAATTACGCTAAGCCAAATCAATCAAGCGAGAATATAAATATGCAGAATTAAAAGATGTTAAATCAATGGAGAGGATATAGGCCTAGGGTATTTCTCAGGAAATCAAGGAATGCAGACAAATCAATCAACAGGGTTCAGGTTAAGCATTGTTCTCGAACTCAAATCAACACAAGATATAATAACCAACTGTAGTTGCGAAAACTATCTAAGTCTAAATCCTAGAATTCCAAATTCTTTTGCAAATCCTAAAGATCTAAACCAGCTTTAATGTCCGAGTTTGATATGTTCACAAAATAATTAAACAAATTCCTTTGCAGATAATTATTTTGCTCACCCTAGGTTCTGTCAGGTTATCAATCTCACTTCCGTGAATAATCAACAATCCTAAAATCTAGATTCCAGATTCGTCAACCTAGAACTAGCTTTGAGAACAACCTATGGTGAAGAACTCAATTGGATTATGAACCCTAACTGATCAATCTATCTAACAAGCCATGAAATCCTTAATGAGAAAACCCTAAACCTAAAAGGATCTACTCAGACATGCAGAATGAAGCAAACAACATGATTGAATAGTCATCAAAGTAAAGAAATAACAAAGAGAGTTCGAAATCTCTCCTCCAACAGAGTTTCAGACTTGTCTTCCTCAAAGCAAAAAACTAGAATTAAAGTAAAATCAAGCATAGAATAAAGCGTAGCCAAAACAGTGGCTGAAAACCCTAATTATAAGTCTAAAACACGTTCTGGGCTTTTCTTGTTAATAATAAAATCTTCTGGGCCAAAAGGCAAGTTCTTTTAAAGTTGTAGAAAGATCGCGTTTCTTTTCTGCAGTCCGGTATCGATCGAAATCAACTGGTCAGCCTTTGGATTTTTCATTAGTCGATCTGAAAACTGGTTCTGTAACAATGAATACTCAGAAGTAAGGTCAGCACAGTAAGTTCAAAAACAAGATCTAATCTCCAGGACAATTTTGACTCAATAAAACAATTTTGACACAAAAACAACTGACTCTAAGAAAAACAAACACGTTGTCAACAACTACCTCCCCCAGACTTAAACAACACTGTCCCCCAGTGTTATCTAAGCTAGAGTCAGTAAAAGAAATCAGAAGAACCGAGAGGAATAGTGAAAAACAAACGAGAAGATACCTGTGCGCAGGTATCGACCGATACCATTGCTGGTGTCGATCGATACTCGATTCATGAGTCGATGAATTCTCTTTTCCTCCTGGTGTCGATCGATACCAATGGGGTAATCGATCGATGCTGATCATCTGAAACGTGAAAACATGAAAAATCAAAAACAAAACCAAAAAAGAAAAGTAATAGAAAATGTACCAGTGGGTTGCCTCCCACTAACGCCTTGTTTAAAGTCATTAGCCTTGACGGTGCGGGACCAAGTGTCGGGGTGCTTGTCAGAAGGATGTTGAGAACTTATTCCCCAGGCAAGTCTTAAACAAACGCGGACATCACCAGCCTTCAGAGTTCTGCTCAACATCCTCTCGATAACATCTTTCCCTTTCTCCTTCAGCTCTGAAGTAAGGAGTACTCTAACCTTAGAGAAAGGTTTCGAGGTTCCTTTGCACTTCACCCTATACTCGACCGAATCACCGGTACATCTCTGAGGGTGAGAGTGACATGGGTAGCGCCCTCGCTTCTTTATTCTGCACTTTCTCTGTTGCCTAGCCGTTTTGATATCCCTCTTGGTGAAAGAAGGACCATCAAACACATCCGTGACAGTTGGCTGGTCATGAAGTCTGTCCAAAGGATCACTCACTAATGTCTCCTCTCCTGTGACAACAGTGATTGCATGAGACTATGTTGGATGCTCTTCCAGGAGGGATGGCTGTGGTAGTAGACCCTCTTTGTCAATGTAGGAGAAACGAGATTCACCTACTAGGTGTGTCCATAATAGCACCCGGCTGTAGCCATAAAGTGGCCTCACTCCGAGAATCAGAGGTGTACTAGATCGTGGACTCATCTCCACAACCTGAAAGTCAGTAGGAAGCAGACAATCTCCTACTTTGACGAGCAAATCCCGGATTGTACCATATGGGAGCGAGGTGGAGGAGTTTGGCGAATGTAAGAGACGTCTCAGGAGACGAATATCAGCACCCAATCGCTCAGCAACTGCCCTGGACATTACATTAACGCTAGACCCTGAATCAACAAGAGATTCCCAAATTCAATCCAGAGATGGAGCATGGAACAGAAAATTTCCCTGGGTCTGCTATCTTAGTCAGCTGCTTCAGCGGTGGAGTGCTTCTGGCCTTGATGAAGAGTGCCTTAATCTCTTCGCAGTCTCCCTGCAATCTCGGAAAGTGACTGAGCAAAGGGCGGTATTCCAAAGCTTCCTCAAAGACAGTGCATGGGGAATCCTCCTTACCATCTTCTCGAAACCAAGCAACTTCTCTGCAGTTATAGGGTCTCTCAGGTGTCTAGGTAACTATAGGATATGGCACCTTGGGTTTGTAGACACGTTCCTCAACACTCCTCGTTGTTGTCACAGCTTCTGGCTCAGTGTGAGAGGGGTGTCGATCGATACTAGGTGAGTATCGATCGATGCTCTGGTTCTGCGTCGGCTCTGCAGGATGGTATCGATCGATACCGTGGGTGGTATCGATCGATACTAAGTTATCTGGCTCAGAATCACCTCTGAGGGTGATTGCATGAACGTGCGCTGAGCCGTCTTTCCCTTTACAGTTGCTGAAGTCTGAGCTATCTGGGTTTCCAGTATCTTGTGATGGATGCTAAGATTCTCAATCTTTCATTTAGGTCTGTATACATAGCATCCATCTTCCCATTGAAGTCCACTGTCATCTTCTGTTGTCCCTCGAGAATCTGTTCTAGCATGGCTTCCATCTTACTGTCTGGGGATTTGGGCGGCGGGTCTCTGGTAAGAGGAGATCCCGTAGGTGCGATTGTAATTACCAAAAACCAGCTGGTTGTCGTTCTGCTGGTATTGAAATCTCTGGCTCTGAAAACAGCACCTACTTACATAGTTAACATCTCTCGCCTCATTCTCATCAGCGAAGTGTACAGTTTTCTTCTCCTTACCCATCAACATATTATGCACCGAATCCAGCTTCGCGTGCACTTCAGCAATCTGTGGCCTCAGCAATGTTCCCGTTCTGCTTTTTCGCTCTACAGTCGGCATTCTTGGTGCCATTGCTAGACGCCAAGTTTCAATCAGCTCATAAGCCATCCTCGGGATATCTGTTGTTGAAATTTCCGTTGCTTGCAGCATCCAGGGCCATCTGATCCCCCCAGTCAATCCCTTCTGAAGAAGATACCCAACAACTGAACCGCTGAGTAAACCCATGATGAGGACAATCCTCTCTGATAGCACTGAATTTGATCCAAGCGGCTTTTGAAGACCTCCTGTTGCTCCCTGAGAGAATTGGGAGATCTTGTTCCTCAGCTCCTCGGATCTCCGCATCATCATAGAAATTGTTCAGGAATGCGTTCTTGGTCTCCTCCCAGGTGTGTAAGCGAACCAGGCGGGAGATTCTTGAAGCCAGTAAGAAGCCTCTCCCCCGAGAGAGTATGGGAAAAGCTTGCAGAGAAGGAATCATAGGACACTCCAATTACTTGATGCTAGTGACCCAAGTCCTCAAACCTCTCAATATAGGTCCATTGGGATGCTCATAGAGAAGACCATGGAACGGATGCTGACCTACAAGAGTGTAGTAGACCGGCTTCAGCTCAAAGTCGTTCCTCTGGAAAGTAGGAATACGGATCGAGACCGGTTTGCATAGAACTGATCTGGTCGGTTGTATTCTCCTAGCGTTCTGGCAACGATTACCCTGAGCATTCCCAACATTCCCACGCACAGCTGGTGGATGATCTGGTCGGGAACAGGAGCAGGGGCAATGACGTTCCCCTCTGCATCAAGATGATGTCCCCTCTCATTGCACAATTGACCCTCATGGTCTCTCAAAGCACCAGCCTCATCACGAACCAATACCACTGGGTTGTTCATACTCTGCAGGTCTCTGTGCTCTCTTTGTTGTGCGTTCCAAAAGTACTAGCTCCTCGTTGGAAAGATTCACTAGCTGTGCGTTCTGGCTTCTGGTTTTCACGTCTAGGCATACACCTGAAACACAACAAAAGTCAAGAACGTAAATAACAAAAAACACAGGGTATCGATCGACGCCAAGGAAGGGTATCGATCGATGCTGAAAAAAAACGAAAAATAAAACGAAACAAAACAGTCACTATCGATCGACACTTAGAGGAGTATCGATCAGATACCGACGACCTAGTCGAAATCCTATCTATAATCTAATGGTGAAATTTGAGTCCCCTGCAACGCGCCAAATTTTGATGTGCTCAAAATTAATACCCTAAAGTATCTAAGCAGTCGCTGTAATATTCTAGGGGTCGAACCACAAAGACTCAAGAGAATCACACAATAGATTTCAAAGAATCAAATTACGCTAAGCCAAATCAATCAAGCGAGAATATAAATATGCAGAATTAAAAAGATGTTAAATCAATGGAGAGGATATAGGCCTAGGGTATTTCTCAGGAAATCAAGGAATGCAGACAAATCAATCAACAGGTTCAGGTTAAGCATTGTTCTCGAACTCAAATCACCAAGATATAATTAACCAACTGTCGTTGCGAAAACTATCTAAGTCTAAATCCTAGAATTCCAAATTCCTTTGCAAATCCTAAAGATCTAAACTAGCTTTAATGTCCGAGTTTGATATGTTCACAAAATAATTAAACCAAATTCCTTTGCAGATAATTATTTTGCTCACCCTAGGTTCTGTCAGGTTATCAATCTCACTTCCGTGAATAATCAACAATCCTAAAATCTAGATTCCAGATTCGTCAACCTAGAACTAGCTTTGAGAACAACCTATGGTGAAGAACTCAATTGATTATGAACCCTAACAGATCAATCTATCTAACAAGCCATGAAATCCTTAATGAGAAAACCCTAAACCTAAAAGGGATCTACTCAGACATGCAGAATGAAGCCAACACATGATTGAATAGATCATCAAAGTAAGAAATAACAAAGGGTTCGAAATCTTCTCTCCAACAGAGTTTCAGACTTGTCTTCCTCAAAAGCAAAAACTAGAATTAAAGTAAATATCAAGCATAGAATAAAGCGTAGCCAAACAGTGGCTGAAAACCCTAATTATAAGTCTAAAACACGTTCTGGGCTTTCTTGTTAATAATAAAGTCTTCTGGGCCAAAAGGCAGATTCTCTTAAGTTGTAGAAAGTCGCGTTTTCCTTTTCGTGCAGTCGGTATCGATCGATACCAGCTGGTATCGGCGTATCCGCGAACCTTCGGTGATCGATTTCTGGTGTTTGCCAGACTGGACTGTCTTCACGAAAACTGGCATAACTTTTTGATCGCACCGTTGGAATGGCTTCAAACCAACTTCCAAATGAAAGCTAATCCATTGATCTATCTCGTGTCCAAATTTGAGCTCAATCCATCGGTGGGAACGTCTTCAACGAATGCCACAAAGCTCCAGAATGCTCTAAAAACTCCAATTAAGCTCCAAACATGCTAAAACCTGAAAAGACTCTAAAAGACTACGGAAACAATAGAAAGACTCGATAAAAAAGACTTATATCATGGTCTAAAACGGGTAAAAACCATGATATATCAATATATTAGCAGGATATGTTGGAGCCTCACTGAAATAATCGTTCCATAAACGTATGTGACCTTCTTCTCGATTTCTTTCAATAAATCGTCGTTTTTTCTTTGACTCCCTTGCCTCCTCATGATTTCCATAATCAATGAATAGATTATCGAACGTTTGATCGAAAATTTGATCAAAATGTTGATCAAAATTTTCATCAAGTGAATCCTCAAAAGTATTATGGGAAGAAAAGACCATTATTTTTTAAGATTTTGATGCAAGAAGTGGACTTGATCAAGAATAAGAGAAGAGAAATGAGAGAAGAAAGAAGTGGATCAAATATTTGAAAAACAAATGTAGACAATAGATTTGCAGAATATATAAGTAGAAGAAGAGGAAGATGAATGATACAATATGAAGAAGATGAAGATGAATATATAAGTATAAGTAAAAGAAGATTGGGTCATAACTTGTTCGATTGTGCCGACAAGAAAGTTGTGGGAGAGTGATGGAAGAAAAGCAACAATGGCGTTGTTATATAATTATCATGTTTACTTTACATTTGTATGGTGTTGTTATATTGCTGAATTTGATTTAATTGGATTTATAAGATTTAATTGGATTTTTAGTAGCAAAATATCTTTTATAAAGAGTGATGGAAGAAAAGTAACAATGGAATCTCTGATTATCAATTAACAATAATGTTTACTTTAACATTATTTATATGTTCGGTAGAAATAACAACAATGTTACATATTTGCCACAAAGCTAAGATGGGCAATTGTGAAAGTGTCTAATCTTTTATATGGCTAAGATGAGTGCTGTCTTCAAGCTGAGAGCAAACCCAGTCTTTAATATCGAGAGCCAAACTGCATCCACTACACACTGGATGACTACTCCAACCTTCAAAAACAACAGATTTTGGTTAGTCTTTGCTTTCAATCTATGCATGCACTTGACAGGTAAAAATTCAAACTTTGTTTAAGAAAAGAGAAACACAATCTGATAGAAGTCCAGAATCTCCATGGCAATGTTCTTCACCTGCAACTCATTGACCCATGTAAAGCTTTAAATGTCACTAAAGCTTTAAATGTTTGTACTCATCCGGATCTGCAAAGATATAAGAGTAAAAAAACATCAAAACTCTACCATACTCTTTCTGATCAAACTCTACCATACTCTTTCTGAGACAGCAAGATGCACTTTGATGTATAAGAGCATAAATAATATTTCCATCTAAGTGGAACAAACAATGCAAAGCCAATTTACCCCAAGAAGAACAATGACAAGTCAATTTAAGTGACAAACAAACTCTAATTGCTCTACTTTACCAGAAGTGGAAATGTGCAATCCACTGTTCTTGTAGTTGTACAGTTGAAAGGAATAGACTTTGATTGACTAAAGCTTGTTGCTCCCAAGTAGACTCTCATAAGTCACATTCTCACTGCAAAATAAGTCACATTCTCAGTGTGAGTTGAATCACTCCATCTCGTAAAGCATCAGTTAGGGAATTTGGTGCTCTCAAACACAGACACAACACTAATTGGCATCTTAGAGTAAAAAAAGAAAGACATTTTGAGCAGGTTAGACATATCGGTCAGCCTTATCTGTAGCGTTGTGCAAAGCTTGAATATACTTCTTATAGTAATGTTGATAAAAGCTTTGCATTTCACGGGCATCACTTTTCTTAACCCTGCCCATCAGTGTTGGATCATGCTCCTGCAAAAAAAAAAAAACAAAGAGAAGTACTAAAAACCAAGAGTTATTCCTACAATTATCAGTAGCTATCCAAATCTACCACATGAAGGATCAAGCAGAATAATAAGAATGCTCACTCTTTCAAGACGATGTAGAAGTGCAGTCTTAAACTGACAAACACCTCTTACACTGGAGGTAGGATCCAATCTATGAGCTTTCTCAAATGCATAAAACCGACCTAAGGGAGAGAGCAGAACCAAAAACAGATAAACAACAAATTACATAGCAAATTTAAAAAGTAGGAAATGGGTTAGTAGAAGAACTTACAGAGATAGGCAACCTGGCCACATAGGACTAATTAATCTCAGAGAGCCAAAAAGTAATAATAGAGGATATACAAGCAAGCTCCTTTATCTCTCCTTCTCCTAACGGTTTGATCAGCATCAGAAGGCACCGGTGCTCCAAATTGAGCAGTTAAGCAGAAAAGAACAAAGAAATCTGTGATGTTAGTGTTACAAGATAAGAACAAAGACATATAGAAGAAACTTACACAAAGAACAAAAACACATCATTGTGACACAAAGAACAAAGATCAAACTAAATTTCTTAAAGAACAAAGAAAGTGAGACTGTCAAGAAGAAACTGAAACATAAAACATACAACAACTTAAGCTGGAAAACAAAAAAAAACACAAACCAACAATAGGATACACATCATTCACAGATTATAATAAAACACTTGAGATCCCTAATTATTTAACATGTCTGTGATAAGATTCTTCTTTAGAGCTTCTTCAATCTCAGACAATGGCTCCTTTTTTGCAATTAGACTATCAAGAAGACCCATCTTCGATAGTCTCTCTTTCATTTCTAAGTCCTTCTTTTTAATGTCCCACATCCTCTGAAACTCAGTCAAAGTGTTGCCTTCAGCCTTCTCTCTTTTCCCTCTTGTTTTCGCTGCCTTCACACCATGAGTACGATTGCTAGAAAGATCATCTTCGGCACTCTTCATCTCCTCTGCAAACAATCCCAGTGATTGTGAACCCTGTTCACTCCTTCTCCTTTTAGAGGATGCATCAGTCTTTGTTGTTGAAAGCTCACACCATTTCTGGTCATTCCTCAACTCCTTCCATGCGTGTTCAAGAGTAAACTTCTTCTTGTGATCATTGAAGAAGATTTGGTGAGCAAGCTTAAGCACATCATTCTCATTCTGGCCACTGGCCTTCTCTCTTGTTGCAGACTCATATGCACCGCAGAACTTGCACACCAAATCATTGATCATGTGCCACCTTTGCTTACAGTGGCTAGCTTCTCGGTGTTCACGTGATGCAACATTTGGACTTGCTGCATAGTAGGCTGATATCCTCTTCCAGAATGCTCTATTTTTTTGCTCGTTGCCAACTACAGGGTCTTTGCTGGTGTTGAGCTAGGAACTGATGAGCAACACATCGTCACTAGGGGTCCAAGGCCTTCTTTCTCTTCGTTCCTGAGGTGTAGACTGAGAAGAGAAAAAAGGGACTTGCTCGAATGAACCGAAAGAATCATCAAGGCAAGTTTCTTGTTGACTATTCAACAAGTCAACAAAATTTGAGGGCTGAGAATATGGATTTGTAAAGGAGATATCCATTAAAAGGGAATAGAAGAGAGAAAGAGAGAAGAAGGAATGAAAGATTATATGAAAAGAAGGAGAAGAAGCATCAGATATTTAAAGAAGATCAAAAGCAACAGATCTTCTTTACAGAAGATCAAAGAAAACAAAGCATTGAACACCTATCTTAACCACATCGACAAGACTTAAACCTAACTAACCAAGCCTTCAAAACTTCTAACCAAGCCTTTATTATCATTCAAAACTTCTAACCAAGCTTTTATTACCATTATTTAACTATAAACAAGCAGTTATTACCAACTACTTCAAACAAAGCTTTTGAATCCAAAGAACATTGCCAATTTCCAAACTGTAATCACATACAACAACTATATCTCAAGCTATAGTAGTTATTACCAACTACTTCAAACAAAGCTCTTGAATCCAAATAACATTACCAATTTCCAAACTGTAATCACCTAAATATGCTGTGAATTTCTCCTAGAAACAGGAACAAAATACAAAATCACTTTTAATATGGATGAGCTCTTTGATTTTCTCCATAGAAAGAGATTCAGCAGCATCGGGCATGGCTTTTGATGCCCCTTTTAGTATCCATGAAAGTGCAGTAATCATTCTGCAAAACCCACCACTGAGTTAGTAAATTTACTTTACAAACGCAGCTTTAGGAAAGCAAAATCCCAGAACCCACAAAAATTAGATCAATTAGAGAAAGATGCTAGAATCGTTTACCTAACGAGAGGAGAATCGATGTGTTTATCTTTCTTCTTGGCCTTGAGTTTAGAGCGAAACATCGCCTTCTTCTTCGCTTGAGCATCCATCACTGCTACGACGGAAGAGGATCGAATTCGAAGGTGAAACATCACAGATTATAGTCAGAGTTTAGAGCTTGTGAATCGATGAGTTATTCTCGATTCGATTCGATTCGATTACGGATGAAAGAAGGATTCGATTCGATTGTGAATCGATCCGTTTTTCTTTCTCAATTCGATTGTGAAAGAGGAGAAGACACACAGAAAAGAGGAGAACCAATAACACATAGACACGTCGATGTAAGAAACCGTCTCTTGCGTTTCTAAATTAAAAAACGACTCTTAATACTATTTGATTAATTAAACGTTTTTATAATCTTAAGAGACGGTAATATTTCAGCGTATGCTCTTAGTATTCACATAACAAATTCGTATAGTTTCATTAAAATATTTACTCCATTTCATAAATGGTATATGCGGACAAGGAAGAAATCAACTTTACTTGTTAGCTGCTTCTCTCCGAGTCAGACGGTTCAGTGTAACTGTCTACCAAACAAACCAATAGAAAGCAGACGAAACCCTTTCTCTCTCTCTCTCTCTCTTTCTCCGCCCCTCCTTCCCTCTCTCTGTCACTCTCATAAATATCGCAACTAAACGTTAAACACAAATCTCTCTCTCTCTCTCTCTCTCTCTCTCTCCTCTGTTCATCCTCAGGTGCTGTGCACATGGCGGCTATAGGTCAAATCTCGTCGGGAATGTCCTTTGATCGTACTCTCTCCTCCTCCAGAAATATCGGAGTTTCCCTTTCACCTCTCCGACGAACGCTTATCGGCGCCGGGAGGTCTTCTAGTCTCTCTCTCCGTCAATGCTCTCTCTCCGTCAGATCGATTAAAATCACTGAAGATAACCGCAATGTTAAGGCTTATGCCGACAACGGCGCTCTCGATGAGGTGAGTGAATTCGTTTTTTTTATTTCACACTAATTGCTAAATTTGTTTTCTTGTTTGTCACGTTCTGTTCTGATTCCTTTATAGCAATAGGATTCAATCTGATTGTTACTATTTTGAATTTGGTTGTAGGGATTGTTTGATTCATCATATAGATTAGCTGATTCAAGAACAAGTAATGATTCGAGGAGGAAGACTAAGATAGTGTGTACGATTGGACCATCTTCGAGTTCTCGGGAGATGATATGGAAGCTCGCGGAAGCTGGGATGAATGTGGCTCGTTTAAATATGTCTCATGGAGATCATGCTTCTCATCAGAAAACTATTGATTTAGTTAAGGAATACAATTCTCTTTTTGTTGACAAAGCCATTGCTATTATGTTGGATACAAAGGTATTATCTTTTTTCTCTCTTGTGATCAAATGTTATGAAAGTTTGTGTGTTTTATTTATTTGTATGCTATGTCTTCTGAAGGGTCCTGAGGTTCGAAGTGGGGATGTACCTCAGCCGATATTTCTTGAAGAGGGTCAGGAGTTTAATTTTACTATCAAGAGAGGTGTTTCGCTGAAAGACACCGTCAGTGTAAATTATGATGATTTTGTTAACGATGTTGAAGTTGGGGATATACTTTTGGTGGATGGTAAGAGCTTTACATCTAAGAGTACTGGTATCTTTGTGGTTGTTGGAGTCTTTGTTTTAGTTCATTTCTAACAAGAGGTTGCTTCTTGTGTCCTTTATACTAGGTGGAATGATGTCGCTAGCTGTTAAATCAAAGACGAGCGATTTGGTGAAATGTGTAGTAATTGATGGGGGAGAGCTTCAATCTAGACGTCACTTGAATGTTCGAGGAAAGAGTGCGACTCTTCCTTCCATTACAGGTTTGATACCAGCTAATGTTTTCCCAATATCTTGCATCAAGGAGCTTTTCTTATTCAAAGTTTTTTGAATGATTATACTCACTCTGGTTTTAACCCCACTGCAGACAAAGATTGGGAAGACATAAAATTTGGAGTGGATAACCAAGTCGATTTCTATGCCGTCTCCTTTGTTAAAGATGCTAAAGTTGTCCATGAGTTGAAGAACTATCTCAAAAGTAAGTCTGTCCCCTTTTCTTCAACCTCCTATCAGCTTTTGTGAAATTTCTGTGAAACTAATAGAAATTTCTAAATATTTTGATAGCCTGCAGTGCGGACATATCGGTAATCGTGAAAATTGAAAGTGCGGACTCTATAAAGAATCTTCCTTCTATCATATCTGCTTGTGATGGGGTTGGTTTCAAAGTCTTTTCTATCAGAGTTAATATGTTGATGCTTAGTGCCGAGTTTTTCCGTAGCTTATATAATTATCCATTCTTTCTCAGGCGATGGTTGCTCGTGGAGATCTTGGAGCTGAACTTCCCATTGAAGAGGTCCCGTTGTTACAGGTTAATCCAGGACTTGGTTTACGAAACATAACTTTAGACTCTGTTGGTATTTATGCATTTGCTATTGTGTCTTAATATTAGGAAGAGATAATCAGAAGGTGTAGGAGCATTCATAAACCAGTGATTGTCGCCACAAACATGCTAGAGAGTATGATTAATCATCCAACGCCTACAAGAGCGGAAGTCTCTGACATTGCAATTGCAGTACGTGAAGGTGCAGATGCTATCATGCTTTCTGGTGAAACCGCACACGGAAAGTTCGTATTTCAATTAAACCCTTACTTTTTCCGTCAATATAACTTACATGTCATGTGATCTTGAATGTTCTTATCTTTTGTTTTATTTCTCGGATGTCAGATTTCCGCTGAAAGCTGTTAACGTAATGCATACTGTGGCGTTGAGAACTGAGGCAAGTCTACCTGTCAGAACCTCTGCAACCCGAACCACTGCTTACAAGGTACTCACACATTCCTCGTACCAGAAATATTAAATAGAGTACGTTAGTCAAATGCGAATGTTAATAATGACATTCTTGCTACAGGGTCACATGGGCCAAATGTTTGCTTTTCATGCCTCTATAATGGCAAATACACTGAGCACACCGCTAATTGTATTCACGAGAACCGGATCCATGGCAGTGCTTCTAAGCCATTACCGCCCATCCGCAACAATTTTCGCCTTCACAAACCAGTAAGTGTTTGTTAATCTGTCATTCAGGGAATGTCGAATGTATGCAACTTTTTAATCAGAGAAATTGGGTTTGATCGATCTACTGGTTTCTTTCCTTTAGGAGAAGGATAATGCAAAGGCTGGCTCTTTATCAAGGTGTCATGCCTATATATATGGAGTTTTCGGATGATGCTGAAGATACATATGCCCGGTCTCTGAAACTCTTACAGGTTAATTAACCAATTTCCTTCTCATCTATCAACCTTACATTTTCTCAAATTTCAGAAGTAGTTTTGCAAACATTTATCTGTTATATATTGCTCAGGACGAGGATATGCTTAAGGAAGGACAACATGTAACTCTTGTTCAAAGCGGTGCGCAACCCATTTGGCGTGAAGAATCAACACATCTCATACAAGTCCGAAAGATAAAGATAGGTGGATGATGTTTTTACTTCTTTTGAGCTACACTACATCTTCACTTTACTCAGCTTTCTTACTCTTACACGCTTTGATCCATATTTTTTTTGAATCTCTCAACAGTGAATCAAACAACCATATATATTTTAAGTTATTGAAGTTTTTTTGTTTTTTTCTGGTTTTCGCTGAGTACCTCAATCCTCAATGTCATGGAGGAGTTCTCTCTCACTCATCTTATTACTTACTGGTAAGAGTAATCCACATAATACATGACAGTTAAGTTCTTATGGCTTAGGAGTTTAAAAAAGCAGTCTTTTCGACGGAAAAGACTATTCCGATTTAGCCTTTTATTTATGAATCAGTTTGTTGTTACATCACCGGAAAACTGAAAACAAAACACACATGTTAGACTTTAGAATCCTTCTCTCGTTCCTCTTCACTCTCGGTTTCATTTTCATCATCACTCATGTCTTGCATCTCATCTTTCCCTTCTAGTTTTATAGATTTGTACCACTTTGCACATGCAATGTATACCACCAGGTCAATGCTGGTCAACGCAGCCAGGAGGAAGTAGAATCTGTCTAAGTGACCTTTGTTGAGGTTCCTTGGAATCCAACCAGGCATGTGATCCTCGGAAGAGATCTTCACCACCATTGTCACCAACAAGCTACTCACAAAGTTCCCCATCGACATTGACATCATACACAGAGCGCTCCCGAAGCTCTTTAGTCCGTCTGGTGTCTGTGCGTTGAAGAACTCAAGCTGACCCACGTACATGAACACTTCTGATGCCCCGATGAGCGAGTACTGTGGAGCCTGCAAAGAAGAGAAGATTGTCAGGACTCAAAATTTTCTTCTGTAAGTGATTGATTTTAGGACCTAATTGGGTTCTAAGGTTTGTGATCATTACCTGCCAGAAAATGCTCAACGAGCTTGAGCCATCACAGTGAGTGCAACTCTTGTCTGCATACTTAAGCCTATAGCATTCCACAATTCCGGCTGCAACCATAGCTATGACAGCAATCACAAGCCCGATTCCCATCCTGTGAAGCTCGGTGATTCCTTTTGATCCATTCTTCTTGAATCTGTTGGCTACTGGCTCGAGAACTCTTCGGTATAGGAATATGAACAAAGCGACGCTAAGGATGTCAAAGCTGGACATACTTGCGGGTGGGATTTTGAAATCCGAGATATTGGTATTCATCGCAGCGCCTTGCTCCACAAAGAGAGAGGCCATTTGGGTGAAGACGACTGAGTAGATAATCGTGCAGAGCCAAATTGGCATCAGTCTGAGAATGCATTTGACTTCCTCGACTTGTGTCACCGGACAGAGCCTCCACGGATTCACTGCGTCTTGTTTCTTGTCATCTAGATCTCTCGCTGTGATGTACGCTGCTTTGTCCAAGAATCTGCAATTCCAAAAGAAACATGTTAGAACACTTCATGGTATTGAAGTACATATATGGTGAAACTGCAATTTCTGGCAACTTACTTAAATTCATCGGTATGCATTATCCTCCTCCCGGTATTTTCTGAAGCATTTTTCCCTTGGCTGTCTCCGTCATACATCTCCTCTCTCCCTCGTAATGGCGCCTCCACCGATGATTTCTTCGTTGCAGCGACCAAAACTTGGCAAAACCTCGAAAGAGGATTCCCCGTGGGCTTGAAATATCGGTATCTCGGTGTTCCAACAAGGAAAAGAATCAAAGCAATAATAGCAGAGCCAGTGGATGCCCAAAACCCGAGCGCCCACATTCCCTCGTCCTCAAAATATCCCAGTATGGTGTTTGAAAAGAGCGATCCCAGGTTCAAAGCAAGGTAAAAGTAGCTGAAAAACGCAATCTTTGAGTATCCTTCTTTAGGATGCTCCTCATCGAATTGATCCGCTCCAAGTGTTGCAATGTTTGGTTGGTAACCACCATATCCCAATGCGATCAAGTAGATCGAGAAGTAGAACATTGTGATCTCCATCATGGAATGCGAACCACAAGGCGTGACTTCGTCCCCGCAACCTCGTGGTCTGATCAAGAACATGTACGATGATAGTGATAGCGATGAAAGTCCCTATGTTGTTTTCACATCCAAAAAAATATTAGCTTAAAACGTTTCAACTTTACACTTCCAAAGGGTGACAACAATTTTGGTTGTTGTTGCTAATACTTACAATGACAAAAATGACTTGGAAGATAGCACAAGTCTTGTAACGACCCCAGTACGAATCGCTTAGAAACGCTCCGACCAATGAGAAGATATAAACAGTTCCTGTCCATTTGCTGACATTGTTCGCTGCGTCTGCGTTGTTTTGTTGCAAAACGCGCGTTAGGAACAGCACCAAATTCACTCCAACTCCAAAGAATGCTAGTGTCGCCAACCCCTGGTTCACTGTTAACCGGATAATTAGATTCGAAACTGGTTTAGAGAGAGTTAACCAAATTATTATTGATTTGAAAGAAACCAGAATAGATGAATGAATGATTGTTAATAATTGAAAGTATATATGTTACGTGTTCGTCAAGATGATGTTAACATTTCTTTGGTTGGATTGTATTTAATGACTACTTCATTAATGTTCCACCTTCTAACGAAATCAACATTTATATATGATAGTGAAATTATACAACGAACTAAATGTTAGCAAATCGAATTCCATATGCGAACTGCAAACTGTTATCTAATAGTCTTATCAATTATTTATTAAAACTATTACGTGGATTCTACTAACTAAATCAAAAGCCAAAAAGAATAAAAGAAGACCCACTAAAATCTCTTAGTTTGTATATTTGTATAAAATTAGATGCTTTGTGAAATATTCTAAAAATATAATTTAATATTAACACAACTTTAACTTATATAATAAAAATTGAATATTTTAGGGAAAAAAAAGGATTTTCTCCAAGAAAAATGTGAAGAATAGCACGTGGCAATTAGCTAACGTCATGGAAAGACGAGATGGGTAATTACGTGTAAGGCAACGTAATTCCACTAACACATGCTTTCCTTGCACTTATGTTCATATTTTAGCGTCGTCTTCCTCTAAATAAGTTTTTTTTTTCTTTTTTTTCGTTAACTTTCATCAAAGTATCTTTTAAAAAACCTAAATATCTATCTCCATATATAGAATCACTTACGAATCTGAATGTTTTCATTTTCAGTTATTCTAAAATGACAAAATAGATCATAACTTTAAAAAAAACACTCAATCATTCAGATCTCTTACATCATATTAGTTGCGTTTGAATTATTAATTTTTTGTTTTGTTTTTGAGAGACAATGATTGAAACGTACACATATGTTCAATTATATAATAACTATAATTTAATAAAAGATGTTGAACTAAATAATAAATATTCAGGGATTAGTCTGAATTTCAATCTATGATCTACCTGGTTACAAAATATTAAAGAAAAATATAAGCATATATCATGTGGTTGGGGTTTTTACCAAAACATGAAGCCTACGTACGTTCGAACACATGGATATGCCTTGACACGTTCACGTAAAACTCGAAGTTAATTCGAAATATTTTTGTTGGTTCTATTGTCACTTTCCTAGTTTCTGATAACTTATTACCTCAAAGATAAGTATGCATGTCAATCAATCTACACACTTTTGGATATACATCATATCGGTATCTATATATATATTTTTTTTTTGTGTGTCAGGTCGATATCTATTTAATTATAGTGTACATATATGTATATTTATATGTAAACATGTGTGCTTCTGTATAGAAAATAATGTAAACATGTATGTTTCTGTATACAAATAATCTATTAAGACATAATAATGATATGAATCCATTTAATGTATAGGGACCGACCCTGAATATACCTATGTAAGGATGTCATGAGTTTGCATGTGGTATCTTTGAGAAAAGGACGTGAAGAACAATTTCTTTTTTTAAGATTCTGTATATATAATTTTATCAATTATACATATATGCATGGTTTAGATTTAATTTTGAATAGGGAAGAGAAACATACGAAGAATGACGATGCCAGCAACCCATTGGCCAGAGTTAGAACGGATAGAGGGACGACCATAGAAATCTATAGTCCCATCTCTTGTTTCTTCTTCTCCTTCTTTCTTCTTCATTGTCTGCATTTTCAGTTTGATTAATTAATACACACACATAAATTGTTATAGTACATGTTTAATCTTCTAGTGGTAATATACCAACTTTTGTTTCTCTTGATACAAACAGATTCATAAAATCAGATTTTGTATTTTGGAACTTAACTAAAAACGTTTTTGTTGTTTCTTAACTTTACTGTGCATTGCCACGTATTCTCGTTTCGCATACACAATTTTCAAGATTGTTTGTATTTATTCTCAACTTTTAATGTGCAGCACAACAGAAAAAAAAAAAAAGAGATAAATACTTGTAACTGTTAGAAAAGAATATTAACTATAATATAGCCAATATTATAGAACTTAACTAAAAGCTTGTCTGTTAAAAAACAAATTTGAAGAAAAAAGAAAAGATGTTGAACTAAATGTATTTTGCGCATAAAGATCGTGACTTCCCATTGCACTGAGCATGCCCTTTTGATCATGCTCTTCTTGAGCCACCAAAAGCTTTTTAAAGTTTTACTACAATTATTACTTACTAAAAAAAACAAAATTCCTATTGTAGTCACAGATGAAATTTAAGAGACAAGAACCTTAATTACATAATCAAACTCTATGAGGAAGAAAAGTAAAGGCCCATTAATTCAAACTCTGGTTATATCAAAGCAAAAAAACAATTAAAGGGACAAGCTTAAAAATTACTTACGTCTTTGTAATATATCTCTAGGCAAGACATTTGTGATGATATTTGATTATATGTATGTGAGTTTCGGGATGAGAGTGATAACAAAACTTCTCTTTAGTTTTGGTGTTTTTTAATAGTTTTTTTCTTCTCTTAAGTGATATGAGAGAATAATAACAAAGGACGAAGAAGGAAGAAGCAGAAAGCAAGTTCAAGCTTGGATGTTGTAGAGAAGAGAAAATTGAGAATAAATAGAAGTTTGGAAGATGATTTGAACGGTCCTGATTTTACATGGGACACTCACATGCCCAATACCTATTTTTAATTATATTTTCTAAAAAAAATACTCAAAAGCACGATGATAAAAATTAAAAAGCTCAAAAGCACAATTTTATACGAAAATCAATATTTACAAATTCTCTCTTCCCCCCCCCCCCCCCCCCC